>OU343219.1:187099567-187164229 GCA_910596185.1 Chrysanthemum makinoi | reverse complement strand
AGCCCGAAGAAAAAGGGTTGAACACGAGCCTAAAATCAAAGTACATGGCCCGGGCCCTTATGGGGAGCTACCGAAGGTGTGAAGTTTGTTAACGTCTGCATTGAAGAGACTGAAAGAGCGCTCTTTTTTATTGATGTCTATGGAAACCAAGCATTCCAAAGGTGAAGTGATATTGATCTTGCAGGGGTGGGTACAATGGCAAGTTATCTACCAGTGGCCTCTCAAATCCAAACTCCATCAAACGTCAGTTTCTGCAATGACCTGAATGCTAAGATAAGAGAGCACCCTGACAAAGAAACACTCCTCAAGAAGAAGGTCAAGCTTGAAGCACTGGGAATCCATCTTGAGTGACATTTTTTGTTTTATCTTTTATACTAGTGATAGGAACTATGTAATTTGATCAATAAACGATGTATGTTTTGTTAAAATATTCAGCGTTCCTTATTATGTTCATTAGTACATTCAGTGTAAGAAGAAGCCATTTGCTCACTTACACTGATCAAACACTTAGGCTATTTGTATTTCCAAATAGGGGGAGACTGTTGGGTTCAGTAAATACCTAAACCCCTTAAGACTAGGATTTGAATAAAAAATATCCTAAGTGCTTAGTCCCTTAAACACTAACAAGTCACTGAGCACATAGTCTCTTAGTGAGCTATCTTCGGGATACTCAGTAAGAGGCAAAGAAGAAGTCTCTCCACCAAGAAAGGGAACTTTAGGGGTGAAGACTGAGTATGGTGGATTTAGTGAGTGATGACAATAACTCACTGAATCCCGAAACTTCTCACCAACTACTTACTTTGAAGACAAACTGAAGTTAAGTAAGGCAATGAAGACCTAAGAATGGCGGGACAAGGCGGGATAAGTTTGAAAGATAAGACGAAGTCCTTATCAACCAAAGTCAACTTTCCCTGAATGGCTAACTATCAGCCAGTGTCATCACTCTTTAGAAGAAAGCAGTACTTCACATACCCAATATAGCCTTTGTAAGCAGAGACAAAATACATCAAGTATTTTGTCTTCATAACTGTCGTTTGTCCTCTAGGAAAGAGTTTAAAACCATACTTGTATAAATAGCATAAGAGTTGGAGTGGGAGATTTTAAGCTTGTGGACTAATTGTAAAACACACACACAAGCCATCTTCCACTCCTCCAAATACAACTTTGTCCCTAAGATAGCTCAGTGGTTCCTTTGTAGTTGTGCTCAGACTTAGCCTGAGCTTAGTGAGGAGATACCATACTTGTCATTTCAATCCCAAGTACTATTCCGCAAGTACTTTGGTAATTTCTTTTTGATTCACTTCTAATAAAGAATAGAAACGTTTAAAATTTATCAGTGTGTTTTTACTTACGTCTTTTCAGTCATTGTTCACAATTAATTATCTTTAATCATTTTATACGATTGTGAAACAGAAACAACAACTTTTAATAGCAATATGATGTATCTAGAACAATTACAAAAATTGAGTGACTAGCATTACACAGATCCAACAACCATTTGCATAAAAGTAAAGATTGGAATTCTTAAACCTATTTGTAATCCAAAAAAATAAGAGAATTTACATTTGTCAAACAAGGTGTCGTTACACGGTTTTAACAGGTTGAACGTCAAGTACTTATTATGTTTACATATACACAGCTTTTGTAACTCCAATCGTAATGACATGCTAATTAAGATGTGTAAGGACATAATTCAGATTCTGAAATGTATTTAGTCAATATATTACTAACAGCATATGAGAAATGACGGAAAAAAAATACACGAAGTAAAGCATTGAATACATGTGTTAACTACAAGAATAGACATCATCAGGATAATCCCAAATACACGCACTAAAGCATGAATATATTTCCCATTGATATAGCTACGTGAAGACCAAGAAATTTAATATTGTAGTATATTTATGCCAATCTTACACCCCGAGACTAAAGGATGGATGCGATTAAGCAGATTGTGTTTTTCAGTTTTGAGCTCTTCTTTCCTGACTGAGCATCGAATCGAGTTCAAGCCAGATCTATACCACGAGGATCCAGAAAAAACCTCTCTAGAGCGGTTGTTTATTTAATGTGCAATAAGCTTTAAGTACATATCTTAAGAACGGTCAGAGTATGCTTTCATAATCTTTCACATGGATACCCCGATTAGGCTAGTCAACGACTTTTCATCCCGAGATACCCAAAAAAAAAAAAAAAAAAAAAAGACCGACCATTTAAATGAACTTGTGATACTTAATGAAGTTAACTTTCTATTTTAGTTTCATTGAAGCACACGTGACAGGAAACAGGGAAAAATGAAGAAACAAGTTTAAACAAAAAAATATTTTAAGTCTCGGTGTTTTCGAATCACCTTCACTGTTTTGGCCATATCTTGAGCATAGGAACTCTGACTTCGATGATTCAAGTGGTCACGAAAAGAGAAGAAAAAATGATACACTCTTTGATTTTGACCAATTTTGGACAAAATGTGGTTTGAGCCGTGTTTTACCTGGTGTCGCACAGCTGGAGGGCGGCCGGACCAAGTTGTGCTATCACAATTCTCAATTTTTGGTCATTTCTCAAATTTACTATTCATCTTGGGAATTTACTATTCATCGGTAACTATTCATCATTTTACTATTCATCATTTTTAAAGTCGAGTTGATATTTTGAGAGGTTATTTCAAAATTTTACTATTCACGAAACACTATTCATTCCTGAAGAAAAATTTATATTCATGATTTTTATTCCTCATTTTTCGTAAACTATGTTTACGAGTATCAAATTCGTGTAACCGTAAGGGTTTAGCTGCGTATTCATAAAGCATCATTAGGAACATTTCATATAGACTAGAGTTAGTCTACATATCATCAGTAAAGCCATTTTCATATTAGTTCATGCATGGGTTTGCATATTTCATTTACGTATATTTTTTCTATTAAATAAACGCTATCGCATAATCATTTATTTTGAATATTTGATCCGACACTTCCAAAAATTATCCTAATATATTTTTATACTCATTTTAAGACTATAAAAATTATATATATATTTACGACGGATTTCGTAAATTCAACTCGATAATTATTTATTAACTTAATTCTTGCGAGAAATGTATTTTTATAATTTTTACGACTTCGATATATTTTATTTTATACCGTTAAAATTTATTTCTAGCTAACGCTACACTTAATACCTAATTATATTTATCAAATACACATATTACTTACACTTATATACATTTAACTTATCAAAAATATAAAATCTTGCCCCATTTCATACCTAGGCCGACCTTCCCCCATAAGTCACTATCTTTTTACAAAAATCTTCAAGTTAAATGGGACACCTACACATTTAAATGACTAAGCAATATTTGATACAAGATATTTGCAAACTAAAAACATACATACACTTTTCAAAGGTGAAAAAAAAACTGCATATCCTCTCCTCTCTTGTTGGGTGGTTCGGCCAAGACCAAGAAACAAGAAGAAAACATTTATTTTTCAAGCTTCAAGTGATTTCATAACACTAGTATACTTCTATTTAGGTTTTGAAATAGAAACCAAGAAGTATTTAGGAAACCTAGTTACTTAAACCTCATCATAATAACTAGTAAGCTTTTCATGATCTTTACTAATCTTTCATAATCATACTTGAGTTATTTTTATTATCCTAGTGGAAAAACATGCAAGTATTATGTGATTCATACCACTTTTAATTATTTTTAGTACTTATTTTAAGTTATGATCATCCTATAATTAATCCCTTGAAACATATCATTGTTGATGATGTTTAGGAACCCATGACACCCTAAGAAGTTGTATGGTAGGTTTAGAATAGATTTGGTGTTGATTTGAAGTGATTGAAACAAGTATTACGCAAGAAAAATCATTTTCGACAACTTTATATTGTGGTCTGATCGTTTTTGTAAAATATGGAAAATTCAGCAGGTCATGAAATATTTTGGGCTAGATATTCAGAAAATAAACTTTAAAACCATGGTCGCTTGAACGGTTTAAAAAGGATTTATAACGAAGGAGATACGCTATTTTCAAGTTTAGCGGCAAAAACTATATTTTCTGAAAACTGCATGCTGTCCAGAATTTTTAATAGGTCAAAAATGAGTTTTAAACATTGTCTAAATGAGTCGATTTGTCAAAAATATATTAGTGTATATTAACATGAAACTAAGGATATATAAAACGTAGAAAACGGACTTATAACGACTAAGTTATACACATTTTTAATAAGGATATCGTAACTATTTTTCACAAGTAATAACACTTATATATTTTCTATTAGTCAAAATGGTTGTCGATAGTGACCGTGTTTGGAATCGTTTTTCATATCGGTAGAATGCTTTTGAGAAAACGATGTCTTCTAATAAAAGTGAGCTCGCCTATTCTATTTCCAAAATGTTTAACCGTTTGTCAAGCGGAGGTATAATTAATATTTTACGATCACTCAAAAATTGGTCATTTTCATGAATTGTCCAAGTGTAATATTTTTTGACGAAAAACTATAATTTCATAATAAATCACTGAATGACTATCGTAGGATATCATTTCAACGTAACTACTTGTAAAGTAATTTATTACTTGTTAAGACGTTATAAACTTATTTTTCGACGATAAACTTTATTTTCAAAATGCAGAAGTCGTATGGATATCATATGAGTTGCATGCATAACATTACATCATAACTTATATTAGAGCATATTATTCATATTAGGTTGCGGTTAGAGAGTTGCGTCTCATTTCAGTGTATCCACTTTTGCCATCACATCGTTGTACCAAGTGAGTATTCACAATCCCCTTTTTACCGTTTTACTATATTTTGGGGCGAAATGCATGAACCATACTTGAACTAAATTGAATACTACTTCTATGAACTCTTTTGAACTTGAATCAAACCCTTGAACATTTATGACTTGTTTGAATTTATTGAACCATATGTGTTATGACCTAAAAGTCTCCCTATGTGAACGGAGCAATACCAAGTCTCCCTATGTGAACGGAGTAACACCAAGTCTCGCCTTATTGGTGGAGCGTGCAAATTCTCCCATGTTCGGAGTGTTCTTAATTGTATAATAATAGTTCTATGATGTACCGTTCGTACATTCGCATTGTTAGTCTCCTATTAGTAGGTAGTATGGATAGCGCTATTAGAGGTCGGCCAACCTCTCGTTCACTATGTTACGGGACACATATTATTTATTCTAAGGGCTTTGCCTTGCATACATTATTATATACGTGGTGCTATATTGTGAACTATTATGACAACGTATACTTGACTACTAGACACACTATATTTTGTGCAATGGGTTGTGAACACACAGGTTGCAAGTTTTATATGGGTGAAACTTGAAACTGAGTGGATTTACAATGCCTTTGCTTGTGGACTATTCTCGATGACCGAAACCTTTGACTCTCTCTTACAAGTTTTCTTATTATATAAAACGTGTCTACTCACCAACTATTTTCATAATTGACCCGTTTTTCTCTCATGCATTTCAGGTGATCGTTAGTAAGCTTTTCTTCAAGGTCTTTGCATATTGAAGTTTTCACATGTCACTACTAATCCTTATGTAGTAAATCAAAGTCTTTTGGGATCTAAACTTTATACTTTAATTGCCGATGTTAGCTAAATTAGTATTGTAATAATGTATCTTTTCCTTTAATCTTAAACGTTGGTATGTTCTATTATCTTTTGCTCGTGTTCCTTTCCAGTTACACCTCGCGTTTCCGCCTTGGCAGGTGTGTGATTATCAGAGCCAAAGGTTATAGAGAATGCCGATTTTTCAAAAAAAATCGCAACTATAACCAGAATAAAGTTTTATTAAACATCGAACATCATACGAGTCAACTAGTCCTATTGTTGCATCGTTAATCCTAAATTATACATAGCCTGATCACCTATGTCTAATTTATGAAGAACCATGCAATGATAAGAGTGGTAATTTTTAATCATGTTTAGTCGAGTCATAAGAGTCTGGTCACCTGAAACTGCATTGGTCTGGTAGGTATGCATAGCATGTTTTATATTCATGTTTACGTTACCGTACCTTGTTTATACCTTCTCTTTTCCATCTTTCGACTTGTTACACATAGCATGTCTCTATTCCTGTAATATTTCGATCACTATAACACATATTACAACCGTTCTACACCTCATACGCCTTCGTTAAGTGTCATTTACTCAACCCGATGTTTTGGTCCACTGCAGGCTTATGGCTGCAAGAAACACACGCTCGGAGTCAACAACGCCAATCCAAACAACAATGCCAACCTAAACAACAATACCAACCCAAACAACAATGACAATCCAAACAATAACGCTGCTGGAATAGCGGACCTACTCACCCAAATTATGACACACCTTGATGCTAGACGAACCAACGTTGGAGAAGGTACTTCAAACACTGTCATGCAGATGCAGCTAGACTTTTTCATGACATGCAAGACAATGGAATTTTATGGTATGAGGGTGCCATTAGACTGCTAACATGGTTCGAGAATGTTGAGTCGAAACTTAATATCACGAAATGTGCTGAAGGAAACAAGGTCGAGTTTTCTGCTGGTTTACTACAGGGTCGAGCATTGACACGGGTGAAACAACCAACTACAGACCCGAGAGAGGAGAGGGGGAAAATGCGTTATCTTGGGACATTCAAAACTACTAACGATGAGTAATGTAGAAAAGATGAAGTGCGAAAAGAAGCGAAATTTTGGAACCACTTGATGGTAGGAGTAGAAGTTAACGGTACGATCCGTTTCCATGAATTAACTAGAATGGTTCCTCATATCTATCTGGAGAAGTTGATCGACCGATATATTTGGGGATTGATACTTTGAAGTGGGATGTCACCTCATCGAACCCAACCACTCGCAAGCCGCTGTGGGTATGAATGCCGCTTAACAAATGATGTGATCAGTCACGGTGAACTAATGAAATGAAATGACATGGATGAAAGAAGGCAGGAAGATCAACAAAGAAAGGTGACCAAAATCAACAGGACAAGAGACAACGAGTAGTTGGGAACTACGGAGCAATAACTCAAGGACCCAAAAGATACGCATGTCCACATCCTATGTGCACACGATGTAAATATCACCACTCGGGAGACTGCCCAAGGTGCAACAAATGTGGACAGGGCGGTCATCATCATGTATTGCTCAAACATGACCGGGAATCAAGGACAAAGAAAAGAATCTTATGAGTGTGGAAGTCTAGATCACCTTGAATACGTCAAAGTTAAAAGAACTCCCAACCAAGGAAATCGTCCAAACTGGTGTTGGCAATAGAAGGTCCACCAGATCGGAACATTGACGTTCCCCACTGCGTGGTCGAGCATTCTATATGGGTCTGAGGAAGCCCGCAACGCTTGGGTACATTCTTTTGAACAACCACCTTCTTTCTGTACAACATGATTTTGAGTGCATAACTTCCTTCCAATTTTTACCATTTTCACTACATTGATTAATTTGAGACCTAACAATATCGACCTTAGTTGTAATTTATTTTGTTGATTTGATTTGATTTGTGTAAGCAATTCCAATATCGAGCGAATATTTCAAAAGACTTCATTCAAAAGACTTGTTTCCTAGCTTGATCTAGTGACAGTTCTTGTTTGATGAGTTGCGAAAATCAAGCTAAGAGTCAAGTTTACTCAAGTAGATTTAGTTTAATCTCATGATAGTTCTTGTTTGATGAGTTGTGAGATTAAATTAGAATCGACTACCTAAAGGTCTTTTGAGGGCTACGTTCGATATTGGGTAAGTTTACCTCATCAAATCCGATCACGAGAACATACGTAGTTGGATGAGGAACCCATATGCATGAGCATTGACATAATCATTTAGACTATTCACACGAGCATGAACTTTTAGAACCTTTGTCGCGGTTCGGACTATAGTATCAACAATTGAATCAGGGACGTTCCTCCGGCAGGGAAAATGTTACAATTCTCAATTTCATTTTTCTCATTACTTACTATTCATCTTGGGATTTATATTCATCTTTATTCGCCGTTTTTAAAGTCGAGTTGATAATTTGAGAGGTTATTTCAAAATTTTACTATTCACGAAACACTATTCATTCCCGAAGAAAATTTATATTCATGATTTTTATTCTTCATTTTCGTAAACTAGGTTTCGAGTATCAAATAGTAACCGTAAGGGTTTAGCTGCATATTCATGAAGCATCATTGGGAACATTTCATATAGACTAGAGTTAGTCTACATATCATCAGTAAAGCCATTTTCATATTAGTTCATGCATGGGTTTGCATATTTCATTTACCTATATTTTTTCTATTAAATAAACGCTATCGCATAATCATTTATTTTGAATATTTGATCCGGCACTTCCAAAAATTATCCTAATATATTTTTATACTCATTTTAAGACTATAAAAATAATATTATTAGTTTACCCGATGTTTTAAATTTATTTTGTATATAAATTGTTATATATATATATATATATATATATATATATATATATATATATATATATATATATATATATATATATATATATATATATATATATATATATATATATATATATATATATATATATTTATAGTTTTCGTAAATTCAACTCGATAATTATTTATTCACTCAATTTAATTTTACGACTTCGACATATTTTATTTTATTTCGTTAAAATCTATTTCTAGCTAACGCTACACTTAATACCTAATTATATTTATCAAATACACATATTACTTACACTTATATACATTTAACTTATCAAAAATATAAAATCTTGCCCCATTTCATACCTTGGCCGACCTTCCCCCATGAGTCACTATCTTTTTACAAAAATCTTCAAGTAAAATGGGACACCTACACATTTAAATGACTAAGCAATATTTGATACAAGATATTTGCAAACTAAAAACATACATACACTTTTCAAAGGTGAAAAAAAACTACATATCCTCTCCTCTCTTGTTGGGTGGTTCGGCCAAGATCAAGAAACAAGAAGAAAACATTTATTTTTCAAGCTTCAAGTGATTTCATAACACTATTATACTTCTATTTAGGTTTTGAAATAGAAACCAAGAAGTATTTAGGAAACCTAGTTACTTAAACCTCATCATAATAACTAGTAAGCTTTTCATGATCTTTACTAATCTTTCATAATCATACTTGAGTTATTTTTATTATCCTAGTGGAAAAACATGCAAGTATTATGTGATTCATACGACTTTTAATTGTTTTTAGTACTTATTTTAAGTTATAAATGTAACACCCCCAAAATACCGCAGCGAAAGATTGTGTCATTGGGGTGCTACTTCATAATACAGAGGACAAGTTATAGAAAACGACCTCTAAATGAGACGTTTTGAAAAGTTACCATTCGATTAATGAAATCAGAGTTACAAACAAGGAGGTCCCAAGGTATAATATATAAATGTTTACAAAATGTTTCGAATAATAAATGATAAAAGCGTAAGTCTTCAAGATATGTCGTGTGACTCTATGCTTCAAACTCTAGCTATCGCCTTGTGACCTGAGATAACATGCTAAAAAATGTCAACACAATGGTTGGTGAGTTCATAGAGTTTGTTTAACATGTAACGCCTTTAAAGAATGTTCACACAGCAAAGGCATTGTAAATCCACCCAGTTCCAAGTTCCGCCCATACAAAACTTGCAACCTGTGTGTTTACAACCCACTGCTAAAATATACTACCTCCGTCCCAAAATAAGTGTCCTCTTTTGACTTTTTGAAGTCTTATTTTTTCAACTATAATCTTAAATATTTTCATTTGTGTTATATAATTGTTGTTGTAAAATATATGAATGGATTGGTTTTAAAATGTATTTTTCATTGATATAATTTTCATCAAGTATTGTATAACACAAATAGAAATATTAAATATTAAAGTTGATAAAGAAAGACTTTAAGAAGTCAAAAGAGGACAATAAATTTGGGACGGAGGGAGTAGTACATTTTATAGTTAAGCACACATACAGACATAATAGTTCACATTATTGCATTTAGTGTTGCTCCGTCTATATTAGGAGACTTTCAAGTTGGACTGCTCCATTTATGTTGGGAGACTTATCATCGTCGAACGAGGGGACTGCTCCGTTTATGTTGGGAGACTTATCATCGTCTTATCATGCGAACGAGGGGACTACTCCGTGTATGTTAGGAGACTTATCATCGTCTTATCAAGTATAACGCAATCAAGTATAATGCAATCAAGTATAATGCAATCAAGTATAATGCAATCAAGTATAATGAAATCAAGTATAATGTTTTGAGTATTTGTAAAAGCAAGTAGTTGAGCATGTATCTCCCCCAAAGAGTTTGTAAAACAATTAAATTAGTAAAAGTGGAGCTACAAACTCACGGTAATCCTTAAAAGTTTAGAGTACTTGTGAAAGTAAATGAAAATGGTTTGAGCATGTGTCTCCCCCCAAAAGTAATTCAAAATGTATAAAAGTAGGGGCTATGAAACTCACCTTAAAAATGATATCACAACGTATAACGGGATCAATGGATAAGCCTGCAAGTCTCTACGTATAACCTAGAATATGATGTCAACTCTTAGGTTCGGAATAATGCCTAAGAAAACATGAACGAGCCTATATATGCCATTATATTGATCATGACATAGTATTTGTATGTTTGTTAATAGAAATGGTTTTAGTTTGTATATCTCGTACTACCGTTCGGGCCATCACAATTCAGAGGTCATGCAGTAAACGTTCGAGGAGCTAGGACACTTTAATTCGTAAATCCAGCAACTTGTCGATCCGTTACCCAAATGAACCCCTCACATGAAGTTCCCTAGTGTTGTAGTGCTCAATAGGTAAAACATGTATTTTTGATTACTTGATTATATGATATATTAAGAGTTTAAAAATACAATGAATAAACTAACCAAGTTTATAAGTATTTAATTAAGTTTGAGTTATATACATACTTACCTTAAAATAGAATTCTTGAGTATTATGGAAAATAAAATAACGGAGCCGACGTAGAATTAGCAATCTTTGAAAACCCATGGCTATTAGAAGATTATAACAACGCCTTCTTGAGAACCTGAAAAAGAAAATAAGATTATAACGACGTCTTTTTGGAGACTTGAAGATATTTGAAGATTATAACGACTTTTTCTTGAAAACTTCCAAGAACGTAGATCAAACACTAGTTTTTCTTCAAGAACACATGAATGTTCTTACAAGATCTATAAGAAATGCCTTAGGTTTAGGACTTTAGATTTTAAGAAGGTGTGGTGCATTTTTTTCTATGTTTTTAAGTTAGTATTTATAAGCTAGGATTTGGAGTTAACTACATATCGGGTTAAAAACTAACCATGGTTAAGTTGTATACTTGTAATGATATAAGAAATGATCAAATATCATCCCTACATGTGTTTTACACGTTTCATATGAGGTGGTGGTGATAAGATTGGAATTTTCTTGATATTATCTTAAGTTTAGAGTAAGATTTGGTTTCGTTAAACGCTAACCGAAGCCATAAAACGTAAAACCGGGCATCGTAAAAATATGAAACTTATAGGAATGATGAAACTCATCATTATACTCCATCTAAAAATATAAAATGGTTGATAAGTCTTATTGGGTGCAAAAACGGTGCTTAAAGCTGGAAATACGGGTCAAAAACGTGTAATTCGTAGTTTATCAGAAAAGAACGAGATTTCAGGAAAGCATCGTGGATTTATTTAGAGTAGACTAAAATTAGTCTAAAAGTTATATGAGATGTAAAAATGTGATTTTCGTCATACGTGGGATAACTTAACAGTTATTCGTGAAGTTTAAAAGTTACGCGATTTAAGCAAAAATGTAGAACGTACAAGGTTAGTTTCTTTATGGTCAAAGGAGGAGAAAATATGTTTGACTTTTTCAAAATGTAAAATTTTCTAAAATCTTAGGAAATACGTCTGAGGTGATTAGAATGCGGATGTAAGTAAAATTGTTTAAACGTAAGTTTAGTTTCAATCTGCGCTGGGCTTATTTGGTAAATAAAAATAAATCTTAAAATTCTCAAATTCATCATGAGTGATCAAAAATTAATCTAATGCGGGGAATTATCAAGGCGGTTTTAAGTTATGCGGGATGTTGAAATGGTGTTCCGACCAAAATGAAACTTTAAGACGATGTTTTCTTAATAACTATTGCGAAAATTATCTTACGATTGTCGAACTCTCAGGTCATTACTAAAATAATTTATCCTACGAGAATGTGAAATAAAAAATTTATGGGATGAATAGTGAAAAGTGAATAGCAACAGTGAATAGTGACCCGAAAATGCGAATTGTTACAATAATCATCCTAGAATTAATCCCTTAAAACATATCATTGTTGATGATGTTTAGGAACCCATGACACCCTAAGAAGGTGTATGGTAGGTTTAGAATAGATTTGGTGTTGATTTGAAGTGATTGAAACAAGTATTACGCAAGAAAAATCATTTTCGACAACTTTATATTGTGGTCTGATCGTTTTTGTAAAATATGGAAAATTCAGCAGGTCATGAAGTATTTTGGGCTAGATATTCAGAAAATATACTTTAAAACGAAACCGTGGTGCTTTTGGGTTAAACGGTTATCTTGAAGGAGATACGCTATTTTCAAGTTTAGCGCAAAAACTATATTTTCTAAAGCATGCTTTGTCGATTTTTAATAGGTCAAAAATGAGTTTTAAACATTGTCTAAATGAATCAATTTGTCAAAATAAAACGTAGAAAACAGACTAATCATTATGTAGTAAATCGATTTGACTCTCTCTTACGAGTTTTCTTATTATATAAAACGTGTATACTCACCAACTATTTTCATAGTTGACCCGTTTTTCTCTCATGCATTTCAGGTGATCGTTAGTAAGCTTTTCTTCAAGGTCTTTGCATTATGAAGTTTTCACATGTCACTACTAATCATTATGTAGTAAATCGAAGTCTTTTGGGATCTAAACTTTATACTTTAATTGCCGATGTCGGCTAAATTAGTATTGTAATAATGTGTCTTTTCCGTTAATCTTAAACGTTGGTATGTTCTATTATCTTTTGCTCGTTTTCCTTTCCAGTTACACCTCGCGTTTCCGCGTTCGGCGGGGTGTGACATGTGCTCCCCGAGTCATATACTTTGAGAGTAAGTATTCTTGATGCTCAAGTCCGGTTATGACTCCTTACTTGTTTTGTTTTGAGCCTCATTAACACCCCTTGGAGCCCAAGAATTTTATTTGGTGGCCAAGGGCATTTGCACCTATAAAAAAGACCCTTGGCCATGTGTTTTAGAAATCAATTCTCACATACAATTCCCAATATCTCTCTTACCATCTCTCAAAGTCATTTGGTAGCCTTCAAACCACACATAAAATGTACGAGCATTGAGCATGTTTTGGAGAAATATGCAAGTTTTAGTGGGTATATGTAATTGCATCTACGAAATAACACACGTAAAAGATTTTCTTTTTAATCTCTCTCTATCTAAACTGAAAATCGTCTTAGCTCTTGAAGCACTAAACCAATCGCGCCACCATAACCACCATTATCTTCGTCGTCTGCTGAAATTGCCACCCTTTCTTGGTTGTTAGGTGATTTTAGTGGGCGAGGTGGTATTGTTTGGTGGATGTATTAACGGATTGGTGGTGGTTTAAGTGGTTTACGTATTTGTGGTGGTTGTTTATTCGGGTTTGAGAAAGAAATGTAACTGGTTTTGGGTCTTGGTGATTTCATTAGATTTGGTGGTTTTCTTAAATCTGTGTTCATGATGGTGAGATGTGTTGGTGGTGTGTACTGTGAATCTAATATCTCAAGATTATTGTGTTGGTTGTTTAGCAGATCTTGAAAGTAGCGACTTGCATTTACCTGCTTTGCTTATCAAACTGGATAATTAGATGTTTTTAATCTATGCTGTTTATGTTAGTTTTTGTTGTGTTTGGTTTGTGGTTTCGAGATCTCTTAAGATCTAAACTTTTATGATACATTTGTTTAAGGTTAATAATTTTGTTTGAGGCCTGGAGAGTATATTCGTAACAGTTTAAGACTAGTGATCTTCCAGGAAGTGTGAGTTTTCATCTCTTGATGATGTGTAAGATCGTTAAATTATTGCTTATATTCTTCTTCTTTTTGTTTAGTTTGTGATGTCTTGAAAACGTATTAGATTGGCTAGTTTTTAGTGCCCACCCACTAGGCACTAGCATATTTGAATGTCCAATAATGAGTTCTATTAATTACTCCAAACTACTTTGTTTCTGGAGATGTGGCATCGAGCTTTGGCATTGAGCTTTGAAATCAGCTTGCTGACAAAAAGTGCGGATTTTAAAATTTGAATTACAAAGGCTTTTCACACTCCTCTTTTTTTCTTGCACACTGAAAGTCAAATGTATAACCACTTAAAGAAATATGTCTATACAAGTATTTGATGCTTGAATTGGTGTGTCTCACTCAATTCTTAGTGTGTGCAAATCAATTCCCAATAAAAAAAGTTAACGTGAAATATAAAAGTCAAGCTCGCATACATATAGATTTTGATTTGATTTAGCTTTTGGATCCAAGTGTGAACCAACATAGTTACTTGTATGGTTTTTATCACTACTCTTATTATAAATCCTTGAAAATGCTAAGTTTGATAGACCTCAATGATTACAGCTAGTAAATTTGATGAATCAAATAAGGAATAATACAATACTTTACATGTAAATATAAACATACATTCTACTTTTTGATGTTGGAATGGAGTAGGTATATATTTGAAAAAATATACTTTCTCCGTCCCAAAATAATGTTCTCACACTCTTCAACAATCAAATATAATGACACCCACTAAACTCTCTTTTGATTTGTTGAGACAAGAAGAGGACTATTTTTTTATAAGAAGGGAACTATTTTTATAAGAAAAAAAGACTCCTTTGTCGAAAGGCTCCGGTAGAAAAAGGTTAAGGGTTGTAACCAAATGAAATTGAGGCCCCTCTTGGAAAAGCTAACTCTGGGTTTAAATTAAATTGATGTCCCGGTTGATGCAAGGATGGTAAAGCAATTGATTTCAAAAGACCATTCTTGCATCAACCGGGCCATCAATCTAAATTAAACCTTTTCCAGCAGGGCCATCAATTCATTTGGATACAACCTTTAACCTTTTTCTACCAGAGCCTTTCGACAAAGGCGTATTTCTTTTAGCACCACTTCTGTTAGGTGCAACTCTCTTACTCTTGGACTTTCTTCAAAGAAAACTCGTCAGAATCGTCTTCAGGACTGCTTTCACTATCACTATTGAATAAATTTACAACCCTGCAAATAGGTTCATCCTCTTTGTGTATGATACTCAACTTTTGATATTTCCATGTGTAAGATATAGGATTTCACAATCACATTAAACCATAACCATGTGGGGCGTTAACAAAGTTTAGAGAGAGAGAAAGGGAAGAGAGTTGGGAACTATGTGAAACAAAGAAAAATGGTATTGAAGCTCCAACCCTCTACCTTGGGAGGTAGAGGGTATTTATAGTTTCTTACAAACAAAGCCACCTTGGCGTGGATCGGCATACGATGGGTAAAGACCCGTCCATCCTCCACGGTGTTACATAACAAACTACTTATTAATATAACTAGACTAAGACTACGAGCTTTCTAATGAATGCATATACTTGAGGTGACCGACTCTTTAATGACTGAATTTTCTAATTCCTAACAATCTCCCCCTAAGGGAGGTCACCTCAATTTACAATGAATACAAACAGATATTACATTAGATTGCTCTAGGTTTCTTGATTAAGTCCTTTGCTCAGTAGCTCGTAGTCTTTGATTCTTCATGTCTTGCATGTTTGGAAAGTTCTAGTGGAGGTCTTTAACTGATCCACGTGATGATGAGTTTTAAGCCAGCATTGAGATCATCAGCTGACATAAATCTTTGACTTTTCCATTGTGGTGTTGGTATTATGTGATGATGTGACCTTTGGACCAGCATGCTCACATTCTGGATCATGATATATTCTCATCAGAGTAGCGAAAGCTTTTATTGATTCATGATATTGGCAGCAGCGTAGCAGAAGCATGGAGTGAAAATATCAGAGACATTGATGCACTAATCATGATTTCTTTCGAGATGATGTGAGTGTGAGCATGCGGCTATGGATTGACCGCTTCATTCGACGACTACAAACGCGTCGTACACGCATACAACATTAGCAATAAAGTCGGCGAAAGTGTCTTTGATCACTTTCGTTGAATTGAGGTACATGGATGGTTCCCGTTGATCAGTACATATGCTTACTGTGATCGAGGGTATAATTCGAAGAATTTCCTTGACAGGGTTTCGCGTTGCTCTAGCGTTCTCAAACCGAACGTCTCAAAGAACAACATGGGTAGTGAACCATTTGAGATTCACCGATTGATGAAAAGAGATTTGAAAAACAATCGTGTATCGCTCAATAGAAATTTGTTTTTGCAATACAACGAAGGTTTTAATGAAAATCAATTTTCAATCATAAACACCTTTTATTTTGAGAAATTAGTATACAGTCGATGTGCTAAAGAAAAGAGTTTTTAAGCACAACGACTGGTTTTTCAAAGGTATCCGTCAATCCATAACCTGAACCAGTATTGATTCAAAAGATTGAATCCCCATTTTTACCTTCGGTTGTCACATGGTTGTTCTATAGAATAGATCTCACATGCCACCTACCAGGAGCTTGTTTGATGTTGGCTCGAGAAGGCTTTCCATCTTCATTGTGAATATGTTTACATTACGGATTAAATACCACAAGGATAATGCGTGGACTCGAAATAATTTCTCTTTCCACATTATGTAAACAGAGAGTCTTCTGAAAGTGTCTAATGATTTGATGATGATCTCGAGGCTCTAGACTCAATTTGTGCATATTTGGTTCCTATATCGGAGACTAGGGAGAGGTCTCCTTCTTCATATCAACAATCTCTAAGAATTAGATGAGATAATGGTTCCCGAGAAGAAACAAGTCCTTTTAAGAGGAACTTGAGTGGTTTGGGAATTGAAGTGCAGTCGCGTCCTTTGGGTCCATGACGTCTTGTCTTCAATACGATGTTACTTTGGTAACCACAGTAGCATATGAATTGAACCGGTATCGCCCTAAGGTTGAATAATTGGAGGGCTATTTGTTTTCACCCTTCCGATTCAATTCTTTTTCATTATTCAACCCCTTCATTGCTTACCGAGACTTCATAACTAGAACCTTGTTGGGTTTATTCCATTCTAGCTCAATCTCGATCACCTCTTCCCATTTCTCACATTTCTCCTTTTTTCATCATACCTAAGGACTCTACACTATCTAGTGGATTGTCCCTGGTAGATCCCTCCGGCGGATCATGGGAACAAATACCTAACCTTATCATCCTTATATCACCATACATAAAATAAAGTTGGTCGGTCTTTTTGGTATTGTTCATCAGCCATTGGAACCAATTGAAAACCATTTGAAAATCAATCCGGATACTTGTGATATATCCAAGGCATTTTGTACAATTGTTTTTGATGTTTTAGAAAAACTCCCCCTCAACATGTGCTTCATGTATTTGAAATCTTTGGCACCACGGAGGCAAGGAAGAATTAACTTCTTTGATTTCTATTTTCTAAAAGTCATCAACATCACTTCCCTAATCAAATCAAGTAGATAAAGCATTTTGGGGAAGGATGAGGTTTTCAAAATTTTTGCTCCCCCTCAATATGTGCCTCGAGGTTTGAAAGAGTTTTGTACATACTAGAGGGAAAAGACTGCACATTGAAATAACATTGATAGGTCACTAGTTTTACAACACAAGCTTACTAGAAAGAGATAGAGAGGTGAAGAGGTCGGTTAAACAACACACACACAAACACTACGCGTAGACAATGAAGAAAGGTTATGCGTGAGTAATGAAAGAGAGTGAATTGAACAACCAACCTTCAAATGAAGGTTTACAAGGGGTATTTATAGGCAAGGAGCTAGGGCAACACTCCTACTCCTTCCCTTTACCTTATTGGACATGGGCCTAAGCTCATGGGCCTTCTACATAAGCTTAAGGCTAATAACAAACATAAAGGCCATAATTAAGCTACCTATTACATATTAATTACTAACACTTGATTATGTTTTAGGAGTGATTCCAACAATCTCCCCTCAAGTGTTGTGATGATGAAAACGGTGAAGGCGTTGATGTAATAGTAGCTTTGGCGTCTTCTGACATTCTTCTTTCTTGTGAGAAGAATTGCCTTGATTCAAACCATCTCCCAGTGTAGCGAGATAGTTTTCTTTGAACAGTTATGCTTTGGCGTCATCTTTAACTTTGTTCTTTGATCATTGTTCTTTGTGATGAAAGTGATAGTATGTTGTTATCGCATCAAGTCGCCTCAGTGCCTTATTTGCTTCATGTCTCCGTATTTCTCCAACATGCTCACACACTCTTTAACGTTGGATTCTGATGCGATGAAGTTCTTTAAGTCTTTAACTTTGTAGATTCTTTGATTTGTGAAGAATCATTCGACTTTGTGTTGCTTTAAGATAGAACTTCTTTGATGATGTTGTTGGTGTGAACATGTGGAGAATCTGCACGATCATTCCGCTCCAGAGCTTCCATAAGAAGTAAACATAAAAGCGGTTAGTAATAAGCGGATTCCGGCACTTACAAGTTTGAACCGAGAGTGTTGCGGCATAGTGTGAAAACACAACTCTAATTCTTACAAAGGCCGTTCTGAATGAAGTCCCACAAGTGAGATAACACGATGTACGAGTACACCTACGATTGAATGAGTCGCTGAGGTACACCGAAGCATCACCTCACGACTGTAGGCCGTTTGAGACCACTAAGCGCAATCCACGGGGAGTTGCCGGGCGACTGTGTGGTCGTTTGATGTTGACCACGGCGGGAGTTTCCATTCAATCACTGAGGATCACAAATGTGAATCTCTCATAAATGTTCTCGATAGATTGCTAAGATCTGTGAAGGACTCGATAATGCACCACTGAAATTCTTATTGTTGAATGTCAAGTGATGAAATGTCAAGTGTACCTAAGAGATCTTTTGATGAATCTCGTGGCTCTAGACTCAATAGTGCATTTTGGTTTTTGGCGGAGACTAGGGAGAGGGTCTCCTTCTTCAATATCGGCAATCTCTAAGAGAAAGCCGATAGTTTACGTAGGGTTCCCTGTGAGAATGAAACAAGCTTGTTTTGAGAGAAACTTGAGTGGCTAAGAAGTTTAGTGCATGCGTCACTGGGTCCATGACGACTTTTAATCTTCAATACGGTGTCATCTAGTGACAACCCGGTAGCATATGAATTGAACCGATTATGCGCCTAAGTTGAATAATCTTGAGGGCTATTTCTTTTCACCCTTTTCTTTGCATTTCTTTTTAATTCTTCAACTCCTTCTTTCTCCAATTCTCAATTCTCCTTTTTTATAATCATACCTAAGGACTTCTAAATTCTAACTATTTGTGGTGTCCTTGGGTAGATCCCTCCGGCTCTGGCGGATCATAGGACGGTTATTCCTAACCTTAGTCACCTTATAACTTCATGACTAACCTATGTTGCCATAAAACCATTTTGAAGAAAATCTCTCAAAGGGTTTGTAAATGAAAAAACATGTTTGAACCATTGTGAGAGTTTTATCTTTTAACAGAAATACTCCCCCTCCACATGTGCTTAAGAGTTTTAACGGTTAAATGCACAGTGAGGAAAGAGCGCGCACATTTTGAATTGATCAACTCAAGATAGACATTCCCCATGAGACCACGGTTCGTGGCATAGTTAAAGAGATACATTGTCAGCTTTTAGGTGACAACTAGCTTTAATAACTACCTTGAAGGTGTAGAAAATCCTCGAAAGGTTGTCAAACCCGTCAGAGTTCATGTCTACCAAGAGTTTCTCGAATGGTACATTCTACTCGGACAAGTCCTTTGCGAGACGCGTTTACATCACTAGCGAACTAGCTTGAAATTATTACCCGTCCAGGACAAGTCTTTTCGAGTTACTGCAGGTTAAGATCTCGTCAATTCTTGGGTTAAGTCTTTTCACACGAGAGTTCATATAGCAAAACACAACATATTTCTTATCACGTATTTTCTCCCCTCAAAAATGGCATATAAAATGTTATTTTTGAAAAGTTGAGAATAAATATGACCATTTCGAGTGTTGCGGGAAGAATGACCACTGTGAACAATTTGTGAACAAAGTTTTAGGCAAGTACTCCCCCTCGACAAGTGATATAAACGGTTGAGGTTTTGAAAATCATAAGGGAAAGTACTTGTTCTTTTGAGCAAAACCTTGAAAAGTGAAAGGTTTGATAGGTTTTACTCAAAAGTAAGAAGCTTTCGCTCCTTTTATAAGGATTGTGGCACTGAAGCGTACCACAGGGTCCTTTATTTACAAGTACGGGTTGTACACTGTAATGTGTGCACAAGCCATTGTGATAATAAATCATACATCCAAAATAATAATGAGAGAAGCAGTTCAAGGGGTACCAGGTAGTCTAGAAATGTCGCCAGGAGTGTGAATCGGGCGTTGAAAGCCGATGATGTTTCTCCTGGGTCGACCACCAACATAGCTTTCCAATCTTCTAAGATCCTTCTATACAACCGTTCATCAATCATCGTGATGATCCTCTTCACATCCCCGATCACGAGAATTCCATCGCTAAGGAGACCCAATCTTTTGGTGTATATCCTTCAACCGGTAAGCCAATCCGTCCCTAACCATCTTCAAAGTGTGATCTCCAACTTGAAGATCTCTGCACCATCAAGCAATTTCTTTGAAGTTCACTACGGTAAACGGCGAATGGTTTGCGATGAGTGTAAATGTGGGAGGCTGGTTGATGTCGGGAAGATCAAGCTGCGGTGGAGTGAAGTTGACCGGTGCGATAAGATTCAACTACCAACTGGAGATCTTCTACACGTTCTTTGATAACTATGCGTCTGATGAAGATGAGCACTGACTTGATGAATTCACGTTGTACTTCATTGGAGAATTGTCTCATACGACCGCATGCTGGCAAGGTACATGTCTTCGATGTATTGATAGACAAATTCTCAAAGTCGCTTCGAGAATGCATAATCTCTTTCATCTTGTCTTTTGACCACAACATTCTTGAGATAAGTGTAGTCCCATTTAGACGAAAGATCAACGTGTTTGATGGCAACGATGTTTTTAGTCTTGAACACGCATGTTGAGACTTCGGACACTGGCGACTACGTAGTAGATTCTTGGCGTTCGGCCAATGATGAATCCTATACATTGCATCTCGGTCGTATGCTTCCACTTTGTTGGAGAACAAGTGATTAGCTCTTTCCTCGATAGCTATGCGTTTGAGTATTAAATTTGCTGGGAATGGAAGTATCAGGGATGTAGCGTATTTCCTTGAACCATCGCCACCGTGAAGAAGAAATTCAAGTCTTTGTTGAAGAAATATCTAATGGGATCCTAGGTCGTCTGGTTGGCGATCATTGGTAGTGGTTTAGACCAGTCGGTGTAATATGGAGGGTTGTCCCGCTTCGTAAAGTCGATGTTTGCTTCGGGGTTGAGCCAATCCATGTTATTAGACATAGCTCGAGCAATGTTATCAAGGTGATATTCGACCTCGATGGCACTTTCGAGCTATCTTTTAACAGTTGAAATGCTTCATTCTTGATTCGCTTCAACTCGGATTTCGTCATCTTCTTTACTTTGAACTTTTCTTGCGAAATTTTAGCATGCTCCAAAGTAGTACCGTCTACGGATCTTGACCTTCTTGAGGTAGGGAGTGGAATTGACAAGTTTAGAAAACCATTCAAATTCCTCTGTGTTATCTTCATCTAGCTAGGATAGGGGTCGCCGGCGCGCTTCTTCTTCATTTTCTTAGGCCTAGATGAGGATTACGGTTTTACTTTGTTTCGGTGAGGGGGTTGTTGTTGGGGCTCATGGTATTCTTCATCGTCACCACCCGTATACTCAAAGTGGTCCCGGTTTTTGAGTCGGGTGGTGTCTCGGAATCACGAGGTTTATCGTGAGAAGAGCGGGAGGAGATCTTTGTTGGTGGAGTCTTTTGTGGTGGAGGCGGCATTGAGTCTTGAATCGAAGATGATTCACTAGACTTCTTTGTGCGTTTAGGCTCCTTATCCTTATCTTGATCTTTGTCTTCATCATCTCTTGAGCGCTTAGGCCTTATAGCCTCTTCTCTGAATGATGACTTGAGTTGGTATTCGGCAATGCTTCAAACAGTTTAGCTTCATGGGAGGCAAGCGTTGCAGAGCGTGTTGACATTTGCGCTACCATCCGGTTTACTAATTCATCATCACGAGAAGATTGTAGTTTCAAGCTGGATTGATGCTCAAATTCATTGGATTTGATTTCATGGCTTGCTTGGCTAAATGTAAGAGATTGGATAAAGTTGTGCGGTATACATCTCCTTTGTCGGTTTTGGAATGACCTCCATTAAGAACTTGTGAGTGTATCCTTTTATCATCTCGTCCATGCTTCCTAGAAGATCATCCTTCATAAGCTTCGTACATACTCCTTTCAACTTCTTTGTCATTTTCATCATGAAGATCGTTATCGATCGTGAGGAGTCAACTTTCGTGAGAATATCTTTCTTTCGACTCATTTGACGGCTTTTGATTCGATTCTTAGATTGAGAGATCCAAGATGGAGTTGGCTTCTTCATTGATTTGGATGATGATTTGGTTGATTTCTTTGATGGTGGTGGTGAAGAGTGAGAAGAAGAATCGGATGATGATGAGATGTGAGGAGACTCCGGGTCCTTTGGTGGTTCAGAAGTTTCTTCCTTTGATCGTTCAGGACTATCTAGAAGAAACTTATCATACTCATCTTCTTCATTGCAGACTTAGCTTGTTCATCAGCTTTGGCTTTGGCTGACTTCTTCATCACTTTTACCTTCTCTAGCTTCTCGATTCGGTTCTTCAAATCATACTCAAATCTTCGACCGCGTTGTTGTTGTACCAAAGTGGTGGCACAGATCCTTATCGGGTTGATTAACCGCCGGACTGGTGAAGGTTGAGATGTACCACTTGACCCTCCGGGGCCACCCATTTGTTCTTTTGCAAATTCTTTGCCACGTGTTGGAGTCTAAGGAATTTGAACTTCTTCCTGTATGAAGTATCTAGTTGCTCTTCTTCATCATCTGAGCTTTCTTCATAAGGCACAAATACAGAGTCTTCCCTTTTCCTTTGTCAGTGGTGGACTTGGAGGTTTAGGCTGAAGGAGGTGTTCGGTTCGCGGTTTCGAGTAGAAAGTCTCTTCATCGATTCGGTAGCCTCGAGTCCTCGTCCATTAGCTTTCTGGCGGTTCAGGCTTAGATCGGGAATAGAACAGCTTCCTTGGCGAGGCTGTCCCCTTCGTGGAGGATTCCTCCTGAAACATCCTATGACTCTCGGTGCTTGCCCACTTCAGCTTCCTCTTACGGTTCTCCTAGTAGGTGTTCGGAAGGCTTTTCATCGAGATGACCAACTGCCGTCTCATCTTTACGCTTGATACCTTTGTATGTTTCAAGCTTTTGATTTCATTTGTCGGAAGGTGATCAGCAGCACGGCACCCTGTTTCTTTGTTGATGATTCCTTGATTCGACGATAGGGTAGGCTCGATCAACATATCGTGATTATCTTGGTCATTGAGCCTCTATGGAATGTCGGGATGAAGTCCAAGTGCTCTCTGGATCAACAATTTTGTGTATATGACATAGGGAATCTTTGAGCCAAGTTTCTTGTGAAATGACATCATGTCTTCCCATAGATTGCTTCAATTTCGATATCCTTTTTGTTGATTAATGACCAGAAGATTTGTAGTTCCATGAGCTTGGGATGCTCATAACCACTATCACGACGAGACCGATTTGGTAGTGATGATGTAGAGGGTTCTCCACGGTTGAGGAATGTACTTAAGCTCTACATGAGATTGCTTAGTGATTATTCCTGAAGCTTCATCATAGCCAATATCAATCAGGAATTTCGAGCTGTCTCTTGGTGGTGTGGCATAGAAGTCGGTTGGCTCGATTTAGGAATTAGAAGAAACGGCCCGTAGATCTGCTTGTGTGATGGTGATTTGTTTGTGATTGACCGTCACAGTCACCGCACTTTGACCTTTGATCCTTTGCATTGAATTCCAGAATTGTTGTATGTAGATTCCGATGCTGTGCAGAGTGTGAGCATGTTCTGGTAGGGATGATTCTTTAAAATATCCACGCAATCAAGCAGGAAGATTACGAGCATGTGAGGGGTTTCAAAGTCAACTCTGAGATTGTTCTTTACAATCTTTCTTGGATAGCCATTAGGGAAGATATCGGCAATTGTGAGAACCTCGTTGCATCCACATTCATTTGGCGACCATGTCGTGATCGAAATAACATTAGCCAAAAGAACCAACATATCGAAAGACATAATGTTAGTCAACGAAGGTTTTATTGTCTAATTATTGAATATCAGTGTTAATGATTGTTCACGAGTCCTAAGTCACTTGTTTGTCAATAGTCCAATGGCGTCGTAAATGTTTAGTGAGTTAGTTAACTTTAAGTTTTAAAGTTTATGTTATCACTTATAGTTCACAACATATCAAAGTTTAAGTATATTAGTGACATTATTGGATTCGTGACGTTATGATTCATTTATTTACAAGTTTGCCCGCGTAACAATTCAAAACGAAGGTTTGATCAAGGCTTATGCGTAGAATAGTAGCTTATCGCTAAACAAGATAAGTATCGCGCGTAGGTGTAAGCTTACAGTAGGATCGACTTCTGGCGTAAGAAATATTACAGCGTAGAACAGAGAACCTTATGCGTAAAACTTAAGCGTAGGCGATATATAAACCTTACGTAAGGATTACTCGTAAGAGTAAACCTTATCGCGTAGAGTCACTTGTTTCGCATATCCTTCACAAGATACGCGTAGTCCCATTGTAGAACCTTACGCGTAATAGTTACGCGTAAAATTTCTCTTACGCATAACTTTCTACGCGTAAGGTGATCCTTATCGCGTGAGTAACAAACACCTTGATTCGAGTTTTATGCTTAGCAAGCACGAAATAAAATCATCATAACATCAATCTTAACACATATATTCATTCTAAAAACAAATCATGGCATGGCTTGTTATCATTTGGCGTAGAAAGTCATACGCGTAGGTCAAAACCCTAGAGTTTAACAATTAGCGTATGATTTCTAACCATAGGATTTGCACCAAACGTTTTACGGTAGGTCTTAGGTGTTGTGATAGTCTAATAACCAAGTTTTAACACCCTATTCTCAGTGAATCAAAAATACCCAAACTTAAGAACATTAAACCCTAAATTCCAATTTTTATTCAATTAGAGTTTCTGGTTGTTATAGGGCACGGAAATCTTTAATTCAACAGTATGAACATCACACAATAACCTTTTGACCAAAACCATTCACATTTAAAATACCCAAATCCAGCATAAAACCTAATTTTCAAAATCACTCAATTCGAGTTTAAGGTTGCGTTTTGAGGATAGAAAAAATATCATTGATGTTATTAAAAACATTTTGACACTATCTTTTTAACCACAAACACATAAACAAGATTATGTGTTCATACGCATACGCGTAGAACACAAAATCAACCATAGTTCAAAATCTAACCGTTAACTTTCAAAACTATTTAAAACCAATGTTTGTAATCTTGTTAGAACACAAAAACACTTACAAATTGATGATCAAAACGGATTACTTGAGCGTTTTTAGTAGGATGAGATGGGTTTAGTAATAAATGTGAAGAGTTAAGTTAGGTGGGATCTTTTATTAAAAAATACTTTCAGGTTTTGACAATTTTAGTCCCTCCACCTTTTCCATTTACATCAAAGCCATTTAACTTCCATTTGGTTATCAAACAAAAGATTTTAAGAAAGAAACTTGACAACACTCCTCCTCGACTTAAGAAAATGATGAAAGGTTATAAATTTTAGTCCGAGGTGTCAAACTTAACGAGAAAATTTACCACCATTTATAAACAACGAATAGAGTAACATGCAAGTACACTGATGTTTTTGAAACAGTTAAGTAATTGTTTTCTCCCCCTCAACACTTGATCGGAAAAATATTGAATTTTGAGAGATTAAAGTGTTGATGAAAGAAATGTACTTGCCATGTTGAAAGAAAAATAGATTAGAAGAATATTTTTGTTGTTTTATCGGGTTTTATATTTTTGTATTTTGTTTTTGAAAAATTATTTACAAAAGAGATTTTGGTGTTTGACAGGTTTTAAGACTGTTTTAGGAGTTCATCCAATTCCTCTTGAGTCAAACACCTCATACCAATCAGGTGGACCAACTCATTAAACCTAGCGGGAGGCAAGGCTTTGGTGAGAAGATGCATAATTGGTATTACGTACCAAAATATAATTCAACAATACCATGTTCCACGTGATCCTTGATGAAATGATATCGAAGATCGATGTGCTTTGATTTCAGTCTTGAAGCTGAGTTATGCGAGATCGCAATGGCACTCCGATTGTCGCAGATCATGGGATTATGTCAAATCGTAACCATAGTCTTTGAGTTGTGTTCTCATCCAAATGACTTGAGCAACAACGCCGACATGGCTACATATTACCCTTCGGTTGAGGACGGCGATGTACAATCTGCTTCTTCGATTGCCAAGACACGGTTTATCACCAAAAATTGTAAAGCTCAGGAAGTGCTTTTCCGTGAATCTAAGCATCTGCGTGGTCGTCGAAAAGCGATTAGTTCAAAACGAGAATCCTTCGGATACGGATTCCCAAATTAATGGTTCCCTTGATGTATCGAGGATTCTTTTAGCCTCGAGAGGTGGGTTTAGATTGGTCGGCCGATGCGGGGAGCAAAGATATACGGCAAAGACAATATCGGTCGCTAGTTGTTAGATACATGAGAGACCCAATAATACTTTGGTATTTGGTAGGGTCCACTAATTTCCCATGTAAATCAGCATCTAGCTTCTTGGTATGAGCCATTGGTGTGGCATAAGTGTCCTGAGTTTTCATTCCAAATTTGTTTAACAATTCAAGGGCATATTTGGGTGACTCGAAAATACCACGGGGTGATTGATGAAGTCCTAGAAAGAACGTAAGTTCACCCATCATGGACATTTCAAAATTTTTCTTCATTAGTTTTGCAAAAGCGATTGAGTACTTTTTATGTGTTGACCCAAAAATGATGTCATCCACGTAAATTTGAACAATTAAGATATGTGCCTTGTGATATTGTATGAAAAGAGGTAGGGCCGAACCTTTGGTGAAATTATTAGCAATGAGGAAAGATGATAGCTTATCGTACCATGCCGAGGAGCTTGTTTGAGACCATAAAGAGCTTTGTTGAGTTTGTAGCGTGGTTCGGGAACTCGGGATCAACGAATCCTACGGTTGGTGACATAAACCGCTTTTCGTCCGTTGAGAAACGCAGTTTTGACATCCATCCAAAGACCGCTATATCTATATGAAAGCCAAGGCAAGAAATATCCAATGTTTCAAGACGAAAGCAACTGAGCAAAAGATTCTTCAAAGTCTATTCCTCTTCCCGACGATAACCCTTAGCAACTAAACGTGACTTGTTTCGATTACGCCCTTCAAAGATCCAATTTGTTTTTCCAAATCCATTTGAGACCAATGACGACCCTCGCTGGTCTTTCAACCAGCCTCATACTTCAAGACGCTTGAATTGGTTGAGTTCTTCTTGCATGGATTCAATCCAAAGCTTGTCCTTTGTCATTGCATCTTTTGATGTTTTAGGTTCTCGATGCATGCGCTGAGTGCATAAATGCAATGTTCAACCATTCAGCGTAAGACGCTGTCTCGTGAACGAACCGTTGATTCTGGTTGCCAATAATGTTTTCCAGAGGATGGTCTTTTGTCCATCTATGTGTGGAGGGTTGATGTTGGTATACATTGTGCGGATTTTGAGGATTCAAATGGTTTGTTGAAGATTCCGCGACATCCGTGCAGCAGCTCATTAGCAAACGGGTTGAAGAACGATTTGGATCAAAAATCTGCAGTGGGGGTAACTTCATTCGTAACATCATCACCATCTATCATGAAGTTGGTTTGTTCAATCTGCTGTGTTGAGTCAATCTGGTGCTTCTTCAACCGAGTTGTTGTAGCAGTGTATGTATAAGAGTATTATCGTGTTGAGCACGGAAACATCGGATACACCCGAGCACGCTCATCAATATCGCCACCGAACAAATGAGCAAATAACCTTTCCATTTGTTGACGAAAGTAAGTCGGGGCTTTGTTCACCGATGATGGGGTTTTGGGGAAGTTTAAGCGGTTGTGTCCGGTTCCAAGTCGTTATACTCGTGCCATCTCCGTAGTTCATCAAAATGAGCATGAATCGCTTCCATAACCTCCTTTGTTCGACGATTCCGATTCGAAACCTTTAGAATTATCACAATATCCAATAAAGACTCCAATGTCAACTTTGGCTTTGAGCTTTCCAAAGTCATCACGATCATTATTCGGATAGCAAAGAGATCCAAATACATGAAAGTGTTTGAGATTCGGTTGCTGGACAAGCTCGAAAGGTGTTTTGTTGTATGCTTTGTAATCATAGATCGGTTTTGAGTATAGCATGCAAGAGATACCATAAGTAATCCGAAGTTTAGCATTGATTAACATTGTTCTGCACTTCCACTAACGCTCGTTTCGCTCTTCAACAACTCCGCTTTGTTCGTGTACGCGGCAATAGATGTCCGATGTCAATTCCCACTTTCTCATAAAATTCACGAAGATTTTGTTAACAAATTCAAGGCCGCCTCTTTCGCTGATGGTCGAACGCGGTTTCAGTCGAACTTGTATTTTCGTGGAAAGGTGATGATCATCCGTGGAGCTTGATCTTTGCTTCAAGAAAGTAGACCCAAGTCCAAATGCGGAATAGTCATCAACACTAAAAGATGTAGGCTTGCCATTGATCGCTTGCACGCAGATCGGGCCACACAAATCCATGTGAAGAAGATGAAGCACATGCCGAGAGCCGTGGTTCCACCTTTGAAGGAAAATGAGCACGAGTGCTTTTGCCTTGTTCACAAGCCGAGCAAAGGTGATCTTTAGAATAATCAAAGTGGAGTCCTTCAACTAGTTTGTGTCGAGAAAGGTTGGTGATGGTTTGAAAGTTTAGATGTGAGAGACGACGGTGCCATAGCCGTGATTTTGTTGATGTTGCCTTTGAAAGTAAGAGATGGGAGAAGAAGCAACCATGTCTTGCATAGAGATAGTGTAAAGACTAGAATTACGCGATCCGCATATAAGGTCATTTCCTTGTAGATCACTTAATGAAACAAGTTTTCTCCTAAAGCAACCTCCAAATCTCCATCACAAATCGACACTCCATCGAAAACAGATATGACCGAGGCCTTCCACATAATAAACCCTCGCTATTTCGATGTTCCATTGACATAGTCTCCAGAGTCCATGATAGTCGCAGTGATCATTCCCTAACCTCGACGGTGCCAATGAACTTTGCAATAAAGTTTGATAACAGCTTAAGGTCTGTCATGTGCTCGGAACATCCGCTATCAACAATCCAGAATGATTCAGACACCGTGACATAATACGCATCTACACAGATGGAATAGAAGTAGATGTGGAACCCGAAATGTTAGAGGGTTCCGTGAGCGCTTATAGTAGATATACAAACATCAATAGCTTTAGGTATCCATTTAAATCCTAGTGTGTTATATATCCATTTCGGCCATCTCCAACTAGTATTTGCTTTAGTCTTAGTGAATGCACTAGGTGGTACTACATTCTAGGAGGAAACCGAGCTACAGGACAACAATGCGCTTCTTAGAATCTAAAGAGGGCGTCTACCAAGCAATGCACTTAGAAAGATTAGGGCCTAGAGGTATTCCGTTCTTAGGATTCCTTAAACGAGATGATAGCTTTAGCAACACATTTATCATGACAATCAGAATTCATACTTTTATGACAAATAACACAAGGTGCATCGATCAATATCAAAAGTACTTAACGGTTTAGCATTCGTTACATCACTATTTCTATTACATTTGCCGAACGCAATATCTATAGTGGAGGCAACGTGAGTCTTATTCATAGTCCTAGGGTGTTCTTCTACTTTAGCATTCCTTATTGATCTTTTCTTAGGTCGCAACTTCCTATTCTTCATGAGTAGTTTAGGCGTGAAGTGCTGACGCTAAAGGCGCAACTATTCCTGTTTCAAGAGAAGGAAGCACGCTAGCAACTTGTGATTTGGCGTGAGATTCTAGGTTCATGAGTACTAAGTGTTACCGGGCTATTCTCTTAATCATGATGGCGGAAGTTGTTCATACTTTCCTAACATTTCTCTTAACTTGAGGATAGTGTGAATCGATCTTGATTTTAATCAACATTTCCAAAGAAAATGCATAACTTCCTTAGTGTGTGCAAGATAATTATCAAGTTCATTTGATGCTTCATCACGAGTCTTTTTGAGTAAATCAAATATGACACCATATATTCCTTTTTAACTTTTACAAGTTCTTGTTCATATTTTGAGATTTGACACTTAAAGAACACGTTTTGATCATCCAGCTTGCTCAATTTTTGGATCAAGATTTTGTCACGCGAATCGGCGATTTTGTGTTGAAAAACAAGTTGTTGATCGTGAATATCTTTTTGACACCAATTAAGACGACGAATTGCATTTGAAAGTTCTTGACAATCGCTTGTTTTCAACTTTAAGGACTCGACCAAGCACATTATCGTTCTCAACATTTACCACGTATCAAACAAGATCGACAGAGATATAATCAAATGCATATGACAAAGAATTCAATAACACAGCATTATGGACATCAGACGTATGACATCTTCCAAGAGTCAACATCTTTTCTCAACATTCTTTTTACGCTTAGTGTTAGAAATAGATGTTTTCGCTTTCTCAAAACGACCTTCATCAATCCAAGTTCCTTATGAAAGTCCTTTCCCAAGACAATGCACAACTTTTCAAATTTTTAACATTTGGTAAAAGATTTTTCTAAAAATGTCTCTTTGTTCTCAGAGGCTAGAATGAAAATGTTGAACTTTGATTTCGTAATGATATTCTATCTCATGTTGTAAAGTTTGAGGTCACCATGAAAAGGTCAAAATATCTAAGAATTTTGCGATTTTCAGGTTTTGAGTTTACTTCACCGATGGAAGGTAAAGGACCATAAGTTTGTGCATAATCTGGTTTGGGATTAACATTAGAAGACTTGTGTTTTATGATAATCCTGGTGTGTTAGAAGAACTGCTGGTGTGACGAAAGTGACCGCTTTTATATTAAAAGGTTTGTTGTAAACAACTTTTCTAATTTTGATCGACTCGCCTTCTGATCTAATTCCTTTCTTCGATGATATTCAACAACACTCATAAATGTAATTATCAATTTTATATTCTCGTGACCGAAACTTTCGGATTTGGTTTGAATGCTTTTGTTGAAAGCTTAGGTTTGTAATCAGAAGATTCGGTCCATATCCATTTGGATTGGGTTTTAAAGTAAACTTTTCAATGGTTGAGACCGACTCGCCATGTTTGTAAACAACAGTTTAAACTCTTTAAGTTTGTTTTGCAAGCCGATGATTTCTTCAAGATGATCATCTATTCGCCTTTGAATGCTTTTGTATGCAGAGAATCGCTTTTGACAAGTTAACAACTCCTTTAGCTTTTTGATTTTCCAAGGTGCGTTAATTTGCTTTTTATGTTCATGTTTCAGCTTGTTCTATTTCGCATAACAAAGCATTCTGCCGCTAGATCACGATCCTGCCTTTCTAAATATTTTCGCTTTGATAAGATTTGGCAAAGGTCGCCTAAAACCGCTTTCACGCTTTTTCTTGAGTTTTGTAAAAGTTGAGTTGCTTTTGTAAACATTCAAAATCCTTGGTTAACAGTGCATTTTTGCTTTTCAAGTCCTCGAATGGCATGACATTTTTCCACTATGGTCCTTGGTCTTGTATTAAACGAGCAAAAACTGGATGAGGCAAAAGTTCGGCGTGTTCAACGTGAGTCACAACATGATCATTACTTAGATCCTCAAGTATAACCACGGAGTCAATTTGATTATCAAAGGAAACCATAAGGTCATCTTGATCGCCAAATATAACTACGGGTCTAGTTGAAAATCATCGAATGAGATGGACGACTCATTTTGAACATTCCGAGCCTGCCGGATTCGATGTTGGCGAGATATGAGATCGAGATAAATATGGTTTGTTCGGTACTGAGACAAGCCATCGCTGTCATACATCGGGCCCGTGTCACTCATGTGTAACTCATGCATATTAGCCATCAACATAACACCGTGATTGGCCCGCAAGTCCTCCATATCATCATCCGAATCGTGATTTGCCATAAAGCTCTGTTTCCGCTGAGAGTTCCACCAGCCTTCATCCTTAAGAGCCAAAAGAAGAGCCTCTTTTGTGATAAGCACCCCTTGTCCTCGGCTTTGGGCATGCATTAGCCGTGTGTCCTTTTCATTGCAGTGTAGCATCGAAGACCATTCAACCCATTTCGAAAGCATCCCTTGTTCCACCACTTGAGCTCATGTTATTCCTACCCACAAGATTAAACCCTTGACCACCGCCCATCCGACGCACCATAACCACGATTCAACTTCAACTCATCCATTGTTCACAAATACCTTGATTCCTTGTGTTAGATGAGGAACTAATACGTTGTTGGATTTGTTGGTATAACGCTAAAGGCATTAGCAATCATAGAAATCTTGTTGCAAAGAAGGTTTCTAATGGATTAGATTCCTCATTAGCTTCACTGCATGTGTTTGAGCATTGTTGTTAAGTAAGGAACCAATTGAGTCTGTTGATTGAGGTAGAAGGATCATATGCACTGGAGACTACTCAGAACTTAGTATTCACCGCAATTCGCATGATGATGTTGTGTTTATTCCAAATCATTGATGATGTCTCAAAATGATGATGATAAGACTCTAGTGTCTCTCCGTGTTCAATCATGAAGTGTTCATAAGCCAAGTAAATTTTGGATTCCATATCCTCCCGATTGAGTACGATCCTTCCATAAGAAGATGAATATGATCCCACATTTTGCGCTTTTGAGCATCAACTCTTCGAAGAATTGGGTTAGGTAATCCTAAGAGGATATATTGCATTGCAAGTTCATCACTTTCATAGTGTAGAAGTTCTCCATTCGTGTCGCAACAAGAGCAATGTTGGATTGTTCATCTCTTGGTGGATTAGCATTTGATCTGGGTAATGACAACAATAGGCATCTTAAATGGACCTTCCAAGATAACCTTCTTTAAGAACTTTCCATGTGGCTTCTTCAGATCACAAAACCTAAAGAACCTTATCACCCATTGATAGCTCGGAGTGAGCATTGGAGGTCTATCCAATCGGATCCATGAATTGATTGTTGGCTTCTTAAAGCTTCACACATCTTTGCAAACCAAGTGGGTTCCTTCATAGTGTTCCTTGATGGATGTTGATTGAAATCGTTTGTGTAGGGTTGAACTTGAAGACTTGGTGGTGGTTGAACCATTTGAGGTTGTGGAATTGCTCCAAGTTGTGGAGTATGTTGTTGATTAAATTGTTGTTGATAAATTGCTTGTTGTTGATTCCATTGTTGATGTTGTGAACTTAGTTGTTGTTGACGTTGAGAATAAGTGTATGGGAAATAGTTAGAGTATGGTGGTTGTGACATGTTGAAAACTTGTGTTGGTAAAAATGGATCTTTTGTAGTCGAATGAACCTTTGTTGATGAAGTGTCCTTAGGCTTAGAAATCACAAGAAACCAAGTAGAACTTATGAAAAAACACCAAAGTTACGTGTAACAATCAAGAGTTACGCCAGAGAATTTAGCTTACTGCTAAGTAGGGTAAAATGCTAAAGTTAAGGACACAAAGAAGCGAGAAACTTAGGCGTAGGTTTACCTTATGCGTAAGACTAGGCTTAGGCGTAAGATGAATCTTATGCGTAGGATTTCTACGCCGTAGCTTTATGCTTATGCGTAAGTTTAGGTTTTATCCCAAATGATCTTTACACACATAGTGCAAAAGATATCCAAAGTCGACGTGTTTTCAGGGTTATCCAAGCAAGAAACCACGGAGTAAAACCACCAAACTGAAGATCAAACCACGGATAAAGTTACGCGTTAAAATAGGGTTTTAGTTACGCGTAGCTTACTCGTAAAAGTGATTTTGCCCAAAGTTGTTTCTAAACCGGATTTTTGTTATGGAATAGCTTCAATATCACCAAAATAACACAAAAGTGTGAAACTTGATGAATCAAAACGGCTAAACAGTTACGTAGAAAGCCACCTACTAACAAAAATAAGCTAAAAACGAAATCCACGCGCGAAAGTTTGAAACTTTTTGCCTAAAAGCTATATTTTAACACCTTAAAACATTGAAAGTACAAGAATCTTGATTAAAAGTGTAAAATCGTGTTTTCGCGAACCAGTATCATACGCTGTTTTATACGCTGGGACCTTAAACCCACTTCGAAAACAAAACGTTTCACCCAACTAGTAGGCGATTGATACCACTGATAGGTCACTAGTTTTACAACACAAGCTACTAGAAGAGATAGAGAGAGAAGAGGTCGGTTGAACAACACACACACAAACACTACGCCAGACAATGAAGAAAGGTTATGCGGGAGTAATGTGAAAGAGTGAATAACTTGAACAACCAACCTTCAAATGAAGGTTTACAAGGGGTATTTATAGGCAAGGAGCTAGGGCAACACTCCCACTCCTTCCCTTTACCTTATGGACATGGGCCTAAAGTCATGGGCCTTCTACATAAGCTTAAGGCTAATAACAAACATAAAGGCCATAATTAAGCTACCTATTACATATTAATTACTAACACTTGATTATGGTTTAGGAGTGATTCCAACAAACATGATCACATTTCAGATCTTTGTGGTTTAAGATAGATGCTCCCCCTCAACATGTGCATGGAAAAATTTGAAATCGTTCAGTACATGCAAAAGGAGAGCTTGTACATCCTTATATATAACCATTTCATCAAACATCAGCTTTTAATCCAATTTAAAACACAAATTCCCTCGTCACCATTTCAAATCTTTTGAGATTTGTGATCTCTCAGATTTAGATTGATTTTGAAAGCTTTTAACGAGAATTGTGACTTGATTATGAAAACACTTTTTAACCTGATAAGGATCGGATTTTAAGACTTTAAACTCCATTATTAAACATGCATGATTGTCTTTTGAAAACATAATATTAGCAAAGGTTTTGAATCAATCAGAGTAAAACATTATTCCTTGCTCATTTACGCAAATTGTTTGAAAATAACCTTTTTAATTTAATAAAATCATTCTCCCTCAATCAATGACACAGTTGTTGATTGAGAGATAGAGATTTTAGCATGATAAGCACAAATGATTTACAACGAGTAATAGAGTATGAGGTATTTTCAAAGCAATTTAGTTTTCTTATAGAAAGCAAATATTTTAAGAATCATTAAGGAAAAATATTTGTAAGGATAAACATTTGTCTTTTTAGATGACAAACATTTGTTTTAAGAATCGAGTATGAGATTTGAAAATAATATAAAGCATGGCTCGTTTCTTTACTTTTAAAACGGGTACTACCCGAATGACAATAAACCACCATTTTTCTCCGCTTTTTTAACAAAATATGTGATTCTAAGAACATCTAAAACCCGTGACATTCTTTGAATGTCAACAAAAGTCCGTAGATGATATGAAAAGGAAAAAACATGACAAAATAACAAAATTTTTGGAATTTTTCAAGATTTTCTAATTTTTTTTATGGATTTTGAGAATTTTATATTTTTATATTTTCTTTTTGGAGGTTTTTAATTTTGTATTTTGCTTTTAGAAAAAATATATACAAGAGATAGATGAATAAAGACCTTTACTCCTCGTCTTCCTCTTGAGACGCTGAGTGTTTCCGTTGTAAACTCTTTAGACCAAGACGCGGAAGGATAAACTCAAAACGTTCTCTAGGAAGAGCTTTGGTGAAGATGTCTGCACTAGTATTCGGTCCTCACAAAATAGAGTTCCACCACCTTTTTCCACTTGTTCCCCGATGAAATGATGTCGAATGTCGATATGCTTTGCTCTTGAGTGTTGAACGTTGTTGCATGAGAGAGCAATAGCACTTTTATTATCATAGTACAGAGGGATTTTGTTGAATTCAAAGCCATAGTCAGATAATTGAGATCTCATCCATAGGATTTGAGCACAACAAGATGACATGGCTATGTATTCACCTCTGTAGAGGAAATAGAAGTACTCATTTGCTTCTTTGACGACCCGCTCACAAGCTTATCACCCAAAAACCGAAAGCACCTCCAAACGTATTTCGACGAAGTATCTTGACACTGCATGATCCGTTAGTGACATACCGGTATCTTTCGGGTACCAAAGTCCCATGTTGATGGTTCCTTGGAGATACCGAAAGACCCGCAATTTCCGCTTAAGGTGCTTTTGGTAGGCTTAGCCCGTATCTACATGCATGCAGCTTAACAAATATCGTCTACTGGGTGTGAGGTACATCGTGGATCCAATCATACTACGATATTTTGTTTGGTCTACCATGATCCTCGAGTGGTCCTCATCCGTTTGTACGCCAATCATGGGAGTGTCAACAAGGTCACTAGAATCAAATCCAAATTTCTTTAAAATCTCATTTGCATATTTAGATTGATTTATAAAAATGCCTCCGTGACTTTGTGAAATTTGTAATCCCAAGAAAATGACATTTGTCCCATCATTGACATTTGAAATTTAGAACCCATTTCATTTGAAAACGGTCACATTCATGGGGTCACGAGGCAAAAGATAATATCATCAACATAAATTTGAACGTGAATTAAATGTTTTCCCGACTTCCCGTGAACAATGTTGGATCAATCGCTCCTTTGCCAATCCGTAGATAGAAGAAACTTTGATAGCGATCATACCATGCCCTGGAGCTTGCTTTAAACATAAAGAGCCTTCAAACGATAAACGCGAGTAGGATGCTCGATTCACAAAGCTTCAGGTTGGCCGACGAGACAACTTTTAAGATCCATTCGAAATGTCGTCTTTACATCCATCTGATAGACTACCATGTTCTTACTTGCAGCATTAGACAAGAAGATTCCGATTGCCTCGATACGAGCAAATGGAGCAAATGATTCTTCAAAGTCAATACCCTCCTCTTGACGGTATCCTTTTGCAACCAATATAGCCTTATTCTTTAAAACATCGCCATGCTCATCAAGCTTCACTTTGAAGATCCACTTTAGAGCAATGATCATAGCACAATCTGGAGCAGGTACTAATTCCCATACATCAAGTTGATCAAACTCATGAATTTCTTCTTGCATGGCATTGAACCAGCTGTCTTCATTCATGGCAGTTTTAACATCTTTTGGTTCGACCTTAGAGAGTACGGAGTTGAAGAAGCACCATAAGGCATCGGTTGCAAGTTGTTTACGTGTTGATACTGGACGAGAGGGGTTTCCAATGATGTTGTCCAATGGATGATCATGTGGTTGTTGTTGAGGAACTGAAGTAGCTGAGTCGATTTCTCCTAATGAAGATGGTTCTGATGATGATTCAGGAGAAAATATATTTTCAAACGGAGCATCTTCAGGAGTAGCAAAGGGATTAACTTCATCATTGATGCCAGAAACATTTCCATGATGTACACTCGATGATTGATGATTTGTTGATGAGACAAAGTGATCAGCAGCAGGCGCTTCTTGACTTAATGATATTGATACTAAAGGATTGACTTCATTCACAGGGATAGGATCAGTCTCTGTTGATGGATTTGACATTTCATCTGCGGTTGGCTCATAGTGTTCATCAAACATAGGATCGAACAGTTTCTTCAAGTCATCTTCCGAAGGACCGGTCAGCTTATCAAACGTAACGTGAATTGTTTTCGTGATATTTCGGGTTCTTTTGTTGTAGATTCGGCATCCCTTTTTGTTTGGTGCATATCCTACAAATACTCCAATGTTCGCTTTAGCTTTAAGTTTGCCTAAGTCTTGGCTCTCATTAGTTGGATAACACAATGCACCAAACACACGAAGGAATGAGATATTAGGTTTTCTGTTGTGGACAAGTTCATATGGAGTTATTCCATGAACAGTGTGAATCAGGGATCGATTTTGTGTGTAGCATGCAGTAGCAATGGCTTCACCCCAGAGAAACATTGGAACCTTTGAGTAAATCAAAGATTGTTCTGCGGCTTCCACAAGAGTTCGATTTCGTCTTTCAACTACACCGCTCTGTTGAGGAGTTCGAGGAACACTTCTTTGATGACTGATTCCAACACTTTCATAAAACTCACTAAGTTGTTTGTTGACAAACTCGCCCATTGTCTGCCGTTCGGATGATTCTCGAGCAGTTTTGTTAAGACGAACCTGCAAACTTGTTTGATGAGTTTGATGATGATATCTAGAGTTTCATCCTTTGTCCTTAAGAACTTGACCCAAGTGAATCTAGAGTAATCATCAACCACAACTAACACATATTTCTTCCCAAAGATATTCTCCACTCTCATGGGTCCACATAAATCCATGTGAATTGTATGAAGAACTTCTGTTGAGTTTGTGGGTTTGGGTTTATGGGCATATTTCTTGCTTTTCCCAATTGGCATGCTGAACAAAGATGATCCTTTTCATACTTAAGTCTAGGTAAACCTACAACTAAGTCCTTTCTGGAGAGATCATTGATGGTGCCAAGTTCAAGTGATTGAGACGACGATGCCATAACCATGACTTTGTTTTAGAAGCCTTTGACAACAAGCAAATTGGAGAAGACTTCATCATATCTTCGATAGAGATGGTGTATAGATTTGAACCACGTGTTCCTCTTAAAAGTTCCTTACCATTAAGTTCTCTAATGAAACATGTATGTTTTCTGAAGGCCACTTCTAGATCAGAGTCACAGAATTGCCTGACAGAGAACAGGTTATGACCAAGACCTTCCACATAATATACCCTGGAGATAACACTATCACCAACAACATAATCTCCATAACCCATAATTGCACCAAAATGATGGTTGCCGAATCTAACTGTCCCGATGAATTTGCTCACGAAGTTCATGAGCAGCGACCGTCTCCGGTCATATGCTTGGAACAACTGAGTCCGTGTACCACGAATCGATTTGAACGACCAAGCTTGATTTGACACGGACAAGAATGGATGATTGGATAATTGGGATCCCCATGCAAGAATGGGTTCCATTTGGTTAGTAACATGATTGGAACACCCACATCGAAATAGAAACATTCCATATCGAAATAGTAGCAATGGAATCATTAGGAATAGATGCAAAGTGTCCGTATTTGACCTATTCAAAGTATGTTCACTTCTTAAAGGAATAGTTCTACAAGTAGGCATCCATTTTCTAGTGGGCATAGTCTTAGCAGATTGAGGACAAAACTGATTATTCTTATGGCCAAAAGGTATCCAATGATAACCTATCTTACTAAATGTTCTTCCTGTGGGTTTCCACTGTTTTCTAACTTTCTTTCGCTTTGGCCTTTTAGCCTTCTTAGCATGATTTTTAGCATTAACAATTTTAACTGGGCATTTGACAACATTAGACAAAACATTCACACCACATTCATGATTAGCAAATGAATCCGCATCATTACATGGTTTGCAAATAGTATCGTAATTCGATTAATTACAGACGCCTATGGCTAATAATAGAATCAACACGATTCGTTTTATTCAACTCAAACTTAAAGTTCCTAGGTTGGTCTTCTACTCTTCCAATGCACATTCTTAGCTTGCGAGGTCCTATCTTGCTTGGTATTGCCTTGAGGCTTTGACCCGCTGCTTTAATGTCACCGTTACTCTTGTAGAGGGAATTATGGGAACATTAGTTGGTTGATCTACTTTTGCATTCCTGAACTAGATGTGCAAGGATCTGAACTACTGGAAGGCACATTAGTGTTTTCTTTCTTAAAACTGGGCATGGAATGGTTTGTATGCTTGGCACTAGACATAGCGCAAGGCATCACAACTTTGCCTTTTGCACCTAAGGATTTGGGACATGTTGCAATTAAACATTCTAGCAGCTCTTGAGATCGTTTGGCACAAATGCAAGCAAACCTAATTTCTCTATCAAGAGGTTTATTAATGAAATCCTCTTCCACAATCTCACGGAGACATTCTAGACTATCCTTAAGGTGAGCACAATAGTTATGAAACACAGTTTCATTATTCCTAAGATGAGGAGGAATATATTTAACAGCCACAAAGATATTTGCAAATGAGGGATGACTTTGAGACAACATTCTCATTAAAAACAAGTGGCGTTCCCTTTTCCTCGACCCGATTCTCAATTTCCTTTTATAAAGACGTTATTTTTTCGTTGTTTTGGTCACGAGTGACTTTCATTGAATCATATAACTCTTTAAAGTGTCGTTTAACTTTTTCATTTTCTTCTAGAAAACTCTCGTTTCCTTTTGTAAGGCATTAACTAAGTTTTGAAGATGAAAAGTTTGAGAATACCGAGAATCTAAAGGAGGAGGCATTTGGGAGCCAGCATATTGTTTTCACCCTTTAATTGAGAGATTTGGGCTTTCAACTTTTTGATCATGTTACAATGAGCTTGAATCTGTTCATCACGTTTGTTAATTTCAAAAACGCATCAAACTCTCGGAGCATCCAAGATGTCTTGATATTTTTAGTTTTGACATTTTCTTTAAGATGTTGATATTTTAGTTGTAAATTAAAATGCTCAACTTCTAGTTTAGAAAGATGTTTTACCAAATTGTCATGATCATCCAGATCAATTTTCTCATTTAGTTTAGAATTAGTTTTTTCAAGCTCAATGACACGATCATGGGAGACTTTCAAAGCAACAGATAATTCATGAAATTGAGAAGCATTAATGGAACAATTTGTAGCAAGAAAAACACATCTTGAGCAATACATTCGAAATAAGATTCTCATTCAAGGTATGCAAGTTCTTCCTCTCAATCTCATTATATTTTAATGTCGCTCATAGTCACTAACCTCAACTATCATTGCATCAAATTCCTTTTCCATTTCTTTAATATCTGAATCCATCCCCTTTTAAGACTCTCAAATTGATCTTTTAGTTGTTTAAAGAAAGGCATGACCTCGGTTAAATAACATTCTTTAGTTTGCTCAAAACCCTTTCCCCTTCATCCCAAAGGTGTGATCCTTTTCTTATAAGTTTTCTCAAAATCAACAAATAGTTGAAAGATAACATATTGATTGATTAAGGTCTTGCTTTTAGTGGCAATAGTTCTAGGAACTAAATGCATTGGTGTATTTGGAGGATACACGTAGGCTCTAGGCATTTTCCTAAAGAGGGGGTTTGTTTCAACAAGATTCTCTGCTTTTTGCTTATCTAAATCCTTTTTCCAGAACACTTGTTCGGTGTTAATAGCGTTTGAGGCTTAAACTTATTCAAGGAAATCCAATTTTCCTTTTTGTAATCATGGGGTTTGTAATGTTATTCTTTTCCTTACATTTGATTTCTAGTTTCTTATTCATTTTCCCTAGATGCATCATCTAATTCTCTATCTTCCTCTGCACTCAAGAGCAACTAGGTTTCTGTCTAGGCTTAAGGATTTCATTGCCATCATAAATTACCTTATGAGCGTTTCTAGCCTTTTTAATGACCTCTGGATTTGGTTCCTCAACAAGGGGAATGCTATGCTTATCGCTAAGAACTCTATGCTTAGTGATCATGTGAGCAAATGAATGGTATTCCCTTATACGCACAACTTATTTTCAAGCTTGTTTTTCAAAGTTTTTAGATTAGAAAAATCATTCAAAAGTTTTGATTCCTTAGCATTGAATTCTTGCTTAAGCATTTTAACATTTTCTTGAAGTTCTTGTTTTTGCTTAGCAGTTTTAGAAAACTTTTCTTGTAAGGAGTTTAACTCTTGTTTTAATACTTCTTCTCTAAAATAACTTTTTCTAATAATTGTACGCATTTGGTCATCCATTTCCGGCTCACAGGTGGTCAACTCAAATTTAGCACGTTGTTCATAGATAGCAACACGTTCTTTATAGGCATTTAGTTCAGACAAATGTAATCATCAGGGCACATGCAGTGTATTCATCAAAAACATAGTCATCATTGACTGCAGAAGATGCATCACTTGGTACAACCTCACTTTCACTTTGTTTCACATATTGATCATATGGGACAATATTGATATTACCCTATCATCATATTTGATTCATAAGTTTCAAGAGATTGTACTTTGTTATGCATCTTTTGCTCATCAACATCATCATATAGTTTTAATACCTCGAGATGATTGATTGTCTTTGGATGGACCGCTTGTGGTGATGATGAGACCTTAGGAGAGACCATTGGAGAAATGCTAGCCATGAAAATTGTTTGTAAAGAGGTTCATCATCCACATCGAGTCGATGCATCACAGTCAATGACTTGAAAGGCATTCGATGATTGTGACCTATCTCCTGAATTGGTTGCCATCCACATCGCATCATATGTCTTGGCATTTCCTCAAGAAGAAACAACAACTCTTCTTCATTCAAAGCTGCACCATTATCCTGAGCTTGCACAAGCAACATCTTATCCCCGGTACTCAGATTCTCGAGTGGGCGCTGGAGATGTGCGCTTCCTGCAATGTGTCCCTCACCACCACAGCTTGTAACATTTGATCGGCTTTGCTTGTCCTTGATTTCCATTCCTCCCCTATTGATTTTCCACATACCCTCCACCTACTCCACCTCTTCTTTGTTCATATTGTTTTCCTTGAACTGGTTGCACCATAACCTTTCCATCTCCACCAAAGCATGATTGTGTAGATTGATGCGCTCGATTTCATTGTTAGTGTGAAGTCTGTTAGTTTGTGGAGTGAAGGCTAAGTTTTGTTTAACCATAAGAGCGCTATTGATAAAGTGTTCCATGACCGCATTCAAGCATCGTGTTGTTTGAAACTTGAATGGGAATGACTTGAGATGCTTTGGTAGTAGTTCCATCATTGATGTAGAAGGCTGTTGAATCATTTGACGAGCTTGTTTCTCCCCTCGTTGGTTTTGAACTGTTCAAGAATCCTTTTTCAAACATAGCATGTCTCTCATTCTGAAGAAGGAAGGCATAGAGTTGCTCATAGTTTGTATTCTTCAATCCTTTAGTTAGCTTCACAGAGGTGACAAACTTGTGCCATTCGGGATTCATGTTGTTCACAAACTTTGAGTTTAGCTGAATGTTTGGCATGGTCATTTTGATGTTCCTCATGTCATTCACAAGCTTATGGAATCTCATGTAGTACTCATAGACACTCTCATCAGGTTTCATCTTGAAGTGCTCAAATTCATCATAGAGTTGTGATTCTCTGTCTTCCATAGTTAATTCGAACTGAGAGAAGCATCTTGACATTATCCCACACGCCTTTGGCTTCTATGTTGTGATTGATAAGCTTGTAGATATCTTTGGAAGACCTTGAAGTACGATGTTAGAAGCCCTAATATCAGCATCGAATCTCTTTTTCTCCTTATCATTGAGCTCATCATACATCTTTGGTCTATCCATTCCATAGATCATTGTTCCATCTGCAGCTGTATCAATTAAGTCTCTAGTAGTCTCAATTTGATAAGGTCCTTCATCAATTGACTTGAGAATGTTGACACCGCTTTTCCCAAACAAAGCATAACGATCGTTGAGCCCATGAGTCATAATCGCCTCTATCAAGCATGGGTGGACGAGTATCCGACCCTTCCGCTTGAACGTCCTCGCCTACGGATGAAACAATAGTAGGAACGATGTTTGCCATGATTACAAGTTCTACGGGATTTTACAATTTTTTGATTAAACCGGGAAATTGATTCTTTCACGGGATTTTACTAAACCAAAAGAACAACCGAAAGAATGTATCACGAAGAAGTAACAAGTCTAAATTGACAAGTAGCTAAACACTTAACTCGCTTAGTAATAAACTTGCTAAACAACCAACTCGCTCAAAGGAACAAGTCGCTTAAGGAATCAACTAGCTAAATAGCCAAGTCGCATTAGTATCAACTCGCAACACAATCAACTCACTTGATGCAATAAGTCGCTAAATAGCCAACTCGCTTCAAGATCAACTCGCAACACAATCAACTCGCTTAAAGAAAAACTTGCTTTAGGAATCAACTCGCCATAGCAAGTCGCAAAACGACACAACTCGCTTAACCACCAAGTCGCGTAAAAGCTTAACTCGCTAAATAGCCAAGTCGCATATATCAACTCGCATCCAGTAACTAAGCAACTCGCTTTGAAGAACTAAATATCTGAGACACAACTCGCTTAGTACAAAGTTCAAAAATAACCACTTTATCAATCAAACACAACCAAACCACAATGATTTAAGCCTTCTAATTCAAAACATAAACACATATGATGATCCTAAACACAAAAGTAAAAGCAAAATTCAAACTTTAACACTAGAACTTGTCCAAATGAATCAAACTCTTCTAAACACTTAATACCCCAAAAACCTTATGAAATCCACCAAAACAAAGAGCATGAAAGATGAGTGATCAAACCATGGCTCTTGATACCAATTGTAAGATATAGGATTTCACAATCACATTAAACCATAACCATGTGGGGCGTTAACAAAGTTTAGAGAGAGAAAGTTCTAGAGAGAGAAAGGGAAGAGAGTTGGGAACTATGTGAAACAAAGAAAATGGTATTGAAGCTCCAACCCTCTACCTTGGGAGGTAGAGGGTATTTATAGTTTCTTACAAACATAGGCCACCTACGGCCGTGGATCGCATACAAGGGTAAAGGCCCGTCCGTCCTCTACGGTATTACATAACAAACTACTTATTAATATAACTAGACTACGACTACGAGCTTTCTAATGAATACATATACTTGAGGTGACCGACTCTTTAATGACTGAATTTTCTAATTCCTAACACCATGGTACCTCATCGGTGCAGACATGTCTCCTGAAGCTGGATCCAAAGTGTCTACCGTTAACTTTGTGTAGGGTTTTAGAGGGCATAGAACTCGTGAGTTCCCCACTACTGATGGTTAGTTCTTCCTGTATCATCAGAATCACTAGAACAGGTGATTCCTAAGAGCCTCCTGGACCTCTACTTTTTATGTCGTTCAATTTCCCAAGGTGAAACTTCGTTGGTTGATTCGATTGAACTTGAAATGGATTGTAACAGCGAATGTTTGAATGAATCAGTTTTTAATATGTTTCTTGTCCAACTGAGACTACATCGCTATTTATACCTTAAAAATTAAAAGTGAACAAATTATGCAAGAGATGGTAAAGTGGTTTTTTTTTAACGACGATTTTTATTAAACTAGCAAGCCGCTAGAAAACGGGAAAAAGATTTACAATTTGGAACAAACATTAACCAAATCAAATGTCCAGTCAAGCCAACAACATTGAAAATTACTACTATGAGAGATCAACAAATGAGAGAGAAGCTTGATATCATCGCCTATTGTGTCCTTCCTCGGAGGCTTCATGTCAAAGCATAACCTATTCCTAAAGTGCCATATGGACGAAAGAGTAGTTTGAACGATTGCATCAAAGTATTGAGCAGTTTTGGAAGGAAAATTGTTGGAATCAGCCCATGAAATCAAGGAGTGGAGATCTTTTGGGTAGTCAACAAGTCCCCACCATTTACAAACCATAACCCAAGCATATTTAGCAACCACGCAATCCACCAGGAGGTGTTGTGACATTTCGAGAGCATCATCACATACCGGGCAACGTAATGAGTCTAACTCAATCCCTCTTTTATCTAGGTTACACCGAGTAGGAATTCGGTCCAAACTCAATCTCCAAGTAAGAATATTAATCTTTATAGGGATAAGGTTGTTACAGCGGATTTCCTCAACATCTGATAATAAGATAGCCTTTTCAATATGTTTCCTCATCGAAGAAACTGTGTCCTGTTTGGAAGAGGTTAAAACAAATTCCCAGCAATCAATAAGAGATGATGGAACAAAATTAAGCAAAAGATTTCAAAGCCCATTAAATTGTTCTAATTCAGCTCCGTTTCTTATGGGCCTCCTCCAAGCCCACCTGTGAGTTGTTGATCCATTACTTAACACACAACAATCCATGATTCTGCACTCTTTAGTGGATTCAAGGGAGAAAAGTGTTAAAGAAATAGTTCATCAAGCTTGTTTTCTAATATTGGAGGACTGAAAGTGTCATCTTTCATTCTTGGTTTTAGTCTATTACAAGTCTTTGCTGGATATGACAAGAAGAATAGTTGAGGGGTTGAAGTGAAACATGGGAGCCTATATAATCTCCTTATTCTAATTTAGGGTTATTATTCATCTCTCTATTAGTTTTATTTGTCTCTCTCTCTCTAAACATTTCACAGTTGTCTGGTATTCTTTGATATCTAACTTGATATCAGTTAGGTGTTTGTATCAAGATCAATCTCTTTATTTGATCTTGTAGTCTGAGTGTTGAGAGTTCTTGTAGTGTATTTGATTGGTGTCTTCCTAGAAGAGATCAATCCTTTCTTGTGTATTTGTATTGGTAAGCACCCAGTTGGGGACTTATCTTCTTGACATTGTTATAATAAAAGATACACCAAGGGGTGGTTGGTGGGGTGTAATTATGGATTGTTGCGTGCTCTTGATCATTTTTACATGGTATCAGAGCGCACGGTTCTGATCTGGTGGTTTTGAAATTCTAGGGTTTCTAGGGTTTCGAAGGTTGATTTGGGGTTTCTTGAAATTGAAGGTTTAATTGGTTAATTGAGGCTGTTTTCTTAACGGTCGTGGTTGATTTGATCTGTTTGGGATTAGATCTGGTGATTTTGTGGGTTTCTTGGTTAGGGTTTTTTGAAACCCTAATTTGGAAATTTGGGGGTTTCTTGGTGTTTTTGGGCCCGTTCTTTGTTACAATCTCACTAGACTAAGTGAATCTAGTGAGTTTGTACTTCATTCCGCTGGTATCTCACTGTAAGTGTGTTTAAGATAACATTTACTTAGTCAAGAAGGTGCAAACAGAGTGGTTAACACCTTGACCTCGCCAATGAGTGGTACTGAAACCTGCCTCGCCACTCTCGTCTCTTGGCTAGTATCTAGTTATTCTTGTGTGTGAGTTTAGTTTAATGTGTCTATGTCGAAGGAGGATGGGAATTGGGATTGAGAAGTTGTGTTGAGGCTGTTGTGATTGGTATTTCTGTTGGTTGTTTGTTGTGGTTTATTTTCTTGGTTGTTATTTGTTCTCTATCTTGTTGTTCTTGTTTGTTTATCTCTTTCTTATTATGGCTATTGGTGATCCTAGTGGTAGTAATACTGAAGTCTTAATTAGTAATCTTGATGCTGGTAATCCTCTTCATATTCAAACTAATGATAATTGATGAGTGTGTAAATACTCATCATTTTTGTACAATATAAACCTAAAATCATCCGAAACATTCTAAAACACATCAAAATGATCAAAATATCACAAACCAGTGTTTTATGTGTTTTAAATGCAAAAATATCAAAATCAGATGAAAAACATATCAAATTTGCAAAATTGCGCTTTAGTCCCCAAGTTTCAAAAGTTGTCAAAAACAAATTCCCGAAAGCACAAAATTTCAAAAGAAAAGTCACCAAAGGTCCTTTTAAAATCATAAGTTGTCAAATTTAGTCCTTTGGTGAAAATGTCAAAAGTTTGAGAAAATTACAAAATGGCCCTTCAAGTTTCAAATTTGCGTAAATGGCCCCTGGAAATTGCGTAAATGACAGCTTGGTCCCCTGTACTTTGAAGCTTGTCAGCTTTAGTCCTTTGAATAACTTTGAGATATTGGCGCTTTGTCCTTACATTTTCGAATTACATAAATGGTCCTTGTTATTATTAACTCTTTATACACCTATTTGGACCTCGAACTTTGACCCCCGCCATATAAGCTTTTTGAACCCCTTTGTATTACTTCCATGGTCAAACAATCACCCCTTACGCTTAATTTTTCCTTCCCCACTTGAGCCCCTGCAACTCCTCTCTCAACACACAACCTCCTCACCTTATCACAACTCGTCCCTCCAAACACTACATCCAAAATCATTAACTTATCACCTTTCCCACACTCAATCTCACCCCACATGCTCAAAACCAAACTTCCCTAAAATGCATCTATGGCGTGAAATCACTGGGCCATCCAATGGTTGTAAAAATGGTGGGAAATGCTCGTGAGGAGAGAGAAAGAGGATGGGTATAAAAGGAAGGAAGGAAGAAGCATTGGGGAGTAGTAGTTAGTTTTTAATTTTTCCTTTATGTCGCTTAGAGTAAAATGTTGTAGTTTAGATTCAAAGTTGTAATTTCGGTTCACATGTATCAAACTCAGTTGTTTAAATAGTTACAATCCAGTTTTAAGTAGTAATCCAAGGTTTTAATTTCAATTTATGATTTCAAGCTCACTATTGAAAAAGCTATTTTTGAATTCTTGTGTTAAAGCTTCCAAATAGCTTGTTTTAGTTATTATAAGCTTGTCAATAGCTTATTAATTGCTTAGGTAAACATCCACTCGCTTTTACTCTTGAAACACCTTTGGTCAATAAAAGTCAATTCTGAGCTCAAATAGCAATGGGGTTGGATATGGTGGTTGCGCATCTTTCAATGGGGTTGGATTAGTATCATTTAGTTTAGGTTTGATTTGGTTTGGGCCCGCATTGCTAGACACATGTGAGTACTTGTTTCATTTTTACATTTTCAATCAAATTTGCATTTTATGCTTGTAAGTGTTCTGTGGTCACAACCGCTTATATGTTTAATTAGCTATAATTAGGTAATGTAAACTTATTTTGATCGGCTTATAGTATTTAGTCAAGTATCTTTATCGTTTTAGTTTGTATTTCGCTTTTAAAAGGGTGTTTGGATTGGAATTGTTTGCTATGATAGAGGTTGATTCAAGGATTTAGTTGTGTTGCTGTAAGTTCAAGTAGGTCTAAAGCATGCAATTCAGTCTTGTTAATGCACTCAAAACTCACAAAAGTCAATTTGCTCTGAATCTGCCCTTGATGCTTTATCTGTTGGAAACTAGCTACCGCATCATCACATATAGGCTTAGAATCAAGAATACCAAAATTTTGTTATAGTCTCATTTCACCACATTTCATCCATTTCAGCTTCTTCATTTGATTTTTAAAACTCATTATGGTCAAACTTAATGCTTCAAAGTCGCTTCACAAAACCGCTTTATGCAGAAAGTGCAAAGAATCGCACGCTTTCATTTCAAGTAGATGGAGTCTCATTTTTGGTTTAAGTATGTTTGGCTAGGTGGTCTTCATGTCCACATTTCTGGTTTCAAAGATTAGCTCATTGAATTAGCTTTTAGATAAGCTCAAACTAGCTTCCCTGCTTGTTCTGCTTCTCGCATCAACAGCCTGCTCCAATGTGGCCACTTTTGTTTTGCTCTCTAACTTCTTCATTACTTGTCCTAATTAGCTATAAATCTGGATATGTGATCTCCGTAGGTGGTCTTGAGAGCCATGCTTTAGTTTTCACCTTAGCTTATTAGTTGCTTATAGAATCGCTTAAACAAGGGGTCAAGCCACCGCTGTTGAAATTTCGTTGGCTTAATCATTGGTTAAATGCTCATTAGGTGTTAGAACTAGTTTGCATTAGTTGCCTTAGAGTAGTTTTACCTAATCTAGCTTCTCAGATCGTAGTTTGGTCACTCAGAGTGCTTTTTAGCTTATTTTCAAAGTGCTTATTTAGGACAATATTTCTTAGCAGCTCTCATTTCCATATAAGCCCATGTTTTTCCATTTTTCCTAGCTTCCTAATATTATTTCAGACTTTTCCTGAAATTTTCAGATTTTTCCAAGTTGTTTTGCTATTTTTCTTTATTTAATCTAGTTTTTAAGTATTTTTAAATAGCTTTTAATACAAATAAATTAGAAAAAGCTTAAAAAAATATGTTTTCAATTTTACTAGATTAAGATAAATATAAATAGCCTAAAAAGTATTTTTCCATAATTTTCTTAGTTTAAAAAGTATTTTTAGCATTTTAATTAGTTTTAAATAGTAATTAATTAATAATAAATATATAAAAAGTCAAAAAAATATATTTTCTGTTTTAAAATTAGTTTTATCATATTTTAGATTTTCTAAGTCTTAATCTTATTTTTCTAATCTTATTTCATATTTTCTTTTATTTTAGAGTATTATTAAATAGTTTAAATTAGTTTTTAATTAATAATAATTACATAAATAGTTTTAAAAATAATTTTCTTTTTCTATAAATTTTCTTTTATCATTAGGATTGTAAAATTGTATTTTTCATATTTTTAGGATCTATATTGTATAAGTTTCACTTTTTATTTTATAATGCTACGTAATTTTATTTTAAACGTAAGTTTTTAGTTTTAAGTTTTAAACGTTCATCACTTTTAATTATAGTGATAGCGTTTATTTAATAGATTTTATCTTTTTAACTTTCTTTAATTTGCATTTAAGCCGTTTTTTTTATTTAATTGGCTTTTTTCGTAGTTAATCTATTCACAAATCCTTTTCCGCTCGTATTCCTCGATCACTAAACGCTTGATAATTCATTGCATAGCTCGCTGGGACATAACGACCCGGGAAACACTATACCCCGATCTTCATTGATTTCGCTCGAAAGCGCTTTTAAGTGGTTACGGTCCGCCATTCACAAGTGGCGGGCTTGTGTGATTTAGCTTGACTGCTCGACGTAATCAAATTTTTGGCGCCGTCGGGAGCAGTGCGACATCTTCCGCTTCTAGCGATTAGTGATTTGAATATTCACTCTTTGTTCATACCATCCATCCTTATATATTTATATTTTCTTATAAAAATCCAAAACCCAAAATATATTTTCCTTTTCAAAAATTTATTTTCCTTTTATGTTTTCTATTTATAAAAAAACCCCAAAAATATTCTTCTCATTCCTCTTATTCGTTGATTCTATTTCTCTTACCTTCTTTTGCCGTTTAATTCTATTCTTCGTATCCTCTCAACCATTTGATTCTCTCTTATCCCTCTATATGTTTAATTCTAATGGCGACATGCATTTATGTTCTAAATGCTCCAAGTACCCACCGAGGGTTATTTAAGATGTCAAGTTGTTAAAATCGGAGATTTTTCGAAAATTTCAGATACAAACCGTTTAATTCAACTAATTATGTCAAATCCATTCTATGGATTTGAGAGGGACCCATCCTATGCTCACATCCGATGGTTTGATAGATTAATTTCAACCATAAAAATATAGGATGCCTCATGACACAATTAAGTTGATGCTATTCTCATTTTCTCTCAAGGGGCAAATGTGAATTGGCTCAAAAAGAACCCCTCGATCGATCACTACTTGGGAAGATCTCGCTTCAAAATTTGTAAATCAAGCTTTCCCTTATTCTAAGACGGAAAATCTTAAGAACGAGATTACAAACTTCAAAGCCGCTTTGATGAAAGTTTTGGTGAGGCATAGGAAAGATTCAAAGATCTCCTATGGAAATGCCCACATCATGGTTTCTCTAATTACCCAGATCGATATATTCTACAATGCTTTAATGCAAACCGATCAAGATTCACTTAATGCAGCCGTCGGTGGCAATATCTTGTATCGTACCCAAGGGATATTGACGATCATCGAGAACAAATCGAAAGTTCCAACTACGAGAAACAAACCGATTGAGATGGCCGAGCTTTACCAATGATATTCGATGCATGAAGCAAAAATCGAGGAGTCTGTTACCAATAACCGAAGATGTGATATTTGTGGTGGTCCCCATCCTTTACGATTGTCGCCACCGATGACGAGGTTTATAATGCTACATCAACCCAATATCACAAGACTTTCGCTTATGATGATGAGGATTCCATTCAAATGAAAGAATATTATGCGAAGTTTGTCGGCTACAACCAACTCAAGCTTTCGAGCCTTTCATTTCAACTCTTCCCTTCACTCACCGTTGAGAGAAGTGACGTCGTTTAGAAGAGTTCGATGATCATATTTCAACAAACATTGTTGAACCCGTTGACTTCTCTCATAATGGATTGTTTAGCACTATTCCGTAAATGGAATCGCTCTAGTGTTGAGAGCCTTGTCCCAATCCCAAGTGAGTCCGAGGTTATCTCCTAATATGTGATAAGCCTCTTGATGATGATTCTACCTCCTCGACATTCCAAATGATCATGTTGATATGTTCTCCGATTCTGACAACGATTGTACTTCGCTTAACGATTCTTTATCTTTTGGAGACATTGATTATGTCGAGGACTTACCTTCTGAGCTAGTTAGCTTAGAGGATGCAGAGATTCGATGATCCGAAATTGAGGACTAGATGCTTCGTGAAAATTATTCAATATAAATCTCCTCGCTTCTAAGATCGAATCATTATGTGCTAAGTCACTTCATCTCCTATCCTGTTGTGGATAGTGACTTGGAAAAGCCCAACCAATCCTGAACTTAAGGCTTTTTCCATGATTCTTTTCCGAATTTGAAGTATTCCGCTTTGATGACGATCATACTAAAAAGGAGAGTAGTGGCATTCCCACTTTTCATCTTTCTCTTCCCGAGTATGATTCGTTTATCTTTGATCTAGATCCTGAGGAGTTCTCCGGTGAACTCTCTCATATCATATCTCCTCCGAATGATCATTTCTATTTTGATCTTGATCTTGACCCGGGGGGAGACATGCTCTATCATAAGAGTTTTCTCATTGAGGACACTACCCCGTCTCTTCCTCCCGAGGTTTTTGTTAAAAATCACCCTATGAGCTTAAATGATCAAATTCAAATTAAAGATGATGAAGAATGGATCCTTATTGTTATCAAAATCTTCATTCCATTCCTCACATATATGTGATCTCTCTTCTTCACTCGCTCGAGTGAGGACACATCTTTGACCCCGCATTTTCGCTATCATTGTGAGCCTGTTCTATGTATATCTCATCTGTGGAACTTTCGCTTCAATGTTTATCCAAACATCTTGAATGAAAGTCCAATGGAGATTGTTTCTTCCACCTTACTTCCCCATGAACCATTAATTCGGTCGAGTCAAGCTAGCGACTCGAATCAAAAACAAGAGCATGCCATATGGGATTTCACCCATATTTCTGACTTCTTTCTACTTTCTACCACCCTAGTGTGGGGGGGTTGCCCACATGTTTCAAAAAAAAAAAAAAATCTTCTTCTAAATAATGGCCGTAGTATTTTACGTTTTGTTTCGCATAACCGCTACTTTGAATATTGAGGGCAATATTCATTTCTAAGTGTGGGGAATTAAATTACTTTCATATATTATCTACCCATTCCCCGCTTTGGCTAAAATTTTGAGTAAGTGTTCTACACTTACTCAAATTTGGTTATCACCGCCATTTTGTCTAATAAACAAAAGGATTGGCTAATCCAGGAGCAAACGGCTCTTGGTAAAGATTTCTCAAATCCGCTTATATGGCTTGCAATTTGCCCAAAATTGTATGGTTCTCAACTCACCATATCCTAAAAAGTGAAGAGTTGGCTAGCCCAAAGATTATGGCTTGTGGTAAAGGCAGTGGAAAATCCATAATTGGTATTCATCTCACCAAAGATAATTCTGATAATTTATCTAAGAGTTGACTAGTCCGTATGGGTACGGCCGTAAAGACACATCAAATCCATTATATGGTTTATGATTTGCCAATAAATCAGATGGTTATCGGTGTACCATGGTTCTTACTTGAATTGAAACATTTGGCTACTCCAGAAGTAATGGCTTTTGGTAAAGAGATTCAAATCCATTATGTTTTTTCAATCATTGCTAGGGACTAGCAATATCTCAAGCAGGGGGATTGATGAGTGTGTAAATACTCATCATTTTTTGTACAATATAACTGCGAAAATCATTCTAAAACACTAAACACATCAAAATGATCAAAATATCACAAACCGTAGTTTTATGTGTTTTAAATGAAAAATATCAAAATCGATGAAAAACATATCAAATTTGCAAAATTGCAGCAAGTCCCCAAGTTTCAAAAGTTGTCAAAAATGTCCGAAAGCACAAAATTTTAAAAAGAAAAATCACCAAAGGTCCTTTTAAAATCATAAGTTTTCAAATTTAGTCCTTGGTGAAAATGTCAAAAGTTTGAGAAAATTACAAAATGGCCCTTCAAGTTTCAAATTTGGCGAAATGGCCCCTGAAAATTGCGAAATGACAGTTTGGTCCCTGTACTTTTGAAGCTTGTCGGTTTTAGTCCTTGGAATAACTTTGAGATATTGGCGCTTGGTCCTTACATTTTCGTGAATTACATAAATGGTCCTTTATTATTAACTCTTATACACCTATTTGGACCCTGAACCCTTTGACCCGCCATATAAGCTTTTTGAACCCCCTTTGTATTACTTCCATGGTCAAACAATCACCCCCTTGGCTTAATTTCTTCCCCCACTCTGAGCCCCAAGCAACTCCCTCGCTACACACAACCTCCCTCACCTATCACAATCCCCCCTCCAAACACTACATCCAAAATCATTAACTTATCACCTTTCCCACACTCAATCTCACCCCACATGCTCAAAACCAAACTTCCCGCCAAAATGCATCTATGGCCGAATCACTGGGCCATCCAATGGTTGTAAAAATGGTGGAAATGCTCGTGAGGAGAGAGAAAGGAGGATGGGTATAAAAGGAAGGAAGGAAGAAGCATTGGGGAGTAGTAGTTAGTTTTAATTTTTCCTTTATGTCGCTTTTAGTAAAATGTTGTAGTTTAGATTCAAAGTTGTAATTTCGTGTTCACATGTATCAAACTCAGTTGTTTAAATAGTTACAATCCAGTTTTAAGTAGTAATCCAAGGTTTTAATTTCAATTTATGATTTCAAGCTCACTATTGAAAAAGCTATTTTTGAATTCCTGTGTTAAAGCTTCCAAATAGCTTGTTTTAGTTATTATAAGCTTGTCAATAGCTTATTAATTGCTTAGGTAAACATCCACTCAGTTTTTACTCTTGAAACACCTTTGGTCAATAAAAGTCAATTCTGAGCTCAAATAGCAATGGGTTGATATGGTGGTTGCGCATCTTTCAATGGGGTTGGATTAGTATCATTTAGTTTAGGTTTGGATTTGGTTTTGGGCCTGCACAAGCTAGACACATGTGAGTACTTGTTTCATTTTTACATTTTCAATCAAATTTGCATTTTATGCTTGTAAGTGTGTCTGTGGTCACCGCTTATATGTTTAATTAGCTATAATTAGGTAATGTAAACTTATTTGATCAGCTTATAGTATTTAGTCAAGTATCTTTATCGCTTTTAGTTTGTATTTCGCTTAAAAAAGGTGTTTGGATTGGAATTGTTTGCTATGATAGAGGTTGATTGCTGATTTAGTTGTTGTCAGAAGTTCAAGTAGGTCTAAAGCATGCAATTCAGTCTTGTTAATGCACTCAAAACTCACAAAAGTCAATTTGCTCTTGAATCACCCTGATGCTTAACATCGTTGGAAACTAGCATCACATCATCACATATAGGCTTAGAATCGAATACTACTTGTTGTAGTCTCATTTCACCACATTTCATCCATTTCTTCCATTTGATTTTAAAACTCATTATGGTCAAACTTTAAGTCAAAGCCGCACAAAAACCGGGCAGTGTAGTGCAAAGAATCGCATTTTCATTTCAAGTAGATGGAGTCTCATTTTTGGTTTAAGTATGTTTGGCTAGGTGGTCTTCATGTCCACATTTCTGGTTTCAAAGATTAGCTCATTGAATTAGCTTTTAGATAAGCTCAAACTAGCTTCCCTGTTGTCCGCCGCGACGCTGTTCTGCTCCAATGTGGCCACTTTTGTTTTGCTCTCTAACTTCTTCATTAATTGTCCTAATTAGCTATAAATCTGATATGTGATCTCCGGTAGGTGGTCTTGAGAGCCATGCTTTAGTTTTCACCTTAGCTTATTAGTTGCTTATAGAACCGCTTAAACAAGGTCAAGCCACTGCTTTTGTTGAAATTTCAGTTGGCTTAATCATTGGTTAAATGCTCATTAGGTGTTAGAACTAGTTTGCATTAGTTGCCCATAGTTTTTACCTTAATCTAGCTTCAGACGTTTGGTTCATCAGAGTGCTTTTAGCTTATTTTTCAAAGTGCTTATTTAGGACGCTTTTACTTAGCAGCCTCTATTCCTCCAAATAAGCTCATGTTTTCCATTTTCCTAGCTTCTAAATATTATTTTAGACTTTTACTGAAATTTTCAGATTTTTCTAAGTTGTTTTGCTATTTTTCTTTATTTAATCTAGTTTTTAAGTATTTTTAAATAGCTTTTAATACAAATAAATTAGAAAAAGCTTAAAAAAATAAGTTTTCAATTCTTATAGATTAAGATAAATATAAATAGCCTAAAAAGTATTTTTCCATAATTTTCTTAGTTTAAAAGTATTTTTTAGCATTTTAATTAGTTTTAAATATTAATTAATTAGTAATAAATATATAAAAAGTCAAAAAAATATATTTTCTGTTTTAAAATTAGTTTTATCATATTTTAGATTTTTCTAAGTCTTAATCTTAATTTTTCTAATCTTATTTCATATTTTCTTTTATTTTAGAGTATTATTAAATAGTTTAAATTAGTTTTTAATTAATAATAATTACATAAATAGTTTTAAAAATAATTTTCTTTTTCTATAAATTTTCTTTTATCATTAGGATTGTAAAAATGTATTTTTCATATTTTTAGGATCTATATTGTATAAGTTTCACTTTTTATTTTATACGTTTACGTAATTTTATTTTAAACGTAAGTTTTTAGTTTTAAGTTTTAAACGTTCATCACTTTAATTATAGTGATAGCGCTATTTAATAGATTTTATCTTTTTAACTTTCTTTAATTTGCATTTGCCGCTTTTTTATTTAATGGCTTTTTTCCGTAGTTAATCTATTCACAAATCCTTTTCCCGCTCGATTCTCCCCATCACTAAACGTTGATAATCCATTGCATAGCTCGCTGGACATAACGACCCGGGAAACACTATACTCCTCGATCTTCATTGATTTCGTTCCTAGCAGTTTAAGTCGGGTTACGGTCCGCCATTCACAAGTGGCGGCTTGTGATTTAGCTTGACTGCTCGAGCGAATCAATAATAATGGTAACGCTTCTTATTCCATTTAAACTTGTTGGAACTGAAAATTATAGAATATGGTTTGGTGCTATGAAATTAGCTTTACAAGCTAGGAATAAGTTCAGTTTTGTTTATGGTTCTTGTGTTAAAGAAACTTATTCTACTAGTAATGTTCTTGCTACACAATGGGATAGATGCAATGCTATTGTTTTAACATGGTTAATGAATTATGTATCTCAAGATGTTTATATGGGTCTTGTTTATTCTGATAATGTTGCATGTGTGTGGAAATAATTACATATGATAAAGTTGATGGTTTTGTGGTTTATAGTCTTTTAAAGAAAATGAATTGTGTTAAACAAGGTGGTACTTCTGTTGCTGATTATTATCATAGGCTTAACTCCTTGTGGAGAGAGTTTGATGCTTTAACTAAGTTGCCTATATGTGTTTGTAAAGGTAAGTGTTCTTGTGCTACTAGTGAAGAGTTGGTGTTGCATAAGCAACTTTTGAGATTAATGTTGTTTCTTATGGGTTTGGATGATTGTTATCAACCCGTTAGAACTTCTTGTTGACTAGGATCCTCTCCCAAAGGTTAAAGATGCTTATATCAATGCTTTCTAGAAGAGTCTCATAGAGGTGTTCCTCGCCGGTGTTATTGAGTCTAAACCTAATGCTTCTTCTTTGTTGTTAAGTCTTTTAATAACAATAGAAGGATATTAATTATAATAATAGTAACACTAGAAGTACTACTAATAATAATAACATCATATAGAGGTCCTAATCCTAATCTGAATTGTAAAAACTATGGTAAAATTGGACATACTATTGAAAGGTGTTATGAAATAATTTGTTTTCCTCCTGGTTTTTCTAAACCAAATGGTACTTTTAAGCAAAATGGTTTTAAACAAACTTTTAATGCTAATATTGAGGCTAAACCAATTGACAAATCTTCTTCTACTAGCACTTTTCCGGTTTTACTTCTAAAACGATAAAGAAACTGCCTTTGATTAATGATTCTCCTTCGAAGCATACATGCCAACATGGCAAGTAGGGCTTCATTCTATAATCATAATGTTTGGTTTAATATGAATTTCTCTAAATATTATTTTGCCAATTCTAGTCTTACTATTAAGAGTTTGACTTTGGGATGGATCATTGATCTCGTGCTAATCAAAGATCTTACTATTTCTACTAAAGGAATGTTTAATATTGCTTTATATATCTAGTTTCAATATTATCGTTGGTCATCCTAATGGCACTCTTTGCTACTATTAGTCATGTTGGTAATTCAAACTCACTGATAATGTGATTTTATATGATGTTCTTGTTGTACCGTTACGTTAGTCTATTGTCTGTTAATAAACTTATCAGAGATAGCAAAATGTTTGTTGGTTTTGATGAGGATAAGTGTTATATTCAGGACTTGAAAAGGAGAATGTCTTGGGGATGGTAGCCAGCCTGATGGTTTGTATCTGTTTGATATGCAACCTGTTGATTCTTTGAGTAATTGTAGTTTGATTATGTCTTATAATGTGTCTAAGTTTGTGTGGCATAATAGACTAGGTCACCCTGATGATCCAGTCTTGAATGTTCTTCTAACTGATCTTGGTTTCTCCAAGAATACTTCTGTGCCTATATGTGAGGTCTGGCCATAGGCCAAACAAACAAGGAGCCTTTTCCTTTATTCTATCATAAGCCGAGACTTTGGGTGAACTTGTTCATCTAGACTTATGGGGTCCATACGAGTCATCAAGTGAGAAGGGTATAGATACTTTTGGACTGTTGTTGATGATTTCTCTAGGGCTATATGGGTATATTTAGTTAAAACTAAAGATGAAGTTTTTGATGTTTTTGTGACATTTATAAACATGTTTTCAAATCAGTTTAACTCTAAAATTAAAACTGTAAGGTCTGATAATGGAACATAATTTGTGAATAAAAAAATGTATCAAGTTTTTATAGAACTTGGCATAATACATCAAACTTCTTGTGCTCATACACCTCAGCAAAATGGGATTGGTGAAAGGAAACATAGACACTTGCTTAATGTGACAATGAGTCTTATGTTCCAGGGGGAATTCCTTTGAAATTCTGGTCTGATTGCATTTTAACTGCTATCTATTTGATTAACAGGCTACCATCTTCTGTTTTAAAAGGTAAATGTCCCTTTGAGATGATTCACAAAAGAAAACCTAATCTTTCCCACTTGAGGTCTTTTGGTTGTCTTTGTTTTGCAACTGTTTTGAATAATCATGATAAAATGAGTTTTAGATCTGAAAATTGTATTATCATAGGCTTTTCCACTGTTAAAAAGGCTTATAAACTTTTGAGTTTGGATTCTAGAAATGTGTTTTTTCACAGAGATGTAAGGTTTTATGAAAATGTTTTTCCACTTAAAATGAAAACCTATGATTCTGCAGATACACAATGTGTAAAGGAAGCAGATCATTTGAATTTTTTTGATAATCTTGGGTCTCAAAGTCCCTATGATGATGGGAGAGATACACCAGCTTGAGTATGGCAAAGGAGACACCTTTCCTGTTGTGCCAGATAATACACAAGGTATTAATACGATATGCACAAATGCAAAGTGAAGGGTGGCAATCTGCAACCAACTATGGTGACCAAAACCGTCCGAGGGCAATGTAAGTCAAAGTCTAAAATGAGTCATCTCAAACTAGTTATGAAAATGTTGATGTGCCCATATTCAAGTTCCTATGTTAGGTCTAGTAGAGACCTAAGCAACCTATCAGGTTTAATGATTATGTGCTTAGTTCTAAATTGAGATATGGTATTGAAAAATATGTGGATTATAAAAGACTGAATATGTATAATAGATGTTTTGCCTCTACTTTGAATAAATCTGTTAACCCTACATGTTTTAATGATGCTGTTAAAGATCCTAATTGGGTTGATGCTATGAATAATGAAGTTGAAGCTTTAAATAGAAATAATACTTGGACTGAATGTGATTTGCCTCCTGGTAGAAAACCTATTGGTTCAAAATGGATTTGGAAAATTAAATATAAATCTACAGGGGAAGTGGATAGGTATAAAGCTAGACTTGTTGTTAAGGGTTATAATCAAAGAGAGGTTTTGATTATGATGAAACCTTTAGTCCTTGCTAAAATGGTTACCGTGGAGAAGTCCTGATTAGTATTGCCTGTAAAATGTCTTGGCCTTTAGATCAGCTTAGATGTGAATAATGCTTTGTATGGTGATCTCGTTGAAGATGTTTATATGACATTGCCTCAAGGATATAACAAAGAATGATAAAACCAGAGAGTGTGCAAACTTAATAAATCTTTGTATGGTCTTAAACAGAACCAAGGCAAAGGAATGCTAAACTTATCACGCCTTTGGTTGAACATGGGTTTGTTCAAAGCAAGTTTGATTATTCTTTATACATTAAACAAAAGGAGTCTACTTTTGTAGCTCTTCTTGTTTATGTTGATCATATTGTGATCACCGTAATAATGAGGCTGAGATCAGTAGTTTTAAAAGGTTTTTAAACTCAAAGTTTTTAATTAAAGATCTTGGTGAGCTCAAACACTTTCTTGGAATTGAAGTGTTAAGAAATGATAAGGGTGTTTGTATGTCTCAAAGAAAGTATTGTTTAGAGTTGTTATATGAATATGGTTTGTCACTGCTAAGCCGCTTGACACTCTTCTTGAGAATACTGTGTTAAATCACATTGAATCAAGTAAAGACAAGCGTCTTAAGAATATTAATGCTTATCGTAAATTGGTTGGAAAACTGATTTATGTTATTAACACTAGACCCCATTAGCTATGTTGTACATTGTTTGAGCCAACATATGCATTATCCTTTGCAGTCTCATCTTAAAGCTACTTTAAGAGTTTTAAAGTATTTGAAAGGGTCACCTGGGTCCGGTTTACGCTTTAATAAAGAGTCCGTCTTAAGCCGAGTGCATACTCAGATGCGTGATCGGGCTAAATGTCCTAAAACAAGAAAATCAAGCATCGGTTTCTATGTTTTCTGGGTGATTCTTTAATTTCTTGGAGAAGTAAAAAGCATACATTGTCTAAGAGTTCTCACTGAGGTGAGTATAGAAGCCTTGCATCTATGGCTTGTGAGGTCATATGGTTGGGTAATCTTTTGCATAGTTTGGGTCTGTGAGTTGTATCTCGTGAATGTGTATTGTGATAGTAGCCATTCAAATTGTCGCTAACTCGCTTCCATGAGAAAACAAAGCATTTTGAAATTGATGTGCACTTTGTTAGAGAGACAAGCATGGTGTTATTGTCACTAAAAGATTCATACCGATGAGCAGCATCGGACATTTTACAAAATGTCTTGGTTAAGCACAACATAAGGTTCTTTGCAAGAATCTTGGTTTGTGTGATATGTTTGCAGGTATAAATAACTCTGGTTCTGATATGAGTGGTGATCAAGCTAAAGGAAGTTCTGGAAATTAGCTTGAGGAGGGGTGTTGAAGAAATAGTTCAAGCTTGTTTTCTAATATTGGAGGACTGAAGTGTCATCTTTCATTCTTGGTTTTAGTCTATTACAAGTCTTTGTTGGATATGACAAGAAGAATAGTTGAGGGGCTGAAGTGAAACATGGGAGCCATATAATCTCCTTATTCTGATTTAGGGTTATTATTCATCTCTCAATCAGTTTTATTTGTCTCTCTCTCTCTAAATGTTTCACAGTTGTCTGGTATTCTTTGATATCTAACTTGATATCAGTTAGGTGTTTGTATCAAGATCAATCACTTTATTTGATCTTATAGTCTGAGTGTTGAGAGTTCTTGTAGTGAGTTTGATTGGTGTCTTCCTAGAAGAGATCAATCCTTTCTTGTGTATTTGTATTGGTAAGCACCCAGTTGGGGACTTATCTTCTTGACATTGTTATAATAAAAGATACACCAAGGGGTGGTTGGCTGGGTGTAATTGTGGATTGTTGTGTGCTCTTGATTATTTTTACAAAAAGTATGGAAAAAAGGTGTTTCAGGCATTGATCACCTAGCCAAGTATCGTTCTAGAAGGATTTTAAGGTACCATTACCAATTTTTCGTTTGAGAATAAAATGCAAGTTGATGCTTAAACGTGCAAGGTAGTTATCCAAACCAATTATATTCTTCCAAGTGCTTTGAGGTGTATGATTTGAGGGGTTTATCAAGCAGAGACTTCCATTAGACCCATGAATGGAAGTTATTACAGTTTCCAAAGGGCATTAGAATCCGAATCTGTATCAAGATGGTAAAGTGGTTATCGGAATGCTTACCATTTCTTTAGAAACTTTCTGTGCTAGGTGAAAATTAAACTTGTATAATGAGGCGTAAAGTTATGGAGCTGCAAATGCCTGAAAATTTTATAGTAATCAACAACATTATTGACCAACCAAGAGGAGAACAATGTCTTACCCATAAACATAGATAACGGAACTTGAATTAACACAAGCTGCTTAATAAACTAAACTAAGTCAGACATGAGGTAATCTATAAATAGAGCTAATTAAACTAACACAATAAAAAATAAATAAGATGAAAAAAAAAATCATTACCTTTTTCCTAAGACCATTGAATGATTCCAAAAGTACTTTTGCCTAACAAGCTGCATTGGACTTGTTAAAACAATTTGACCCATATGAACTCTCATTGTATTGACTTGGGTTTAATGTAATAATAGGAGTAAACAACACTCCAAACTACTTTGTTTCTGGAGATGTGGCATCGAGCTTTGGCATTGAGCTTTGAAATCAGCTTGCTGACAAAAAATGCGGATTTTAAAATTTGAATTACAAATGCTTTGCACACTCCTCTTTTTTTCTTGAACACTGAAAGTCAAATGTATAACCACTTAAAGCAATATGTCTATACAAGTATTTGATGCTTGAATTGGTGTGTCCCACTCAATTCTTAGTGTGTACAAATCAATTCCCAATAAAAAAGTTAACGTGAAATATAAAAGTCAAGCTCGCTTACATCTAGATTTAGATTTTATTTAGCTTCTGGATCCAAGTGTGAACCAACATAGTTCCTTGTATAGTTTTTATCACTACTCTAATTATTAATCCTTAAAAATGCTAAGTTTGATAGACCTCAATGATTACAGCTAGTAAAGTTGTGAGTAGGTATATATTTGAAAAAATATACTTTCTCCTTCCCAAAATAATGTTCTCACACTCTTCAACAAATAAAAATAATGACACCCACTAAACACTCTTTTGATTTGTTGAGACAAGAAGAGGATTATTTTTTTTATAAGAAGGGAACTATTTTTATACAAAGAAAAAAAAATGACGCCTTTGTCGAAAGGCTCCGGGTAGAAAAAGGTTAAGGGTTGTAACCAAATGAAATTGAAGCCCCTCTTGGCAAAGCTAACTTCGGGTTTAAATTAAATTGATGTCCCGGTTGATGCAAGGATGGTAAAGCAATTGATATCAAAAGACCATTCTTGCATCAACCGGGCCATCAATCTAATTTAAACCTTTGCGAGCAGGGGCATCAATTCATTTTGATACAACTTTTAACCTTTTTCTACCAGAGCCTTTCGACAAAGGCATATTTCTTTTAGCACCACTTCTGTTAGGTGCAACTATCTTACTCTTGGACTTTCTCCAAAGAAAACTCGTCAGAATCGAATCATCTTTAGGACTACTGCTTTCACTATCACTATTGAATAAATTTACAACCCTGCAAATAGGTTCATCCTTTTTGTATATAATACTCAACTTTCAATATTTCCATGGTACGTCATCGGTGTCAGCCATGTCTCCTGAAGCTGGATCCAAAGTGTCCACCGTTAACTTAGTGGAGGGTTTTAGAGGGCATAGAACTCGTGAGTTCCCCACTACCGATGGTTAGTTCTTCCTGTATCATAAGAATCACTGGAATAGGTGATTCCTAAGCTCCCCGACTGGACACTTCGATGTCGGCCCATTTCCCAAGGTGAAACTGCTTGGTTGATTCGATTGAACCTGAAATGGATTGTAACAACGAATGTTTGAATGAATCAGTTTTTAATATGTTTCTTGTCCAACTGAGACTACATCACTATTTATACCTTAAAAATTAAAAGTGAACAAATTATGCAAGAGATGGTAAAGTGGTTATCGGAATGCTAACCATTTCTTTAGAAACTTTCTGTTCCACGTGAAAATGAGGTGTAAAATTATGGAGCTGCAAATGCCTGAAAATTTTATAGTAATCAACAACATTATTGACCAACCAAGAGGAGAACAATGTCTTGCCTATAAACAAAGATAACGGAACTTGAATTAACACAAGCTGCTTAATAAACTAAACTAAATTAGACATGAGGTAATCTACAAATAGAGCTAATTAAACTAACACATTAAATAATAAATAAGATGAAGAAGAAAAAGAAATAATAATAATAATAATAATAATAATAATAATAATAATAAAACTAGCAAAATAAAATTAAAAAACAATCCTTACCTTTTTCCTAAGACCATTGAATGATTCCAAAAGTACTTTTGCCTAACAAGCTGCATTGGACTTGTTAAAGCAATTTGACCCATATGAACTCTGCTTGAGTTTAATGTAATAATAGGAGTAAACAAAACTTGTTTATTTATAGGGGGCCAAGAGGTTAGAAGTTTTGTTCTCTTATCTATGTGGGACAACTTTATTTTTTTTTAACATTTTTTGGTTGGAAGAACTAGAGTATAAAAGACATGAAATAGATATATGTTATTAACAATGTCTTGAAAACTGTACCGACACGTACTCACCGTTCAACCGGTCCG
>OU343219.1:186892631-187099467 GCA_910596185.1 Chrysanthemum makinoi | reverse complement strand
GGACAATTTCTCCAAAGCTGGGAACATATCACAGTACTAATTTGGGTATTTTGGAAAATTTGTCGAACCTAGGCTAAATAAGCCTAATCACCTATCGGCCCCAACCTTGGGATAGTGGAACGTAGTGCGATTAACTATGTTAGAGCTTAAAATTTTTGAAACCTTTCGAAACAGTTATACAAGGTTATATTGGGTTAATTTCCTACTTAATTCGATAAACCATGAATTCATTAAAAGATCTAGAACCACGATAGTGTCTTACCAACAAACAAGAAATCTTAACATCTTATTCATACTACCTAATTTCATTCTTGTCATCAAATCTTTTAGTTATTCAGCAAAATTACTAGCACGTTAGATTTCAAGGATATGTTCAAATCATTCACTTTTTGATTTAAAACCGAAAACTGACATCTCTACCTAAGAATAATGGTAGCGTAGGCTACACTCTTTAATGATCCATATACATCATTATCGAACCCCAAATTTGAAATTGATCATTAAAAACTTCCAGCTATTGCCATGTTTCTTTCAAACACTAGTAGAAGAAACACTATGGCAACCTCATCTCGAAACCACCTAAGACATGATCAACTTTGGAAATGGTTAGGATAACCACTTGCCACTAGCAAGACTTTCCCATACTGACAATTATCACATAATTATAAACTATTTTCACATAAACAATATCTTACACTTTGATTCAACAGTTACCCTATAACAACAAAACTATTCCATTTTGAGGCACTATATAGGCAAAGAAAGTGTTAGTTACCATTTCTTTGAACTAAGATTCTTCGAGAGGTCACCCCAGCAACCAGAAACCATACAAATACAAATTAGGCTCCATGCAGCACACTATCACCAAAAACTCCATGTTAGAAATTAAGGTTTTATTGATAGCCTGATACAATAAAGATATGATTAGTTTTGAGAATAGGGAAAACCAAACATTAGGTATATTGAACTCTATAAGATTTTAACAAAACCCTTTAGGTTATCAACTTAAGCCACATGGTACACCAATACATTCTATAACCAAAAACGAGAACACAAAGATTAGAATTTGGTACATTATACATCTCATTTTCCTAGACATTTCAATATGGATATACACCTGCTTGAATTCGGGGCCGAATTCCCATTAGAGGTAAGACGTGTAACCAACGCATTTTAGGTTACTTTTCATTTTTTAGAGAATTTCTATTCACTTTCACTATTCATCCCGTAAAATTTTTAATCCACATTTTCGTAAGATAAATTATTTTAGTAATAACCTGAGAGTTCGACCATCGTTAGATCATTTTTGCAAAAGTTATTAAGAAAACATCGTCTTAAAGTTTCATTTTGATCGGAACACCATTTTAATCATCACGCAGCTTAACGAAAACCGTCTCTGACAATTTTTCTCGCATCAAATAAATTTTTAGATCACTCGCATTAATTTGAGAATTTTCAAGATTTATTTTTATGTTACCAAATAAGCCCGGTAGCGAACAAAACTAAACTTCACGTTTTAAACAAATCTACTTATCCGGACTTACGATTCCTGCATTGTGTTTCTAATATGTTTTTGACACTTTTACATTTTTTGAAAAATTCAAACATATTTCCCTCCTCCTTTGACCATAAAGGAATTAACCTTGTACGTTCTACATTTTTTGCTTAAATCGCGTAACTTTTAAACTTCACGAATAACGTAAAGTTATCCCGCATGTGAAAACGAAAACCACATTTTAACATCTCATATCACTTTTAGACTAATTTTTAGTCTACTACTAAATAAATTCATGATGCGTTTCCCTGAAATTTCGTTCTTTTTAGAAAAGCTAGTATTACAGCGTTTTTGACCAAATATTTCGGCTTTAAGGGTATTTTTGCACCCAATGAGACTTATAACCCATTTTATATTTTTAAATGGAGTATAATGATGAGTTTCATCATTCCTGCAAGTTTCATATTTTCTACGATACCGGTTTTCGTTTTATGAAAGCTCGGTTGGCATTTACTTGGAACCAAAACTCACTCCGTAACCAAGATAATACCAAGATAACTCATCTAAGTCATCTTATCTTCGCCAGCCGACCTAAGGGGAGTCATCATTTTGGTGGCAAAATCCCAACCATTGTTCCTTTAGATCATTACAAGTGTCCTAACTTAACCATGGTTAATATTTAAGCCAATATATGGTTAACCAAACTTACCCTCCTATAAATAGGAACTAAAATACATCCTAAAGACCTCCACAATCTTTTCTTGGTCGTTCATATCATAAATCCACCATATCTTCCATCATTTGATCTATAAACTCCAAGTTTATGCAAGGAAGTTCCAAAAATCAAGCTACTACATCAAATCTCTAGCAAGTTTAAGTGATCTTCTTGAGTTTAGATCCACTCAAGTCACTTAGTACTTCATCACCAACTCTTCAAGTTTGCAAGGGTGCCAAGGTGTGGAAAGCTAGCTCAATCCGAAGTCTTACGCGATCAATCAAAGTCCTATCCTTACTAAGTTACTCTTTTCTTATTGAAAGCCAAAGTTGTAAGCAACTTATCACCACCATCATCTCATCTTTATTATTCATAATCTTAACTATTTCATGCTATATATATATAGTTACTATGTTGGATCATGATGTACAAAATCTTTAAAACAAGTTATAAGAACCTATATGTTAAACTTGGGTTAGTAAGTATATAAATGATAAACTTTTGTACAAAGTTTCCACAAAATCGACCACATATAGATCTGATACTTTTCATATTCTTGTAGATAATATTAAAACAAAAACGTAGCAATTTGAATCACCCTAAGCGGACTGCGAGGTCAAAAGTTATGACAAAAGAAATTAGCGAAACTAAAACATGAATACTTAAAATAGCTACTTGCCTAAAATCACGAAATTTTTAGAGGCCCTTACGGTCAATCATCAAAAAGTTAAACTCTGAAAGTTGTCAGGAGCGGCGTTTTCCTTCAATATCAAAGCTCGGATCTTGGCGCTTAAGCGGGCCATAAATCTTTCAAAAAGCGAGAAGCTGAAAATATAGTCACATAACTATACTTTTGTCACAACTAAAAGCAAACCAAGAGGCCTAATGGCCATAAGCCAAGACCACGACTACGGCTAAGACCAAAGCTAAGTCTCAAGACCATGGTATTCAAGACCAAAGTCCGGCAAGGCATGGCTAAAGCCTCGAGAGCTTGTTTACTCAAGCAGATTAACTAAGGTAATCATATTTATGAAACGACAAGAACTTGTAAAAACATGATAAACTTATTTATATAACAATCTTCACTCAAAACATATATTGTATCTACTAAGTGCTACAATACTAGGGAGCTTCATGTGAGGGGTTTCATTTGGGTAAAGCGTGTCGACGAGTTCTTTGGATTCACGATTTAAAGTGTCTAGCTCACCGAGCGTTTACTACATAACCTCTGAGATTATGATGGCACGAGCGGTGATACGATATATAAACTAAATATGTTTTCACAACTAGACCATTTCTATAAATGACATACACAAAAACCATGTATTATGCGTTAAAGCATATATAGGATGGTTTATGTTTTCTTAAACATTATTCCATACCTAAGTCGCAACATCCTATTCTAGGTTGCTCGTAGAAGTTCTCACGACATATCCATCATTCTCATTATACATTTGATATCATTTACTCTGAGGTGAGTTCATAGGCCCACTTTCTATTACTTAATTGTTTTACAAACCCTTGGGGAGATACATGCTTTATTTTAAACCGAACACATTGCTTTCAAACTATATACTTATCGATTGTTATTAGCACTAAGTTACCGCATTTGCCAAACTTAAGTCCCTTAATCATGAATCATTAGTCACTATGTGAGAGTGGGAGCGAATATTGTGAATAGATCTATTGGGATTGGCAGTCCGTTTGTGTTAGCCCAGTTAAAGGCAAACAAGCGCCTATATTTGAGTAACATTGGTAAAATGGCGAATTTTACCTAATAGGGCACGTACCAACATTTTCTCCAATTAATTTTGGAACACGTTAACGCCTTGATTGCATGATGCTTAGTCTAATAATAAGCTTGTTTGGGTTTCAAACCATTGGTGTGAATTTATAACTCACACTACAAACATAATGTGTTCAACCATCAAACAAACTCTATGAATTCATTCAACCTTTGTGTTGACAGTTTTAAGCATGTATTTCAGGTCCATAATGTAGGGAAGCGCGGAAGAGCAAGGACTAGATCAAGAAGGCTATAAATTTTATTATCATTTGAAATCCAATTTAATGTATTTTGTAAACTTGGAACCATCTGGGACCTCATTTTTTTGTAAACTCTGATATTTATATAAATCGAAAGATAAATCTTTTAAAACGACTCCATTAGAGTTTGTTTTCTATTGTTATGACTGCTGTGCCATGAAGTAACACCCAGTTTGAATTATGCTGCGTATCACGAAATTGGGGATGTTACATCATCCTTCTAACTGAGGATCTTTGGCATAAAACACTTTATCAACTTGTGATGCAAAGACAAATGGGTCATCAAATACATCCGAACCAGAATGTGTCAAATATGAGAAGTTGACAAGTGTGATACCAAATTCATCCCGCTTGCAACCCTTATTAACATCAACCCAGTCACATTTGAATAGAACCACATGTATTTTACCAGAGTAGTTCAATTTAACAACTTCCTTTAACGATCCATAGTAGTTCACCCGCGTCTTGAGTATTCTGGAATCCATCAGGTTACAACAACTCCACATTTTGAGATTTCTATGAATTCTCATGGTTTTAGTGTGAAAGCGATAACCTTTAACAAAATAACCAGAATATCGTTCACAAATTATTTGGACCTCGAGCCCGACTTAATCTCTTCGGTAACTCTTGGATCACTTAGCTCTTCTAAACGTTCAACCTATAGAAACGAATTCTAGGTTATAATAATAAGACTTTTGTTGTGACGGTGACCATACATATATATAACTTAAATTTACCCGCTTCCTAAACCATTCACTAAATTGCTCGCAATGGATCTTTTCAAGCTCAAAGCTGAGGGTATCGAAGCGTGACCGATGTTTTCCTTTGATGATATTTTTGTGTTCCTAAAGTATAGATATTATATATAAGAGATATTTCCTAGTAATAGAAGACTAAAAATAGTAATGAAAATAGAATCTCTTACTCTCTAAACTCTGTGATTGAGTCAACATTAAAGAGCACATAACGTGTGCTTGAATAAAGTGACTTTTCATCAATCTCATATCACGGTGATTTCTTCCTTTTAGAAGACAATTAGAATGAAAATGTTGCCCTAATGGTGAAGTCGAGGCAAAGGAAATTAGATGATTCAATTTCATTTTGATTGTCATCATCGTCATTCCTTATTGGCCTAGTAAATAAGGTTTCAACTACAAAGGTATGTCGAGGAAGCGAGAAGTTAAGCTTTCCACGAGCAAGTAACCTTCAGCTATTGAACATTGGGCCGAGGCTTTGTTGTTGACATATGACTTGAGAACATAAGTCCATAGAAAAACATGTTTGGAAAATTAAAACAGTTAATAGTTTTTGGCCAGAAAGGGAAGCTAAGAATGTACCGGAATATGTTTACCTTTCAAGCGGATACATCCAACAAAAGTTCACAGGGACCTATAAGTCATTACCTCTCTAACTAAATTGAATGACTAGATGAACCATCCGCAGATAAGAATGAAGGAGGGAATATTTTCTAACTTGCATAATGTCACAACAACTTCGAGATTCAAAGAGGTAGAAGATCACTCTCTCACCTAGATCCTTTAGGAATATTAAGCCTAAAGAAGTCCTGCACTCAATGGCGACTATGCTAACATGATCCGGGAAAAGTTCCATAGTATGGTGGTAAATATTCTTTCAACATATGACAGTCATAATTTTCATCCCTATAAGTTTTTCTTTCATTTAAGCGCACCTAGCATGAGACATTAGATGAATAAATATTCATCTGGAGGCTTGATATAGACTTGAGGGTTTGCAAGAAAACATCTTTCTCATTTCGAGTCATTTCATAACATGCTTTTGGCTTATACATATGCTCCTTGAGGATGTTTTGGGGTGAAGTTCCTTCGTATGCCTAATTTACGTAAGTCTAACCGTGCTTTCATATTGTCTTTTGACTTCCCTTACACACCCAACAAAGTACCTGTGATGTTATCACATACATTCTTTTCAATGTGCATCACATCCGGTTATTGCAACAACAAACTTTTCAATAAGGTAACTTCAAGAAAGAAAATGCTTTTCTTTTTTCCAAGGACCATTATCATTCTAGATTATTGAGATCAATGTTTTCTATTTCATTTAGTACATCTCTTAGAATGAGGGATAGGAGCATGTCTTAAATCTTCATTTCCATCAAAAGACCTAAATATCTCTGTTAACAATGATCATGTTCAAGCCATCTCCGATGACCCATATATACAGCTTTCTTCCATGATCCTAGCCAACTTTGAGGTTTTATCATGCATACACAACTGGACATGCATATTCTCGTTGGTACTCCATCCCGAAGGTTTGCATACCACTGGAAAGTCGATATAGTAGAAAGAGCAGCTGACCTTCAAGTGAAAATTCTCTTTTGCACAAGCATCAAATGTTTCAATTCCATCCCGACTCCTTGACTCCTTTATTAAGGGTTGCATGTACACATCTATCTTATTCCCCAGACTTTTAGGACCAGGAACTATTAGAGTAAGAATAAAGTTAGATTGCTTCATGACATACTGTTAGGTCACTAGTTTTACAACACAAGCTTATAGATAAAGAGATGAAGGCGATTGAACAAGCTAAACACACACACACTCGCGTATAATATGACCGGTTATGCAAAGAGAGTGAATGAGAGAAAAACTTGAACAACCAACCTTCAAATGAAGGTTTACAAGAGGTATTTATAGGAGGGAAGCTAGGGCAACACTCCTAGTTCCCTTCCTATCCTTATTGGGCTTGGGCCAAGCTTATGGGCCTTCTACATAAGCTTGACCTTAAACAAACATAAAGGCCATAATAAAGCTACCTATTACATATGAAATATAAATACTTGAAATCCTGTTTAGGAGTGATTCCAACAATCTCCCCTCAAGTATATATGAATGAAAACGGTGAAGGCGTTGATGTAATAGTAGCTTTGGCGTCTTCGACATTCTTCTTTCTTGTGAGAAGAATTGCCTTGATTCGAACAATCTCCCGGTGTAGAGATAGTTATCTTTGAGCGGTTATGCTTTGGCGTCATCTTTAACTTTGTTCTTTGATCATTGTTCTTTGTGGTGAGAGTGATAGTATGTTGTTTATGCGCATCAGTGCGCCTCAGTGCAGCTTCGTTGCTCCGGTGTCTCCACGTCATTCTTCAACATGCTCACGCGCTCTTTGGCGTTGGAATTCAATCTTGATGAAGTTCTTTAAGTCTTTAACTTTGTAGATTCTTTGGTTTGTGAAGAATCATTACGGATTGTGTTGCTTTTGAATAGAACTTCCATTAGTGATGAAGTTGGCGTGAGCATGAGAAGAATCGGCCGCGATCATCCCGCTCGGAGCTTCCATAAGAAGAAAACATTTCAAACGGTTAGTAATAAGCGGTTTCCGGCACTTACAAGTTTGAACTTCGAGAGTGTCAACGGCATAGTGTGAAAACACAACTCTAATTCTTACAAAGGCGTTCTGGGAGTCCCACAAGTGAGATAACACGATGTACGAAGTACACCTCTGATTGAGATGAGTCGCTGAGGTACACCGAAGCATCACCTCACGGCTGTAGACCGTTTGAGACACACTCCGCGTAATCCCGGGGAGTTGCGAAGTGACTGGCGGCGGTACGTTTGATGTTGACCACTGGCGGGAGTTTCCATTCAATCACCGAGGATCACAGATGTGAACCTCTCATAAATGTTCTCGACAGATTGCTAAGATCTGTGAAGGACTCGATATGAACCACCGATGATCTTATTAGTTGATCATCAAGTGATTAAATGTCAAGTGTTCCTAAGAGATCTTTTGATGAATCTCGTGGCTCTAGACTCAATAGTGCGTTTTGGTTTTCTGGAGCGGAGACTAGGGAGAGGGTCTCCTTCTTCAATACCGGCAATCTCTAGGAGAAAGCCGATAGTTTACGTAGGGTTCCCTGTGAGAATGAAACAAGCTTTTGCTGAGAGAAACTTGAGTGGATAAGAAGGTTTAGTGCATGCGTCCTTTGGGTCCATGGCGACTTTTAATCTTCAATACCGGCGTCACTAAGTGACAACCAGTAGCATATGAATTGAACGATTATGCGCCTAAGTTGAATAATCGGAGGGCTATTTCTTTTCACCCTTTTCTTTGCATTTCTTTTTAATTCTTCAACTCCTTCTTTCTCCGATTCTCATTTTCTCCTTTTTACAATCATACCTAAGGACTTCTAAATACTAACTATTTGTAGTGTCCTTGGGTAGATCCCTCCGACTCTGGCGGATCATAGGACAGTTATTCCTAACCTTAGTCACCTTATAACTCCATGACTAACCTATGTTTGCCATTAAAACCACTGTATGAAAAAATGTCTCTCAAAGTGTTTGTGAATGAAAAACATTTTAGTACCACTGTTGAGATAAGATTTTTGCATAAATACTCCCCCTCCACATGTGCTTAAGAGTTTTAATGGTTAAATGCACGCGATGAGGAAAAGAAGCGCACTTTTGAATTGATCACGAAGATAGACAATCCCCATGAGACACGGTTCACGTTGCATAGTTAAAGAGTTACATTGTCAACTTTTAGGTGACAACTAGCTCTAATAACTACCTTGAAGGTGTAGACAAACCTTGGAAGGTTGTCAAACCCGTCAGAGTTCATGTCTATCAAGAGTTTCTCGAATGGTACATTCTACTCGGACAAGTCCTTTTCGAGACACGTTTACATCACTAGCGAACTAGCTTGAAATTATTACCCGTCGGACAAGTCTTTTCGAGTTACTAACAGTTAAGTATCGTCAATTAGTTGGTTAAGTCACGAGGTACCACAGATTCATTTGCATTTTGTACAACATATTTCTTATCACACAATTTTCTCCCCTCAAAAATGGCATATTAAAGTGTTATTTTTGAAACGTTTGAGAATAAATATGACCATTTCTAGTGTTGCGGGAAGAATGACCACTGTGAACAATTTGTGAACAAAGTTTCAAATACTCCCCTCAACAAGTGATATAAACGGTTGAGGTTTTGAAAATCTTAAGGGAAAGTACTTGTTCTTTTGAGCAAAACCTTGAAAAGTGAAAGGTTTGATAGGTTTTACTCAAAAGTAAGAAGCTTTAGCTCCTTTTATAAGGATTGTGGCAGGCGTACCACGAGGGTCCTTTCTTGACAATTACGGGTTGTACCGTTATGTGTGCACAAGCCATTGACATATTATATCATACATCCAAAATTATGAAGGAAGCAATTCAAGGGGTACGGAAGTGCGGTGATGTTCCCGAGTGCATGCGAGGCGTTGAAAGCGGTGATGTTTCTCTGGGTCGACCACCAACATAGCTCTCCAATCGTGCAGGCGATCCCTTCGAACAACCGTTCATCAATCATGGTGATGATCCTTCTCACATCCCTCCTTTCACGAGAATTCCGGCGTTTACGAGACCCACTTTCGGTATATCCTTCAACACGTATGCTAATCCATCTAACCGGCTTCAAAGTATGATCCCAATTTGTGAAGATCACTACGCCATTAGCGGTTTCTTTGAAGTTCACTTGGTAAACAACTCGAAAGGTTTCTTGATGGCGTATATTGAGGTAGGCGATTGAGATCGGGAAGAGTAAGCATTGGAGGAGTGAGGTTGACAGCGTCGATAAGATTCAACGACCATCTGGATATCTTCAACACGTTCTTTGATCACAATGCGTCTAATGAAGATGAGAACCGACTTGATAAATTCACGTTGAACTTGATCGAGAATTGTCTCATCGACCTGTACCTTGGCAAGGTACATGTCTTGATGTCGTTGAGGACAAGTTCTCAAAGTCAACCTCGGAGAATCCATAGTCCTGTTCATCTTGTCGTTTGACTATGATATTCTTTTAGAATGAATAGTCCCACTTAGACTTGAGATCAATGTGTTTGATGGCCACGATGTCCTTAGAACTATACATTGCATGTTGAGACTTACGAACGGGCAGCTTCGTAGTAGATTCTTGGCGTTCGGGCCAATGATGAATCCCATACAATGCATCTTGGTCATATGCTTGCGTTGTCGAGAAAACAAGTGATTTACGTTCCTCGATAGCTATGCGGTTTGAGTAAATAGCATTTGGGAATGGAAGAGTCAATGATGTAGCGTATTTTCGCGAACCATCGCTACCGTGTAGAGAAAATCAGTCTCTGTTAAAGAAGTATCGGAAGGGAATCCGTGGTTCGTCTGTTTGGCCAATGGTCGGTAGAGGTTTGGTCCAATCGTTGTAGTATGGAGGGTTGTCCCTTTGTGTGAAGTCAATGTTTGCTTCCGGATTGAGCCAATCCATGTCGTTAGACATAGCTTGAGCGATGTTCTCAAGATGATATTCGACCTCGGCAGCTTTGGTTGTCTTTAAGAAGTTGGAATGCTTCATTCTTGATTCGCTTCAATTCTGATTTCGTCATTTTCTTCACATGGAACTTTTCTTGCAAAAGTTTTGCGTGCTCAATGTAGAACCGTCTACCAATTCTTGACCTTCATCGGGGTAGGGAGTTTGATTGACAAGTGTGGAGAACCATTCAAACTCTTCGGTTTTATCGTCATCAAGCCATGAGACAACTCAGTGAGTCGTCTTCTTCTTCTTTTTGGAAGGCCTTGATGATGATCTTGGTTTACTTGTTTGGGTGAGGTGGGTTGTTGTGGGGGCTCAAGGACCTCTTCATCGTCACCACCCGTATACTCAAAGTAATCACCTGTTTTATGAGTCGGGGGTGGTAACTTCGGAATCGTCGAGGTTTATCGATAGAAGACCGAGGTGGAGGAGACTTTTGTTGAGAAGAAGTTAGTGGTGGAGGAGGTGGCATAGAGGTAGATTTACGGACGCCCCGGCGTTTAGGTGCGATTCCTTATCCTTATCATCGTCATCTCTTGGTCGTTTGGGTTGATCGGGTGACTCCTTGCATGATGATCTGAGTTGAAAATCAAGTAGATTTTCGAAAAAATTTAGCTTCATCGAGTAAGCGTTCGGTCGCTTTGACATTTGTATCACAAGTTTAGCGATTAACTTCATTGAGAGATCAACTTCTTTGGCCATTGTATTTTTAACCAATGCTACGATGTTAGGGGTGAGTTATCCGGAAAATATTTCTCTAGTCACAGGGGCGAGTGTCAGAAGAAACTTGTGAGTATGATCTCTTCTTTGTCTTTTCAGTTCCTTTTGGACTTTAGGAGCGATATCACGAAGGTACTTGTTAGTGTAACCTTCGATCATTTCGTTCGGTTCCTCTTTACGATGACTCTTCATGAACTTCTGAACAAATTCCTTTCTTTCTCCATCTTGTCATGCTCGTCATACATATCTGTATGTGATCGACAAAGAAATTTAGCTTTTGATGAGCGCGTTTTTCTTCGACTTGTTTGGCGGCTTTGTGAATCCGTTTATGAGCTTGAAATCCAAGATCGAGGTGGTTTCTTCCACAGATTTGGATGATGATTTTGTTGATCTTTTTGATGGTGGTGGTGATAGTGAGATGAAGAATCGATGAGGAGGGACATGAGGAGATTCGGGTCCTTTGGAGGTGCGAGTATCCTCCTTGGAGCGAGTTGAATTTCTGGCGAGAAGAAAGTCATCATAATCTTCTTCGTCATCATGTCAGTTTAGCCTTTTCTTCCGTCTGTTCCTTAGCTTCTTCATCAGTTATCTCTTTCTCGGTCATATTCTTTTACGGTTCCTCAATGTTAAGATCGGTGACTCCTTCACAGCGTTTGTTGTTGCACAAGAGTGGTGGCACGGATCCTTTATCGGGTTGATTAACGCGCATCGAGGACTGGTGAAGAGTGGGCGACACCACTTGATCCTCGGGGCCACCCATTTGATCTTTGCAAATTCTTGACTTTTGAATTTGTCTAACTAATTTAAACTTCTTCTGTAGGATTGATCCGGTTGCTCTTCTTCTTCTTGAGCTTTCATCATGAGACTCAAGTGAGTCTTTCCTTTTCCATGTTAGGCTATTGGACTTGTAGGTTTAGCTTTGGAGGAGGGATCACGGTTGCGGTCGAGAGAAGGTAATCTCTTCATCGTGTGGTACCGAGCTTTAGTCCACAAGCTTTCTTTGCGGTTCGGGTTTGGGAATTGGGATGGGAGCGGCTTCCTTAGATGGAACAATCCTCTTTGAAGGAGGGTTCCTCTTGGTGAACTTCCTTTGACTCACAGTACTTGCCGTACTTCACGCACTTCCTCTTTTGGTTCTCCTTACAGGTGTTCTAGAAGATTTTTCGTCGAGATGACCAACTTTGCCTTGTCACTTGCTTCCGGATACCTTTTATGCGTTTCAAGCTTTCGACATCTTGATTAGAAGGAAATCGGCGGCCACGGCACCTTGTTTCTTTGTAGACGTTTCCTTGATTCTAACGGATAGAATGGGTTCCGTCAACATGTCGTGATTATTGGGGTCATTGAGCCTCTTGGGAATGTCGGGATGAAGTCCAAGTGCTCTCTGGATCAACAATTTTGTATATCCGATGTAGGGAATCTTTGAGCCAAGTTTGTTGAGAAATGACATCATGTCATCCCAAATCGAGAGCCGATAGCGATGTGTTTCTTGTTGACCAATGCCTAGACTATTTGCAGTTCCATGAGCTTAGGGTGCTCATAGCATTTATCGCGACCGAAGCAGACTTGGTGATGATCATGTAGAGTGTTCTCCAGGGTTGAGGAATACTCTTAAGCTCTACGTGAGAATGCTTGGTGATTACTCACGTAGCCTCGTCATAACCGATATTGATTAAGAATTGGAGAGTGAGCTCTTGGCGGGTGTGGCATATAGTTTGGTTGGATCGACATCGGGAATTAGGAGAACGACCCTTAAGTCTGCGGGTGTAATGGTGACTTGTTTGTGATTGAGTCACCGTCCGCGGTTTGTCCTTTGACCCTTTCCATAGTGTTCGGAAGCTGTTGGATGTAGATCTCGAGCAGTTGCGAGTGTGTAAGCATGTTACGATCACGGATGAGTCCTCGAATGTCAATAGCAATTAAACATGAAGATTGAGCAAGTGAGGTGTCAAAGTCAACACGGAGATTATTCTTTCCTATCTTCATTGGATAGCCATGAGGATAGATATCGGCAATGGAGAGAACTTCAGGTGCATCCACATTCATTTGTTGACCATGTGCGTGATGCGAAATAACATTAGCCAAAAGAACCAACATATCGAAAGACATAATGTTAGTCAACGGAAGGTCTTATTGTCTAGTTATTGAATGTACAGTGTCAATGATTGTTCACTGAGTCCTAAGTCACTTGTTTGTTCAATAGTCCAATGATGTCGTGAAATGTTTCATGAGTTAGTTAACTTTAAGTTTTAAAGTTTATTTTATCACTTATTGTTCACAACATATCAAACGATTTAAGTTTATTAGTGACATTTTAGGATTCGTGATGATATGATTAGTTTATTTACAAGTTTGTACCGCGTAACAATTCATCATGAAGGTCAATCGAGGGTTAAGCGTAGGTATTGGCAAAGTTATGCGTAGATAGGAATGATATATGCGTGAGGCGTAAACTTACGCGTAGAATCCTAACTACGGCGTAAGAAATGTTGCAGCGTAGGAAAAGGAGACCTTATGCGTAGAGCTTATGCGTAGGCATATATTAACCTGACGCGTAAGGTTACTCGTAGAGTTGACCTTATCGTAGAGGTCCTTGTTTACGCATATCCTTCACGGGATACAGCGTAGTCCATTGTAGAACCTTATGCGTAGGCTTATGCGTAAGGATTTTCTTACGTAACATGACTACGGCGTAGGGTAATCCTTATCGTGAGATAATCAAATGACCTTGATTACGAATTTAAGTGTAGCAAGCACGAAATAAAACATCATATCATCAAGTTAAACACATAACATTCATTTTATCAACAAAACATGGTATGAATCATTTAATGCGATTAGCGTAGAAAGTCATGCGTAGTCAAAACCCTAAGGGTTATGAATTACGCGTATGATTTCTAGCCATAGGATTTGCACCAAACTTTTACGGTTAGTTCAAGAGAGTTGTATGAGCTTATATACCAAGTATTAACATCTAACTCATGGTGAATCAAAAATGCCCAAACTTATGAACCTTAAACCCTAATTTCAAAATTCTGAATTATTAGGTGTTTCGGGTGGTTATAGAGCAAGGATATCATCAATTCAACATCATAAGAACATAACCCAACAATCTTTTTGACCAAAACACTTCACATTTGGAAAACCCCAAATCGACTCATAAACCCTAATTTTCAAAATCAATCAATTCATGTTTTACGGTGGATTTGAGGATAAAATATTATCATTGATGTAAAAACACGTTTTGAAACAATCTTTTTAACCACAAACACACAATCTTGATTATGTGTTCATACGCATATGCGTAGAACACAAAATCAAGATTATACATCTTTGACCGTTGGATTTGTAAAATCAAAACCTTGTTTGAAAACATGTTAAGATTATGAAACAACTTACAAATGATGATCAAAACACGGATTTGAAGATTGATTCTTATGCGTAGGATATGTTTGGTTGATAGTAATTAATGAGAAGAGTTAAGTTAGGTGGAGGTTTTATTTAAAATAACTTTAAGCTTTTGGCAGTTTTGGTCCCTCCACCTTTTCCATTTTCATCCAAAGCCTTTTAACTTCCATTTTTGATTACCAAATGAAGATTTTTAAGAAAAGAAACGACACTCCCCTCGACTTGAGAAAATAATGAAAGGTTATTAATTAAAGTCAGAGGTGTCTTTGAACCGAGAAATGTACCACCATTTGTAAAAGAATCAAGCGAGATATGATAACATGCAAGTACAGCGGTGATTTGAAGCGATTAAAAGTTTATTTTCTCCCCTCAACACTTGATCGGAAAAATCTTGAATTTTGAAAGATTAAAGTGTTGCGGAAAAATGTACTTGCAATGTTGAAAGAAAAATAGATTAGAAGAATATTTTTGTTGTTTTTATCAGGTTTTATAATTTTGTATTTTGTTTTTGAAAAAGTATTTACAAAAGATGTTTTGGTGTTTGACAGGTTTTTAAGACTGTTTTAGGAGGTCATCCAATTCCTCTTGAGTCAAACACCTCATACCAATCCGGTGGACCAACTCATTAAACCTAGCGGGAGGCAAGGCTTTGGTGAGTATATCTGCCAATTGGTATTGATTACCCACAAAATATAATTCAACGATTACCTGTTCCACGTGATCCTTGATGAAATGATATCGAAGATCGATGTGCTTTGATTTCGAGTCTTTGGCCGAGTTGCGAGATTGCAATGCACTCCGATTGTGCAATACATCGGGATTACGTCAAATCGTAACCATAGTCTTTGAGTTGTGTTCTCATCCATATGACTTGAGCACAACATGGTGACATGGCTACATATTACGCTTCGGTTGATGGCGGCGATGTACAATCCTGCTTCTTCAATTGCCATGATACCAGTTTATCACCAAGAAATTGTAAAGCTCACGAAGTGCTTTTCGTGAGTCTAAGCATCCTGCGTGGTCGAGCATCTGAAAAGCGATTAGTTCAAAACCGAGAATCCTTCGGATACGGATCCCCAAGTTAATGGTTCCCTTGATGTATAGGAGGATTCTTTTATCCTCAGAGAGGTGGGTTTGATTGGTCGCGGCCGATAGCGGGAGCATAGATAAGCGGCAAAGACAATATCAGTCGCGCTGGTGTTAGATACATGAGAGACCCAATAATACTACGGTATTTTGTAGGGTCCACCAATTTCCCATGTAAATCGGCGTCTAACTTCTTGGTATGAGCCATTGGTGTGGCATAGGTGTCCTGAGGTTTTCATTCCAAATTTGTTTAACAATTCAAGGGCATATTTGGGTGACTCGAAAATACCACGGGGTGATTGATGAACTTGCAGTCCCAGAAAGAATGTAAGTTCACCCATCATGGACATTTCAAAATTTTTCTTCATTAGTTTTGCAAAAGCGATTGAAAACTTTTATGTGTAGACCCAAAAATGATGTCATCCACGTAAATTTGAACAATTAAGATATGTGTCCCGTGATATTGTATAAAAGAGTTGGGTCAACCGAACCTTTGGTGAAATTATTAGCAATGAGGAAAGATGATAGCTTATCGTACCATGCCCGAGGATCTTGTTTGAGACCATCTGAGCTTTGTTAGGTTTGTAGACATGATTGGGAACTTCGGGATCAAGCGAATCCATCGGTTGGTGACATAAACCGTTTCTTTAAGTTGTCCATTGAGAAGCGCAGTTTTGACATCCATCGATGAACCGTTATATTCATATGAGCTGCGAGCTAGAAATATCGAGCGACCTCAAGGCGAGCAGCGGGCAAAAGATTCTTCAAAGTCTAATCCCTCTTCACGGCGATAACCCTTAGCCACGAGGCGTGACTTGTTTGGATGGCGTTCCCGGACATCAATTTGTTTTCCAAATCCATTTTAGACCAATGGCGTAGACTCTGTTGGTCTTTCAACCGTTCCCATACTTGGCGTTTGAATTGGTTGAGTTCTTCTTGCATGGATTCAATCGTCTTTTGTCATTGCGTCTTTGATGTTTTTAGGTTGATTGGCGGACGGTGAGTGCATAAATGCAATGTTCACCGTCAGTGAAGGCGTTGTCTCGTAACGGCCGGTTGATTCGGGTTGCCAATAATGTTTTCGAGAGGATGGTCTTTTGTCCATCTATGTGTGGAGGGTTGATGTTGGTATACATTGTGCGGTCGAGGATTCAAATGGTTTGTTGAAGATTCGCGACATCAGTGCGGCGATCTCATTAGCAAGCGGGTTGAAGAAGCATTTGGATCAAAATCTGCGGTGGGGGTACTTCATTGAGAATATCATCGTGGTTCATCATTGTTGGAAGCGGTGTGTTCAAGCTGTTGTGTTGGAGTCAAGCTGGTGTAGGTGCATCTTCAACGGTAGTTGTTGTAGCGGTGTATCGGGTATAGGAATATTATCGGGTTGTCGCGTGAGCTTGGCGGATACACACGAACACGTTCATCAATATCGTCAGCGAGCAGTAGAGCAAATAACCTTTCCATTTGTTGGCGAGTAAGGCGGAGGGCTTTCTTCGGTGATGATGGGGTTTGAGGGAAGTTTAAGCGGTTGTGACCGGGTTCTAAGCTGTTATACTCGGAAGCCATTTCTGTAAGTTCATCGAAATGAGCATGAATCGTTTCCATCACTGTTTTGTATCGGACGATTCCGGATTCGGAAACCTTTGGAATTATCACGATATCCGATAAAGACTCCAATGTCAACTTTGGCTTTGAGCTTTCCAAAATCATCACGATCATTATTCGGATAGCAAAGAGATCCAAATACATGAAAGTGTTTTAGATTCGGTTTACTGTTATGGACAAGCTCGAAAGGTGTTTTGTTGTGGCGTTTGGTGATCATAGATCGGTTTTGAGTATAGCATGCGGTAGATACGACTTACGCCCATAAGTATCTGGAAGTTTAGCATTGATTAACATTGTTCTTGCGGCTTCCACTAGCGTTAGGTTTAGATCTTTCAACAACTCCGTTTTGTTGGTTATGCGTGCAATAGATGTTTGATCTTTGAATTCCCACTTTCTCATAGAATTCACGAAGGGTTTTGTTAACAAATTGAGTTCCTTTATGCATTTTGATGATTACGGCGGTGTTTGGGGTGAACACGTATTTTTGTGAAAGGTGATGATCATTTGTGGAGCTTGGTCTTTGCTACGAAGAAAGTAGACCCAAGTCCATTGAGAGTAGTCATCAACAATTACTAAGATGTAGCGTTTGCCATTGATCGTTTTGCACGCGCATCGGGCCACACAAGTCCATGTGAAGAAGATGAAGCACATCTTTGAGAGCGTGTTCCACCTTTGAAGGAAAATGAGCACGAGTGCTTTTCCCTTGTTCACAAGTTGAGCAAAGGTGATCTTTTGAATACGAGAATCGTGGGAGTCCTTCAACTAGTTTGTGTCGAGCAAGGTTGGTGATGGTTTGAAAGTTTAGATGTGAGAGACGACGGTGCCATAGCGAGGATTTTGTTGATGTTGCCTTAGAAAGTAAGCAAATGGGAGAGGAAGCAACCATGTCTTGCATAGAGATAGTGTAGAGACTAGAATTACGCGAGCGAGACATAAGGTCATTTCCTTGTAGATCACGAATGAAACAAGTTTTCTCCACGAAAGCAACCTCCAAATCTCCATCACAAAATTGACCTCTTGAAAGCAGTTGTGACCGAGGCCTTCCACATAATAAACCCTGCTAATTTCGATGTTCCCGTTGATATAGTCTCCGTAGCCCATGATGGTTGCGAAGTGATCATTCGAACGGCGGTGCCAATGAACTTTGCAATAAAGTTTGATAACAGTTTAAGATTTGCTGTCATGTGGGGAACATCCGCTATCAACAATCGAGAGAATGATCGTATCACTGCATTACACCTGAGGCGACACGGATGGAATAGAAGTAGATGTGGAACCCGAAATGTTAGAGGGTTCCATAGCAATTATAGTAGATATACACACATCAATAGCTTTAGGTATCCACTTAAATCCTAGTGTGTTATATATCCATTTCCGCCATCTATAACTACTCTTTGCTTTAGTCTTAGTGAATGCACTAGGTGGTACGACATTCCTAGGAGGTGGCTGGAGCTACGAGGGGCAGCAATGCGTTTCTTAGAATCTAAAGATGGCGGTCTACCAAGCCCAGACTTAGAAAGATTAGTGGGCCTAGAGGTATTTCGGTTCTTAGGATTCCTTAAACGAGAGATTATAGCTTTAGCAACACATTTATCATGGCAATCGGAATTCATACTTTTACCACAAATAACACAAGGTGCATCGGACTGAATATCAAAAGTACTTAACGGTTTAGCATTCGTTACATCACTATTTCTATTACATTTGCGGGCCTTAATATCTATAGTGGAGCAGCGTGTGTCTTATTGAGTCCTAGGGTGTTCTTCTACTTTAGCATTCTTGATTGATCTTTTCTTAGTTAGCAACTTCCTATTCTTCGATTGAGTGCTCTTAGAACGTGAAGTGCGGGGCGTTTGGAAAAGGCTCAACTATTCTGTTTCAGTAGAAGGAAGCCGCGTTAGCTACTTGTGATTTGGCGGTAGAGATTCTAGGTGCATGAGTACTAAGTGTTACGGGGGCTAATCTCTTAATGATTGTTGGTGGAAGTTGTTCATACTTTCCTAACATTCCTCTTAACTTGATGATAGTGTGAATCAGATCTTGATTTTCGGACCGAACATTTCGGACAAAATGCATAACTTCTTTAGTGTGTGCAAGATAATGATCAAGTTCATTTGATGCTTCATCACGAGTCTTTTTGAGTAAATCAAATATGACACCATATTCCTTTTAACTTTTACAAGTTCTTGTTCATATTTTGAGATTTGACACTTGAAAGACACGTTTTGATCATCCAGTTGCTCAATTTTAGAATCGAAGGTTTTGCCTTGGCTGGTTGATTTTGTGTTGAAAAGCAAGTTGTTGATCGTGAATATCTTTTTGACACCAATTAAGGCGACGTATTGCATTTGAAAGTTCGTTTGACAATCGTTTGTTTTCAACTTGATTAAGGACTCGATCGAAGCACATTATCGGTGTTCTCAACATTTACCACGAAACAACGATATCGGCGAGAGATATTATCAAATGCATATGACAAAGAATTCAATAACACAACATTATGAACATCCGCCGAGATAACATCTTCCAGAGTCGATCAACATCTTTTCTTAACATTTTCTTTTTCGTTTAGTGTTTGAAATAGATGTTTACGTTTTCTCAGCGTTTTCATGACCCAAGTTCCTTATGAAAATCCTTTTCCGAGGCAATTGCACAACTTTTCAAGTTTTTAACATTAGGTAAAAGATTTTTCTGAAAAATGACTCTTTGTTCTCGCGGGCGATTGAAAATGTTCAACTTTGATTTCAGATCGATATTCTATCTCATGTTGTAAAATTTTGAGGCCATGAAAATGTCAAAATATCGAAGAATTTTTCGATTTTCGGGTTGTGAGTTTACTTCACTAATGGAAGGTAAAGGACCATAAGTTTGTGCAAAGTTGGGATTAACAATAGAAGACTTCGGGTGTTTTGATGATAACTCTTGGTGTGTTAGAAGAATCCGTTGGTGTGACGAAAGTGATCGGTTTAGAATAATTAAAGGTTTGTTGTAAACAACAGTTTTTAATTTTGATCGACTCTCGTCTTATGCATCTAATTCCTCTTGACGATGATATTCAACAACATTCATAACAAAATTATCAATTTTATATTGTGCCTTTGGAAACTTGGGATTTGGTTTGAATGTTTTGGTTGAAAGCTTAGGTTTGTAATCGGCAAGATTCGGTCCATATCCATTTGGATTTGGTTTTAAAGTAAACTTTTCAATGGTCGTGACCGACTTCGCCATGTTTGTAAACAACAATTTTAAACTCTTTAAGTTTGTTTTGCAAGCCGATGATTTCTTCAAGATGATCATCTATTAGTTTCGTTGAATGCTTTTTGTATGCGAGAAGCTGTTTTTGACAATTTAACAACTTCGGCCTTAGCTTTTTGATTTTCCAAGGTGAGGCGTTAATTTGCTTTTTATGTTCATGTTTGATTGTTCTATTTGGACAACAAAGCATTCTTGAGCGGCTAGATCCGCATCTGTCGTTCTAAATATTTTTCGTTTTGATAAGATTTGGCAAAGGCTGCTTCAAAACCGTTTTCACGTTTTCTTGAGTTTTGAAAAAGTTGAGTTGCTTTTGTAAACATTCAAAATCCTTTGTTAACAGTGCATTTTTACGTTTCAAGTCCTGATTAATGCAAACATTCTTCCATTTTGATTTTTGGTCTTGAATTAGCGAGCAAAATCCGGATGAGGCAAAAGTTCATCTTGTTCAGCGTGAGTCTCAACATGATCATTCTTTAGATCCTCAAGTATACCCGCGAGTCAATTTGATTATCAAGGGAAACCATTGGTCATCTTGATCGTCAAATATAACTACTGAGGTCTAGTTGAAAATCCGTCGAGAATGAGATGTGGATGACTCATTTTGAACATTCGAGCCTTGCGGATTGGATGTTGGCGGAGATATGGATCGAGATATGATATGGTTTGTTCGGTTTTTGAGACAAGCCATCGATTGTCATACTTGGGCTGTGTCACTCATGTGTATTGCTTGCATATTAGCCATCAACATACTTTGCATTGGCTGCAAGTCCTCCATATCATCATCGAGTCGGCATTTGCCATAAAGCTCGTTCTTTGTGCGTGAGAGTTCCACCGGCTTCATCCTTAAGAGCCAAAAGAAGAGCCTCTTTGAAATAAGCACCGCCCTTAGTCCTTGGCTTTGGGCATGCATTAGCCAGGTGTCCCTTCTCATTGCGGTTGTAGCATCGAAGACCATTCAACCCATTTTGAGCATTTCCCTGTTCCACCACTTGAGCTCTGTTGTTATTCCTATCCACAGCATTAAACCCTTGACCACCGCCCATCGGCGACCATAATCCGCGATTACGAACTTCAACCGTCCATTGTTCACAACGGCTTGAGTCCGTGTGTTAGATGAGGAGCGAATTCGATTGTTGGATTTGTTGGTATAACGGCTAAAGGCATTAGCAATCATAGCAAATCCTTGTTGCAATGCTTCGATCGGATCGGATTCCTCGGTCGCTTCAGCGACATATGCTTGAGCATTGTTGTTGTATGGAACCAATTGATTTTGTTGAGGTTGAGGTTGTTGTTGTGAAGATGTGTTGGAAGCAGTTGGTTGAGTTCTTTGGTTGAGAGAGGATAAGGTTTTGAGCATATAAGGCAAGTTGTTGATTTTTCGGATGTGTTGGTGGAGCAATTTGAGCACGGAGAATCCTTTCCCGATCAACTTCCTTTTCATGAGGTTTCAAGTAATCGTACAACAATCCATAGGTAAAATGATGCATGTTCTTAAACGCTGCGGAGAAAAATGACATACTTCTCCCATTCAGGACCAAGACTACTCGGGAACTTAGTATTCACTGCAATTCTTGGCATGATGATGTTGTGTTTATCCAAATCATTGATGATGTCTGAAAATCTATGATGATAGTACTCTAGTGTCTCTCGGGTTCAATCATGAAGTGTTCATAAGCCAAGTAAATTTTGGATTCCAAATCCTCGATTGAGTCTGATCCTTCCATAAGAAGGCGAATATGATCCCACATTTTTGTGCGAGTCTTTTGAGCATCAACACTACGAAGAATTGGGTTTGGTAATCCTAAGAGGATGTATTCCATTGCAAGTTCATCGGCTTCATAGTGTAGAAGTTCTTGGGATTTAAATGCACTGCTTGATAGCAATGTTGGTTTGTTCATCTCTTGGTGGAATGGCATTTGGATCTCGGGTACAATGATAGTAGGCATCTCAAATGGACCTTCTAAGATAACCTTCTTTAAGAACTTTCCATGTGGCTTCTTTAGATCACAAAACCTAAAGAACCTTATCACCCATTGATCGTAGTTTCTGGAAGTGAGCATTGGAGGTCTATCAAGTGATCGACCTCATGAATTGATTGTTAGGTGCTTAAAGCTTCACACATCTTTGCAAACCAAGTGGGTTCCTTCATAGTGTTCCTTGATGGATGTTGATTGAATTCATTTGTGTATGGTTGAACTTGAAGACTTGGTGGTGGTTGAACCATTTGAGGTTGTGGAATTGCGACAAGTTGTGGAGTATGTTGTTGATTAAATTGTTGTTGATAAATTGCTTGTTGTTGATTCCATTGTTGATGTTGTGGACTTAGTTGTTGTTGTTGTTGAGGATAAGTGTAAGGGAAATAGTTAGAGTATGGTGGTTGTGACATGTTGATAAACTTGTGTGGTAAAATGGATCTTTGTAGTCGAATGAACCTTTGTTGATGAAGTGTCCTTAGGCGTAGAAAAGACAAGAACCAAGTAGCACTTATGCGTAAAAACACCAAAAGTTATGCGTAACAATGAGGAGTTCTGCGTAGGTTTTAGCAGCGTAAGCGTAGGAAAAAAATCTAAAGTTATGCGTAGACAACAAAGTTAGGCGTAGAAACTTAGGCGTAGGATTTAGCTTAAGCGTAAGACAAGGCTTAAGTAGAAAATCTTAGGCGTAGGATTTCTACGCGTAAGCTTAATGCTTATGCGTAATTTTAGGGTTTTATCCCAAGTGATCTTTTACACTTCCACGATTGCAAAAGATATCCAAAGTCGGACGTATTTTCGGACTTATCCAAGTAAGAAAACACGGGAATAAACCCGAAACGAAGATCAAACCAAGGAATAACTTATGCGTAGTTTTAGGGTTTTACTACGCGTAGGATTACTCGTAATATTGATTTTGCCCAAAGATGTTTCTAAACCAGATTTTTGTGATGAAATAGCTTCAATATCACCAAAATAACACAAAAGTGTGAAACTTGATGATCAAAGCCTTCTAAAAGCAGTTACTGCGTAGGAAAGCACCCTTGTACAAAAACTAGCTTAAAAGCGAGGAAAAACACGTAAAGTTTGAAACTTTTGCCAAAAACCAATATTTTAACACCTAATAGCGTTGAAAGTACAAGAATCTTGGATTCAAAAGTGTAAAAATCAGTTTTTAAGCGAACCAAAGATTGTGTTATCTTTACGCGTAAGACCCAAAACCAAAAAAACTTCAAAAACAAAGTGTACACCCAACTATTTGGCGATTGATACCCTTTGTTAGGTCACTAGTTTTACAACACAAGCTTATAGAGAAAGAGATGAAGGCGATTGAACAAGCTAAACACACACACACACCGTATAATATATGACGGTTATGCAAAGAGTGAATGAGAGAAAAACTTGAACAACCAACCTTCAAATGAAGGTTTACAAGAGGTATTTATAGGAGGGAAGCTAGGGCAACACTCCTAGTTCCCTTCCTATCCTTATTGGGCTTGGGTCAAGCTTATGGGCCTTCTACATAAGCTTGACCTTAAACAAACATAAAGGCCATAATAAAGCTACCTATTACATATGAAATATAAATACTTGAAATACTGTTTAGGAGTGATTCCAACACATACCAAGGAGGTAGGTTATACGGGATGACAATAACGGGCCACATACTATAGGAAACGTTCATTGTCTTAAATGGATTGAATCCATCACTTGCTAACGCTAAACGTACATTTCGAGGGTCTCTTGCAAATTTCGGATTCTTCTCATCAAAGTCTTTCCATGCTAATGCATTAGCGAGTTATTAAATGGGTGTGCGAATTTTCATCTTTATTTCGTTCCAAATGATGCCATTTCATAAGGCTAGCCGTCTTTGAAGACATAAACAATCTTTGAAGTCTAGGTTTTAAGGGAAATTAGCGTAATATGTTTCTTAACGCCTTGTTCTTTTTGGCCTTTCCTCTTCATCTGGCCTTTCTCTTCATCGAGGATTGTTTGTGGTTGGTTTCCATCTAGATTCTCCACAAATGGAACAAGTTTCTTCTTTCTCATGACCGTCCCAAAATAACATGCAACCATTAGGACAAGCGTGAATTTTTTCATACCATAACCCTAAACTTGCTAAAACTTTCTTGACTTGATGTAATTTTTTAGGCAATAGATTCCCTTACGGCAAGCAAAATCTTGTAGAAATTCTAGCAACATGGAAAATGACTTGTTGCTCGACCATTAAGGCACTTTAAATGGTACAAATGTACCAAACAGAACAGACTTACTTGTACTTAGCACCCGCATAAACATTCGTTCGACATCTCTAAGTAAATCATTAGATTTTTGACTTCATTTTAACCACAGGTTCGATCGGTATCTAAACTGTATCATCTTCACCTTCAGTAGTATCTCCATTATTTCCTTCCATTTGACATGTCGGGAAAAGGTCATCGAGTAACCTATGCATGTCATGTTGATAAATTCCTCAGCCTCACGTCTATTACTTGAAGATGATGCCTCATGCACTTCCCCATGATCTTTCCAATTCGAATACCCTCTCTTAAAACCGGCACAAATCAAGTGATCATACACTACTTTTCTTTTAGCGAATAACAAACTCGACAATCAATGCACCACGGACATAAAATACTTCCATTTTGACTTGATTCTCAAAAGCAAAATCTAAAAATATTCAACGCCATTTGTATATAGTTTACTAACTAGAGTTGCATTATACATCCACGATCTATCCATCAAACCTTAAAAAAAATTATTAAAACCTAAGTCATTTACTATACTAAACCAATAAGAGTTAGAAAGATTGCAATACATCATACACACCCACCCCTAACCACCACTATACCAAAAATGTATCTACCCTCAAAATGTAATAATATGTATTGAAATCCTTTACAACACACAGAACAGCTACTCACTCACCTTATATGTCATTGTGCCTACATAGTTCCTAATTCGACTCTTGATATGCAGTAGTAGCCTTAACTATATACATGCTCATGCACACAAAATCGACAGTTAAAATATCCATGCATATACAAATCTTCAACAAGAATCTAACAGCGATAAACTTTTGAAATCTATTGAACATTAGTTTATCTTTCCCCAATTTATATCACACTACGTAAATCGCACCAAGATTAGTTTTAGACAAAAGAGACCACTATTGCCAATTACAACTAACAAACGGCTCCTAAATGACATTTACACTTGTGATTCAATTAGAGACATGAGCATATCAATACCTGATTGTGATTTAATTAGAGACATGAGCATATCAATACCTGATTTTAACTATAAATGAATATGCTAAACTATTGACCTTTAAACTTAAGTAAAAGCAATTCTGCGGTGAAACATAAATATGATAACCAAAGAAATTCGCAAATGAGGTATCAAAATATATTGACACTTATAAATAAACAAACACCGTCTAAAAATTAGGATCCTAAGAACAATTTCAGGCATTCAGTCAAATAAACTTGAATTTAGAAGGCAAATATTTGTAACAACAGTTCAACAAGTAATATAAACCACTGAACAATACTTGATGCTTGGTCAAACGCCTACGAATGGCTCTGGTTTTCTTGGGACGCAGATCAAGAGGCAAGTACTTCTTGTTCTTGTAAGCTTCCCTGAGCTTTGCCTTTTGTGTGTGTGAAATGACAGTCAACACTTGTGCAATAGATGTCCTCACAACTTTTCTCCAACCATTAAGACAAATCAATTAAGAACAAAAACGTACTGAAACAAAGTTCATTTTACAGAAAGCAAGGCCTTAAGCAAACACAAATACAGTTTTCAGGTTCAGATGCATCACGTAAATCCTAAAAACAGAATGATCACATACATAGCAGATCCATACATTTGAATCTAGCTCAATACAGTAAAATACTAACCAATTTAGCAGATAGAGCTAAAGATGGGAGTTGTGAAGGTCTGAGATCGGTATGCCTACAATCTAGGTGATAGTGTATTAGGCTAGTGATCCATATATAACTATATGTTATTATTAATTTGACGTACTTATATGTCAACGACTATGGTGAATTGTGAGTGTGTCATAAGCTATGTTGGTTAGTATAATTTATAAATTCTGTATACAGGGTAGATCACCACAAGTGACTCTGCTTCTAACGAACATTATATGACTGATTACCAAGTAGGGGCTTGGCCTTTTTCCCCTTTCTTGTTTTAGTCCTTATACAGGGTAGATCACCACAAGTGACTCTATGCTTCTAACTATTTTGATACTAGCTTCAGGTTTGGTTATGGTAGCAGTATATTACTTGGTTTATATAATTATATGTTAATTTGTTAATTGCCACTAAACATACAATACTAGGTTTATATCCACAAAGCATATTCTTAAAGATTAGACCAATAGCTAATTTTTAACATCCACCGCCGTGGATATTTATAATCCGTGGTCTACGGAATACTTATGAGTTGCATAATTATTGGTATAGACTAGTTTTAGGATTATCATTGCTGCATATCAGTTGGTGGCAAATACAAGTGATATAAAAAATAACTTCAGTAGCAAAATCAGACACAATGAGTGGTGCGGTGCATGTAGGAGAGAAATGTGGTAAATGCTGCTTACTTGATATCGACACAACTAGTAATATCAGCAAGATTACACAGACGGACACAAATTTGGTAGCCAATAAAAAGTTATTGAACCAACAAGGTCAATAACAAAACTCACGCACATACATTAAATAGTTAGTGTGCTTAACACCTTACTTGATAACTGATATCACCAATTAGCAAAATTTCATACTACCCATTTGACAGCAAATAGAAGCAATTTAGACAAATTTCTCAATACCGAAACTCACATACAGTATTCGGAATAAGGTTATACACATGTATATGAAACTGGTAGCAACTAGAAGCAATATAGAGGGTGTTTGGGATTGCGTTTTCGGAGTGTCTATCGAATCATCATGCTTACACAACGCAAATTATTTGTTTTCGCCTTTGGCTATAGAGACGTACATGTTATAACAATTTGTGAAGTTACTCATTTATGACGAAACCGACTTGCTATTCTCAACCCATTCAGCTATAGCTTGTACAACTGCATAAACTCATTAAAGGGGAACCGAATTTGGTAAATTTGTTTAATCTTCTTTCCTTGTATTCAAAGTAGTTACAAAAACTTGAAATCTGTAAAATGTTTGATCAGTTCTTTACTTGGATGGGTTTGAATTAGATAGGTATTTCGTCCTAATTGAAAACATTCGTTTGTTTTTGGCGACTTTGTAGTTTATACTTGTAGCATAGTTCAAAAGAATCTCTTGATATGCTCCTTATCTTATACATTTTAATGAAATGCTACATGCAAATACCTCTGTCGTAACCATCAAATATCAAAAGAGTCTTGGTGCATAATGCTTGTCCTCTATATTTTAAGCTTATATTCATGACCTCATGTTGAAGTACCATATGCCAATTGAATATAGTCATCATGTGGTGCTACTAAGATGAGGTTAGTTTAACCCGTCAGACCAGATGTTTTAGCTGCAGATATGTTTACTTCATTTAGATTATTTGTTCGTTTGTCATACATGTAATTCTGACTTCCAGTTATGGTACCTCAAACACTACTAATTAGGCATCTAGCAAGTATCATAAGCTAAAGGTTCTGTAAACTTTATATGGTCAGATAACTACGGTGAAAACAGAGCCATTTTGTTAGATCTGAGATAACATAGGAATCCAGAGATAGGTATGCAAATATGTAACTGCAGAATGCAGATGTAGCATTAAAGTGCCTATTGTTGTAGTAGATATAGGACAAGGTTTAAACCAGAAAACAAACCACTATCCTTCAAGTCATGAATGCAGAGTTGTGTTTTTTAGTGTAGCAAATACTCAAATACGCGAGTGCATCTGTTTGTCCTATAGGGAGAAAGGTTTGACTATAACAATATGAAAACCAACAAAAAGACGTTGAGAAGATCCATAATTCACACAAAGGGACATTTGCATATATAAATGGTCATATAATGCATTGGTGCACTGACCCTGTATTTAGAACTTCAGAAAACTACAGTACATGCATGATAAGCAAAATTCCTTTACATTTAGTGCAGGTAAACTCTTGTTCCCACTTATGGCATATTGGCATCAAATCTCGGCGGCAATGCTTTATTGGCTTGTATTCCTCTACCACTCATGCATATTGATAAGGTATCAAATGCTTCTATATATTACTTAAGTCTTTGTTATGTGTCTTCTGAGTTGTCAATTCGATTAAAACATCCTAGCCAAGCAGAAGTGATGAAATGTTGACTTGGATCAATACTTTTGCTATAGGAATCTATTTCGTTCATTAAACTAAGAGATGTATTGGATCAATACTTTTACATTCTATAACACATAAAAATATACACTAACTGGAAGCTTCTTTTACAACATTTTTAAATACATAACTATCTAAAATCACTCAAAGTCTAATTTCAACTATAACGCATCAATCGCCTAATCAAATATCCTAAGCTAGTGTAGCTTAATCGTCATGAGTACAAACACACTTTTAACATCTAAATCTACTCAAATCGCCTATACAAACACACTTTTAACATCAATCGCAAAATATCTTTCGTCAAGTAAATATCAATGCAAAAATATCGGTACACATAAACAAAATAAACATCAATCGGTACACATAAACAAAATAAACATCATCAACTTCATAAGCTTAAGAAATATCACAAGCTCAACTTCATAAGCTCATTTGAATCAAAATAACAGATATCAACTTCATAAGCTTAACAAATACGTCATCAACTTCATAAGCTTACCGAGTTAAGTGCGAGGATGAGCTTCGATTAAACCCTAACGGTGAGCTTCCTGTAAATAACGATGATTAAACCCTAACGGTGAGCTTCCTGTAAATATCGATGATTGAGTGAAAGTGATTGTAATTTGAATTCAATGAAATGAGTGAATTGACGATTCGTTTACGTCATTGTGATTTGGGGAAAGTGAGTGAAAGGGAATTGATGTGATTTGGGGAAAGTGAATAAAATGTCAGATGAAGATATGTTAATAAAGTGTCAATCACGTGTAATTTATCAGGAGTTAATAAAATGTCAAATCAAATAGTTTCTTTTTTTTTTTCTTTTTTTTTTTTTTTTTTTTTTTTTTTTTTTTTTTCAAAAATGTCAATCAAATAGTTTTGTTTTTTTGTTTTTTTTTTCAAAAATGTTAATCAAATAGTTTTGTTAAATATTAGAAGGTGACCGAGACCGAAGGGCCAGAAGACCGAGCCGGTCCGGTCTCTGGTCTACTGTTTTGGCAAATTTGGTTTCGGTGTGGTCCGGACCACAAACCGAAAATTTAAGTTTGTTGGACTGGACCGACCGACGGTTGACGAGAGACCGGACCAGACCGGGACCCGGACCGACCACATTCGATCTGGGTCTCAGTCTAGGGTTTTTGCTGGATTCGGTCTCGGTCCGGTCCGATTTTCACCCGATGAGCGCCCTAATTGGAAGTAGTAAAGTTTTTATAAAATGATTAGTTAAAAAATTTGAAGAGTGAAAGCTAATGTTTTAGAAACCGGTTTTTAATTAATCTGCCCGAGCCATCGGGTCAGATCACATTCAACCGGTTTGTTCGCTCAAAACCCCTTCGGTCATTCAACGGTTCGCGGTTCAACTTGCCGGTCAAGGGTTTTTAAACATGGTAAAAGCAAACTTCACTTTAATACATTTAAAATTTAACGATCTTGTAAAGAAAAACGAGACTTTTCTAACACCTTTTTTTTCCTTAATAAAAACTACACTTTTGCTCACACTTTTTAAAAAGTGTGGGTAAAAGTAAGACTATTACTTACAATTTTTAAAAATTGTAAGTAAAAATAAAATTATTACTTATACTTTTAAAAGTGTGGGTAAAATAAAACTATTACTTACACTTTTTAAAAAAGCGTGAGTAAAACTACGCTTTTTCTCACACTTTATGTAAAGTGTGTGTATAAATTAAATTTTGCTCTTTAGCACTTTAAAAAGTGTAGGCATAACTAGACTTTTGCTTACATTTTATGTAAAGTGTGGGTAAAACTTAAACTTTTACTTACACTTTTTTGAAAAGAGTAAAATTTGAAACTAAACTTTTGCTTACATTCTTTTTAAAGTGTAAAGTAAACATGTACTTTCACTTACACTTTTCTTTGTGTGTCATTAAAAATGGTGTCACTAAAAGTCCTTTTGTAGTGAAGCGCAGCATCACAGTCGAAGAAATCATCTAAATCCAAAACATGATACAGCCAATTTGTTTTACGTTACAGGCTCGGCGTGTTAATAGCTATTTGATAACATGTCATTGTTTCTGAGATGTAAAAGTTTGATCATGTTTTATCAGTATAATTGTTGTGCTGTGGAGCCTATTTATATCCTATGAAATCTTCCAACTTTTTATTAAAAAGCTAAAAATAACAGAATTAGAAAATGATATTTCTTTTAAAAGCTTCTTAACCATAAATGTGGATCCAGTTGGGTTAGCTGTTAAAACTTGAAGGGATATAGCATTACCTGAATGCATTATTTGTTGTCAACTGCAAGACTCCATTTACATACACAATCATTTCTTGGTGACTACGATTAGCCACTTTGTATGCCACTTGGGATGAGTATTGAAATGGATTATGATTCCATTTATACATGATCATTTGTGCAAGTCAATACTTCATACTATTTCACCCCACATGATACAAGTCATACAACCTCAGTTACTAGGTTTAAACTAATGGCCACATCATGAAATCTAATTGAGTACGAAATTTCAACATACTAACTAGATTTAAAGCTGACTTTACATATCAACGTCACATCGGCTTTCTATCTCCCCTCACTCGCTCTCACTTTTCACTCGTAATGGTCACCTTCCCCTCATCTTTTATACCCATTATTTTTATTTATTTAAGTACTTTTATTCATAAACTAAAAATCTTGTTTTCTGTGTTGAGAATAGTACTATGTCTTAACCACTTAAGGGCAAAAAGGCTTGTGACTATCACTTTAAAATGTGTGAGGTCTCAAGTTCATTTCTGCTAGAGTGCTAAACAACCCTAAGTGGCCAAGCCAACCTCTGAAAAGGAGAACTTTACCTGGTTTGATCCTGTGTGGCGGTGGGTTCAAACCCCGTGGATTAGTCGGCCAAAAGGTTGGAAATCATGGTTACAAAAAAAATGTAAATGTAAACGTAAACGTACGGAAGTTAAAAATAATACATAGATTAAAAAAAAAGCGTAAACTAAAATTAACATTACGAGACAAAATTGAAATAATAATACAAATTACGATACGGAAATTAAAACACATTAAACAGAAATTAACATGATTCGAGCTTTTATATTGCTCCGTAATTGTTGATTAATTCTTCCTTTTCAGCAATGCTTCTCAACAATTCCTCTCTAGCTGCCCTCAGGTTGTTTGCAATACGCATATCTGCTGTAGTCGTCATTAGGAGAGTATGCAAATCGTAGCTGTTAAGGGGCTGGTCTAGTGGCAGCGAATGCACCCTCGTCATTTCCGTACCATGGCTACGCATTTGCTCGGGATAACAGCGTCAACTCGGTCAACAAATTATTCGCCAGTGTGACCTCGACTTCAAGTTCTATTCGTAGTCATTTAAGGATAGTTCGTCTAACTTCATTTGGTTCATTCACCATTGGGAGATGATAGGTGGGAGAGTTGAAAGAAGTTGTGTATGTCAGAGTAGTGTGTTTTGAAAACGAATATGTAGTGTGTGTGTTTATATATATATATATATATATAGGTTAAAAAAATATGGTCAGTGTAAAATGGTGATGTTGTGGGAGTATGAGAGTATAAAATGGTGAAGTAATGAGTATTTATAAGTAAAAATGGGGTAGGGGGGTTTTTTATTTTTTATTTTTCTATATTTTTTTATCAATGGTTATATGATAAAAGAGCGGCCACAATTATTCGAATTGCCAAAGGTGAACTCCTCACCTTTCGCTGGCTTTTTTGCTTCCGCTCCATGGCGTGACCTGTGGGTTGTGTAGTGATGTTCACGAGTGAAATACCACCTCACGAGTGAGGCATAACTACCATTACTTTCAGCCTTTATAGATGCAACTCCACTTATCTTGGATAAATTTTGTGTCAAACATAAGACTAGAAGTAGTGGTAAGGTGAAGGTGGATAAATTTTCTCTCTCTCCATTTTCCCTCACTCCCTCTCACTTTCACCTCACCCCCTCTCACTTTTCACCCGTAGTGGTCACCGTCCCCTCACCTTTCATACTCTCTTTTTTTATTTAAATACTTTTATTCATATGCTAAAAATGTAATGTAAACGTAAACGTAAACGCAAGGAAGTTAAAAACAATGCATAGATAAATAAAAAAACGTAAACTAAAATTAAACATTACGAGACAAGTGAAATAAAAATACAAATTATGATATGGAAATTAAAACACATTAAACGAAAATAAACATGATTCGAGCTTTTATATTGCTATGTAATTTTTTGGGAAAGGGGAAAATATTTCTATGTAATTGTTGATGAATTCTTTCTTCTCAGCAATGTTTCTCAACAATTCCTCTTTAGCTTCCCTCAAGTTCTTTGCGATACGCAAATCTGCTTCAATGGTCATTAGGAAAGTATGCAAACCGTAGTTGTTAAGGGGCTGGTCTAGTGGCAGTGAATGCACCCTCGTTATTTATACAAAGCGACAATGCATTTGCTCAAGATAGCGAGTCAACTCGGTCAAAATATTATTCAATAGTGTGAATTCAGCTTCAAGGTCTCTTCGTAGTCGCCTATGGATAGTTCGTCTAACTTGATTTGGCATTCGTCATTGTGAGATGATAGCTGGGAGAGTTGAAAAAAGTTGTGTGTGTGAGAGTAGTGCGTTTTGAAAATAAATATGTAGTGTATATATATAGGGTAAACAAGATGGTCAGTGTAAAATGGTGAACTTGTGTGAGTATGAGAGTATAAAATGATAAAGTTGTGTTAAAAAAATGTTGAAGTAATGGATATTTATAAGCAGTGGCGGACCTATGATCTTAGAGGACGGGGCCAAAAATTTTTTTTTGATAAAATTCGTGATGCACTTTAATAAAATGGTTCGAAACTTTTTTTAACACTAAAAACTGATATTTTTTAAGATTAAGATAGAGATCTAAAGTTTTTACATTGTTTGGCTTTAAGGCAGGGGCAATTTAACTTTGTTATGGGGTACATTTTAATAAAATGGTCATAAAAAAAGTTTTACACTAAAAATTGATACTTTTGGCGAAGCATGGAGGCACCCCCCCCTCCAAAAAAAAAAAATAAAATATATAAGTAGTTCCACCCCTGTTTATAAGTAAAAATGGGCAGTGGAAGCTTTTAAAATTTTTTAATCAACGGTTATATTATAAACGAAGGGGGGGGCGCAATTATTCGAATTACCAAAGGTGAACTCGTCACCTTTGGCTGGCTTTTTTGCTTCCACTTGCACGTGACCTGTGGGTTGTGTAGTGATGTTTACCGGTAAAATACCACCTCACGAGTGAGGCATCACTTACAACTGCACTTATCTTGGGTATATTTGTGTCAAACATAATTGGCTGATTAGAATTAGCAATCATTCTAACACTTTCACTGTTTTAACTTGTTAATTAGTGCTGTTTCAAGTTATGTCTCTACATACGAGAAATGAAACCAATATGTCTAAACACGAAGTAAGTGCTATCGTGGCCACAATTTGAAGGTTCAATTGTTGATATATTGATCTACTATCTTGTACCATGATTCAATCTACACAATACTAAACTACATCAGATGTCTTACATAAATTTCAACATCTGCATGAAAAAAAGAGTAGCGTACAAGAAATACATAGAACTGTTTATAACCGAGAAAACCAATATGCTACTTAGTAACTAGTCTTGAATGGCTTGTAAGTTTTGAGATCAAGAACGACCCCAGCTACTGATCCAACAACCGCAGCTACAGAAACCAAGAGGCATCCAAGACTAAGTATCTGAAACACGATCCATTGGCTGCTCCATCTTTTTATCTTCTTTTGAGACATATACATTTCAATAGGGAAGTATACGGTCAATGGCCAAAACCCTACGGCTCCTAGCAATCCTACCACGTCATTGAAGAAAGGCAAGAGCATGGCTATGACTGTGGTAATCATCACAAAAATAGTCCTCCAAACAAGACGAAAAAAGTTCACTTGATAAACCCCATAAAAGGGTATTGGAAGGTCGTATTCCGCTGTCACAAAATCACTCTTGGACTGTTGGAAAAGAAAATAAAAGAGAGATTTACGGGATCAGTTTCACATCATTTCCCTTTAGAAGATATCGCACATTATTACCAAATCATTTCCTGTCAACCATTTATTGGGTTTCCATAATTAGATTCTCTTGTATGTGTATAAATCTGGGATGGATCCCATTGCAATAATATATCGAATTTCACCTTCTTCTCTATTATTCAAAATCTTTGTTTTCCATTGATTAACATGGTTTCAGAGCCAATGGTTTCGGTCTCATCACCTACCTGTTAGTCACATAAATCATCAATCGAATCCCAAGTCACCATGACAGGCGATGTCGGCGGCTCAGGATTAGAACTTCAACCCAATTAGCCAACCTAAATGGATCGGCGTACATAGCCCAAACCCATATTAAAAACCCCAATGGGCCATGGATATTCGACTGTGGAGCAACGGATACGATGTCGTATGAATTATCCGATTTTACTGACATATCCAAGCCAATAAAAAACCACATCCAAGTTGCAAAAATAGAGAAAAATTGATGTAAAACTGGGGAACGATTAAAATTTCTCCGAGCATCAAACTCCCTAATTGCCTTCATGTTCCTTCCTTATCACACAAACTCTTGTCAATAGCCATGTGACAAAGAACTCAATTGCTCAGTTCTAATGCACCCGACTTTTGTCTTTTTCAGGGATATCGGACAGGACAGATTATTGGGCGTGGCACTGAAAGAAATGGATTATACTATGTTGATGAAGTGGTTCAAAGTGGTACTGTGATGTTAGCTTGTGGAACTACTGAAAGAGAAGCTTGGTTATGGCATAGAAGACTAGGACACCCTTCCGTTAGTTATTTACATACGTTGTTTCCTGATTTGTTTCCTTTGAATAAACCAAGTACTTGTGAAACATGCATTTTAGCTAAAAGTCATAGGCAACATTTTAAACCCAGAAATACTAGGGTCAAAGCCCCTTTTTCTTTGGTTCATTCGATGTGTGGGGTCCTTGTGATCGGGGTCAAAATTTCGATATTACATAATATTTGTTGATGACTGTACCCGCATGACTTGGATTTATTTTCTCAAAAGTAAGGATGAAGTGTGCGATAGGTTCACTAATTTTTATGCCATGATTCAAAATCAGTTTCAAAAGTCCATCCAAATTTTTCGATTACCCGATAATGGTGGAGAATATGTGAATTCACAAATGAAACTATTCTTTCAATCCAAAGGAATAGTCCATCAAACCACTTGTCCCCATACCCCGGAACAAAACGGTGTTGCTGAACGGAAAAACCGTCTTCTTTTAGAAATGACAAGAAGAGCACTCATAATTGAGTCATTACCCAATCCTTTTGGCCAGAAGCTCTAGCCACTGCCACATATCTCATCAATGCCTTCCAACCAAAATCTTGAAAATGAAAACCCCATTAGAAACACTTTCTGAATATACCACAATTCCTCAACCCCTCACACTCCAACCCAAAGTCTTTGGATGTACTGTTTTTGTCCACATTCCCAAGTCATACAGGGATAAACTTGACCCTTGTGCTGAAAAATGTGTCTTTGTGGGATATGGGGTAAATCAAAAAGGATACAGATGTTATAGCCCAAAGACACATCGGATGTTTACCTCAATGAATTGTGATTTTCTTGAAACACAATACAATTACTCCCCTCAACACAAGTGGTGGGGGGGAGGAACAAGGTGACCTAATGAGTTGGTTGAGTTACACATCAGACGCCACTACAGAAAATGAGATACAAAATCACCAGTACCACATCACTGAAGCTCCAAATATCAGTACCACCCCTAACATCCTGTTCCCGACATGATATCTGAGGTAAGTAGTTCTCAACCGAATAACTTGGATAATTCTCAACCAGACAACCTGGATGAAAATAATGCTGATGATATCCAAGATCCCACTTCGATAGTGTGCGGAACATGAAGAGGAAATGCCAAGAAAATATGTTCTTCCGCCAAGATCAAACAGAGGAGTTCCACCAAAACGATACTCTCCAGAAAAAACCACCAAGGGAGCCAAGTATCCAATGGCTAACATAGCTGAAGGGAATCTTTCTAATAATGCAAAGGCATTTGCTGTAAGCATCTGTTCAGAAGAAATTCCCTCAAGCATTGACCAGGCCTCCTTAAAATCAGAAAGTGGAGCAAAAGTGGAAGAAGAACGCTATGGACGATGAGATGAAGGCATTAAAGAAAAATGAAACATGGGATCAATGTGCTCGCCACAAGGAAAAAGCAGCGAGGGATGTCGGTGGATCTTCACAGTTAAATATAAACCGAGTATGGGGTCGGTTGAACGTTATAAAGCCCGGTTAGTTGCAAAGGGATACACTCAAACCTATGGAATTGATTACTCCGGAAACCTTCTCCCCAGTGGCAAAAATGGATACAATCAGTCCGCTTTCAGTAGCATCGAATCAAGGATGGTCTCTTCACCAGTTTGATGTCAAAAATGCTTTCCTACATGGAGAATTAAAAGAAGAAGTATATATGGAAGCTCCACCTGGTTTCTCAGAGAATTTTAAACCTGGAGAAGCATGTCGATTGAAGAAATCTCTGTATGGACTCAAACAGTCTCCCAGAGCTTGGTTTGGAAGGTTCACGCTAGCAATGAAGAGGTATGGTTTCAAACAAAGCAATTCAGACCATACTTTGTTCCTTAAACAATGGGAAAATCGTGTGACATGTTTAATCATCTATGTTGATGATATGGTTATCACTGGAAATGATGAAGAAGAAATAAAAAGGCTAAAGGAAGGGTTGTTCACAGAATTTGATATGAAAGATCTAGGAAATCTTAAATATTTCCTTGGAATTGAAGTTCTGAGATCACCAAAAGGGATATTCATCTGTCAGGCCAAAAATCATATTAGATCTCTTAGCGAGAAAAATAGGGATGATCAATTGCAAACCAACTGACACCCCCATGATGGTCAACCAAAAGCTGTTTATGGAAAAGAAAGCTAAATTGGCTGATAGAAACAGGTATCAACGGTTGGTAGGAAAACTGATATATTTGTCACATACTCGTCCAGACATTGCATATGCTGTTGGGGTGGTAAGTCGGTTCATGCACCAACCACAGGTTACTCACATGAATGATCTTAAGAATTGTCGGGTAGGTCTCTCAAAGGACCGCCCTGGCCATGGAGTCCTATTTAGATCAACGGACACCTGAATATTCAGATATATACAGATGCTGTGGCTGGAGACAAAGGAGACAGACGATCAACATCAGGCTACTTCTCTTTAGTAGGAGGTAATCTTGTTACATGGAGAAGTAAGAAACAAAAGGTAGTATCATTATCAAGCGCTGAAGTTTGAGTTGAGAGGTATAGCCAAAGGGCTAGCGTAAAGAAAGCATTGTGGATAAGAAAACTTGTATCTGAAATAGGATTCCCTACTCGAAGAAGCACTCAAATAATGTGTGACAATAAGGCCGCCATCCAGATCTCTAAAAATCATGTACAACATGACAGACGGCATGTAGAAGTCGATCGACATTTCATCAAAGAAAAACTAGAAACAGGAACTATCGAGCTACCATTTGTTAAATCCTCATATCAACTAGCTGATATTCTGACGAAGGCGAGTTAGGAACAGATATATTTCACAAATTGTCTTGGCAAGTTGAATTTTGGTAATCACCATTCAACTTGAGTTGGGGAGTGTTGGAAAAGAAAATAAAAGAGAGATTTACGGGATCGTTTCATCATTTCCCTTTAGAAGATATCGCACATTATTACCAAATCATTTCTGGCCAACCATTTATTGGGTTTCCATAATTAGATTCTCTTGTATGTGTATAAATCTGGGATGGATCCCATTGCAATAATATATCGAATTTCACCTTCTTCTCTATTATTCAAAATCTTTGTTTTCCATTGATTAACATGGACCATCTTTTTGCACACCATTTCTCCACAAATACAAATAACGGTTGGCAATAAACCTAAATGCATAACTTGTCAGTAATTGGTAACGAGACATGTCTTTGCTAATTTTTTTAAGCATTGCATTTGATTCTTTTATTTTATTAAAAGGCAATCATTTCTTTTGGTACCTGATAAGCACCAACAAGATGCACCACAATGGCGACATTTGCTATGTCAAGTAGCCAATACGGATTATAAAACCCAAAACCAGTTAGAAGGTTCCCCGGGGCCTCATCTCCAAAAGCGGCATAGCCCATACTATATCAACATTTTAAGAGCATGTTAACTATATCGCGTGCTAACTATATCGGAGCATCGTGTTATTTGTTAGTTAAAAGTTTTGAGCCAATGCAATAGCTCATGTCATTCGTATTTTTGTGTGTGTTACTTTTTTTTTTCTTTTGTATTGTGAGTGAGTGAGTAATTTTATTAGGGTATTTTGTGAGATCCAATAACATATTAGTGGTATGTTTTAAGGAAAGGTGTTTTAATTATTTGTGAGTTATTAAGAGATGTATGATATGCGGTTGAAATGACATACGTATTATTTGTAGCTTGCATGCCTTGTGTTTTAATCTTTTATGACCGCTAATAAGACATGTGATCATATTCATACTAATAGTTTTTTAAAGCTAGAAAGCTAAATATTTATCGATAAACACTAACAGATAAAATTAAACACGACTCAATATTAATTAAAGAAGTATTATAGAAGCAAAGGGTGTTCATAACAACTGATCGTCATTACTATTACATTAGTGTGACACATAATCGATCACTTTCTCCCTAGCTTCCTGTCCGGCTGCTATTTCTTGCTGTATTTTGTTTCTATCATAATCACTAACTACTATTTATACTGTTGAAGAAATAAGTTCAAGCTTGTTTTCTAATGTTGGAGGACTGAAAGTGTCATTTTTCATTCTTGGCTTTAGTCTATTACAAGTCTTTGCTGGATATGACAAGAAGTATAGTTGAGGGGCTGAAGTGAAACATGGGAGCCTATATAATCTCCTTATACTGATTTAGGGTTATTTTATCATCTCTCTCAATCAGTTGTGTTTGTCTCTCATAGTTGTCTGGTATTCTTTGATATCAATCTTGATATCAGTTAGGTGTTTGTATCAAGATCAATCTCTTTATTTGATCTTGTAGTCTGAGTGTTGAGAGTTCTTGTAGTGAGTTTGATTGGTGTCTTCCTAGAAGAGATCAATCATTTCTTGTGTATTTGTTTGGTTAGCACCCGATTGGGGACTTATCTTCTTGACATTGTTTTAATAAAAGATACACCAAGGGTGGTTGGCTGGGTGTAATTGTGGATTGTTGTGTGCTCTTGATCATTTTTACATGGTATCAGAGCGCACGGTTCTGATCTGGTGGTTTTGAGATTCTAGGGTTTCTAGGGTTTCGAAGGTTGATTTGGGGTTTTTTGAAATTGAAGGTTTAATTGGTTAATTGAGGCTGTTTTCTTAACGGCCATGGTTGATTTGGTCTGTTTGGGATTAGATCTGGTGGTTTTGTTGGTTTCTTGGTTAGGGTTTTTTGAAACCCTAATTTGGAAATTTGGGGGTTTATATCCCTGGTGGTTTCTTGGTGTTTTTGGGCCCGTTCTTGGTTACAATCTCACTAGACTAAGTGAATCTAGTGAGTTTGTACTTCATTCCGCTGGTATCTCACTGTAAGTGTGTTTCTCTTCTTTAAGATAACATTTACTTAGTCAAGAAGGTGCAAACAGAGTGGTTAACACCTTGACCTGCCACCGTGAGTGGTACGGAAACCTGCTCTGGCCACTCTCAGTCTTCTTGGCTGGTATCTGGTTATTCTTGGGTGTGAGTTTAGTTTAATGTGTCTAGGTCGAAGGAGGATAGGAATTGGGATTGAGAAGTTGTGTTGAGGCTGTTGTGATTGGTATTTCTGTTGGTTGTTTGTTGTGGTTTATTTTCTTGGTTGTTATTTGTTCTGTTATCTGTTGTTCTTGTTTGTTTATCTCTTTCTTATTATGGCTATTGGTGATCCTAGTGGTAGTAATACTGAAGTCTTAATTAGTAATCTTGATGCTGGTAATCCTCTTCATATTCAGACAAATGATAATAGTGGTACCTGCTTCTTATTCCATTTAAACTTGTTGGAATTGAAAATTATAGAATATGGTCTGGTGCTATGAAATTAGCTTTTCAAGCTAGGAATAAGTTCAGTTTTGTTGATGGTTCTTGTGTTAAAGAAACTTATTCTACTAGTAATGTTCTTGCTGCACAATGGGATAGATGTAATGCTATTGTTTTAACATGGTTAATGAATTTTGTATCTCAAGATATTTATATGGGTCTTGTTTATTCTGATAATGCTGCATGTGTGTGGAAAGAATTACAAGAAACATATGATAAAGTTCATGGTTCTGTGGTTTATAGTCTTTTACAGAAAATTAACTGTGTTAAACAAGGTGGTACTTCTGTTGCTGATTATTATCATAGGCTTAAATCCTTGTGGAGAGAGTTTGATGCTTTAACTAAGTTGCCTATATGTGTTTGTGAAGTTAAGTGTTCTTGTGCTGCTAGTGAAGAGTTGGTGTTGCATAAGCAACTTTTGAGATTAATGCAGTTTCTTATGGGTTTGGATGATTGTTATCAACCTGTTAGAACTTCTTTGTTGACCAAGGATCCTCTCCCAGAGGTTAAAGATGCTTATATCAGTGTTTCTAGAGAGGAGTCTCATAGAGGTGTTCCTAAGTCTTCTGGTGTTACTGAGTCTAAATTGAATGCTTCTTCTTTTGCTGTTAAATCTTTTAATAACAATAGAAGGGGATTTAATAATAATAATAATAGTAACACTAGAAGTACTACTAATAATAATAACATTGTTAATAGAGGTCCTAATCCTAATCTGAATTGTAAAAACTGTGGTAAAATTGGACATACTATTGAAAGGTGTTATAAAATAATTGATTTTCCTCCTAGTTTTTCTAAACCAAATGGTACTTTTAAGCAAAATGGTTTTAAACAAACATTTAATGCTAATATTGAGGCTAAACCAATTGACAAATCTTCTTCTACTAGCACTTCTTCTGGTTTTACTTCTGAACAGATGAAGAAACTTATGTCTTTGATTAATGATTCTCCTTCTGGAAGCATACATGCCAACATGGCAGGTAGGGCTTCATTCTATAATCATAATGTTTGGTTTAATATGAATTTCTCTAAATGTTATTTTGCCAATTCTAGTCTTACTGTTAAGAGTTTGACTTTGGGATGGATCATTGATTCTGGTGCTAATCAGCATCTTACTGTTTCTACTAAAGGAATGTTTAATATTGCTGATATATCTAGTTTACATATTACTGATGGTCATCCTAATGGCACTCTTGCTACTATTAGTCATGTTGGTAATCTAAAGCTCATTGATAATGTGATTTTATATGATGTTCTTATTGTACCTGGTTATTGTGTTAGTCTATTGTCTGTTAATAAACTTATCAGAGATAGCAAAATGTTTGTTGCTTTTGATGAGGATAAGTGTTATATTCAGGACTTAAAAAGGAAGAATGTCTTGGGGACTGGTAGCCAGTCTGATGGTCTGTATCTGTTTGATATGCAACCTGTTGATTCTGTGAGTAATTGTAGTTTGATTATGTCTTATAATGTGTCTAAGTTTGTGTGGCATAATAGACTGGGTCACCCTGCTGATCCAGTCTTGAATGTTCTTCAAACTGATCTTGGTTTCTCCAAGAATACTTCTGTGCCTGTATGTGAGGTCTGTCATAGGGCCAAACAAACAAGGGAGCCTTTTCCTTTATCTGATCATAAGCCAGAGACTTTGGGTGAACTTGTTCATCTAGACTTATGGGGTCCATACAGAGTCACTGGCAGAGAAGGGTATAGATACTTTTGGACTGTTGTTGATGATTTCTCTAGGGCTATATGGGTATATTTAGTTAAAACTAAAGATGAAGTTTTTGATGTTTTTGTGACATTTATAACCATGTTTTCTAATCAGTTTAATTCAAAAATTAAAACTGTAAGGTCTGATAATGGAACAAAATTTGTGAATAAAAAAATGTATCATGTTTTTTTTAACTTGGCATAATACATCAAACTTCTTGTGCTCATACACCTCAGCAAAATGGGATTGCTGAAAGGAAACATAGACACTTGCTTAATGTGGCAAGGAGTCTTATGTTTCAGGGGGGAATTCCTTTGAAGTTATGGTCTGATTGCATTTTAACTGCTGTCTATTTGATTAACAGGCTGCCATATTCTGTTTTAAAAGGTAAATGTCCCTTTGAGATGATTCACAAAAGAAAACCTAATCTTTCCCACTTGAGGTCTTTTGGTTGTCTTTGTTTTGCAACTGTTTTGAATAATCATGATAAAATAAGTTTTAGATCTGAAAAATGTATTCTCATAGGTTTTTCCACTGTTAAAAAGGCTTATAAACTTTTGAGTTTGGATTCTAGAAATGTGTTTTTTCACAGAGATGTAAGGTTTTATGAAAATGTTTTTCCTCTTAAAATGAAAACCTATGATTCTGCAGATACACAATGTGTAAAGGAAGCAGATCATTTGAACTTTTTTGATAATCTTGGGTCTCAAAGTCCCTATGATGATGGGAGAGATACACCAGTTGAGTATGGCAGTGAGACACCTTTCCCTGTTGCAGCAGATAATACACAAGGTATTAATACAGATACTGCACAAATGCAACAGGAAGGGTGGCAATCTGCAACCAACTATGGTAACCAAAACTGGTCTGAGGGCAATGTAAGTCAAAGTCTAAATGAGTCATCTCAAACTAGTTATGAAAATGTTGATGTGCAGTCTGATATTCAGTCTCCTATGTTAAGAAGGTCTAGTAGAGAGACTAAGCAACCTATCAGGTTTAATGATTATGTGCTTAGTTCTAAATTGAGATATGGTATTGAAAAATATGTGGATTATAAAAGACTGAATATGTATAATAGATGTTTTACCTCTACTTTGAATAAATCTGTTGAGCCTACATGCTTTAATGATGCTGTTAAAGATCCTAATTGGGTTGATGCTATGAATAATGAAGTTGAAGCTTTAAATAGAAATAATACTTGGACTGAATGTGATTTTCCTTCTGGTAGAAAACCTATTGGTTCAAAATGGATTTGGAAAAATAAATATAAATCTACAGGGGAAGTGGATAGGTATAAAGCTAGACTTGTTGCTAAGGGTTATAATCAAAGAGAAGGTTTTGATTATGATGAAACCTTTAGTCCTGTTGTGAAAATGGTTACTGTAAGAAGTCTGATTAGTATTGCTGTTAAAATTTCTTGGCCTTTATATCAGTTAGATGTAAATAATGCTTTCTTGTATGGTGATCTGGTTGAAGATGTTTATATGACATTGCCTGAAGGGTACAACAGTAATGATAAAACCAGAGTGTGCAAACTTAATAAATCTTTGTATGGTCTTAAACAGGCACCAAGGCAGTGGAATGCTAAACTTACTGCTGCCTTGGTTGAACATAGGTTTGTTCAAAGCAAGTTTGATTATTCTTTATACATTAAACAAAATGAGTCTATTTTTGTAGCTCTTCTTGTTTATGTTGATGATATTATGATCACTGGTAATAATGAGGCTGAGATCAGTAGCTTTAAAAGGTTTTTAAACTCAAAGTTTTTAATTAAAGATCTTGGTGAGCTCAAATACTTTCTTGGAATTGAAGTATTAAGAAATGATAAAGGTGTTTGTATGTCTCAAAGAAAGTATTGTTTAGAGTTGTTATATGAATATGGTGTGTTAGCTGCTAAGCCAGTTGACACTCCTCTTCCTGAGAATACTGTGTTAAATCACATTGAATCAAGTAAAGACAAGGGTCTTAAGAATATTAATGCTTATCAGAAATTGGTTGGAAAAATGATTTATCTTACTAACACTAGACCTGACATTAGCTATGATGTACATTGTTTGAGCCAACATATGCATTATCCTTTGCAATCTCATCTTAAAGTTGCTTTAAGAGTTTTAAAGTATTTGAAAGGGTCACCTGGGTCTGGTTTACAGTTTAATAAAGAGTCCAGTCTTAAGCTGAGTGCATACTCAGATGCAGACTGGGCTAAATGTCCTAAAACAAGAAAATCTGTTACTGGTTTCTGTGTTTTCTTGGGTGATTCTTTAATTTCTTGGAGAAGTAAAAAGCATGCTACATTGTCTAAGAGTTCTGCTGAGGCTGAGTATAGAAGCCTTGCATCTGTGGCTTGTGAGGTCATATGGTTGGGTAATCTTTTGCATAGTTTGGGTCTAAGTGAGTTGTATCCTGTGAATGTGTATCGTGATAGTAGTGATGCCATTCAAATTGCTGCTAACCCTTTTTTCCATGAGAAAACAAAGCATTTTGAAATTGATGTGCACTTTGTTAGAGAGAAAGTGGTTGCTGGTGTTATTGTCACTAAAAAGGTTCATACTGATGAGCAGACTGCAAACATTTTTACAAAATGTCTTGGTCAAGCTCAACATAAGGTCCTTTGCAAGAATCTTGGTTTGTTTGATATGTTTGCAGGTATAAATAATTATGGTTCTGATATGAGTGGTGATCAAGCTAAAGGAAGTTCTGAAAATCAGCTTGAGGAGGGGTGTTGAAGAAATAAGTTCAAGCTTGTTTTCTAATGTTGGAGGACTGAAAGTGTCATTTTTCATTCTTGGCTTTAGTCTATTACAAGTCTTTGCTGGATATGACAAGAAGTATAGTTGAGGGGCTGAAGTGAAACATGAGAGCCTATATAATCTCCTTATACTAATTTAGGGTTATTTTATCACCTCTCTCAATCAGTCATATTTGTCTCTCTCTCTCTCTAAACATTTCACAGTTGTGTGGTATTCTTTGATATCAATCTTGATATCAGTTAGGTGTTTGTATCAAGATCAATCTCTTTATTTGATCTTGTAGTCTGAGTGTTGAGAGTTCTTGTAGTGAGTTTGATTGGTGTCTTCCTAGAAGAGATCAATCCTTTTTTGTGTATTTGTTTGGTAAGCACCCGATTGGGAACTTATCTTCTTGACATTGTTTTGATAAAAGATACACCAAGGGGTAGTTGGCTGGGTGTAATTGTGGATTGTTGTGTGCTCTTGATATTTTTACATATACCAATATATATACCCACACATTTCTTTAAAAAGAAAACAAAATTGCCAATATTATCCCGTGGTCTAAACCATTGGTTGATTGATGATTGGCCACAAATAAATGTTAGTAAGGGTTGGGATCCTCTAAAAAGTGACTATAATTTAAAAAGTCTAAAAAGCCACTCATATTGTGACAAGTGTCATCTCTTATTTTTGTCAGATCACTTTTTGCTATTTCCACTCTTAATTAATTAACATTATGATCTAACTGATAAACATTACCAAATATTTAGAAAAAATAATAAATATTGTGATTTTTTTTTTAAAACTGACGAAAAATATTTTTTTTTAGAAAATTGATAAACTGATGAACGTTATGATTTTTATTTTTTAGAAAACTGATGAACATTATGGTTTTTTTAAGAAAACTGATGAACATTATGATTTTTTTTAGATAACTGATGAACCTTATGATTTTTTTAGAAAACTGGTGAACAGATGAACGTTATGATTTTTATTTTTTAGAAAACTGATGAACATTATGAACTTTTTAAGAAAACTGATGAACATTATGATTTTTTTCTTAGAAAACTGATGAACATTATGATTTTTTTTAGAAAACTGATGAACATTATATTTTTTTTTAGAAAACCGATGAACATTATGATTTTTTTTTAGAAAACTGATGAATATTATGATTTTTTTAAAAACTGGTGAACATTAAGATTTTTTTAAGAAAATTGATAAACATTATGATTTTTTTCTTAGAAAACAGATGAACATTATGATTTTTTATTAGAAAACTGATGAACATTATGATTTTTTTTAAAAACTGATGAACATTATGATTTTTTTTTAAAACTGATGAACATTATGATTTTTTATAGAAAACTGATGAACATTATGGTTTTTTTTTAAACTGATGAACATTATGATTTTTTTTTAGAAAACTGATGAACATTATGATTTTTTCTCTTAGAAAATTGATGAACATTATCATTTTTTCAGAATGAACATTATGGTTTTTTTTAAAAAACTGATGAACATTATGATTTTGTTTAGAAAACTGATGAACCTTATGATTTTTTTTTAGAAAACTGATGAACAAAACTAATGAATGAACATTACATATTAAAAAAGCACCAGGTTAAGCTTAGATCATTTTCAGCTTTATGAACTCTCACAAGCAACTTAAGCTTCCCTTAGTTATTAAGGGAGAATAAACAAAAAGTAATTATAAAGGAAAAAAAAAAGTATCTGAACAATCCCATTTCCCTTAGTTATCAAAAAAGAATGCACACTCAACACCATTTCCCACAAATTGATCTTTAATTTCATGCCCTTCATTTTATTTCATTTCACACAAAACTTAAAAATACAAAATTAAAATCACACAGTTGAAAATCAACCTCATCCGCCATCATCAATCGTAACTCGATCAACCTAAACAAAAGCGACGCAACAGATACTGCACGCACATCAAGATGGTGATGATTATAGGATTGATTTGATGACGATGATTATATTTTAACCACCGTCGAAGGCTTCGGCGGAAGTGATGCAAATGACGCTACCGGAGGTGTCGGAGGTCGCCGGAAGGTGGTGGTGACAACGGTGTTAGATTTTGATTTGAGATTGAAGGATCTGGTGTTGGGATATAAGAAAGAAAGAAAGAATGAGAAGGATCTAGTGTTGGGAAAAGAGTGGAGAAAGGAAAAAAGATGGGTTTAGTTGATAAAAAGTGGGTGGGACACGTGTTGAATTTTGAATGGCTTTTTAGCCTTTTTATTTTTTGTTGGTTTTGTATTTGATCCGGACTCATGTTAGTAATTACTACAGTATATATATACAATCATGAACATACCATGGGTTGATTGACGATTGGCAACAAATAAATGTTAGTAATTACTATATAGTTATATATGCAATCTTGAACCTCAATTTACTAGTCATAAGCTCTTCAATATCCTCGTATATATTCAAGAAAAAGAAATGTCAAACACTAGTATAATCTTAGCTTAGTTGGTAAGACATTAAATTTTTTAAGCTACCATCTCAAATTCAAGTTTTGCCAAAGTAAAAAAGAAATTGTTTCTTTTTTACAATTTTTATTCATTTATGAGGAGACTTGTTAGCGGCAATTCTAATTATGGTCCTATGCGTCAATTAGGAAGCTTAATGTGTCTAGAATTAAACTAGATTCCTTCAATTTGCTTTGTTAGGATGTGTTTGATTTTCCATAGGACTCAAGCAAGTCTTTTAGTCGTTTTAGACTATAAGAACTAGAAAGAATTTTATGTGTGCAAATAACACAATAAGCTTTCACAACTTACTTTTACGGACACTAAACTTAACAAGCAAGCAGAAATAAGCAATGAGTATACAAAATGAAATGAGATGGAAATGAAAATCCAACAATATTTTCATTTGTGGGATAAATGGTTATTACCCGAAACTTAATATTTATCAAGGGATAAATATTAATGGTAATTAATGACAAGAAGTAAAACAAACAACCCCTAAGGGTTGTTTAGGTTTCGTTCGACTGAACCACAAGGGAGGAGGGTGTTTGTTTCCTAAACAAACATATACTTGTTCAACAAGTACTCTAGATCCTTCGTAGATTCCCTATAAATACAAAGGGACCTTGAGGGATTCTTATAACTCACACATAAAACTCTCCCCTCTCTTCTCAATACCTACGATCAGTCAATCCAAAAGGATTAAACCCTTTGAACCGATCGCACAACTCCCAAGTCGACCCGTAGTCGATTTTGGGTTTACCCGGTGTTTCGTATTTCGCCTAACTTGCTTAGGTTCGAGCCCTGTTCTACTTGTGCAATATCGGTGGATATCTGACGCAACCCGAAAGTTAGGTTTTCTCCCGAAAACCCTAACTTGGTCGATCAACAGTAAAGGAATACTTGGTCAATCAACAATAAAGGAAGGCAAACCCGCGTATCAGATTTATTCAGGAGCTAATGTAAGCAGGATAACAAGTAAGTCTTCTGTAAAAACCCTTCTTATGTGTTTAGGATTAGGTTATATCACTAACTAGGTTAAGATCAAACTGGTTAGGGTTTTTTGGTAGCATGGCCATGTTATCAGTTTAATTCCATTGTGCTTGTTTTATTGGCCATGCGAGTGATACCAGAAACCTATAGTGGTATTAGAGCCACATGTTGACATATTATTTAACCATTCAAGCATGCATATTAGACAATAATAAAACCCTATGGACACAGCCGAGCCATTATCAATTGCTTCAAGGTGTCATTGAAGGATTTTCCGTTGGATGTGGAAAAAAATGAATAAGGTCCCGTATGTGAATGTTTTAGGTAGTTTAATGTACTTGATTTTTTTTTGGGTAAAAGGCTTCCACCCGGTAACATATATTACTCCAAAAAATAGTTAAGTACAATGGAATGTGGTTGAGATATCACATTAACCTCAAGCAACCGCTTGAACAACCACTAAATCCTTCATGACAGGCCATAAATGATCCAACTAGCTAAACACAACTAGAAAACCAAAACAAAACTAAGCATAAACTAAGACACATCAACCTTTATGCTAACCAAAGGAAAAATAAAATATCCAAGTCTAATGTCATGGATGGCAACAACCCATCCAAGTTTAATGTACTTGATGGTTTGCACTAGACCGGATATTGCGTACACTGTTGGCATTGTGAGTAGGTATTTAGTGAATCCGGGTAAAAACCACTGGCAGGCAGTGAAGTAGATTTTGAAATACTTGAAGGGCACTGCTGATGCAGGTCTAGTGTATGGTAGAGATAAAAAAAACACGTAGATGCTGACGGTTTCGTGGATGCAGATTATGCTAAAGACCCTGGCAAGGGTAGGTCGATAACATGGTACGTTTTATGGTACATGGATGTGTTATGAGCTGGAAAGCTAATCTGCAGCATGTTGTTGCATTATCTACTACATAGGCGGAGTATATGGCGCTTAGTGAATCTATTAAGGAAATCATTTGGCTTAAACGTCTTCTAATCGAACTAAGAGTAAACCTGAAGTCAATGGTTGCGAATTGTGATAATTAAGGTGCATTTCATCTCTCGATAAATTAAATGTTTCATGAGAGGACAAAGCATATCACGTGAGGTATCACTTCATCAGGGAGATCATGTAGTCTAAAGAGATTAAAGTGGCGACGAGAGGCATGGTTGATGATGCAGCTAACGTCTTTACAAAGATGGTTACAGGTATGAAGTTCAAGTATTGCATGGAAATACTTGGTGACGGGATTAACTAGTCTTGCCACTAAGATGAAAAATCTTAGTTATTAGTAGCAATTCTAGTTATGGCATGTGTCGATTAGGAAGCTTAATGTGTCTAGAATTAAACAAATTTCCTTTAACTAGCTTTGTTAGGATGTGTTTGAGGTTGCTTGGGACTCCAGCAAGTCTCCTAGTCGTTTTAGTATAGGAGAACTGACCCCCCTCATCCTATAGTAGCAATTCTAGTTATGGTATGTGTCGATTAGGAAGCTTAATGTGTCTAGAATTAAACAAGTTTCCTTTTACTAGCAGCGTTAGGATGTGTTTGAAGTTGCTTGGGACTCAAGCAAGTCTCCTAGTCGTTTTAGTATAGGAGAACCGACCCCTCATCCTATAAAAAGAGGTGAGGGTGATATGAATATATGATGCTCATAACACATACGCATGCTTCTTATTCTTTCCTTATAACTGAGTTCTTATTAATAAACATTAATCGTTCGGTTCTTTGTAGTATCTCGTGTTTGTTACTTGTTCTCGATACAACTCGCGATCTAATGTTCTGTGATCAAAATTCAGGTTTGTTACAACTATTAACGAATGAGAGACGACGAATACATACTTTATAGCCTAATATACAAAAAGGGCTTAACATCCCGGCTGTTTGCAGCAAAAAAATTATCTACATCGGAAAGTAAATGTAATTTGAAAGTTATCGTTTACACCCTTATACTTTACTCTAACAAACACATAACCCCTTTTTACTCTTTGCGGTATGTACGGTTAGCTGCAGCTTGCTGCAAGGATGATTTCTCCATACAAAAAATATCTCAAAACCACATGCACCATTATTCCGTACTATATAAGTGACCATCAACCTTCTTATCTGCTTAGGATAACCATAAATTAGTTTTCAAAACTAATCAATAATACACCAAAGAAAGCGTTTTCATTCTCCAGCTCTCTTTTCTTTTTTTGAGTTTGATATTTAATTTGAATAACATGTTGAGTTTATGATATATAAAATACAATAAAACATAAAGACATCAAGAGTACACAGCGGAAGACTTAAAGATCATAACAAATAAATTAATTAACTGAAAGTATGCGTAACGTACCTCTTGCGAATGTCAGATTCCTTTGAGCGAGCAAAACAAAGAAGTACTAATTTGTGTAAGAATAATGTCTTACAACCACGTTCTTGTACACACGAATTAACCAACGAATCAAGCGATTGCTAGATCTAACACAAGTCCTCGTTTAAGAAAAACGAAACCAAACTCCCTTACTATTGGGGTGTTCGGCCGAATATGACTAGAGAGAGGAGATGAGAGATCTAGGGTTAATTCAATGCACAAGTGTATGAAACCCTAGAACCTAACCCTCTTTATATACTAGTAGGGAAACTTTGGGAACAAGTTAGGGATTGGGTTGAAACCCATTACCCTTGGCCGGCCATAGGACAAGCCCAAGGGAAGACCCAAACTTTTCATTTCAAGTTTTTCCATTTCTAGTCCTTCTCTTTTCATTTAACGGTCGTTAGTCATTTTTCCGTTAAATACTTAACGATCGTTAACCGGACTTAATGTGCAATAATTAATCGTAAACATAAACATTAATTATTAACTTTAATTCTCATTCGCTAATGTGTGCATTCCCGTGGTCACGAGTTCGAATCCGGACATTCATATGTTTGTAAATATATACATTTCCAACAGCTCCCACTTGGATATGTTTACAAAACGTGAAATGACATTGGTTAGCGTCTAGCAACACGCCAATGCCCCGGTACAACTCGTGTATGGTTTTCTGGAGAAAAACCAAGTTTGATGATTCATCATCATATTCATCCTTTTGTTTCTAATACCATGTTAATAAGAATATGGATCTCACTCATTTCTTAATTAACTATTCTGTTTCTCGCTTTATGTGATTGATTAAGATTACCAATTCTTCTGAACACATACCAGAAGACCTTGGGTATGGTCATACAAACATCTTAACAATCCTACGAGGGGCCCAGCAGTATTATACTTCAAAATAAATTTGAAGGAAACAAATCCCATTTTGACTACAAGCAGGATTCATACATTTCGCAACACTTCTGAAAACAACCCTTATAACTACCAGTTACGTGTAGTGTTAGATTGCTTCACAAAAAATGCACTACATCCATGACATATCTCTTGTATCTCAAGTCAGAGGATAAATATCCATGACATACTTAATGACGAAGATCCATAAAGTATCATCATGCCGGTGGGATAAGTCCTATATTCAATTCATTGAATATCATCTGAAATTAGTCATGCTACGCATCAATATACTTTCAAGTATATTCTAACTAATACTCAGATTTGTCTTAATTCAATATCATTCCCATGTTATTGATTGACAATGGACCATTTAGAATAACTTAAGTTATTCAAGGATTTAAACATGCAAATATAGGACAACATCATAATAAATGAATAATAAACATAACAAAAATACTTTATTTCATTTCCATAACAATGTTTACAATATCCTTTTATCTAAAATACTTAGTCATAGATGGGCATGAAACTACTAGCTAAACGAAGTCCAAACTTATCAGACAAATGATTAAGTTTTCACCGTAAGGCCTTCGTTAATGGATCTGCTAGGTTATCATCTGTGTGAACTTTGAGAAACTCAATTTCACCTATCTCGACTTGCTCTCGAACATAGTGATATTGTCTAGGATAGTGTCTGGTGCCCTTCATGACTCCAGGTTCATGGGCAAAAGTAATACAATATACTTTAATAGGATTTTCAATCGACGGCATGACACCAAGCCCCGAAACAAACTTCCTTATCCAAACAGCTTCCATGGCAGCCTCGGACGCCGCTATGTACTCACTTTCTGTAGCAGACATCCCAAGTGTTGTCTGTTTCTTACTCTTCCAATCTACATCACCTCCATTGATGACAAAAATGTAACCCGTTTGAGACTTCGTATCATCTTTGTCACACTTCAAGGATGCATCGCAGTAACTGTAACAGCAGTTCTGCTTCTGGATTTCCCCCATACACTATGAACATATCTCTTGTAGCCCTAAGGTACTTGAGTATATGCTTAACAGCAGTCCAGTGAATTTCACCCGGATTCTGTTGATACCGCCTGGTCAAGTTTTGAGCAAACGCCACATCAGGCCTTGTGCATCGTACCGCGTACATGATAGATCCTACAGCTAAAGCATAAGGAACTTTCTTCATACGCGCCACCTCTGCAGGTGTTGAAGCACAACCTTGGCTGCTCAAACCATGATTTACTTGCATTGGCAAAAATCCCTTCTTGGAATTTTGCATATTGAATCTCTTCAATATTTTGTCAATGTAAGCACTTTGGCTTAAACCAATTAGCCGCCTTGATCTATCCCTGTAGATATTGATTCCAAGGATGTATCTTTGCTCCCCTAAGTCCTTCATCGAAAAACATTTACCAAGATAGGTTTTCACCTCATTTAGACTTGGTATATGATTTCCTATGATTAATATGTTATCGACATACAGAACAAGGAAAGTAACATGACTCCCACTAGCTTTGTGATATACACATGGCTCATCAAGATTCTGAGTAAATCCAAAACTTTTGATTTCCCCATCGAATCTTTTATTCCATTGCCTTGATGCTTGCTTCAGTCCATAAATGGACCGCTTAAGCTTGCATACACGGTTAGGAAACAATGGATTCACAAACCCTTCGGCGTGCCATATAGATGTCTTCATCTAGGCGGCCATTCGAGCGGTTTTGACATCCATTTGCCAAATCTCATAGTCATAGTGTGCAGCTATAGCTATGAGAATCCGAATAGCTCTTATGTCGCTCACAGGAGAGAATGTCTCCTCGTAGTCAATGCCATAGATTTGATTAAAACCTTTAGCCACTAGACGAGCCTTGTAGGTGTGTACATTGCCATCCATGTCAGTTTTCTTCTTGAAGATCCACTTACTTCCAACTACTTTAGCATTGGGAGGAAGGTCAACTTCAATCCAGACATCATTATCTTTCATGGATTGCATTTCCTCATTCATAGCAATCTGCCATTTATCCTTCTCGGATCACCATGGCAGCCTTATAGTTGGCAGGTTCATTAAGATCCCCAACCATATTTTCCTCCACCTCTACGTTAAGACATAGACGGTCAGGTGCATGTATAGTCCTTTCAGACCTATGAATGGGAACAACTTCAGGAGGAGCACCTAAGCTTTCAGGTTCTTCTTGAAGTTGGCTAGTATTTTCAGAAGGTGTTGTATCTTCTTGATCATAGATCATATACTCTCCCACTGAGTTCTTGAGATATGAGATTCCTTTCAAGGAAATCTCCATACCTAGCCACAATGACTTTATTCTCAGTTGGGTAGTAAAAGTAGTAACCCATAGTTTCCTTAGGGTATCCTACAAAGATACACTTAACAGGCTTGGAGCTTATCAGGTGTGTCACGTTTAACAAACGCTTCACATTCCCAGACCTTTAAGTAAGAAAAGTTGGGAGCTTTTCCAGTCCATATTTCATATGGAGTTTTAACAACCTTCTTTGTTGGAACCATATTCAAAATGCGAATAGCAGTTTCAAGGGCATAATCCCAAAAAGTAAAAGGTAGAGTCGTAAGTTCAAACATTGATCGTACCATGTCAAGTAAGGTACGATTTCTCCTTTCAGATACACGATTTTGTTGTGGAGTATAAGGAGATGTGAGTTGCTGGATAATTCCACACTCGCTAAGTAATCTTTGAACTCTTGACTTACATACTCACCACCTCTATCGGATCGAAGAGCTTTAATCTTCTTACCGAGTTGTAATTCTACTTCAATTTTGAAAACCTTAAATGTTTCAAAGACTTCATGTTTATGTTTAAGTAAATAAACATAACCATAACGACTGAAATCATCCATAAAGGTTAAGAAGTAGGAAGCACCGCGTTTTGACACATGTCTAAGTGGACCACACACATCAGTGTGTATCAATCCAAGTAGATCAGAAGCCCTTTCCACTTGTGGTGCAAAAGGTTTCCTTGTCATCTTCCCAGCTATGCAAAACTCGCATTTGTCAAATGATTCATCATTGACCGTTTGTAAAAGCCCATCGTGTTGCAGCTTTTCCATGCTTTTCTTGCCAATATGGACAAGGTGACAATGCCAAAGATAAGAAGAGTCACAGTTCAACTTGCTCTTCTTATTGCTAATGCTATACAACGAATTATTTCCATTGGATATACAACCATCCATATCAATTTCAAACACACCAAGAATAGGAATTGCATTAAAATACAAAACATTATTTAAATAAACTGAAATTCCATTACTTGTAAAAGTGTGCACAAAACCAATATCTTTTAACAAAGAAACTGAAATAACACCCCTAACAATGGAGGGTGCATAATGACAATTATTTAGTTCTAAAATTAAGCCCGAAGGCAACACTAAATCAAAAGTCCCTATGGCTTCGACAACTGCACGCTTTCCATTGCCAACGTACAAGTATCTTTCTCCACAGGTCAGCTTCTTTGCCCCTCTAAGTCCCTGCGATGTACTACAGATGTGAGTACCACATCCTGTATCATATATCCAGGAATTTTGCTTATGAGGAAAAGAAAATAAATCAAACATAAAAATACCTGATGAGCTAGGCACCATCTTATTTTTATTCTGAAGGCACTCATTGAGATAAAGCTGGGCAGTTCCGCTTCCAGTGACCCGGTGAGTTGCAGTGGTGGCAGGTTAAATTCTTCTTAGGATTCTCCTTTTTCTTTCAGGGGGTTCTTCTTAGGAGCTGGTGGGATGACAACTTGTTTCCCCTTTCCTTTTCCTTTCCCTTTCTTATCTACTTGCGGCTTTGGCTTATTCACCCTACCACCCTGTATTGCGAGCACAGCAGGTGTAAGAGCCTTCTTTGGCAATCTCTTCTCGTAGTCTACAAGCATTGCATGTAACTCATTCACTGTCTTCCCCGTGCAATGCATGTTATAATTTCGGACAAAATCACCAAATCGATCCTGATTAAGGGAGTGATTGATGAGGCCGACACATACATCATTCGATTAACCACGGTACCGAGCTTCTCCAATTGATCCAAGTGATGTTTCATCTCAAGGACATGGTCGGAGACAGATTTGCCAACCTCCTGCTTGCAGCTATGAACCTTTTCAATAAGTTCATATAGTTCAGCTGCGGGTGGCTTCTCAAACATACGTTTGAGTTCATCTAGCATGCTCATAGGCGGATAGTGCTCAAATTGTTTTTGCAATTGAGCAGACATCCCCGAAAGCATTAGACACGCCACATCATTGTGCTTCTCATATTCAACACGATGTGCCTCTTGTTCAAGAAGCGGTTTCGTGTTGGGAGGAGCATCGCGAGAGGTGTAGTCAAAATTTCAACCCTTTTGGCAACACGAAGGATGATCCTAAGTGAACGATGCCAATCATTGAAATTAGGGCCGGTCAGCTTGTCCCTTCCAATCATATCTTTGAAAGCGGCACTCATTAAGCTCATAGTGTTTTCGGGTTGAGCCATCTAGAAAAAGTTCAAAACCATAATTAGTATTTTGATAATTTTCCTTTTCAATAAACAATTAAATACCCAAGGTTCATATTCATATAACCAATTAAGATTTATTGAAAACTAGGATCCAAATTGTCATAATTTCATCACGTCGGTTGATCGCTAGTAATGAACCTTATACAAAATGGTAGAGCATTTGCTCAATTGCCAATATCAATTGCAATTTCTAGATTTATGGGATTTACATATAGCCAATATCAATCGCCATGTAAACATGTTTTATCCCATCTTATGCCTTGAGTTGTCAGTTCTCACCGCCTAACTCAATTAAGTTGTCCAACTTAAGAAACTGCAAAATCGTCCATGCCCGTTCTCACGACACGTGGACATTTTACCCTTTGATTAAGATCTAAGTCACGTTCTCACGCAAATAGAAAGTAATCTTAGGTGTTTCCGTTTCGTTGGATGGCATATAACTTAAATTAAAGGGTAATAGTTTTGATGTTAAATCAAATATGTACAAAGATGTCATGCATTCATCTTTGTAGCATAGTTTTTATTAAAACATTTATATCTTGTTTTAATGCATAAGCTTTTCATCATCAAACTTTAATTGAGGTATGGGGTTCACCAATCAAGGAATTTAGTGTTAATTATCATCCATTATACCGTACTTTTGCATAAGTGTAAACACTTAGTGTTTCGGATAATTACCACCGAAGTGGCGCATGGAATTAAAACTAATTCGCCCTTAAGATGAGCTTGCACATTTAATGGCTTACTAAGTAGCTCCACTCGAACTTACAGAGGGCGGAGGACCAGTGCCGCTAAAGCACAACCTTAGACATCCTTTCGTGTGACTGCGCACTTCTTTAAACCCCTTTATTAGTTCATTCTCATGGGTGAGCCTTTCAGACCATTTGTACCAAAGTCATCAATCAATTAAGCGATTATGATTACTATTCTTAAAAATACATGTTTCACCATTGTTTAGGTCGGTTTATTTTTCTTGTAAAAATACCCTTGTTACACATAACAAACAAGCAAGTATTTATAAAAATAAACAAATAAACAATGAATGCATAACAAATAAAAGTCATGCATATCAAATAGCCACATGCAAACGTTTTGATAAATCCTATTAATAACCAATTCTAGATTTGACAATATGCATATATTTAATTAAGACTTTCACCAGTTTTCATCTATGTACAAGGTGAACCACATGCATCGATTCATCGATTGCGCAAGTCAAAATTAAATACATACCACATAACACATAATTGATTAAATTAATAATTATTGAGGTCTTCCCCAATTTTAGATCTATCAAAATTTAGTGTATATCACTTAAACAAGAAAAACATACAATAAAAGCAGATCCATGATAAAACATGCAGATAATTATCATGGACATAAAATTACACTTAACAATTAATGCAATTAAATCAAAGTTACGCATATAAACATAAAGTTGCATGCATCTTAGGGTTTCTAATCCAATTAAAACAATAGTTTACAAAACCCTAATTAGGGCACCATAAAAAAAACGCCCCCCCTAAAAAATTAGGGTTTAGGTTTTGCAAACCCTAGATCTAAACATACAAATAATAACACATTCATGTTTATTTTAATTATGTGTTTCAGTAATTAATTAGTTGTTATACAAGGCTCGTGATGCCACTGTTGAGTTTATGATATATAAAATACAATAAAACATAAAGACATCAAGAGTACACAGCGGAAGACTTAAAGATCATAACAAATAAATTAATTAACTGAAAGTATGCGTAACGTATCTCTTGCGAATGTCAGATTCCTTTGAGCGAGCAAAACAAAGAAGTACTAATTTGTGTAAGAATAATGTCTTACAACCACGTTCTTGTACACACGAATTAACCAACGAATCAAGCGATTGCTAGATCTAACACAAGTCCTCGTTTAAGAAAAACGAAACCAAACTCCCTTACTATTGGGGTGTTCGTCCGAATATGACTAGAGAGAGGAGAGGAGAGATCTAGGGTTAATTTAATGCACAAGTGTATGAAATCCTAGAACCTAACCCTCTTTATATACTAGTAGGGAAACTTTGGGAACAAGTTAGGGATTGGGTTGAAACCCATTACCCTTGGCCGGCCATAGGACAAGCCCAAGGGAAGACCCAAACTTTTCATTTCAAGTTTTTCCATTTCTAGTCATTCTCTTTTTCATTTAACGTTCGTTAGTCATTTTTCCGTTAAATACTTAACGATCGTTAACCGGACTTAATGTGCAATAATTAATCGTAAATATAAACATTAATTATTAACTTTAATTTTCATTCGCTAATGTGTGCAATCCCGTGGTCACGAGTTCGAATCCGGACATTCACATGTTTGTAAATATATACATTTCCAACATAAGATAGCTATATCATCTCTTATTCACACCTATTTTATGTGAAGGTAAAAGCTAATTTGGCTTTACTGAACAACTTCATGTAAAAAAGAAGAAAATATCTCTTTGTAGATGTTTGGTTCGAAGGATGTGATATTCAACGATTATCAACTGATCTGATTTTAATAGATATTTTGTTTGGCTAGTAAAATGAGAAATTTTAAATACCTTGCTTGAAATTCTATAATATTGAGATAAAGTATTTACCGTTAGACCATTAAACAAAACGAGATGGTAGCTAGTGATAGCTAAACTATTATATTCGACCAAATATAGACGGTGCTGTGATGTACGTGTTAAATAGTGATAAGCGAGTCAAAGTAAGAGAGAATAGTATACTAAAAATGGAACCAAAAGTTACCTACCACTTTAAGAGGACAGGAGCCTTCCAAATCTACCCTTATTTTCTTCCGTTTAGTTCCTTGATTCACTTGTGTTCTTATTGAGGTTATTGAGTTTATTCTCTTATTTATAAGTAAGGTGTTTTTTACATACATCTCGATATACACATCACTATTTACATATTTCTTCAAATGTTACTTTAATAATCTTGTACATTATACATTAAAAACTTGTGTTTAAAAAAATATGTAAATATTAATGTGTATATAGGGATGTATATAAATCCCCCGAGCTCGTTTTGTTCACTACCCAGCGTGATCTCTTGGCGCTTGTAAGATCATTTCCTTCGTATTTCATAGCTAGTGAAAAGAAAAGAATTACAAGAGTATAATTTATCACGTGGTTCCCTGAGTACGTTAAATAATTGATCTAGTTTGTCATTTCTCATAACCAATATTATCTGTAGTACGTAACATTTTTAATTCATTGTTGGACCACCAATGACAAATGATCATCATGCTGGTGACATAAAGATCCTACCTAAAATCAGAAAAAATACCATAACTATACATGAACAGTATAATATATTAATATGGTAATTGCAAACTCATGCAAACATGTAGAGGGGAGGCCAGTCAACTCATTAAAAAGACATGCACTTCAGCAAGATGACCATTGGCTTGATAAGTTGAGTCTTCCATCTTTTTGCAAGTGCTTTGGTGACTAATCACACAACCATCATACTCGTGTCTCACACAACTTACTATTCATTCGTAATTATCCATACAGATGACTAGATGAGTCGTTCTATTCTTTCAAACAATGTTGATGATAGCTCATGTTTCAACAAGGAAAATATGCGGAAGATAATGTGTTCAAACTGATTGAGACCCGTTTTTACAAATGTGATCCATTTTCTTTCAAAATCCTCTCCTCCTGAGTCGACGAATTGTGCTATATATTCTAACTGCTATATATACATTATATATGCATTGGGATAAACAAATATATACGTGTAACTGTGATTTAGTACGCGATATGTATTTAAAATTGTAATTTTGAGTTTTTTTTTTAATGTTTGTATAACACAATACTGCACTTTTCTTATGAAATTCAAAAACTTTTAATAATTCAGGATTGAGACTTTCTCGTACACCAAGATCATACATTCAAATCCTATGTTGTTTTGTTCAAGGAACTCAAACAGTCATATGTGAACAACTGAACATCAATATGGGGTTGTGAAGATTAACACCACGTCATGTGTAGTTTTCGATTGAATTTTATTATGCTTATGTGTTGGTACATTCATCATTTATTATTAGAGCAAGAGGTCCGGTGATATACCCATATATCTTTATCATCGCCATCGTGCAGCAGATATGGCATATAACATATAAAACCCTCCCATAACAAACCTCAACCTCTTCATTTGGGGCCCACTACTACCACTTTATTTATTTTTATTCAAATTTCCAAATAAACTAAATTCATTTCATTAAAAATAAAAATACAATACATAACATAATAATAAGAAAAATAAACACGATACGAAGAAAAAAAAACGACACGGGTAAAAAAATACAACACATACTAATAATAAGAAACCTAGTCATCTCTTGCGTGATATTTCTTTATTAGTCGTTCGCCTCTTCGAATGATCTCTTTTTTCTGGGGTTAGGATTCAAATTGGGATCTATCATCAGAAACTCCATCTCCTTCATCTCTTGGATAGCAATTTCCTTCTGCCTCGCCTAAGTAACAAGCCACTTGGCGTCGGCTTTTGAGCATATTTTTCGGATATATGTCGAAAAAGTACTCGATTGACTCTCACCGAGTCTCGCGGCTCGGCGTTGAAGTCGACTTTTGTTTCTTCGCGGCTCGTTTGCCGCCATCTCTTCGGGGCGAGCTCGTTTGTCGGCGAAAATATCCTCGAGACATGTAATGTCAATCGGATCTTCAGCATCCCACTTCGGGTAATTTTTCAAAATATCCCAACATTTTTCATACACAAAATCCTTCCCAGCATAATGTTGCGCAAAGCTAACTTTCGTATTCTCGACATGATCGTGGTCATTTTCACCACTTCGACGCTGCAGATGTTTGTAAATAGCGTTGAATTTTTGGCAATCACCGTTAATCCTCGACCATATACCAGTTATCATATTTTTGCCACGCTGGTCATTGGTGGTCTGAGCATTGAACATGTCGAGAATGTCGTTTCAAAAGAAATATTCGGAACGGTCATTTCCCATATCTCGATCTTGGGAAATTTCTATCAAACATTGTGCAAGCAACCTTTCTTCAGACTTGCTCCACTTCCTCCTGTCTGCCTGGGCTATGACTTCTACATCTTCGTCGTCGTCTACGTCCAAATCCACAACTTGTCTTGTTTTTTTTTCCTTCGTCTTTTTCCCCTTACCTTTGGCCGGTTCACGTGATTTTGGTACTTTGAATTGTGAACCGGACAGTTGTGATTCCATTTGGGGAAACTGTGGAGGTTGTGATGGGTTAAAAAACTATGGAGGTTGTGACGGGTTAAAAAAACTGTGGTGATTGAAATCGGGCGGGGTAACTTGCGAATCCTTGTTGAAACGCATATTATTGGTTAAGAAAATTTTCTTGTGGAGACTGGTTGGAATTTTGCGAGGAGGGCGTAGACGGGTTTGAAGAACCCCCGTATTGTGGTGGGTTTGAGTTTAGTAAGTTTGTGAAATACCCTCCGTCATTTGGGTTTTGAGATATTGTGAGATTTTTTTTTTGAATAAAGGTATAGAGAGTTGAGGAAGATGGAGGAGATGAAGATGATAAAAATGGTGGATATGATATGTTATTTATAGGGGTGGTGAGTTTTTTTTTTTTTTTTTTTTTTAAAGTAATATCCGTTATTAAACGGATATATTTTGAGAATTCAATTTAGAGCCGTTTGGTTTGTAAGAGTAAATCACTTCGTCGTGGTGACGACGAACACCTCAACGAAGAGGCACGGCGAGCACCCCCCGTATGGTGGCGAGGCACGGCGAGGTGCCATGTCATCCCACCGCGAGCCACGATCCTCCCACACCCACTGCTCTTATCACTACAGTGATCTCAGCATGTAAGAGACGATTTAGATCCTATAAATTGAATAAGGTACAATTTGATTAAAAATTCTAGACTAAAATACACGGTTGGTCCCTAAACTTGGCAAACCGCTTCGCGATGGGACAAAACTCGGCATTATTATCGCCGGAGGTCCAAACCTTGGCCTTTAAATGCCAAACTCGTCCCTTGACCAGGATTGGCATAGTCAAACCTAGTTTTCTGGATTACCTTTGAGGGTATAATAGACCATTAACATTTTTGACCCAACATAGTTAAAATGTAACCCAACCTTCAACCATACATGTATCGGAAACGACCAACATTGAACCCTAAAATACAATCAACACACATTCTACCCAAAGCAAAAAAAAACAATAATGGCACAAAACAATAAGGGGAAGGCTTTGTTGAGTTCGTTGAGGAAAGCAGACCTTAAAATGAAAAGGGTTTGGGTGTTAAGAAGGAGAAGGAAGAGGCTGACATCTTGTTATCAAAGTTTAACGATTTGGGAGAAAGGATTAAAAATCTGGAAATTTTGTTTAAATATCTTAAGGAAAGGAAGGAAAAGAAGGAAAACGATGATAGGGAGAGTTGTGGGTCTAGCTAAGTGTATGTTTAGATGATAGTAAACATTTGTAGTTCTTGAAAACATGAAATCGATGAATAAAAAATTGGGTTCTTATTTAAGTAATTGTGTTTGAAATCGTTTTGCGTTTCTTAATAGGTCTGACTTAAACAAGTCATACCACAATAGTAAGTTACAATTTGTTGCCTTTCATAAGTTTGTTTGACTTGGGTAAGTCAAAATTCTAGATGTTACAATACACTATTGTTAATACGTTATTGTTTACTGCTAAAGCGTTTGCATTTTCAACCCGTATTTTTAAACCACTGCATCTAATTTTGCTGATACGGGGTGTTTGGTTTCTTTGTAACAACTTTTTTATGATAAAAGGGGGCATTTGGTTTAAGCGATACAAGGGGATGTTTGGTGATACATTATGATTTAGTGCTAAAGTATTTGCATTTTCAACACATATTTTTAAACCATTGCCTTTGCTTTCTTTGATACAAGGGGTGTTTGGTTTTCTTGATTAAAGTTTCTTGATAAAAGGGATGTTTGGTTTTTTGATACAAGGGGATGTTTGGTTTTGTTGATACTAATTAGACTAAAATACACCCAATATCACAATACAAGAACAGATTAAACAACACAAAACCAAGATGATATTTTATCATTAATATAGTCTGTTAAAGATCATAAACAGTTACATCAAACCAAGAACAACAACTAGACAAAAGATCCAATTTACATACCCTTTTTACCAACCTATATTTCCAAAACTAGCACCCAAAAGACCACCTTTATCTACCCCCATGGAAAACCCAAAATTGACATTATGTTGACCATTTTCTTAACAAAATCTTGGTTGAAACGAATAGCTTCATCAGTTTGACCAACAATTTGTATGAGTTGAACAAGTTGGTGTGTGTGCCTCGATTTGGATTTTGTTAGCGCATCCACATCAAGCGCAATTCCCGAGGTCCCAGAGCTTCATTCTCTTGATCAGCTCCCTACGCTTCATGATTCCTCTCTTGGATGATCAATGCAATGAAGAACTAGGTTTTCGAATCCCTTCTTGTGCAACCTCTTGTTCAAACCACACAGCCATACGATCATTCAAGTTTGATGAACCACCAACCTCCATGAGTTCATTCAAAATGGGAAAATCTGCCATTGGAAAATTGTTTGTGTGTGGAAACAGTGGTAGATGGGTTTATCGTTTGGTGTGCACTAGTTAATAGCGTCTCCAGTAAGAGACGGTCAAGGGTCTAATAGTGATTTTTTTTCACACTTGGTCCCTAAATTTGTCTTGGATGCCGTTGTCATACTTAAAACTCCCGCCCAATAATCACTGTAAAATAGACAATTGGTCCCTCAAGTTGCCAAGTTACGTATACTACAACTTAGTTGAAGATTAAACAACACAAAAAATGTATTAGAAGTTTGACTTTGTTAAGTCAAACTTCTAAAACATATCAAATTAACAATAAACTCCAAAACAAATATTGAGTAATGGTTTTGCATTTTTGACTTTACAAAGTCAAATATTTGAGTAATGGTTTTGCAATTTTGACTTTACATAGTGAAAATGCAAATACTACCTACAAAATAGCCATTCACCATTTTCAAGTATTGACTAACTAAAGTAAACTGGAAATGCAGTTTTACTTGCCACAATCAAAATGAAATGCTAAATGAAAGTTTGACTTTCGAATGTCAAACTTGCATCACCTACAATACGCACAAACAACAACATATGAACAAGCTTATTTTATGTAAACCATATAAACAAATACTGTACCAAAATACCAAAACTATTTCGCAACATTAATTGTGATAGGGTATTCAACCCATACATAAACTACAACCACTCAAAGAAATCTACCACGGCTATGGGGGAAGCTCGGTGGAGTTTCAACAGCTTCCTAGCCAACTCCTAGTTGTTCTTGATATTTTCATTCCCATCATGACTCCTATCGCTGAGCCTGATATTGATTGTCTTTAGCGACGGGAACATGCAAGTATAAACTTTATTAAAGTTAATTCATGCTCTGTTCTAGGAAAAGCTCGAAACACCACGTCAGTGACCATGGCTTAATGTGTTTCTGTCTATAACATTGGGAAAATTTTCCAAAGGTAGAACACTAAGCGTATTTTCAGCCTGAAAAATCAAACAGTGTCGAGAGATACACAAACATGGCAATTTAGAAATGTTTATTTGCTACATATGCATTACTCCAAAACACTTACTCTGGTATCCAGCATTTTCAAATTTGGACATCCACGAATCATTTCAATGATGAACGTAACATAACAATATTCCCAAAATCGACATTGGACAGCTTAAGTTTAATCAGGGATACAAACGGCACATTCATCCTAGAATTAGCTTCCCGTATCAACTACAACAAGTTTTAAAGATTAAATGTCATTACTGTTACACATTTCTTTATGATTGTAAAATCATAAGTGTAAAACTCAAATTGTTCTTACCGTGCAATCATCAAAGTCCAATGTAAGAGTGTCAAGATTTTGAAGTCTTGTCAGGTGAAAGATGTCGGATGTTGTGATTGTCGTCACAACATTATAACGACCGAATCTCAAATTTAACTTTCTCAAATTCCTAACTTTTGCAATATCCCATAGTCTCATCTTGTTTGTACTAGGGCGATTCATTTTAAGAGACTCAAGTGAGGGACAACCAACAATAAAGTCCCAAACTGTACCGCTTAGAAAATTGACATGAATCAATTCTAAGCTTAGTAGACTTGGAAAGCCATGAAAATATTCCAAACTAGTCATACCACAAACATGAAGTACTAGATGTTTCAACTCACTACGAGAGTAAAGTTGGGTTGGGAACGTAACTGGGTCACCATACCAGTTTGTAATAATCAACTCCTCAATTCCATGCTCACCAAAACCGAGCCACTCATGAATCTCTTCATAATGAAAGTTGTCTATTCCAATCATTGATCTTGGCTATACAGCGAAGACAAACTTTCTTATTGGACCCATAAGCTGATTTAAGAATCTAGTAACAAGCCTCCCATCAAACTCATATGTTAAATAATAAAAGAAATCCTCATCAACTATGACATCGGTGAGCAAAGTCCACGTAGACCTCCAGTTTCGCGCTAAACTAGAGGTTCTCATCGCTTCTAACAAAGGCAACCGATTCAAAATGTTAGTGATCACTACATCTGGCATGTTGCTAATATGATCGATCGACATGGTTTTGTTAGAAGTTGGGTTGGTCTTTTGAGTTCTGGAAATGACGATTTAGATTTGGATTTCGATTTTTAGTTTTTTGTTTCTGGATAATGGTGTATTATGATTGGTAAAGTTGTTTGTTGGGTGGGTGTATTGGTTCGCGCGAAATTAAATGAAAGCGTATCAGGGAAGAAACTGCTAGTAAGCATAATCACAATTGGTCCATGGATTGAAGGTTGGGTCAAAAATGTTAATGGTCTATTATACCCTCGAAGGAAATCCAGAAAATTAGGTTTGACTATGCCAATCCTGGTCAAGGGACGAGTTTGGAATTTAAAGGCCAAGGTTTGGACCTCCCGCGATGATAACGCCGAGTTTTGTCCCATCGCGACGCGGTTTGACAAGTTTAGGGACCAACCGTGTATTTTAGTCAAAATTCTAGCTTTTATGTATAGAACAAATAGGTAAGGGTGAAGGCTGAATATACGTAACAAAATTTATCAAAATTAACCAACATACGCAACATACTTTATTTATTGTCGATGTACGTAATATACTTTTGAATAATTACCTATATACGTAACATTGACATATTACCATTTAAAAAAGTTACAGTTTTGGTCCCTGCCATTTGCGTTGGCTTTCATCGTAGTCCTTTGATATTTTTTTACTTAGAAAAATTACAGTAATTGTCCCTTAACATTTTCGTTGACTTCCACTGTTAGTCCCTAGACATTTTAATACGCTTTCCTCCATTTTTCTTTACGTTTTTATCCGTTTTTATACGTTTTCATCCATTTTTCATACGTTTTTATCAGTTCTTATCCATCTTTATCCGTTTTCATCCGGTTTTGTCCGTTTTATTCATTTACATTTGTTTTTATATGCTTTTGTTTGTTTTTATTACGTTTTCATATGTTTTTGTCTGTCTTTATCCGATTTCATCCATTTTTAAATGCTTTCGTTCGTTTTTCTTACATTTTTATCCATTTTTGACCTTTTAAAATGTTTTCATTCATTTTATACGCTTTCGTCCGTTTTCTTACGTTTTTATCCGTCTTCATTCATTTTTGTTGGAATCACTCCTAAACTAGAATTCAAGTGTTAGTAATTAATATGTAATAGTTAGCTTAATTAGGCATTTATGTTTGTTATTAAGCTAAGGCTTATGTAGAAGGCCCATAAGCCTTGGCCCAAGTCCAATAAGGAAAGGAAAGGACTAGGAGTGTTGCCCTAGCTCCCTCTCCTATAAATACCTTTGTAATACCCTCACTTGAGGGTTGGTTGTTCAATTCATTCACTCTTTCACTTCTACGCATAACCTTTCCTCATTTATACGTGTGTGTGTGTTTGTATTTGTTCAACCGATCATCTATCTCTTCTCTATTTCTTATATTGATGCTTGTGTTACAAATATGGTGACCTGACAGTGGTATCATTCGCCAAATAGTTGGGTGAAATGATTTTGTTTTGAAGGTTGTTTTCGTACGCGTAAGGTTTCACGTTTTCTACCTTTCTCACGCAAAAAGCTTTCATTTTTACACTTTAAAATTCAAGATTATTGTACTTTAAAGGTTATTTGGTGTTCAAGTTTACGTTTTTGGCAAAAAGTTTGAAACTTTACGTGTGTAGAAGTGTTTTTGAGCTTGATTTCATTCGTGTACCTCTTTCTACTTGTAAGGTGAAAAAGAGTTTTGGATCATCAAGTTTTAAACTTTCTTGTTATTTTGGTGATATTGAAGCTATTTCATCATAAAAATCAAGTTTCTAAACACTTTTGGGCATAAAATCTGTTTTGGTACTTTCTACCGTAGCGAAACCCTAAACTTACGCATAAGCTTCTCAAGGTTTGATCTTCAGTGCTATTGGTTTGCTCAGTGTTTTCTTGCTTGGATAAGCCTGAAAACACTTCCACTTTGGATATCGTTTACACTGTGATAGTGTAAAGGATTTTTTGGGCAAAACCCTAATTTTACGCATAAGCTCAAACTTATGCGTAGAACTCTTTACACCTAAGATTTTTCTTACGCCTAAGCCTTGTCTTACGCATAAGCTAATCCTACACATAAGTTTTCTACGCCTAACTTTCAGCTTACGCCTAATTTTAGTGTTTCTCATTTCTTACGCTTAAGCTATTCTTACGCGTAATTCTCATTGTTACGCGTAAGGTGGTGTTTTTACGCGTAAACTCTTTCTACGCGTAAGCTCTTTCAACGCATAAGCTCTTTCTATGCGTAAGGTTCTAATCTACGCATAAGCTGGTTTTCTACGCTTAAGAACTTCTTCAACAAACAAAGTTTCATTCGACTACAAAGATCCATCAACACAAGTTATCAAAAAATAAATAAATAAATAAAATAATTTTTACGGGAGACTAAACGTTTAATTTTTAGGGGAGACTAAACGTTCAATTTTTACGCAAGATTCAAATTTTGGTTTAACTGCGAAAATTTTGGTCAAAAATTCAAATTTTTGGGCCCAAATTCGAATTTTTCGGGTCAAATTTAGCGTCAAAATTGTCATAACTCAAATTTTTCTCACAACCTTAGAATTGAATTTTATAGTGAATTTCAAATTTTAAGAGTCAAAATTTTTTCGAAATTTTTTGGAGGGAAATTTTGAAAATCACTATATCGCCCTTTCAAGTATGCTGACTTCACAAATCTCCTCACCTTCCATCAAACCTTCATCATCAAACCTTTCTACTGATGATTATGAAGATGCAAAAGCTTTTGAGGAATTGATCGAAGGATGGATGGTTCTATATGAAAAATACTCAGAATTTATCAATTTCAAGAGGCAGACTTCGTCCCGAAATCCAGCAGTCGTGCAAGGTGAAAGAGTTGATGAACATGGAAGGTATGCTCAAAGGGATGTTGAGAATGTTGTGATTCGCATCATCCGTTCGAATGCGGACAATGAGGTTGTAGCATTGGAAAAGCAGGATGACAGTAGCAGATCTGGAGAAGATATCATACTTAACTATGACACCGAGCCTAACTTTGACGAAGAACAAATGGTTGAGGAAGATATCTTACCCATCTACGACACAGAACCGAACTTTGACAAAGAACCAATGGTGAGGTACTATCTCTGTTGATCATATTCGACTGCAAATGCACACAACATACTTGAGCAACCTGGTAAATGAAGGAGAGGTTGACCAGTGTGTTGGTCAATGTCTAGACAACTATCTCATGTCTGAGCCCTTACTTGTTAACAATTCAACTGAAACGTCAAATCAAACTCTTGAATCTGAAAACATTCTTCTCAAAAAGACCATTGCTCATTTTCATAAAGATTTTTCAAAACTAGAGGCACATTGCATCTCTCTTGAACTTAAATTACAAAACAAATCTTTTTCTTCAGAACACAATGGTCAGTATTCAAATGAACAAAGCAATCGTGTGGAAACATTAGTAAAAGAAAATGAGCATTTAAAGGCTCAAATTCAAGCAAAGGGGCTTGCACATGTTGCTTTACAAAACAAACTAAGAAGATTAACTGAAAAGAGTGTGGATACTAACTTTGCAAAACCAACAATCTTGGGGAAATCGTCACTACAACCTTTCGGAAAACAATCAGTAGTTAGACAACCAACTGCATTTAAATCTGAACGTTCTAAATCTTCAAAACCACGGTTTGCCTCCCAAGTTGTTGAGAATAATCATTCGACAAAACCAGTCAATCCACATTCTTGGCCTAAGCAAAATGCTTCAATTTCTGTTAAACCTGTTTCTATTAAATCTGTTTCTGTTAAACCTCTATAAGTAGTTACACCTGGCCCGTCTAGGATTAGTTCGAACACAATGTCTAAACCGAGCATCAAAATTCAACATTCATATGATACAAAGGACTTGCACAAGAACTATGATCTAGAAAAGGCTAGGAAAAGGGCACTACTCCAAAAGGATGGAATCTTAGGTTCACGACCTAGTGTATCACCTTTGAGTGTGTTACTGAAAACTGCTTGTAGTAGCAAACCAAAACCTAAGTTAACTCAAACAGTAAGAAATAAACCCGTTGATCTAAACATAAAATTTCAGAAACCTAATAGGTGGATCAATATAGGACGCAGACTCTTCCTAAACGAAGTTTCAATATCCCTTAGATCTAACCTTAGATGGATACCAACGGGTAGAGTTTTCAAAACTGTTGGTCTTAGGTGGATTCCTACATGCAAGATACTAAGTAGTTGCATCAACACAAGTGTGAAACCCACAACATCCATCCCTGAGGTAGGAAAGGAACTTATCAAAATAGCATGTTCAGGTGTCAAGAAGATAATTGACACTACATCTTTATGCCTCTAACATCTGGAACCCAGTTACACTTGGGGATCCATGTTTCTTCTTTCTTGTCCCCCTCCTATTTTTTCTATGCGGGTACAACAAAGAATGGCTTCTCTAATGCAATACAGTAGGACCCGTTCTCACCGTCTAAAACTTAATGATCCATAAGTCGCACCATCAGATACTTAATCATCAAAATTGGGAACATTGCTTGCTCCTCCGGTTAAAAATTCCGTCAAAAGTCGTGCTTCCGGATGTATCGAATGTTTCCATTGCACAACCCGATATCTTGTAATTTCGATACACTGATCTACAACAACAACCGTTCTTGTAATCGCACCTCCAATCGAATCTTAGATACGAAGATCAAACTGTTTCCAACAACAATGACACAGCTGATGATCAACAAAATGATTAAACAAAGCAGTTTTATCAGCAGTTGATTCTCACGAGATATTTATGGTACTTCACACTTGTTCAATTAATTGAACATACATGGTTTCGCAGTCTCCTTATACATAGTTTCGCTGTCTTCAATTAACTTAGGGATCTGGTATTTGAAGGATTCTGGTTTTGAACTAATTGCTTTTTCAGACACTGATCACGCAGGATGTTTAGATTCACGAAAAAGCACTTCAGGAGCATTACAATTTCTTGGTGATAAAATGGTGTCATGGCAATCGAAGAAGCAGGATTGTACATCGCTGTCCTCAATAGAAGCAGAATATGTAGCCATGTCAGCGTGTTGTGCTCAAGTCATTTGGATGAGAACACAACTCAAAGACTATGGTTACTTATTTGAAAGAATCCCAATGTACTGCAACAATTGGAGTGCTATTGCGATCTCGTGCAACTCAGTACAACATTCGAAATCAAAGCACATCGATCTTCGATATCATTTCATCAAGGACCACGTGGAACAGGGTGCTGTTGAATTATACTTTGTGGGTACAGAATACCAATTGGCAGATCTCCTCACCAAAGCCTTAGCTCCTGCTAGGTTTAATGAGTTGGTCCACCGGATTGGTATGCGGTGTTTGACTCAAGAGGAACTGGATGAACTCTTAAAACATTCTTAAAACCAGTCAAACACCAAAACCTCTTTTGTGAATATTTTCTCAAAAACAAAATACAAAATCAGAAAATCTATAAAATTCAAAAATATTCTTCTATCTGATTTCCTTCAAACATGGCAAGTACAAAACTTCAGTCAACACTGTGTTCTATCAAAATTTCATTATTTTCCCGAACAAGTGTTGAGGGGTAGAAAGTAAATATTTTTCGGTTTCATAAAACCTTGTACTTGCATGTTTCCAAAAACATATTGTTTCTTCTAAAATGGTGGATATGTTTCTTGTCAAATACTCTCCTCGGACTCAAATGTTTTTCAAAATTCGAGGGGGAGTATCGTTAAGTTTCTTACCTTACAAGTGTTTTGTCTAACCTAAACGGAAGTTAAAGGATCTTGGTTGGAACCTCTTTAAGGTTGAGGGACTGAATGTGTCTACTAGGCAAATTAATTTTAACAAAATCATTCACCTAACACATTCAATGCACCACTTCATGTGCATTTACTCTTAAACCACCAAGATCAATCGGCCCAAATCAAATCTTCAAAATCCGTTCAAGCTGTTCATAATCTGTAAGTTCTAAATTGTTTTGATCAAGATTTTAAACAAGGATTTCAAAAATCTTTCAAATCCAACGGTTAAAACTCTTTAAACAGATTTTGGAAAATTGTTCACTCGAACGAATTGGGTGTTGCATTAAAGTGTTTGGATTCAAATGAGTTATGTTAAAACCTGTCTTAGTGTCTATTAAACCTGTTTCAATCGTCCAAAACCATCTAGAATCTTAAACTTCATTAATTTGAATTCTAGGGTTCTTGCGCTCTTCTAGGGTTTTTTCTATTCTGTGATATGTTATTAGGTGGTCAAGAAAGTGATAGAATAAGTATATATGCATGATTTGAACCTTTAAATTAGCCCAGAAACATCTAAACTATAAGAATTTAAGTTTTAGGTTTTTAGGGTTCATCTCCCATGAATCTTCTGATTCTGTGGTGGAAATGTGTTAAATCTTGTTCCATTGCACTCATATGACATCTAGGACTCTCCAGAAACATTCTTGTTTGATTTGTGTAGCTATATCTCTTACACGTAGATTAAGGGTTTAGGGTTTAAGTAATTTTACGCCTAAGTCTTTACTGTGTATCGATATGTTCTTGTGCTTGTTTTGTGATCTAAAAGATGTTTGGAATTAACCGCAATCATGTTTTCATGTTTATGTTTAACACGTTACGCATAAGAGGTCTACAGTGGATTACATGTATCTTGGAAAGATATTCGTAAATAAGGCTTGTTACGCATAAGCTTTACTCTTACGAGTAAACTTTTCGCATAACATCTAGATTATTCCTACGCGTAAGCCTAAAAGCCTTTGAACTTGTCTTACGCGTAAGAAACTCTTACGCATAAGCTTGGACTTACGCTTTAGCTTACTCTTACGCATAAGATCCTTTCTTACACATAAGGATCCTTGTTACACATAAACCACTTTTCACTACATTTTGGCCTATTATGCATATGTTGCTTGTTAAATGTTACTCATAAGTCACTATTATCTAATGTTACGTTTATGCTTACAAAAGTTTATATGTTGTGTGTTAAGAGAAGATTTGGACTTTGAAATTTCAAAATTAATACGTTCACATAACTTATCACATCAACTTCAATCAATTGGACAAATGTGACTTAGGACTTGTGACTAACATAAACATGGTACCATCAAACAAGGAATTAGATAATAAATCAGACTAAAACAAACACATTGTGTTTTCATATGTCTGTATTTTTGTCTAATGTCTTTCAGATCACAAAATGGCTGCAAATCAAGCAAACATCAATGCCCCAGCAGAGCTCTTGATGGCAAACATATTCCCAGCTGGATACGACAAAACAATTGGCAAGAACAATCTCCTTGTCATCTTCAACAACTTCATATGCTCATAATCATCTTGCAGAATTGGTGTGGACATCCTTCTGTAACATCCATTCAAATTCATGCTCACAAAGTCATCCTGATGATGAGTATGATTCAATGGAAGTGGAAATAAAATTTCATAAGACATTAAAGCAGAAAAGGATGGAATACCATGCTTCAATATTTCCGGTTAATCAACCCGTGGGAGGGTCAAGCAAGAGTCCTCCACTTATGGAAGATCCATTGCAAACAACTCTTACCCCATTCGATCCGGTTAATCAACCCGGTAAGGATCAGGGTGTCACTGTCACTACAACTGTTTAAATGAAGCAACCACAACAACAACTAAAACAACCGCAAAAAGAAAAGCATGGTGAAGATGTGGAAATATCTGACGAAGGAGATTACGATCATGATAAGGATGAAAAGGTCACTGATGATGATAATTTGGTGGCTGAAGTGGAAATGATGCGAAAAGAGGCTGAAGAAGCTGCTAGAGCTGAAGAGGAAAAGTTAAAGAAGGAATCAGACAACTGCATAGTTGACAATCCAACACACATACCTCACCAGTCTTCTGAACCACCTTTTGACACTTCCACCAAACCCAAATCATCATCTCAATCATCAACTCCATCAACAAAAGAAACAACTAAGTCAACAACAAAATCTGTTAAGAAGGAAACTCCATCCAATGATTTGACAAATGGTTAAGCAGGTTTTCACCACTACACAACAAGCTACACAGCCACTACCATCTGATCAACCAAGGGTTTCAGAAACCACACCACCAATGGAGAAAACTGGTAATCACTTTACATACACTGGTGGTGAGGATCATGACATGCCTGAGCCCCAACCTGAACCTCAACTGAGAGTCAGATCAAGTACATTACTGCACTCCTTGTTTTCATATGCATCACATAGCGTGTTGAAGATCTCCACCTCGGGGTCGAATCTTACAAAAAACAACTCAATCTCACCGCACCACTTCTACACTTCAACGGAATCAATCAAGAACCTCAGTACAAAATCGTTCATATACCAAAGTTTGGGTTTGTCTTCCGAAGTGAAAATCATCATACTTGCTTCATGGCTTTTGATGAAATTCACAAGTTCTATGACGCCACCCTGATATGGTTCGAGATGGATTGCCATATCGATTGAAGGACATTGAGTTGGGTATAATTCTGACGAAGAGATGGAATTCAAAGGATCGCAAGGATGTTCGTTGATTTATCACTTGGATTGATGAAAGATTGCTTCATCGGGATCAGATGCGACGGTTGGAAGAGCTATGTGGGAGGATGACCAAACTTTCCGATTCTGACTTACCAACGTCCTCAGAAAGTAGCGAATCGTCTGTAATCATTGGGTACTCTCTTAACATTCTTGATTGTGATTTTGTCTGTTTGACTTATTCATAATGGTTTGTGCACACATAACAGTGTACAACCTGTACTTGTAATGAAAGGACCCTGTGGTACGCTTCAGTGCCACAATCCTTATAAAAGGAGCGAAAGCTTCTTACTTTTGAGTAAAACTTATCAAACCCTTCAATTTTAAAAGGTTTTGCTCAAAATAAAAAGTACTTCCCCTTATGTTTTTCAAAACCTCAACCGTTTATATCACTTATTGAGGGGGAGTATTTGATCAAAAACTTTGTTCACAAATTGTTCTTCGTGTAATCTTCCCACAAAACTCAAAATGGTCATATTTATTCTCAACATTTCTTCAAAAATAACATATTTATATGCGATTTTTGAGGGGGAGAAAAATTAAGTGATAAGAAATATGTTGTGTTTTGCTATTGAATCCTCGTGTGAAAAGACTTCAACCCATGAATTGACGGGATCTGAACAGTCATACATTGAAAAGATTTGTCTTCCAAGACTTATCCAAGTAAATTGTACCCATTCGAGAAACTCTTGATAGACATGAACTTTGACGGGTTTGACAACCTTTCGGAGTTGTCCACATCTTCAAGGTAGTTATTAGAGCTAGTTGTCACCTAAAAGCTGACAATGTATCTCTTTAACTATGCAACGTAATCGTGTCTCGTAAGGAATTGTCTATCTAGAGTTGATCAATTCAAAAAGTGCGCGCTCTTCTCTCACTATGCAGATTTATGTCAAAACTCTTAAGCACATGTGGAGGGGGAGTATTTTTGAAGATCTAAAACTCTTGAAGTGTTCAAACATGGTTTTTCATTCACAAACACTTCTAGAGATTTTCATGAAAAATGGTTTTATGGCAATGGAGTTATAAGGTGATTAAGGTTAGGAATAACCGTCCTATGATCCGCCAGAGCCAGAGGGATCTACCCAAGGACACTACCAAAAGTTAGAGTTAGAAGTCCTTAATATGATTATAAAAAGGAGAAAATGAGAATCGGAGAAAGAAGGAGTTGAAGAATTAAAAAGAAAAGTAAAGAAAATGGTGAAAAGAAATAGCCCTCTAAATTATTCAACTTAGGGCAGACACCGGGTTCAATTCATATGCTACTGGTTGTCACTTGATGACGCCGGTATTGAAGAATAAAAGTCGTCATGGACCCAGTGACGCATGCACTAAATCTTCTTAGCCACTCAAGTTTCTCTCAACAGAATCTTGTTTCATTCTCACAGGGAACCCTACGTAAACTATCGGCTTTCTCTTAAAGATTGCTGGTATTGAAGAAGGAGACCCTATCCCTAGTCTCCGCTTTCGGAAATCCAAAACGCACTATTGAGTCTAGAGCCACGAGATTCATCAAAAGATCTCATTGGTACACTTGACATTTCATCACTTGTTGTTCAATAATAAGAACAACAGTGGTACGTTATCGAGTCCTACGGATCCTAGCAATCTGTCGAGAACATTTATGAGAGGTTCACTTTAGTGATCCTCAGTGATTGAATGGAAACTCTGCCGGGTCAACATCAAATAGCCCACGACAGGTTACTTCGGTAACTCCCGTGGATTACGCTTAGTGTGTCTTAAACGGTCTACAAATGCGTGAGGTGATGCTTCGGTGTACCTCGACTCATCTCGAACTGTAGGTGTACTTCGGTACATCGCGTTATCTCACTTGTGGGACTCCAGTTCAAGAACGACCTTTGTGAGAATTAGAGTTGTGTTTTCACACTATGCTGTTAACACTCTCGAAGTTCAAACTTGTAAGTGCCGGAAACCGCTTATTACTAACCTTTCTTATGTTTTCTTTTTATGGAAGCTCTGGGCGGGTGATCGTGCGAATCTTCACATGCTCATACCAACAACATCACTAATGGAAGTTCTCTCAAAAGGCAACACAAAAGTTAGAATGATTCTTCGTCAAGTCAAAGAATCTACAAAGTTTAAAGACTAAGAGAACTTCATCAGCACTGAAATCCAACGTCAAAGAGCGTATGAGCATGTTGAAGAAAGACGTGGAGACACCTGAGCAACGAGGTGACACGATGCATACAACAACAACATACTATCACTACCATCACAAAGAACAAAGATCAAAGAACAAAGAAAATGATGACGTCAAAGCAGAACTTTTTAAAGGAAACAATTTCTCTATCTTGGGGAGATTGTTGAATCAAGGCAATTCTTCTCACAAGAAAGACGAATGTCAGAAGACGTCAGAGCTACTATTACATCAACACCTTCACCGTTCACATCATCAATCACTAACACTTAGGGGGAGATTGTTGGAATCACTCCTAAACTAGAATTCAAGTGTTAGTAATTAATATGTAATAGTTAGCTTAATTAGGCCTTTATGTTTGTTATTAAGCTAAGGCTTATGTAGAAGGCCCGTAAGCCTTGGCACAAGTCCAATAAGGAAAGGAAGGGACTAGGATTGTTGCCCTAGCTCCCTCTCCTATAAATACCTTTGTAATACCCTCACTTGAGGGTTGGTTGTTCAATTCATTCACTCTTTCACTTCTACGCATAACCTTTCCTCATTTATACGTGTGTGTGTGTTTGTATTTGTTCAACCAATCATCTATCTCTTCTCTATTTCTTATATTGATGCTTGTGTTACAAATATGGTGACCTAACAGTTTTCATATGTTTTTATATGTTTATGTCCATTTTTATACGTTTTCATATGTTTTCATCCGTTTTTATGCGGTTATGTCCATTTTCGTTCGTTATTATACGTTTTGCCCGTTTTTATACGCTTTCATCCGTTTTTTTACGTTTTCATACGCCTTTATCCATTTTTGTCCGCTTTTAAGCGTTTTAATCCGTTTTTATATGCTTTCGTCCATTTTTCTTATGTTTGTATACGTTTTATCCGTTTTTATCGGTCTTTATCCGTATGAAAATGTATAAAAGTGGATACAAACGGACAAAAATGTATGAAAACGTAACAAAAATGGACGAAAGTATATAAAAATGGACAAAAACATATGAAAACAAATAAAAATGCATAAAAACGGATGAAAACAGATAAAAACATATGAAAATGTATAAAAGTGGACAAAATTATATAAAAACGGATAAAAACGTATGAAAACGTAAGAAAAACGAAGGAAAGCGTATAAAAACGGATGAAAACAGATAAAAACGGATAAAACATATGAAAATGTAAGAAAAATGAACGAAAGCGTATAAAAACGGATAAAGATAGATAAAAACGGATAAAACGGATGAAAGCGTATAAAACGGACAAAAACATATAAAAACGTACAAAACGGGACAAAAACGCGTAAAAATGAATAAAAACGTATGAAAACGTATAAAAATGGACAAAAATGTATAAAAAAGAATGAAAACGGATAAAGACGGATTAAAACGTACGAAAAACGAATCGAAAGCATATAAAAACGAACGAAAACGTATAAATATGGATGAAAACGGATGAAAGCGTATAAAAATGGATAAAGAGGGATAAAACGTATGAAAATGTAAAGAAAAATGGACGAAAGCGTATTAAAATGTCAAGGGACTAACAGTGGAAGTCAACGCAAATGTCAAGGGACCATTACTGTAATTTTTTAAGTAAAAAAATATCAAAGGACTAACGGTGAAAGTCAAAACAAATGGCAGGGACCAAAAGTGTAACTTTTTAAAATATTAATCTGTCAAATTTTACGTACATTTGTAATTATTTAAAAGTATATTACGTACATTGACAATAAAAAAAAGTATATTACGTATATTGGTTAATTTGAAAAAGTTTGTTACGTATATTCAGCTTTCACCCAATAGGTAATGAACCAAATCATACGAAAGTATGCTAATAGTCTAATACTCATAATGTTTGTTTTTTCGTAATTCTGTGACAAGCTAACCCTAATATTTTTTCTTAAACAACAAAAATGAAATATTATGTATACTATCAATCACGGAGCTATATGACGTCGTCGTTTAAAAGTGGCCTAAAACGACGTCGTTTAACACTTTTATACGTAGATGACGCATCATGCTATAGAAAACGATGACGTTGAATATCCAAAAACCCAACGACGTAGTTTTGTGTACAAAGTGTCGTTTTCTTCACCGTAGAAAAGAAACATTACAAAACCGCCCCTTAAACTATGCAACGAGTTACAAAAACTAACCTGAACATCTTGTTATTTACGATTTTTTTATATAACAAACTTTATTTATCAAATATTTAAGAAATGTCTAGTGACTTCTTTAATAAATAATATACTGATGTAAAGGCCTCTGGATTACGAACGAAACAAGCACAATATTGATATACTTACGTATGATTTTATAAAAACCTTGAAGTTATATATATATATATATATATATATATATATATATATATATATATATATATATATATATATATATATATATATATATATATATATATAGACTAAAATACACCGTTGGTCCCTTAATCTTGTCCAAAAGTATCACGCTGAACCAAAACTTACCATTTTCGTCGTCAGTAGTCAAAAGTATGGGATTTTGAGGCTAAACCAGTCCCTTGACCATTAATGCCCAGGTCAACGTCTGATTTATGTTAGTTAGTCGAGGGTATTATAGTTCATACACATTTATACCATAATCTAACTCAACCAGAGAAAAGCTATTCGTATACCCTCCTTATTGTTTCCCTCCCTCGTCACACAACCCTCACAGACACTTTAACAATGGCAGACAATGACCTTACTTTTACAGCAGTAACTGACGAGATGGTAAAGTATGTGAAGGCCAAATATGGGGATACTTGGTTACAAGGAGATAAAATGTCTGATGAGATGTTTGAATATTTATGCAGATTTGCGAAAGAAGCTGAAGTGATGAAAGGTAAGCTCGTTTTTCTGTATTTGTGTGATTGGCATTTTAAGGTTAGCAGTCAGGAATGAGCCTAAATAACCCTATCTTATTTGCTAGAAATCCAAGCAATGTCAGAATCTGCCAAAAAAACGGTTATAGCAAACTAAACGTATCTGACGATATGATTGAGTATGTCATGGCTACTTATAGGAATAAGTGGGATATAGAAGATGAAATTGTTGATGTGATACTTGAAGACTTGTGGGGAAAATATGGGAATAAGAAGGTTGCGAAAGGTTAGACTTAATGTTTGCAAAGTAAGAAAGTTCTAATAGGTGAACTCTGATTTCTTTTTGTTTTGGCTATCTTTCCAGATACTAACTTTAAAGGAAATGAAGTTTATGTCATCATTATTTCAGACACATATGATGATGAGCTTGGGATCCTGTCTTCTAAGAGTACCAATATGAAAGGTTCCACTTCCCAAGCTTCAAAGGCTTCCACTTTCAATGCTTCCAATTCACAACATGTTACTACCATTGTTCATAAAAGGCCAAAAACAAGGGAAAAGATTACAGATTGTGGAAAACTAGAAGGGGAGGGGGTTGAATAGTTTTACCGATTAAAACTTCGTTTTAAACTATTTAGATCGACTTATGTCAATCTATTTAAATGTGTGTGTGTTGGATGTTGATGGATAAGCATATATATATAAGTAAAGTAAAGATAAAGAGTAAGAATCACAAAACCACAACGCGAGTATTTATAGTGGTTCGGCTACAAGGACACCTTCCTTGCCCTACTCCACTCCCCGAGTCACCTACTCGAGAGTTCGTAATCACTACACAACACAAACTCCTTGTGGCGGAGAAGCCTTCACAACGTCGCCTACTCTTTATCCGGTACAAGGCTAGACACCGGGTTCTTCCACGAGGTAGAACCAAACCTATCACAACGTCGCCTACACTTTATTAGTACAAGGCTAGATACCGAGTTCCATTATAAAGGAGGAACTACTACCCAACACTACATGACACCTATCTCAAAGGAGACCCACTCCTTATTACAACATCAACAAGGATATCAATATCCTTTGACCCGATACTAATCTATCTTGTACATCGACATACCATATCGAATGTACAAACCAGGTACCTTTGTTAGAATCGATGCTCGAGGTTGTTTAGACCTTATCTAGGATTATCAATAAGCACAAATAACAATGAACAATAATATGTATGCACAACGGAATAAAGAACTTTCATTGTTACTATATCAAGGTTTCGCCATCATCATGTGTTCTATAAAACACATCCACATCCCCAATCCTAGACGATCAACTCTAAGACGTTTATACAACAGGGATCAATGATCCTTGAGGCTGTAAAACTACAAGTCGACTTCATCAAAACCCTAGACACCCCACGCCTGGGTTTTCCCACACATACACACTTTGGTGTTTTACATCTTGACACACTATTAACTTATGTACCCTACATCTCTTTATATACTAGAGAATGCTAGGGTTTACAAAGGAATAAATGTGAATATACAGAATATCTTCTTAACAAGTAAATTGATCTTCTGAATATTCTTTCTTTGAAGTTGCCCTCCTTGTCATAAATAGTCCTTCATCTTTCATACTATTTTGTCTTATCAACTCAATTGTAATTCCCAACAACCTTCACTAATGCCTTTGACACGACTCCTAGACAACCTTCACTAATGCCTTTGACATGGATCTTCGGCACCTTTCACTAATGCCTTCGATACAGATCTTCGGCACCTTTCACTAATGCCTTTGACACGGATCTTCAGTACCTTTCACTAATGCCTTCGATACGGATCTTCGACACCTTTCACTAATGCCTTCGTCTTGACCCTTTAGACATCTTCCACCTATGTCTTCAACACAACACTTCGAATGAGAGAGGAAAGAACTATCAACAAGATAACATCAGTAGTCTTGATGATGACGAAGCTTGGCAACCCATGGACTTGAGCTTGCTCGAATTCAAGAGGTGGTGATCTCGCCTTTAAGAGGAACCTAGAGAATCACACAAACACAAAACTACATAGAAAGATCATGTTGGAATATGAAAGTGCTGAAAAGAATGACAAAGTACTGAATAAAGTCAAAGTGCTAGAAGAAGTCAAAATACTGCTAAGTAAAAGTCAAAGTACTGCTTGATTATCAAAGTACTGCAAGGTTAAAGGACTGTGTAACACCCCAACCCGGCAAGGGTAGAAGTGTCACATTCTGGTGTCATATCAGAACATACAAATGAAATCTTTACAAACGGAAACCTTAAAAATGAAGTATCAAAACATACACACAATTGACTGACAAGAAAATACAATATCCAGAATGAATTAAAATCCCAAAACAAAATTTGTTCATAATAAGTCCCAAAGTAATAAGGTGCTAGAGTTGGTCCACTCAGATACTCTAACTCTCAGCCCATCGAAGCCCATCTTCAAACCTAAAACCTGCCGCAGGAAAGAAATGCGGCTGAGCTTAAAAAGCCCAGTAAACAGATATAACAAAACGAAAGCTAAATAAAATCTGAAATGCAAAATGAAACAAAGGGAACGGATAACAAAGTCGCAGAGAAATGAGAACAATGAGTCAATGAATATCCTGCAGAACACAATTATATAGATATCCAAAGCACATATAACAAGGAGAACGAAGCAAAGCAAAGCATCGATGACATATAAACAAGCACATACAAACCAGACATACAAGAACTGAAACATAAGCAAGCATAGCAGGCGTTGCATCCACACAACATATATGTCATACAATCAAATCAGGAAATCAGAAGACATACAAGCCAAACAGATATCTACAGGAAAATGGAAGCAATTAATTAATAAGTGAGCATGACAATTCACACAGGTCAAAACCCTTAGTTTAAAACATAACCAGTATCATAACAGCGGAAGTACTAACAGCAGTCAACACATGGCAGTCACACGTAATAAGTAGGAATATAGTATAAACGATATAATTAAATGAATTAAAGACATAGCAGGGAAACTAAACAAATTAACAAGCCAGATGTCACAAGCTGAACCATTTACCTAATCAAACCGTAGCATAGACAGAAATGTAAACATGGCGGGTAAACAATAAGCAGATAAGGACACAACGAATAGTCATAGTCCTCGGAATTAACTGAACGAAGTACACAAAATAAACAGACAAAACTAACGATTTCACATTAGCATGGTCACGGACAATTCAGAGGGTCACATAACAGTGAGATCACATATCATCAGATGAAAACAGGTAACTCAGATAACCGCATATTAATCATATCGCAACAGAGTAATCAGTAATCACATAACACATGAAAAGCATAATCAAATCCAATAACATATAATAACCCGGTACGTGAATGGAATGATAGTCTGAAATAACGGAATGAAAGTGTGACAGATCAATGAAAAGGAGTATCTATATCTTGGTAAGAGTGAGTCATGTAAGGGTACTGAGAAATGAACAATTAATATAGATTATGGTGCGTTGGGGATCTGAGAAAGTACAGTATAGGCATATCAAAAGTGTAAGGGTTGTCAAAAATCTACCACGAGCCTAGAAACATATCATATCATATCATATCATAAGTAGCCATTGTATTCGGAGGGGTGACCCCGGAATACCATATATAATTGGAGGGGAGACCTCAGTAACCAATGGAGTAGCTAGCTCCCAGACTGTGAAGACGCGTATTGCACACGACATCATTCACCAGACAAATCATATCATATGAGATAACAGAACAGATCTAGGATGCATCCATATGCCCCTACCTCACATATACAAAATATGATCCACCACCAAGGGACGTGGCAGAATATCACTCTACTGCCCTAGAGTCATGCCAGAGGTGCATCACTGACACGACCATGTTACCTTCATGGCTAGGGAAACATATTTGGCTCGGGTATCAAACTGAAGGGTCAAAGCATAATCATATCATAAGGATTCATATCAAAGTTCATATCAAAGTTCCATAACATAAGTTCATAATCAAAAGTTCATATCAATAGCTCATAATCAGAAAGGTTCGTAGTCATAAGGTTCACAATCAGAAGGTTCATAATCAGAAAGGTTCATAACCAGAGTTCATAACAAAAGGGTTCATAGCGAGTCATAGGAAGCCCTAAATAGAAGGCTCGAGCAAAATATAACGGTTCAAAGCTAATATCGAAAGATGTAAACGTATCATAAGAAATCCCTACTGAAAAGGTCAGAATATCTGTACCTTAATGCCGATGAAAGGAAAGCAAACGAATGAATGAACACAAAGATACAACGCCGCGTCTTCTTCAATGAATCTACACGGATTACGGTTCGTACAATATTTATTAGCTCATTTAAGTCATAACGGATTTATTGCTTATATGAATCGTATCAATATTTTTTTAGAGTTATTAAGCGTATTCTCATATTTAGTAATGGACCGAAATAGATACTTTAGGGTAATAATTATTAATTATCCAAACTTAGGGGTTATAAATGATAAATGGTAAATTTAAAGGTTTAATATAGCAAAGTTAGAGGTCAATTGTGATAGATTCCAAAGATTAGGGTCGGAAGTGACAACTTGATAAAGTTCAGGGTTTGCATGTGCTCATGACCAAAGCCTAAGATTTAAAACGTAAAAATGACAAAAGACTTACTTTTACATATGATTTCATGTACGTTAATGAAAAAGGAAACAAAACTTTAATATATATTATCGGTCCATTTTAAGCACGCTCGCGGTTCAAATGACTGATATTTACGACCAAATAATCATACTTTACGACTAACACCTGACTCAACTATCCCGACATGCTTTCAAAATTCCAAACAACCCAACCATTTTTCCCGCGGTCGCCCTCAAACATACCCCCTCGTAAAACCTTGTATGGACCATTTCAAATACATATTTTCATGTTTAATCGCGGCTCAAGAAACTTACATTTGTGACCGAGTAACACGGATTATGATTTACCCCCGACTCAACTCTCACGACACATCTTCAAAACACCGAACAACCCACACACAAACTCCGCGATTACCCTTAAACGTACACTGTAAGACCAAGCATGCACTTTCTTTGGAAAAAAAACTTACTGATTCCTTCTCACATTGGTTGCCAATTGACATAATACGTTATTTTTATTTTTTTTTGTACTTGTTTATTTCAGGAATAAAGAAATTAAAAGAACAAGTATTCTAAGACCACCATGGCTTCTAAATCTTGTAGTAAACCATGATAACTTCTTCATTCCTTATCATACGTAATACATATTTTTACCGAAAACGAATTCGATCTCTCCATTATTTGTTGATGCATGATTTGGGTTTCTCGTATAACAAGTTTTGGAGATGTAAGGTTAATATATATATATCATACGAAACTTATTTTACTCAAATGATAGCATGATTTATTTAATGAGATGTAGCAGCGAAACCTGTTTTAGATTAGAGTCTATACGTATGATATTAATCGTATATAAGTTAGTGTATTATATGCATGACAAAGGTGGTAATCAATTTGTACCTTAAAGCCGAATTAAAGAGGATCGACAAAGAAGGAAGACAACACTTGAACCCAACCCCATACGATCACCAAAGGCTTCTATGAATAGCACATAAGAGTTGTTAACCACAACCGACACCACCTACAACCTTTAACCACGAATACGAACAGAACTCTAGCACCAACGAATCGCGATCACAACCTCCTCATAACACCTTACGAGTCTCCTTTGCCTGCCCTTGGTGTCAAATGAAACAAGGAAGAAGATGGGATGTTGCCGTCACTTTTTAATGCTAGGGTTTTAAGTGTTTTTGGGAGGTGCAATGTAGGTTACAAATGAGATAAAAAGGGATATAGGGGTGTGATCAGTTGCCAAGAGAAAGGGTTTACCAAGGCCTAGCTCACCACTTGGATTGGCCTTTATATTTCACTTGACATGATTTGTAGGTTGCATAATTAAATTAGCCCATGCAACTAAAGAAAAACGTGTGCTACTTACACAAATTTCGGTTCAAGGATATTTTAGACATAAGCATAAGTTGGATTTTATTGATCTTGGGTATTAGGTTTAAAGATTCACTTATAAGTTTAGGTTAAATTTGCATTTAATGAGCATTGACAGATTTTACGTATTTTATAAATATAAACTTGAGGGGCAAAATAGTCTTTTCACGTGTTTTAGATTTTCGGGTTTTACAACTCTTCCCATCTAAAAGAAAATTTTCGTCCTCGAAAGTCACAGAGGTACACAGAGACGTACAAGTTCACGGCAGACGTAGCAATCCATAGTTTCGCACAGATCAAAACGATTTCGGGTCCAAAGCGTACAAAACTTATAAGTAATAGATGTCGGTGAAAATCTCGTACAGAGGTACAGAATTTCAAACAAATATGAGGATCAAAAGATAACGGATATAAGCCTAGTCCATTCACGTACCTACCCCAGGCATTTCCCAAGACGTCGTACGATTTCAATAAGTTCAGATTATATGATCTCGGTACTATCACGTTGATCAGGCGTCATAATACTTGCATCACATAACAAGTTCTTATTGTCATCATATTTTGCCTCGGTTCATGACAAACCACATAACCAATATCACAACAAAACATATCACATACAGATATCAAGTAACATACCAAAGCAGACCAGATTCATATACACACAGCATAAACTACATCAAGCAACTTACCATATCATAATGAAAGAAGGCCATCAACTTGCACAAAACGGCTCCTCATGACTCATTACTGACTATCCGAAATAAAACAGAGATATCACCAAAATGCTAAATAATAAAACTTCACGATTCAAACCGAGTTCTGAACGAATCAAGGAAAAGCAATACCGATCAAAATCACTTAACAAAATATCAAACCGCCTCAAAACGCATGACAAACGAATTGGATTAACACAAGTCGCGCCCAAATCATATGCAGTAGATGAACCTTCTCAGCCACCGGTTGAATCTTGTCTCCGTCTTTTGCGTCTTTGGTTGATCCGTCCAGCTTCCTCCAACAGCATCCTGATGTCTCCAGTAGCACGGCAGTCGGGTGCGGCTTCTGCTTCATGAACCTCTCCAGCTCAGGGACTGTTACAGCAACGCAGGGTCAGCACCATCTTATTCGGCTCCACAGTAGTCTCCATCTAACGATCGAAAAACGGATGTGCGAAGACAAAATAACAAAATTCGATGCGAAAAGAGGAAGGCCAAATTAGTGAAGACAAACGAATATCAAAGTTAAATCTGAACGACTATCAAACGAATCGGAGAAGATCAGAACAGACGGAAGCCTAATGTCCACCCAGTCCTCACAGGTCAATCCTAAGGTCAACAAGACGAAACCTGGCTTTGATACCATAATTGTAACACCCCAACCCGGTAAGGGTAGAAGTGTCACATTCTGGTGTCATATCAGAACATACAAATGAAATCTTTACAAACGGAAACCTTAAAAATGAAGTATCAAAACATACACACAATTGACTGACAAGAAAATACAATATCCAGAATGAATTAAAATCCCAAAACAAAATTTGTTCATAATAAGTCCCAAAGTAATAAGGTGCTAGGGTTGGTCCACTCAGATACTCTAACTCTCAGCCCATCGAAGCCCATCTTCAAACATAAAACCTGCCGCAGGAAAGAAATGCGGCTGAGCTTAAAAAACCCAGTGAACAGATATAACAAAACGAAAGCTAAATAAAATCTGAAATGCAAAATGAAACAAAGGGAACGGATAACAAAGTCGCAGCGAAATGAGAACAATGAGTCAATGAAGATCCTGCAGAACACAATTATATAGATATCCAAAGCACAGATAACAAGGAGAACGAAGCAAAGCAAAGCATCGATGACATATAAACAAGCACATACAAACCGGACATACAAGAACTGAAACATAAGCAAGCATAGCAAGCGTTGCATCCACACAACATATATGTCATACAATCAAATCAGGAAATCAGAAGACATACAAGCCAAACAGATATCTACAGGAAAAACGAAAGCAATTAATTAATAAGTGAGCATGACAATTAACACAGGTCAAAACCCTTAGTTGAAAACATAACCAGTATCATAACAGCGGAAGTACTAACATTAGTCAACACATGGCAGTCACACGTAATAAGTAGGAATATAGTATAAACGATATAATTAAATGAATTAAAGACATAGCAGGGCAACTAAACAAATTAACAAGCCAGACGTCACAAGTTGAACCATTTACCTAATCAAACCGTAGCATAGACATAAATGTAAACATGGCAGGTAAACAATAAACAGATAAGGACACAACGAATAGTCATAGTCCACGGAATTAACTGAACGAAGTACACAAAATAAACAGACAAAACTAACGATTACACATTAGCATGGTCACCAGACAATTCAGAGGGTCACATAACAGTGAGATCACATATCATCAGATGAAAACAGGTAACTCAGATAACCACATATTAATCATATCGCAGCAGAGTAATCAGTAATCACATAACACATGAAAAGCATAATCAAATCCAATAACATATAATAACCCAGTACGTGAATGGAACGATAGTCTGAAATAACAGAATGAAAGTGTGACAGATCAATGAAAAGGAGTATCTATATCTTGGTAATAGTGAGTCATATAAGGTCTGAGAAATGAACAATTAATACAGATTATGGTGCGTTGGGGAAATACATAAAGTACAGTATAGGCATATCAAAAGTGTAAGGGTTGTCAAAAATCTACCACGAGCTCAGAAACATATCATATCATATCATATCATAAGTAGCCATTGTATTCGGAGGGTGACCCCGAATACCATATATAATAGGAGGGGAGACCTCAGTAACCAATGGAGTAGCTAGCTCCCAGACTGTGAAGACGCGTATTGCATACGACATCATTCACCAGACAAATCATATCATATGAGATAACAGAACAGATCTAGGATGCATCCATACGCCCCTACCTCACATATACAAAATATGATCCACCACCAAGGGACATGGCAGAACATCACTCTACTGCCCTAGAGTCATGCCAGAGGTGCATCACTGACACGGCCATGTTACCTTCATGGCTAGGGAAACATATTTGGCTCGGGTATCAAACTGAAGGGTCAAAGCATAATCATATCATAAGGATTCATATCAAAGTTCATATCAAAGTTCCATAACATAAGTTCATAATCAAAAGTTCATATCAATAGCTCATAATCAGAAAGGTTCGTAGTCATAAGGTTCACAATCAGAAGGTTCATAATCAGAAAGGTTCATAACCAGAGTTCATAACAAAAGGGTGCGTAGCAGAGTCATAGGGAAGCCCTAAATAGAAGGCTCAGAGCAAAGTATAACAGTTCAAAGCTAATATCGAAAGATGTAAACGAATCATGAGAAACCTTAAGAGAAAAGGTCAGAATATCTGTACCTTAATGCCGATGAAAGGAAAGCAAACGAATGAATGAACACAAAGATACAACGCCGCGTCTTCTTCAATGAATCTACACGGATTACGGTTCGTACAATATTTATTAGCTCATTTAAGTCATAACGGATTTATTGCTTATATGAATCGTATCAATATTTTTTTAGAGTTATTAAGCTTATTCTCATATTTAGTAATGGACCGAAATAGATACTTTAGGGTAATAATTATTAATTATCCAAACTTAGGGGTTATAAATGATAAATGGTAAATTTAAAGGTTTAATATAGCAAAGTTAGAGGTCAATTGTGATAGATTCCAAAGATTAGGGTCGGAAGTGACAACTTGATAAAGTTCAGGGTTTGCATGTGCTCATGACCAAAGCCTAAGATTTAAAACGTAAAAATGACAAAAGACTTACTTTTACATATGATTTCATGTACGTTAATGAAAAAGGAAACAAAACTTTAATATATATTATCGGTCCATTTTAAGCACGCTCGCGGTTCAAATGACTGATATTTACGACCAAATAATCATACTTTACGACTAACACCCGACTCAACTATCCCGACATGCTTTCAAAATTCCAAACAACCCAACCATTTTTCCCGCGGTCGCCCTCAAACATACCCCCTCGTAAAACCTTGTATGGACCATTTCAAATACATATTTTCATGTTTGATCGCGGCTCAAGAAACTTACATTTGCGACCGAGTAACACGGATTATGATTTACCCCCGACTCAACTCTCACGACACATCTTCAAAACACCGAACAACCCACACACAAACTCCGCGATTACCCTTAAACGTACACTGTAAGACCAAGCATGCACTTTCTTTGGAAAAAAAACTTACTGATTCCTTCTCACATTGGTTGCCAATTGACATAATACGTTATTTTTATTTTTTTTGTACTTGTTTATTTCAGGAATAAAGAAATTAAAAGAACAAGTATTCTAAGACCACCATGGCTTCTAAATCTTGTAGTAAACCATGATAACTTCTTCATTCCTTATCATACGTAATACATATTTTTACCGAAAACGAATTCGATCTCTCCATTATTTGTTGATGCATGATTTGGGTTTCTCGTATAACAAGTTTTGGAGATGTATGGTTAATATATATATATCATACGAAACTTCTTTTACTCAAATGATAGCATGATTTATTTAATGAGATGTAGCAGCGAAACCTGTTTTAGATTAGAGTCTATACGTATGATATTAATCGTATATAAGTTAGTGTATTATATGCATGACAAAGGTGGTAATCAATTTGTACCTTAAAGCCGAATTAAAGAGGATCGACAAAGAAGGAAGACAACACTTGAACCCAACCCCATACGATCACCAAAGGCTTCTATGAATAGCACATAAGAGTTGTTAACCACAACCGACACCACCTACAACCTTTAACTACGAATACGAACAGAACTCTAGCACCAACGAATCGCGATCACAACCTCCTCATAACACCTTACGAGTCTCCTTTGCCTGCCCTTGGTGTCGAATGAAACAAGGAAGAAGATGGGATGTTTCCGTCACTTTTTAATGCTAGGGTTTTAAGTGTTTTTGGGAGGTGCAATGTAGGTTACAAATGAGATAAAAAGGGATATAGGGGTGTGATCAGTTGCCGAGAGAAAGGGTTTACCAAGGCCTAGCTCACAACTTGGATGGGCCTTTATATTTCACTTGACATGATTTGTAGGTTGCATAATTAAATTAGCCCATGCAACTAAAGAAAAACGTGTGCTACTTACACAAATTTCGGTTCAAGGATATTTTAGACATAAGCATAAGTTGGATTTTATTGATCTTGGGTATTAGGTTTAAAGATTCACTTATAAGTTTAGGTTAAATTTGCATTTAATGAGCATTGACAGATTTTACGTATTTTATAAATATAAACTTGAGGGGCAAAATTGTCTTTTCACGTGTTTTAGATTTTCGGGTTTTACAGACTGCTATGCAAAATCGTTAAAGATAATAATATAATTCTAGAATGTTCTTAGATTAGTTTAGTATTACTTGTCGTACAAGGTTTGTAATTGTAAACCGACTAGGATTATCCTTAAGCCTATAAAAGGACCCCTAGATTGGCATTAGATGTACGTGCATTATTAGAGTTTTTGATATTAGAGTATTAGAGTTGTTAAAGAATCTGTATAACAAGCAGGTTCTAAGTATTAATAAAATCATTGAAGTTAAAGTTAATTCTTCTTAGCTTTGTTAAGTAAATTCCGCATACTTAATAGAGTTAGTTTAGTGTTTCATTGTTAATTACTTAGGATTTATCCGAGGTTATTAAACCCTTACAAGCTATATAAGTTAGTTTGGTTAGAGTACATCGATCCAACAAGTGGTATCAGAGCTTGTGTGGAAACTCTTATTAAGAAGAAACCTTAAAAACTGATTTAACAAAACCCTAAAGATGTCGACTGAAGCTGCACCACCACCATCCATCACCTCACTCAGAATACCTATTATCAAGAAGGGAGAGTATGACCTATGGAGCATGAAGATGAGACAATACATTGCTATTACAGACCATGCATTGTGGAATGTAATTGTCAATGGCAATGAAGTTGTTGCAGACAACCAAAACCACCTAAGGCAGTCTTACCAGCAGCAACAATAAGAAATCAAGAAAAGGCTCTCAACATCCTATTATCTGCTATACCTGATGGTCACCTACTCAAGTTTCATGATGCTAAGGATGCTAAACAACTATGGGCTGCTCTCAAGACAAGGTTTGGAGGTAATGATGCTTCCAAGAAGATGCACAGAAATCTGTTGAAGCAACAGTTTGAAACTTTCACTGTTGGTGAAAGAGAAGGACTTGATGCTGCCTATGACAGATTCCAAAATCTTCTCAGTATGCTAGAGTTATACAAGGCAGAGGTATCTGTTGAAGATGCAAATCTGAAGTTCTTAAGGAGTTTGCCATCGACATGGCATGTGATTGCTACTATGATCAGAGGACAACCTGGTTTGGATGTTATGGACTTTGATGATCTCTACAACCATTTGAAGGTGTATGAGCATGAGATGAATGGACAAGCAAGTTCAAAATCTCACAGTATTGCGTTTGTATCGTCGGAAAAGAGAGGCAGTACTTCCACTAAAAGTACTGCTTCTCCCACTCAAAGTACTGCTGCTCAAAGTACTGTTGCCTATTCTACCCCAACCTTTGCTCAGCAAGTTACACCAATAAACACCTTCCATTCTGATGAAGTTGTTTGCTCATTCTTTGCTCAGCAAGCAACTTTACCTGTTACTTATGAAGAGGATTTGTCACAGATTGAAGAGGATGCTCTTGAAGAAATTGATATCAGATGGCAAATTGCTACGATCACTGCTAGGATCAAGAAGTTCATAAAGAAATGTAACATATTGGATTTTATAAACACACTAAACCATAACCAAGATAGGCGTATACTAAAGGTTTTAGAGAGAGAAAGAGTTAGAGGTTTGGGAACTTAGTGGGAGAAAATGAAAGTATTATTATGAGCTCCAACTCTCTACCTTGGGAGGTAGAGAGTATTTATAGTCCTTACATAAATCGCCACCTACAGGCTGTGGATCAGGCATACAGTGGGTAAAGACCCGTCCGTCCTCCACGGTGTTACTTAACTAAATACAACTTAACAATAAACAATCTACGACTACGAGCTTTCTAACGATTACATATACTTAAGGTGACCGACTCTTTAATGACTGGATTTTCTAAATCCTAACAATCTCCCCCTAAGGGAGGTCACCTCAAAAATACATTGAATACAAAAAGATATTACATTAAAATTGTTCTTGGATTCTTGTTAAAGTTCTTTGCTCTGAAGCTCGTAGTCATCGATTCTTCATTATTGCATGTTTGGTTAATGCAAGTGGAGGTTTTTATCTGATCCACGTGATAATGAGTTTTGAGCCAGCTTTGAGATCATCAGCAATCATAAATCTCTGACTCATCCATTGTGGTGTTGGTATTATGTGATGTTGTGACATTTGGACCGACATGCTCACATTCCGGATCATGATTTCTTCTTATCAGAGTAGCGGAAGCTTTCGTTGATTCATGATATTGGCAGCAGTAGCGAAGCATGGAGTGAAAATATCGAGTCAATGATGCACTAATCATGATTTCTTTAGAAATGAATGCGTTGTGTGAGCATGCGGCTATGGATTGACCGCTTCATTCTGATCAGCTCCAAACGTCCGGCGTACCTGCATGCAACAGTTAGCAATAAAGCGCACGAAAGTGTCTTTGATCACTTTCGTTGAATTGAGGTACACGGCCCACGGTTCCCCGTTGATCAGTACAAGTACTGCCTGTGATCAGGTATAATTTCGTAGAATTTCCTTGACATGGTTTCGCAGCTGCTCTAGCTGTTCTCAAACCGGAACGTCTCAAAGAAGACAACACGGAGTGAGTGAACCAGCGAATTGAGATTCACTGATTGATGAAAAGAGATTTGAAAAACAATCATGTATTGCTCAATAGAAATTGTTTTTGCAATACAACGAAGGTTTTAATGAAAATCAATTATCAATCATAAACACCTTTTATTTTGAAATATGAGTACACAGTCGATGTGCTAGAGAAAAGAGTTTTTAAGTACAACGATTGGTTTTTTAAAGGCATCCGTCAATCCATAACCTGAACCAGGATTGATTCATAATTATGAATCGCTCCATTGTTTCTGTTCAGTTGTCACATGGTTGATCTATTAGATAGATCTCACATGCCACCCACCAGGAGCTTGTTTGATTTTGGCTCCAGAAGGCTTTCCATCTTCATTGAAAATATGTTAATATATCACTCAGATGTTCTGGCAATACCACAAGGATAATGCGTAGGACTCATAAGATATAATCTCTCTTTCCACATTGTGTGAAACAGAGAGTCTTCATTGAAAGTGTCCTATGGAGATTTATTTGATGATCTCGTGGCTCTAGACTCAATAGTGCACATTTGGTTCCTATGCCGGAGACTAGGGAGAGGGTCTCCTTCTTCAATATCAACAAGCTCTAAGAGAAAGTCGATAGATAATGTCGGTTCCCCGTGAGAATGAAACAAGTCCTTTTAAGAGGAACTTGAGTAGTTTGGGAAGTTGTAGTGCAGTGCGTCACTGGGTCCATGATGTCTTGTCTTCAATACCGATGTTACCTTGGTAACCACCAGTAGCATATGAATTGAACCCGGTTACTGCCCTAAGGTTGAATTAATGGAGGGCTATTTCTTTTCACCCTTTTCTCATTTCATTTCTTTTTCATTCTTCAACCCATTCAGTGCTTACCGGAGACTTCATAACTAGAACCTTGTTGGGTTTTCCAGTACTAGCTCAGTCTCAGTCCGCAATCTTCCTATATCTCACTTTTCTTCTTTTTTCATCAAACCTAAGGACTTCTACACTAACTAGTGGATTGTCCCTGGGTAGATCCCTCCGGTTCTGGTGGATCATGGGAACAAATACCTAACCTTATCATCCTTATATCACCATACATAAAGTAAATTTGGTCGGTCTATTTGGTATTGTTCATCTGCCATTGGAACCAATCGAAAACCATTTGAAGATCAATCCAGATACTTGTGATATATTATCAAAGCATTTTGTATCTGAATTGTTTTGATATTTTTAGAAAAAGAGCTCCCCCTCAACATGTGCTTCATGTATAGAAATTGTTTTAGCACACGGAGGCAAGAGAAAGAATTAACTTCTTTGATTACCATTTTCTAAAAGATATCATCATCACTTCCCTGATTAAATCAAGTAGATAAAGCATATTGAGGAAGGATGAGGTTTTCATAAATTTGCTCCCCCTCAATATGTGCCTCGAGGTTTGAAAGAGTTTTGCACATATTAGAAGGAACCTGCACTTAGATACAAATTAATCACGTTTCAATTCTTTGTGGTTTAAAATAGATGCTCCCTCTCAACATGTGCATGGAAAATTTGAAATCGTTTGGCACATGTGGGGAGGAAAGCTTGCTAAACACTTATTAAACCATTTATCAAATTATCAGTTTAAATCCAATTTAAATCACAAATTCTCCCCCGATCACAATTTTCAAATCATTTGAGATTTGTGATCTCTGTAGATTTAAATTGATTTTGAAAGCTTTTGAGGAGAAATGTGACTTGATTATGAAAACATTTTAACTGATAAGGATCGGATTTTGAAACTTTACACTCCATTGGTTAAACATGCATGATTATCTTTTGAAAACAATTGTTTGTCGAACAACCTTTTGATTTAATTGAAATCATTCTCCCCCTCAATCAGTGAGATAAGTTGTTGATTGAGAGATAGATATTTTGACAAAAGTTAAGTCCAGATGATTTTCAAAAAAAATAGAGTCCGAGTTATTTTACAAAGCAATTAGTTTTCATTAGATAGTAAGTAATTGTTTATAGAATCAGAGCATGAGATTTGAAAAGCAAGATAAAGCATGGCTCTGTTCTTTCTTTGAAAAACGGGTTATTGCCTGAAATGGCAATGAACCATTTTTTTTTATTTTATTATTTTATTTATTTATTTATTTTTTACTTTCTCCCATTTTTTTTAAGAACATTCGAACAATATCTAACGTCCCGTTTCATTCTTTGAATGACAACACAAAGACCGTAGATATTTTCGAATTTGAGAAAAACATGACAAAATGACAATATATATATATATATATATTTGAAATATTTTCAAGATTTTTCAGATTTTTATGGATTTTTGAAGGTTTTGAAATTTTGTATTTTGCTTTTCGAATAAATATTTACGAGATATGGATGAAGAAAGACCTTTTACTCCTCTTATTCCTCTTGAAGACGTTTAAGTGTTTCCGGTTGAAGACTCTTTAGACCAAGTCGTGGGAGGATAAACTCAAAACGTTCTCTAGGAAGAGCTTTGGTGAAGATGTCTGCTAACTGGTATTCAGTCCTCACAAAATAAAGTTCCACCACACCGTTTTCTACTTGATCCCTAATGAAATGATGTCGAATGTCGATGTGTTTAGCTCTTGAGTGTTGAACGTTGTTGCATGAGAGAGCAATAACACTTTTATTATCACAGTACAGAGGGATTTTGTTGAATTCAAAGCCATAGTCAGATAATTGGGATCTCACCAATAGGATTTGAGCACAACAAGATGACATGGCTATGTATTCAGCCTCTGTAGAGGAAATAGAAGTACTCATTTGCTTCTTTGAAGACCAGCTTACAAGCTTATCACCTAAAAACTGAGCACCTCGGGCGTGCTTTGGCGTGTATCTTGAAATCTGCATAGGTCGTTAGTGACATACCGGTGTCCTTCGGGTACCAAAGTCCCATATTGATGGTTCCTTGGAGATACCGAAAGACCCGTTTAACCGCTTCAAGGCGATTTTGGTAGGCTTAGCACGATATCTAGCACGCATGCACACAATGAACAGAATGTCCGGTCTCGGCTGTGAGGTACATCGAGGATCCGATCATACTACGATATTTCGTTTGGTCTACCATGATCCCGAGTGATCCTCATCCGGTTTAGTACGTTCTATCATGGGAGTGTCAACAGGCTCACTAGAATCAAATCCAAATTTCTTTAAAATCTCATTTGCATATTTAGATTGATTTATAAAAATGCCTCCGGGACTTTGTGAAATTTGTAATCCCAAGAAAAATGACATTTGTCCCATCATTGACATTTGAAATTTGGAACCCATTTCATTTGAGAAACGATCACATTCATTGGGGTCGGTCGAGGCAAAAATAATATCATCAACATATATTTGAACGTGAATTAAATGTTTGCCTGGCTTTCTGGTGAACAATGTCGGATCAACTGCTCCTTTGCTGAATCCAGTAGATAGAAGAAACTTTGATAGCGTATCATACCATGCCCTTAGAGCTTGCTTCAAACCGTAAAGAGCCTTCTTCAAGCGATAGACGTGAGTAGGATGCTCTGGATTCACAAAGCCTTCAGGTTGGCGGACGTATACGACTTCTTTCAGATCTCCGTTAAGAAAAGCCGTCTTTACATCCATCTAATAGACTACCATGTTCTTACTTGCAGCATTAGCCAAAAAGATTATGATTGCCTCGATGCGAGCAACTGGAGCAAATGATTCTTCAAAGTCAATACCCTCTTCTTGACGGTATCCTTTTGCAACCAATCGAGCCTTGTTCTTTAAAACATCACCATGCTCATCAAGTTTTACTTTGAAAATCCACTTTAGAGTAATGATCATGCACAATCGGGAGCGGTACTAATTCCCATACATTTAGTCGATCAAACTCATGAATTTCTTCTTTCATGGCACTGAACCAAATTGTCTTCATTCATAGCAGTTTTGACGTCTTTTGGATCGATCTTAGAGAGTACGGAGTTGAAGAAGCACCATAAGGCATCGGTTGCAAGTTGTTGACGAGTGGATACTGAACGAGAAGGGTTTCCAATGATGTTGTCCAATGGGTGATCATGTGTCCACTTTCTAAGGTGTTCATGTGGTTGTTGATGAGGAACAGAAGTAGCAGAGTCGATTTCTCCTAATGAAGATGGTTCAGATGATGATTCAGGAGCAAATATGTTTTCAAAAGGTTCATCTTTTGGAGTAGCAAAAGGATTTTCATCATCTGTAACACCAGTAACATTTCCATTGTGTACACTTGATGATTGAGGCATTGATGATGATACCGAGTGATCAGCAGAAGGCGCTTCTTAACTTAGTGACATGGAAACTGAAGGGTTAACTTCATTGACAGAGATAGGGCAGACCGTTGATGGAATTGACAGATCATTAGCCCTTGGATCATAGTGTTCATCAAACATAGGATCAAATAATTTCTTCAAATCATCTTCTGAAGGAGGTACATAATGAGTTATTGGTGAGGAATTGAAACGAGTAGAACCTGATAGGACTACTTGATGAAAGTTGAGATGCGGGTCCGTGAACTGAATTGTCCTGGAGCCATTTGACCGGTCAGCTCATCGAACGTAACGTGAATTGTTTCCATGATATTTCGGGTTCTCTTGTTGTAGATTCGGTAACCCTTCTTGTTTGGTGCATAACCAACAAAAACTCCAATATCTGCCTTTGCTCTTAATTTACCTAAATCTTGACCGTCATTCGTTGGATAGCACAAAGCACCAAACACACGAAGGTATGAGAGACCAGGTTTTCGTTTATGAACAAGTTCATATGGGGTTTTTCCATGAGAGGTATGAATAAGGGAACGATTTTGGGTGTAGCAAGCAGTGGCAATGGCTTCAGCCCATAGAAACATTGGAACCTTTGAATAAATTAGCATTGTTCTTGCGGCTTCCACAAGAGTTCGATTTCCTCTTTCAACTACACCGTTCTGTTGAGGAGTTCATGGAACACTTCTTTGATGACTGATTCCAACACTTTCATAAACCTGAATTAAGTCTTTGTTAACAAACTCTGTGCCATTGTCTGTTCGAACTATTCTAATAGTATTGTTGAGTCGAAATTATAGCTGTTTGATAAGTTTGATGATAACATCTGGAGTTTCATCCTTTGTCCTCAAAAACTTTACCCAAGTAAATAGAGAGTAGTCATCAACAACGACTAGAATGTATTTCTTCCCATTTATCGTTTGTACTCTCATTGGTCCGCACAAATCCATATGAAGGGTATGAAGGACTTCTATTACTGAGTTTGTGGGTTTCGGTTTATGGGCATATTTAATGCTTTTTCCCAATTAACATGCTAAACAAAGATGATCTTTTTCATACTTTAATCTGGGTAATCCTCTTACTAAGTCCTTTCTGGAAAGATTGTTTATGGTACCAAAGTTCAAGTGATTGAGACGACGGTGCCATAGCCATGACTTAGTTTTGGAAGCCTTTGACAGCAAGCAGATGGGTGAAGATTTCATCATATCTTCCATAGAGATGGTGTTTAGGTTTGAACCACGAGTTCCTCTTAATAGTTCCACACCATCGAGTTCTCTAACGAAAAAAGTATGTTTTCTAAACGCCACTTCTAGATCAGAATCACAGAATTGACCAACAGAAAACAAGTTATGACCAATACCTTCAACATAATATACCCTGGAGATTACACTTTTACCAACTACATAATCACCATAACCCATAATTGCTCCAAAATGATCGTTCCCGAATCTAACAATCCCGATGAATTTACTCACGAAGTTCTTGAGCCGCGACCGGTCTCCAGTCATATGCTTGGAAACAACCGAGTCCAAGTACCACGTAACGATTTGAACGATTTGCAGTTGAACACGGATAAGAATGGATAACTGGATAATTGGGATCCCCATGCAAGAATGGGTTCCACTTGGTTAGTAACAGTGATTGGAACACCCACATCAGAAGTAGAAACAATGGAATCATTAGAAATAGATGCATTGCTAGTGTCCATATTTGACCTATTCAAAGTATGTTCACTTCTTAAGGGAATAGTTCTACCAGTAGGCATCCATTTTCCAGTGGGCATTGACTTAGCAAATTTAGGGCAAAACTCATTAACCTTACGCCCACTAGGTATCCATTGATAACCTATATTACTAAATTTCCTTCCTGTGGGTTTCCACTTTTTTCTAACATTCTTTTGCCTTTGCCTTTTAGCCTTCTTAGCTTGAATTTTAACATTAACAGTTTTATCAGGGCGTTTAACAGCATTAGACAAATCATTCACACCACATTCAAGATTAGTAACAGAAACCATGCAATCATCATTACATGTTTTGCCAAAAGTAGCATAATTTGCATTAATTACAGTACGCTTAAAGCTAACACTAGAATCAACACGATTCGTTTTATTCAAATCAAACTTAATATTCCTAGGGTGATGTTCTATTCTCTTCCAATGCACATTCTTAGCTTGTGAGGTCCTATCATGCTTGGTATTGCCTGGAGGATTTGACCCGCTTGCTTTAATGTCACTGATTACTCCTGTAGAGGGAATTATGGGAACATTAGTTGGTTGATCTACTTTTTGCATTCCTGAACTAGATGTGCAGGGATCTGAACTACTTGAAGCCACATTAGTGTTCACTTTGTTAAAACAGGGCATAGAATGGTTTGTATGCTTGGCACTAGGCATAGAACACGGCATCACAGCTTTACCTTTCGCACCTAAGGATTTAGGACATGTTGCAATTACACATTCTAGCAGTTCTTGAGATCGTTTGGCCTAAATGCAAGCAAACCTAATTTCTCTATCAAGAGGTTTATTAATGAAGTCCTCTTCCACAATCTCACGGAGACATTCTAGGCTATCCTTAAGGTGAGTACAATAGTTATGAAACACATGTTCATTATTCCTAAGATGAGGAGGAATGTATTTAACAGTCACAATATATTTGCAGTTTGAGGATGACTTTGATGCAACATTCTCATGAAAACCAAGTGGCAGTTTTCCTTTTTCCTGGCTCCTAAGATTCTCAATTTCTTTTTGTAAAGACGTTATTTTTTCATTGTTTTTGTCACGAGTGACTTTCATTGAATCATATAACTCTTTAAAGTATCGTTTAACTTTTCATTTTCTTCTAGAAAACTCTCGTTTTCCTTTTGTAAAGCATTAACCAAGTTTTGAAGATGAAAAGTTTGAGAATATTGAGAATCTAATGGAGGAGGCATTTGGGAGCCAGTCACATTGTTCTTTTCACCATTTAATTGAGAGATTTGGGCTTTTAACTTTCTGATCGTGTTACAATGAGCTCGAATCTGTTCATCACGTTTGCTAATTTCAAAAACTGCATCAAATTCAGGAGCATCCAAGGATGTCTTGATATTTGAGGTTTTAACATTTTCTTTCAGATGTTGATATTTTAATTGCAAAGCAAGATGCTCAACTTCCAATTTAGGAAACTGTTTCACCAGGTTATCATGATCATCCTGTTCAACTTTATCATGCAGTTTAGAGTTAGTTTTTTCAAGTTCAATGACACGATCGTGGGAGACTTTCAGAGCAACAAATAATTCATGAAATTGAGAAGCATTAATGGAACAATTCGTAGTAGTGTAAAACACATCTTGAGTAATACATTCAGAAATAAGATTCTCATTCAATGTATGCAAGTTCTTCCTCTCAATCTCATTATATTTTAATTCTCGCTCATAGTCACTAACCTCAACTATCATTGCATCAAATTCCTTTTCCATTTCTTTAATATCTGAATCCATCCCCTTTTTAAGACTCTCAAATTGATCTTTTAGTTGTTTAAAGAAAGGCATGACCTCAGTTAAATAGCATTCTTTAGTTTGCTTAAAACCTCTTTCCCCTTCAGTTATCCCAGTGGGTGTGATCCTTTTCTTACAAGTTTTCTCAAAATCAACAAACAATTGAAAAATAACATATTGACTGATTAAGGTCTTGCTTTTAGTGGCAATAGTTCTAGGAACTAAATGCATTGGTGTATTCGGAGGATACACAGTCGCTAAAGGCATTTTCCTAAGGGGAGGGTTTGTTACAATAAGATTCTCTGCTTTTTGCTTATCTAAATCCTTTTTCCATAACACTTGTTCGGGTGTTAACAAAGTTTGAGGCTTAAACTTGTTCAAGGAAATCCAATTTTCCTTTTTGTAATCATGGGGTTTGATCGTTATGTTATTCTCTTTACATTCATGATCTTCTAGCTTCTTATTCATTTTCTCCCTAGATGCATCATCTAATTTTCTATCTTCCTCAGTACACTCAACGCAACTAGGTTTCTGTCTAGGTTTAAGAATCTCATTACCATCATAGATTTCATTATGGGTAGCTCTAGCCTTTTTAACAACCTCAGGATTAGGTTCCACAACAAGGGGAATGCTATGCTTATCGCTTAAAACTCTATGCTTAGTGATCAAGTGAGCAGTCTGAATGGTATTCCCTTGTATGTACAACTTATTTTCAAGCTTGTTTTTCAAAGTTTTTAGATTGAAAAAATCATTCAAAAGTTTTGATTCCTTAGCATTGAATTCTTGCTTAAGCATTTTAACATTTTCTTGAAGTTCCTGTTTTTGCTTAGCAGTTTTAGAAAGCTTTTCTTGCAAGGAGTTTAACTCTTGTTTTAACACTTCTTCTCTAAAATTACTTTTTCTAATAATTGTACGCATTTGGTCATCCATTTCCTCCTCACGAGTGGTTAACTCAAACTTAGCACGTTGTTCATAAATAGCAACTTGTTCTTTATAGGCATTTAGTTCAGAGGTAACTGAATCATCAGGGGCACATGCAGTGTATTCATCAAAAATATAGTCATCATTGACTGCGAAAGATGCATTACTTGGTGCAACCTCACTTTCACTTTGCTTCACATATTGATCATATGGGACAATATTGCTATTACCCTCATCATCAATATCTGATACATAAGTTTCAAGATTTTGTACTTTATTATGCATATTTTACCCATCAACATCATCATATAGTTTTAATACCTCAGAAATGATTTTGTCTTTGGATGGACCAGCATGTTGTGGTGGAGATACCTTTGGAGAGACCATAGGTGAGATGCTAGCCATGAAGATTGTTTGGGCAGTAGGTTCATCATCGACATCAGAGTCAAATGCATCACAGTCAGGTACTTGAAATGCATTTTGATGATTATGACCTATCTCCTGAATTGGCTGTTCATCAACATCAGATCATAGGTTCTTGGCATTTCCCCAGCGAACAACAACTCCTCTTCATCCAAATCGCTCCATTATCCTGAGCTTCCACAAGCAACATCTTGTCTCTGAAGTATTCTGCATTCTGTGGACGTTTTGGAGATGTGCAGTTCCTAGCAATATGTCCCTCACCACCACAGTTGTAGCACTTAATTGGCTTTGCTTGACCTTGATTCCCATTCCTTCCCTATTCTGATTTACCCCATATCCTCTACCAACTCCTCCTCTTCCTGTTCATACGCCTTTCTTGAACGGTTGCACCATAACCTTCCCATCTCTCAGTTGCTTGATTGTGGATTGGATGATGTTCTGAGGTTATTGTTGGTGTGTGGAAGAGATTTCATGTTTTGACTGACCATGAGAGACAGTTGATTGATGAAGTGTTCCATGAATGTGTTTGGGTCTGGAGGCTTATATGCTGGATCAGGGATGAGTTTGTAATTACCATCACCCATGGGAATGACTTGAGAAGCTTTGGTAGTAATACCAACATTTGTGTAAAAGGCTGTTGAGTCATTTGAGGAACTTGTTTCTCCCTGGTTGGTTTTGGACTGTTCTAGAATCCTTTTCTCAAACATAGCATGTCTCTCATTCTGGAGAAGGAAGGCATACAGTTGCTCATAGTTGGTGTTCTTCAATTATTTGGTTAGCTTTATAGAGGTGACAAACTTGTGCCATTCGGGATTCATGTTGTTCACAAACTTTGAGTTCAGCTGAATGTTTGGCATAGTCATTCTGATATTCCTCATATCATTTACAAGCTTGTGGAATCTCACGTAGTACTCATAGATACTCTCATCTGGTTTCATCTTGAAGTGCTCAAACTCATTGTACAGTTGTGATTCTCTGTCTTCCTTGGTTAATTCAGAACCTGAGAGAAGCATCTTGACATTATCCCAAACTGCCTTGGCTTCAGTGTTGTGATTGATCAGCTTGTAGATGTCTTTTGGAAGACGCTGTAGTATGATGTTTGAGGCCCTGATATCAGCATCGAATCTCATTTTCTCCTTATCACTGAGCTCATCATAAGTCTTTGGTCTGTCCAATCCAAAGATCATGGTTCCATCTGCAGCAATATCAATTATGTCTCTTGTAGTCTCAATCTGATACAGTCCTTCATCAATGGATTTGAGAATGTTGACCCCATTTTCTTTTCTGAGACAGTACAACCTGATTCGTTGAGCCCAAGAGTCATAGTCAGTTCTGTCAAGCATGGGTGGACGAGTATCTGAACCGGCTGCTTGAACATCCTCAAGCAACATGGAGATGATTGTAGATACGTTGGTAGACATGTTAACAGATTACACGGGATTTTATAACTCTATGATTAAACCAGGAAATAGATTCTTTCACGGGATTTTACTAAATCAAGAGAAAACCGTATTACAAGCAGAAATCAACCAAGTCGCTAAGAGTTATTGAACCAAGTCGCTAAGACCAAGTTGCTAGATATAAGTCGCTAGAGCACCAAGTCGCTACACAGTCAAGTCGCTAAAGAGCAACTCGCTAAGGTCGAAGTCGCTAACACCAAGTCGCTAAGAATTATGACAGTAAGTCGCTAAGCACCAAGTCGCTAGACACAGTTAAGTTGCTAAAGAACAATTCGCTAAGATCCAAGTCGCTAGTATCAAGTCGCTAACAATTTGCACTACAACTCACTAACAATTCCTGAAGCAAGTCGCTACCCTCACCAAGTCGCTAGCCGTAGTGGAGAATCCACTAACTTGTACTATTTGTCGGCTTGTCTCAATAGACAAGTCGCTAGGCTCAAGTCGCTAACAACTAACACTGTAACTCGCTAACTTTTACTGAAGCAAGTCGCTACGATGAAAATCACAACGAGAACCAAGTCGCTAGCAAGAAAAAACTTCAAAAACACACTTTTCAATCCAAATGATGCAAATGATGCAAAAACCACTAAACTTTTTCAAACTAAAAAACCACCTAAAACCACTAGAAATACAAGAATATGTAAGAGAGATGATCAAACCATGGCTCTTGATACCATTTGTAACATATTGGATTTCATAAACACACTAAACCATAACCAAGATAGGCGTATACTAAAGGTTTTAGAGAGAGAAAGAGTTAGAGGTTTGGGAACTTAGTGAGAGATAATGAAAGTATTATTATGAGCTCCAACTCTCTACCTTGGGAGGTAGAGAGTATTTATAGTCTTTACATAAATCGCCACCTACGGGCTGTGGATCAGGTATACAATCTACGACTACGAGCTTTCTAACGATTACATATACTTGAGGTGACCGACTCTTTAATGACTGGATTTTCTAAATCCTAACAAGAAAACAGGAAGAGGTATCGACTTCAAACCCAAACAGGGTATCACTTTTGACAATTCCAAGATTGAATGCTTTAATTGTCAAAGGACTGGACACTTTGCAAGGGAATGCAAGTTCGCTAAATACCAGGAAAATAGAATGAGTGAGAAACCCAAGCTTGAACTAAAGGAAATCCCTATTACTGAAACAAAAGCTTTGGTTGCTCAAGAGAGTCTATCAGAGGTTGACTGGAGTGCTGAGTTTGATGATGAACCAGTAACCTATTGTATGGTAGCAGTGGAAGAATCTGTGGAAGAGTTTGATTGGAGCACAACCTTTGATGAGGAACCTGGATTCACTGCTTTAGAGTCCAGAGATGGTCTAGGAAGTTTTGATTGGAGCATGGAGAGTGAAGATGAACCTGTTCTACTTGCTATCGTAGCTACTTCACCAAGTTCACCCCTATCTCTGAGGTATGTTCTAAGTGTCATGACTTTTATCAAAAAGTACTTAATGATTATGTGATTAAAAGAGATAACTGTAGAAGGGCTAGGTCTGAGGTAGCTGGTTATCAAATTACTTTAGAGTCAATGGAAGCCAAAATAATAACACATGAAAATAATGAAATGGCTTGGGTTGAAAAGTATGAACAACAGGATTATTAGTTAAAATTAAGTGAATGGAAGCTAGGATGTAAGATTTCTGAAATTGAGAAGCTAACTAAGGAAAGGGATGAATTGCTAGAAAAGTTTGCTGCTTGGGGACAATCAGGACTTTCTCATGTTAGTTATGTTGAAAAACAAAGAAGAGCTTACATTAGAACTGGACTAGGTTTTGGTATGGACTTTAGTAGCATAGAAAACCCACCTAGCGATCAGGATGAATGTGATTTTGAGGATATAACAACTAGTGATGATGAACTCATTAACTATGTAGACACATCTAGTAATGAGGACTCAATTAGTCAATCACCTCCTGAATATAAGAAAGGCAAAGATTATCATGCAGTTCCTTATCCCACTGGTAGTTTTTAACCCCTTAGGGCAGATGTTTCTCGTTTTGGAGTAGACAATCTAGAGTTTAGGAAAAAGCTTATTGGTCAATCTAATTCTGAAACCTCAAAAGAAACAGCTGAGAAACCTAAGGAAGATGATGTTAAGAGTCAAGCAGTACCTTCAATTCAAAGTACTGCTACACCTTCAGCAGTACCTTTAAGAAAACCTTTTCAAAATACTGCTAAGCCTTTTTGGGATAATTTTGGTCAAAACAGTTTTCATCATTCACCAAAAAGACACGATAGGTTTGGTCATACACATAAAAGAAGCAATTTTAGGATTACAGGTCAAAAATTATGTTTTGTTTGTTATAGTCCTGATCATTTGATTAAGGACTGTGACTTTCACTCATAATACATAAGCAAATTCCCAAAGAACAGAACTGCCAACCAAAAACCAAGGGAGACTAGACCAGTTTGGAATCATTCACATAAGGTTAACCATAGCAACTTCTCACAAGACTATAGGTACCCTCACCAGAGAAGACCTTTTTCAAAACCCCCGATACCTTCAAACACTTTTCAAAGTACTGTTAAGCAAAACACAGTACCTTCTCAAAGTACTGCTCAGTTTTCACCAAATACTTTTTGGAATAGGAACCCTAGGAGATCTAATTACTGTCAATCTAGAAGGCGTTACAACTCAAAGAAAGTAGCTAGATCAAGGGACTCTACACCAGAAGTTAAAACCAAATGGGTTAAGAAGGAAAGTACTGATGGGGAACAAACAGTACTTTCAGCAAGTGAGAGTGAAACAGAGATTTTTGTTAAAGATGACTTTGTTGAAAAAGAAAAAGAGATTTTTGTTGAAAAAGAGAGTTTTGTTGAAAAACCACCACAAGTTTTGAAACAAAAGATATTTCTTGATTCTGTCTACAAAAAACTGTGAAGATTACATACTCAAAGAATTTGAGTATGTTACTCCACAAAGGGAACACAAGTCAGTAATGGCTTGGGTTCCTAAAATTAACTAACTCTTTTATATTTGTGCAGGGCAACCCAGAAGAGGAGCTTAAAGATCATTTAATTGTGGATAGTGGTTGCTCTAGAAGCATTACAGGAGACAAAGAAATTCTGTCAGATGTTAGATCCTATTGTGGAGAAAGAGTTTCATTTGGGAATGATGCTAGTGGAGGAAGAATTACAGGCAAAGGAACTATTAAGGCAGGGAGCATAGACTTTGAGAATGTTAGATATGTGAAGGAGCTTAAATTCAACCTTTTGTCAGTCTCTCAGATTTGTGATAAGAAACACCTTGTGTTATTCACTGACACATAATGTCTCATTCTTTCCCCTGAGTTCAAGCTTGTTGATGATAACTTGGTAATACTGATAGTACCAAGAACCAATGATGTTTACAGTCTGGATATGAAAAGTCTTCACTCTCCTGGAAGAGCAACATGTGTTAGGAATTGGAAATTCCATAGTGAAGTGTCGGTCACACCATCTATAGTCTAGCATATGTTAGCTCGTAGACATATCGTTATTTACTGTTTTATTAGTTAGTTATTAGCCTAGTGTAGCGTAGTGTAACACCGTGGAGGAAGGACGGGTCTTTACCCACTGTATACCTGATCCACAGGCCGATAGGAGGTCGTGTATTTTGTAACTATAAATACCCCTTCCATCCATGGAAGGGGTGGTGCTTCTCAATCTAACATTTTATATTTTACAAAGCAAGTCTCTAGCTTGAACACCCATCTCTCTACTTTCTCTTTCTAAAATGTCTATCATGTATTTCCATCATCCAAGACCACCCGAATCATCAAACACAATAAATATTACGATCCTACAATTGGTACCAGAGCCTAGGTTACATTGTTTTGATGATTCGTTTGGTTTTTATTATTTTTTGCTCGACTTTTGGTGCGGTTAGTGGTGTGTGAAAACATGTTTTTGATGTTTGGTTATGTGGTTTTGATGTTTAAAATGGTCCATTGATGATGTCTTTAACATGTTTGAAGATTGTTGGTTTTAAACTCCTTTTTACTGAACATGTCTTTGAACAGTGCCTTTAAATGTTTCACTAAATTAACATGGTCAAAGCTATTTTTTTTACAAGTCTTATTACTGTTGAAAACTGTTAAATAGCTTTGATACTCATTCTATTGTTGGTTTTGGTTAAACATGTTGTCATTCTGCATATCTGGTTCTGTCATAAACAGGTTCTTCTTAGCGACTTGTCCAAGTTTTTTGCTAGCGAGTTGTGATAAAATTTCTTTGAGCTTTTTTCCTTTACTGTAGCGACTTGTCCTTTTTTGTGTCTAGATTCAGTGTACTAAAACGAGTTGTCCTTTTTGGCTAGCGAGTTGTTTTGATAAAAAGACTATTGAGTTTTTACTCATAGTAAACCTGCAAGTAAATTGTTAATAGCGACTTATGTCAAGAAAAACCTTAGCGACTTGTGACTTAAAAATCATAGCGACTTGTATTCACAAGTCGTAGCGACTTGTACTTATGTCAAGTAGCGAGTTGTTATGTTTTTTGGAAGATGCTGTTTTGACAGCGACTTGTAATGAAAAGGTAAGCGAGTTGGAATGAAAAATACTGAATAGCGACTTGACATTGGTCATTAGCGACTTGAAAGTGGTCTAGTGTCATTGGTCTAATGCAGCGACTTGATATGATATCAGTAGCGACTTGCTAAGAAGAGATGAAGAAGAAGTAATGTAAAATTGACCACAACCACTATATCAATAACCAAATACCATTTATCAAATAGACACATTCGACCTCAGGCTTAATACATCATTGGTCCATGACTCAAAGACGACTTCAAGTTATGCTACCATCATCAGTCCAAACTTTAAACAATCTAGTCATTCCCTTCCAAGACTACTCATGTTCACAACTAATATCAATGTTACAACCATGACCAAATTAAAACATGTCAAGATCTCAGAATGCTTCATGTGAATATAGTATACAAAAACCTCGAGGGTCTAATTACACAAATGGTTTCCTCATCATAGATCTCTTCAAGTTAATCTCACAACGAAAATGAATACTAATAAACGATCTCAGCTTTACTCAGTTTGTGTGTGGTTTCTACAAACACATAGATCTCAAAGGATCTATACACAAACGAGGTTATGCCTCATAGATCTATCTAGGATTTTATTCCTTTTTGAAATATCCAAATTTTTAAGATAAGACAACCAACAAATTTGTTAATTGGCTTTTCTTGATTCGTTTATGACTCACAAACAAGAAGGGTAAAAAAAATTACCTACCCGTCACCACAATAAGATCTCGTTACTGCCTCATATAAAGGCCTCGTCCATATGCTCAAATCCATCCCTGTGGCTATTACAAAACGCTCATGTCCATCCCTGTGGCATATTTAGATTTGTCTTAATCGTACATGGATTGGAGGCATATGTTTTTGTTCAACGTTGATATGAAAATAAAAGGAGATTGGAGGATATTTACTGAGATATGTTAGGGTTTGTTGTATGATGTGATAAGTGGCGCGTGATATCTTCTTGAGGAATATTAGGGTCTGATGGAGATTAGGAGATTACTGGTATTTTGAGATGGGGGCGGATAGCTGAGATGTGTGAGAAATTTTAGGGCAAGTGAGTAATGAGTTGAGCTTTATAACCCCCAAATTTTTAAGGTTTAGGTATATTAAATCTGCATTGATAAGGCGTGGGCCTTAATAATCATGGGTTGAACGTGTGTCTTTGTGGTTAAATGTGTGTGTGGGCCTCATTGGACCTTGACGAGATAATGCGAAATTTTTTGGTGTTAATGGTTGAACGAGCTGTGAAGTGGTCTTGTACTACGTCCACTGTGTGATCTTGGTTTTAGTCTCGTAAAGTATTTACGAATAGAATGAGCATAAATCTATTGGTGTGTAAATAAAAACCGGATATTTAAGTTTGTGTTGAGTTGAGCTGAAATATTTATGATACATGTGATGTCTTGTAATATTAATGGATCGTGCATACTTTTCGTGACACAGCCCGTGGGATTATTGGATTGGATAGAATTTGTTTGGGCTTGATAAAATTGGGTTGGTCAGGAGATATGTTGATGGGCTGACAATGTCTATAACCGGATATGGGCTTGAATTGATTTCCGATGTGCGGCTGAATTTATTTTGAACCAGGTCAAGATATTTGTGTACATTTGGGCCTGTTGATGATTATCCTTCGTTTTAAGATATGAGATTTGTGATAATATGATTTGAGAATGAGTGTTATTGAAGAGATTTGTGATCATGAGATGTGGTATGATGCTAAGATTATTTGTGTTATGAGGTTTGATTATGAGTTTTGATTTGGTGTGATGATGAGATACGTTGGTTTATACATCTTCACGGAGAATAGTATGTCACGGCTTGAATTGTAACTGAAACTTGGTTGGCTACGGGGTTGATTATACTGTATTTCTAATTTGGAATTGAAGTAAGGTTTTCTGGACACATGTACTTAATTTCGTCTTCTTTCTTTCTACCTTTCCGCGAAGATGACTTGTTTGGGCGTTTATAGAGGGTGATAAAGACTTGGCTATTTAGTTGCGTTTGTGATTCTTTCTCAACCCACAACGTAACTATCACTTCGGTGTCTCACTCAATTGAGAATGTCAAGAGGTTTTGTACATTGGGGACACCGTTTCTTTTTCACGAGGATTAGTACAAGTTTAAGTAACAAATCTGGGGAATTTTACTTCATGCTCAAGTTTGGCATATCGGGTCTACTTCTCCATGTTGTCATTGCAATAGCCGACAGAATGCATGACGATGTGTTTACCAAAGTGCTTATTGGATGGTTGATGATGTTGATGTTGGATAATGAACCATTGATAAACCGCTGCATATTTCCCTAAAACTAATATTCACTAAAACCAAAGTTGTTATAACACACTCAAGCTAACATTGTTTACGGTTTTGTCTTGATTTTGTAAAATCCCGCGAAAGAAACTATTTCTCGGTTTAAATCATAGACTTGTAAAATCCCGTGACAATGGAAACATCCTGGTAATTGTAAAGTGCATTTCCAGATCTATCTTACGGTTTATTCTTGGTTTTGTAAAATCTCGCGAAAGAATCTATTTCTCGGTTTAAACTATAGAATTGTAAAATCCCGTTATGATTGATTCATCCTGGAGAAAGGGAAAGTGTAATTCTGGATCATATCTGATGCTGGTGCTACGGGTTCTACTTCGAAGAAGGGATAAAAGGGTGTACTTCATGAATTGGATGTGTGTTTGGATATTCGTCATGGCAGTTTGGTTATTACTTGGTTTTACTGGGGTATGTGCTTTTAACCATGGTCGGGATGAAAACCATTATCAGAGTTCACTTAAAACGTCAAAGGAGGCTAGAATTGAGCTTTTAACTAGAAGATGTGACAACGGGGTTAATTCACTATTATTTATTTGAGGTTGAAGTGAAATATCACGGGCGACTATACTTAGTATCTGAAGGTATCGGGGATGGATGGATGAAGATTCTTCATGATCCTTGTTCAAGCTTATTATCAAAAACAAAAGACTTGGAAATCTAGTTATTGTTAGGTGACTTTTTCCTTTTCTTTTACCACTTGGGGGAATTGGGCTCTTATCATCTCAAAATAACTATCACTTTAAGGAGTTACGTTGTAGTGCTCAGTGTCACATTCAATTGTGGATTTTCAAGAGGTGATGTACGTCTTATACTTGATGATTGGTTGGATGAAGAGTATAGAGTACTTAGAGATTCAATGGAGGATGAAGTCTCGGCACCAATCTTTGTTACATATGTGCAAGTTTAAGTCACGAAGTCGGGTTAGTTTACTTCGGGATCAAATTCATCATATTGGGTTTTCTCCATTAGCTGTCACAACAAAGAGCCTACTGAATGATATTGGAGTGATTACATGTTTTGCCAAGAGATGATGAAAAGAGAGAGATTATGACGTTTGAACACAACAGTTCAAGCCTCGTTCCTCAAAGAAAAGAAAAGTGTACGTGTCAGTGCGCTTTATCTTCTGAAGAAGAGAAATCTTCTCTATTATGACCATTCTCATCAACATGCTTCATGCTTTTTCCATGTGCTTTCGATTATCAAGTGAACCGGGCTATCGTTAATTGTTTTCTTATTCCACTTGCTCAACTATAAGGACGATGGCGAAATCATGTGCTAATTTTGCGGGGGAGAAGTGTGAATAGACTACATTTGGATGATTTCACTTATTCACTCAAGAATGGCAACTCCGTATGCAATTCTTGAGGGGGAGAAGAAGTGTGAATTTACTACATGGTTGATTGATACTGAGAATAAATGGTCAAACGGCTCCAAACTCATGTAAGAACTGAGCTTCTTCTTATCGGGTCATCTTCACATGGAGTTTTCTTCTAAGAGCCGTTGGTTGACATCTTCATACGGACTGATGAGTTTAATGACAAAGTGCTTCTAGTTGCTGGGCTGATTTCTTTGATGAACATCTCTCTGTTCTTGTTTGATTGGGAGGCATTTTAATTAAGGGGATTTGCTATTTGTAAGTTAACGGGAATGCATTTGGTGAGTTGAAGATGTTGACTTTCTATTCCCCTATTGGACAATCTTGAAGAAGGTCGAGTCTACAGTCGGTTCTACATTTTCTGCTACATGTTAGAAGACTAAAGACGAGTTGCATTTGACTATCAAAAGACTTCTTCTTAATCTGGGGATTTATCAAACAGATTGTCGGTTTAGGGGAGAGCACTAATTGGGGGAGAGTGAAAAGCCAGATTTAATCCCCAATTTGACTTGCTCACATTCTGCAAAGAAGTTGATTCTCACAGATACATCTGAGCTAATGATGTTCTTCTCAAAAGATTTCATGTATACGGGCTTACAAAGAGTTGCTGATTCTGAAGTATCAAAACCAGCAAGGGGGAAGGAGACACGTATCTAAACGCAAGTAAACTTGATGGAATTAATACTTCTAAGTGATTGAAGATATCCCGGGAAGACAAATGTCATTACCGCAGAGAAACTCAAGGTTTGACTCATGGCGTTTAGTGTTCTTATTCCAACTATGTGGGGGAAGACATGGAAGAGTTAGTTTCTGAAGATGAAACAGGTACACAAGTGTGTGATGATTTTGATGTTATCACAATCATCAGGAGAGAGAGATTGTGTACATTGGGGATGCTCAGCTATTTTACTTGAGGGCTTAATCGTGATTCGAGATATAATCACTTATTCCTGTGTTGACATCCGCAGAGATTGTCACCCGCAGAGATAATCAGTGATTCGGCCTGCTTCTTTAATGTTATAGGTTATTCTCTCTTTGGGCATTCGGGTACTTCGGGTTCTTGAGCCTCATATACTTTCTTCAGGGGGAGAGTGTCACACCCCCAATTTACCTGTTTTGCAGCGGAATGGAATTCCTGGGGGCATTGACTGTCATAGCACCACATCACAGTTATATTGAACGACCTAAAGTGTCGTTTTAAAAACACATCGTTGGATATATCATAAAAACATAATCAGAGTACAACATCGGTCCCAAAAGGTTTAACAAGTTTGCCAAAATACAAATATGTTACAAATCCAAACGATGTTTTGAAATAAACCATAATGTACATAATGTAAGTCGACGCCATGACTCAAAATATAGGTCCCTAACCATGTCATGATGAACGTGCCTCGCCCATCCTGAAAATACATTGCTAAAAACGTCAACAATAATGTTGGTGAGAAATCATAGGTTTATGTAAACATTTTATACGACTACACAAGTATCTAGCATGCATGACAATCAAGTCACGTAAAAATAATGTTACAATTGCCTTAAGCCCATGAACCCGAAACTAGACTGATCAATTATGTATGCCCCTCCACAGAGTGTTTGCCAGACAACTCTGAAATGAAATCAAATGAAATGCATCCGTTTTCCTGGTTGGGATTCACCAACCCGGATGGAGGCGTCACCTTCGATAGATCTATCCACTCATCCTCGCTCAAGAATTAACGGTTCATGGTTCAGAAATGGGACTTTCAATATTGGCAAATGAGGTAACTTAAGCAATGTAATGAATTTAACATACTTGGTATCGTACAAAGAAAAATGTAGTGCAATGTATTCTCCCCCGTGGGTTTGAAATAATCGAAAGCATGTAAAAACGGGGCTATGAAAACTCACTTGGATAAACTTGAATAACGGCAAAAGTGAGTACACTGAGGTTTAATGTAATGCGTCAACCGACCTATTATCAATGATATGATATGTCATGAGTTGCAATGTAATGTTATGCATGCACTTGATATGTTATTTATACCATTTACGACCTTTTGAAAATATTACTCGTCGTCGAAAAATACATTTTTGACGCCTCGACCAATCAAAAATGACTTTACATGTTTTTACGTAAAAATGTCATCCTACTATGGTTTTAAAATGATTTTTGGTGAAATTACCACTTTTCGTCGCAAAACAATGTCGTCGGAAAAATCATGAAATTGCCAAAATGGCTCCGAAAAACAATCGTGAAAACAGTACACGTTGATCGTTAGAGAACGAAATCGACGGTTTTGGAAAGTTTGTATCCATATCTAAAAGTTTCAGTTCAGGAGTTTTCGTCCAAAAGGTCTCGAACATAAAGATATTAAGGGTTAAAGTTGGTGATTTTGTTGAATGGTGTGCAGAAAATGAGTTTCGGCCAATGTTTGAACATCCGAAAATAAATAACTACAACTCCGCTTGACAAACCGCTTTTTGATTTGGAAAATATGGCCGGTGAACTTGATTTTACTAGAAGACACTTTGTTATAAAAAGTTTTGCATCATGGTGAAAAACTGCCGCCAACATGGCCCTTACAGCTATTGAAAAACTTGTTACGTCAAAAATAATATAATTTTCTAAAATAAAATTTACGCAACTTTATGAAAATGGCCATATATTTGTCGCTTCAACTCCGCTTTCTACGCTTTTATATGTCCTTAGCTTCGTATCGAAGTAAACTAATAAAATTTTGAGAAGTCGAAATATTTTGTGAAGCTTAAGGCTCGTTTTTGACCCGAAATGTGTAAAAACAGAAAGCTGTCTTTTTCAGAAAATAATACTTTTCGTCGTCAAACTTTAAAAATTCACCACGGCTTCGTTATAAGTCCGTTTTTATCCGCTCAAGCGGCCACGGATTCGTTTTAAGTATATTTTCCAAAAATCAAGGCCAAACTTTCGTACCACCAACTGATTTTTCCAGAAATTCGAATTAAGGACAGATTACAAAATATAGTTTACGAAAATAGTTTTTCACGGACAAAACCTATTCTAATCCCTTCAAATCAACTCCGAAACTAATCTAATCCTACCATACACCTTCTTAGGGTGTCATGGGTTCCTAATCACCATCAAGACCAAAGAATAACTTGGGAATAATTATAGGATGACTAATAAGTATATAAAACCTCAAAATCAAGAAATAAATGGTATAAACTACATAGCATGCATATAAGCTCCAAAAATGATAAGAATCATATGAAAATGAAGAGAAAACTTAAAAATGACAAGAATATGCTTACAAATGATATGAAGAGGTGTAGGTAACAAAGGATTAAACTTAGATATCCTTGGTTTTTATTTCAAAACCATGAAAAGGATATGTTCTAGGTTGTTAAAACACTCGATGTTGCAAAATTTCTTGATCCCTTGGTGTCTTGTATGTGGCCGGTTATGGACTCAAGAAGGAAGGAGAGAAATAACTTTGGTTTAACACTTTGAGAAATATGAGATGTATGTGAAGTGATTTGAGGTTATAAGACTTTATGTAACTTGTGAATTATTAGCTAGACAAATAAGTAAGAAAACCATACTAACATTTATGAGACACCCTCCCCCTTGGCCGGTTTTTGGGGAGGGTTGTCTTCCCATATTATTTTTTTTTTCTCTTTTTAAAACTTTACTTGTAGATATTTGTGAGATTTTTGAATAAATGTGTAAGTTATTGTAAAGTTAAGATAAAGTAAATGAAAGTTTTTATTAGATCAAAATACAATGTAATGAGTTGATAAAAATTGTAAAAATACTTTCCTCGTGAAAATCGGGTGATAAAATAATTATCGTAAAATTTTAAGAAAAACGACGAATAATTTAATTTTTAACGATTAAGGTACCAAATAAATTTGAAACACTAGGAAGACTAAAAATATAGTTTTTACAAACTAAATGAGAGTTTAAAAATACCTCGGGATCATTTTTGAAAGTAACGAGTTAAATGTTAAAATAAAAACTCACGCGATAAAGATTTTTAAACATAAAAATTACGCATTGAAGGGTGAAATGAAATGTCGTGAATGAATGAATGATATGCACATGATGTCCATGAAATGTAGACTACTCATAGTCCATATGAAATGTACGTGATGTCATGATCATGAATTCGCCGCTAAACCTCCAAGGTTACGCGAATTTGAACCAAGTAAACCAAGTTTACTAAAATGTTGAAATAATGAAACGTGAATCGTGTCAAGAAATGACCTGAAAATACGGATTGTCACATTCGCCCATCCAAAAAGGAATTCAGTCCCTGAATTCAATCGTTGTTAGGTGTAACAGTGTCGGCGAAAAGATGTGGATACTTGCGTCGCATCCGTCTTCCCGCTCCCAAGTAAACTCAGGACCTCACGAGAATTCCAAATAACCTTGACGATAGGAATTCAACTCTGTTTCAACCGCTTGACCTCGCGGTCCATGATTTCTAAAACTAGTTCTTCCACAAAATGGAGTTTGTCGTCAAGCTGAACTTCATCCAATGGAATAACGAGCGATTCGTCCGAAAGACACTTCTTCAAGTTTGAAACATGAAACGTGTTGTGCACATGACTGAAGTTCCGTGGAAGATCAAGACGATAAGCTACCGGACCAACTCGGCTCAAAATCTCGAACGGTCCTATGTATCTCGGGTTTAACTTTCCACGTTTTCCAAAACGTACCACGCCCTTCCAAGGCGATACTTTCAACATCACTTTGTCTCCCACTTGAAATTCCAAATCCTTGCGCCTAACATCCGCATAACTTTTCTGTCGACTCCTGGCAGTTCTAAGTCGATCACGAATCCGAACAATCTTCGGTGGTTTCCCGAACCATTTCGGACCAGTAAGCTGTGCGTCCTCCTACTTCGCCCAACAAAAGTGAACGGCACTTACGACCATACAGTGCCTCGAATGGTGCCATCTTGATACTAGTGTGATAACTATTGTTGTACGAGAATTCAATCAATGGCAAATGGTTAGCCCAACCATTTCCAAAATCAATGACACATGCTCTAAGCATGTCTTCTAATGTTTGAATGGTCCTTTCACTTTGACCGTCGGTTTGTGGGTGATACGCTGTGCTCATCTCTAATTTGGTTCCGAATGAATCTTGCAATGAATTCCAAAAGTTTGAAGTGAATCGACTATCTCTGTCGGAAATGATCGAAATTGGTGCTCCGTGCCTCGAGACTATCTCCTTGACATAAAGTCTAGTGAGTTGCTCCATGGAATAAGTCTCTCTAATCGGTATGAAATGAGCTGACTTGGTAAGGCGATCAACAATTACCCAAATAGCGTCGAACCTCCGATGTCCTAGGAAGTTTCGTAACAAAGTCCATTGTAATGCGCTCCCATTTCCATTGAGGAATTTCCGGTTGTTGGAGTAAACCTGAAGGCTTCTGGTATTCGACTTTCACCTTAGAGCAGGTAAGACATTTGCTAACGTACGTGGCAATCTCCGCTTTCATGTTCGGCCACCAATAAAGCTTCTTAAGATCTTGATACATCTTATCCGATCCTGGATGAATAGAATACTTCGACTTATGCGACTCATGCATAATCAATTCCCGTATTCCGCCATGCAATGGAATCCACATTCTATCCTTGAAACAGAGTACTCCATCTGCTCTCTTCACAAAACCATTTGCTTTCGGCATACCATAAAGCTTTTCACTTGGTCTATTCTCCTCCTTGAGTGCTTCAACTTGTGCTTCACGGATTTTCGACGGTAAAGGAGAAATAATCGTCATTCCCAATGAACGAACTCTTAAAGGTTTAGGCCTCTCTTTCCGACTAAGAGCATCAGCCACGACATTGGCTTTTCCCGGGTGATACTTGATTTCACAGTCATAGTCGCTGAGTAACTCCAACCAACGGCGTTGCCTCATATTAAGCTCCTTCTGATCAAGAATATATTGCAAACGCTTGTGGTCGGTAAACACCGCACTCTGTACCATAGAGGTAGTGTTCCAAATCTTGAGCGCGAAAACTACGCTCCTAACTCGAGATCATGAGTTGTGTAATCTTTTCATGAGTCTTAAGTTGTCGCGAAGCATACGCTATCACCTTCTCGTTTTGCATTAAAACAGCCCCAAGTCCTTTATGCGAAGCGTCGCAATATACAACAAAGTTCTCAATGCCTTCGGGTAGTGCCAAAATCGGCGCACTGCAAAGCTTTTGTTTCAACAACTGAAAAGCAACTTCTTGTTTCTTTCCCCATTCGCACTTCTTGTTTTTCTGTGTCAACTTGGTCAAAGGTCTCGCTAACTTCGAAAAACCTTCGATGAACCTTCGGTAATATCCTGCTAGTCCTAGAAATTGTCAATTTCGTAGGATTCGTTGGAGTAGCCCAATCTTTCACGGCTTCAATCTTTGCTGGATCAACTTGTAGTCCTTGACTATCAATGATATGACCAAGAAATTGCACTTTACGATTCCAAAAATCACACTTCGAAAACTTGGCATACAACTTCTCATTCTTGAGTAGACTTAAAATCGTCCTTAAATGCTCTTCGTGCTCTTCTTTGCTCTTGGAGTAGATTAAGATGTCGTCAATGAACACTATAACAAACTTGTCCAAATACGGCTTACAAACTCTATTCATGAGATCCATGAATACCGCCGGTGCATTAGTCAATCCAAACGGCATCACTTGAAACTCGTAATGACCGTAACGTGTTCTAAACGCTGTTTTTGGAATATCCTCTTCCCGAACTCGAAGCTGATGATAACCCGATCGAAGATCAATCTTGGAGTAAATACTAGAACCTTGCAACTGATCGAACAAGTCATCAATTCTTGGGAGTGGGTAACGATTCTTCACCGTTAACTTGTTCAATTCTCGATAATCTATGCACATTCGAAAGGATCCATCCTTCTTCTTCACAAACAAGACCGGTGCTCCCTAAGCGAGGAACTCGGCCTAATGAATCCTTTGTCTAGAAGCTCTTGCAATTGATTAGACAACTCTTGCATTTCGGATGGCGCTAAACGATACGGCAAGGCTCTCGCATCGGTGCAGCTCCGCACTAAGTCAATATGAAACTCTACTTGTCGTGCCGGTGGAAGTCCCGTAAATCCTCTGAAATACCTCAGAAAATTCACAAACAATAGGAACATCTTCAAGTCGCTTCTCCTCCGACTTTTTCTCGGTTACATGAGCTAAGAAAGCAAGACAACCTTTCTTAATGTACTTCTCCGTTTTGATACTCGATATGATACTAATTCGAGTTCCACTTCGTTCCCCACGAATAATCAAAGTTTCGCCATTGTAGGGAAGATGAACCGCTTTCTCATCGCAAATGATCTTCGCGCGATGCTTAGATAACCAATCCATGCCAATGACGACGTCAAAACTACCAAGCTCTACGGGCATGAGGTCTATGTTGAAAGGATGATTAAGAAAATTGAACGTGCAACCGCGGATAATGGTGTTGGTGCAAACTACGCTACCATTAGCTAATTCAACGTTGTATGATATATCTAAGGTGATTGGTTTAATGTTGAGCAAAGGTGCAAATGCATTGGACACAAAACTTTTATGCACCCAATCAAATAAAACTGAAGCGTAACGATTATTGAGAAGAAACGTACCCGTTATGACATTCGGGTCCTCCCTATCTTCTCCGCCTCCGATGACGTAAACCCTTCCTCGTGCCAAACCTTCTTGATTCGGATTTGCTTGATTCTTTCCTTTCTTACAATCCCTCTTGTAGTGTCCAGGTTCCCCGCAACCAAAACATGTAACTCGTGGTGCATTGCAATCCCTAGTACGGTGACCAACCTTCTTGCACTTTTCACACGGATCAGGACATCGACCCGGATTGTGGTGACTCAAACATCTGTTACATTTCAAAAAACTCCCGTGATATCCTTTTCCTTCCTTTTGTCCCGCAACATAAGCCTTAGCAACCTCTTGCCTCTTGGGCGGTTGTTGAGTAGCATTCCTTCCCCTGTTGTCCCACTTCGCTTTGTTATTGTTGTTGTAGTTGCCTCGGTTAGTGTTGATGAAACGGTTGTTGGGGTTGCTGTTGTTGTTTCGTTGGTGGTGGTGTACTTACCTCGCTTCACCACTTGTGCCATCAATTTCTGAGTCACACGAATAGCTTCCTCGATTGTTTGTGGATCAAATGAAGTCACATCTCCTTGTATGACTCCGGGAAGTCCTCCAATAAACGCTCTAGCAACTTTTCATTATCGAAACCATCGATGGCATAACGCTGGCTAATTCTTGAAATCTCCGAATGTAAGTGTCGATATCATACCCAACCGTGACCAATTCATAGAATTCCGTCTCCAACTTCTTGATTTCTGTCCGAGGACAAAACTTCTTAGTCACCAAAACCTTAAATTCCTGCCACGTAAGCTTAAAAGCATTCTCCATACCAATTGGTTGAGCGTATGAATTCCACCATGACAACGCTCCATCGAGTAAAGTGCTCGTGGCAAACTTGACTTATCTTCATCCGGACAGCTACAAAGCAAAACACCGATTCCAATTTCTCAAACCATCGCACCATTGCAGAGCTCCCTCGGTACCTCTCGAAACTTATGGGTTCACCACTCTTGAAATCCTTGTACGAACATTTCTTAACCCCAGATCCTCCGATTACCAAGCGTAATAGCTAGCCTCGCAGCGGCTTCACAGCAACACTGTTCCCTTTCGACTCTTAGAGCATTAGCAATGCTATCATTCACCAACTTTTGAATTTCCGCTTGGGTCATTTCCGGTGTGGCTTTCTTCGGCGCCATAATTCTTCAAAATCACAAGATGAAACAATCATGAGAACTCGTAAGTAGAAACAACCATCATACAAATATATCCACAACCACAACATGCATAAAGATAAATGGAATCACAACGGAACAATAACGAAATATCACAAATATAATCACAACACACGCGGATAATATACATGAAAATTTCGGCCTACATGGACCGATATCATAGATAATAATAACCATTCATAATAGTAGAGTCAATACTTGATAATTTGTTTGTACAACAACCAAAATACAACAAGTTCTTTAAACTACGCCACACACCCTGTGACTAGGATACTAATGGTCAAAACTATACAATGACAAAAGTCTACATAAGGCACCTCATGGTGCTCCGCCTGTCCTATCCTGAAGATCGCGAACCTGAATAACCAAACTATCGACCAAACTCCTCATCTCATCCAACTGACCCTGCAATGTAACAATACGCTCATGGGCTAAAGATAACTCCTGATGACTCAAGAAACCATCTCGTGCCATATCACCGTCGCCGGCATCTCCCCTCAACTCGTGATGTGCTCCCTATCCTCAATCTGCCTCGTGCTGCCAAGACCCCGAAACTCTAAGTCAATACTAACCCTCGCCTAATATCAAACCCTCACCTCCTACGATGGGCTCAACTCGTCAACCGATAGCTCCCCTAACTGCCGAGTCAAACTATCAATCTGAATCGCTCGTGCATCGATACGCACCATGCCTCTCAGAGAAGGCCGACGCAGAGTGCCCTAGAACTCTCGCCTAACTCAAATCTAGCGGCTCGCCTGTCGAAGGTGGTGTAGGGATATCAAACGCACGCTTGCAAGTCCGATGCGGGTGCAGGATCCCTAAGAAAATATGACGATGATGGTGATGATGGTGCGGCATGTGCGTGGTGTGATGGTGCAAGCAAAGGGTTATGAACCGGGCACGTAGGTGTAGGTGCGACTTCACCCTCCTCGGGTTCGGCCAGTGTCGGTCATGATGTGGAGAATGCAGTGATCCGATAGAAGATACAATCTCAGTGGAATGTGATGAATCATCATCCAATGATATGGTAATAGGGTGAGAATCAAGACATGTCTCGTGACAACCGATATGAAATAAAAGTAAATAATCTCGAACAAAGTGTAAGTGAATCCGCATGATAACAATGAACATGTACTATGATGAAATGATGAGATGCTATGATAATGTAGCTATAGTCTAGGGTCAATGATGCTACCTAGTTCTCTATAATCAGCTCTGGTACCAATCTGTCACACCCCCAATTTACCGCTTTGCAGCGGAATGGAATTCCTCGGGGCATTGATGTCATAGCACCACATCACAGTTATATTGAACGACCTAAAGTGTCGCTTTAAAAACACATCGTTGGATATTTCATAAAAACATAATCAGAGTACAACATCGTCCCAAAAGGTTTAACAAGTTTGCCAAAATACAAATATGTTACAAATCCAAACGATGTTTTGAAATAAACCATAATGTACATAATGTAAGTCGACGCCGCGACTCAAAATATAGGTCCCTAACCCATGTCATGATGAACGGCCTCGTTACCTGAAAATACATTGCTAAAAACGTCAACAATAATGTTGGTGAGAAATCATAGGTTTATGTAAACATTTTATACGACTACACAAGTATCTAGCATGCATGACAATCAAGTCACGTAAAAATAATGTTACAATTGCCTTAAGCCCATGACCCCGAAACTAGACTGATCAATTATGTATGCCCCTCCACAGAGTGTTTGCCAGACAACTCTGAAATGAAATCAAATGAAATGCATCCGTTTTCCTGGTTGGGATTCACCAACCCGGATGGAGGCGCCACCCTCGATAGATCTATCCACTCATCCTCGCTTCAAGAATTAACTCATGGTTCAGGAAATGGGGACTTTCAATATTGGCAAATGAGGTAACTTAAGCAATGTAATGAATTTAACATACTTGGTATCGTACAAAGAAAAATGTAGTGCAATGTACCCCGGTTTGAAATAATCGAAAGCATGTAAAAACGGGCTATGAAAACTCACTTGGAACCGAATAACGCAAAAGTGAGTACACCGAGGTTTAATGTAATGCGCCAACCGGACCTATTATCAATATGATATGTCATGAGTTGCAATGTAATGTTATGCATGCACTTGATATGTTATTTATACCATTTACGACCTTTTGAAAATATTACTCGACGTCGAAAAATACATTTTGACGCTTGACCAATCAAAAATGACTTTACATGTTTTTACGTAAAAATGTCATCCTACTATGGTTTTAAAATGATTTTTGGTGAAATTACCACTTTTCGCGCAAAACAATGTCGCCGAAAAATCATGAAATTGCCAAAATGGCTCCGGAAAAACAATCGTAAAACAGTACACGATCGTTAGAGAACGAAATCGACGGTTTTGGAAAGTTTGTATCCATATCTAAAAGTTTCAGTTCAGGAGTTTTCGTCCAAAAGGTTTCGATCATAAAGATATTAAGGGTTAAAGTTGGTGATTTTGTTGAATGGTGTGCAGAAAATGAGTTTCGGCCAATGTTTGAACATCCGAAAATAAATAACTACAACTCCGCTTGACAAACCGCTTTTTGATTTGGAAAATATGGCCGGTGAACTTGATTTTACTAGAAGACACTTTGTTATAAAAAGTTTTGCATCATGGTGAAAAACTGCCGCCAACATGGCCCTTACAGCTATTGAAAACTTGTTACCAAAAATAATATAATTTTCAGAAAATAAAATTTACGGCAACTTTATGAAAATGGCCATATATTTGTCGCTTCAACTCCGCTTTACGCTTATATGTCCTTAGCTTCGTATCGAAGTAAACTAATAAAATTTTGAGAAGTCGAAATATTTTGTGAAGCTTAAGGCTCGTTTTTGACCCGAAATGTGTAAAAACAGAAAGCTGTCTTTTTCAGAAAATAATACTTTTCGTCGTCAAACTTTAAAAATTCACCACGGCTTCGTTATAAGTCCATTTTATCCGCTCAAGCAACCACGGATTCGTTTTAAGTATATTTTCCAAAAATCAAGGCCAAACTTTCGTACCACCAACTGATTTTTCCAGAAATTCGAATTAAGGACAGATTACAAAATATAGTTTACAAAATAGTTTTTCACGGACAAAACCTATTCTAATCCCTTCAAATCAACTCCTAAACTAATCTAATCCTACCATACACCTTCTTAGGGTGTCATGGGTTCCTAATCACCATCAAGACCAAAGAATAACTTGGGAATAATTATAGGATGACTAATAAGTATATAAAACCTCAAAATCAAGAAATAAATGGTATAAACTACATAGCATGCATATAAGCTCCAAAAATGATAAGAATCATATGAAAATGAAGAGAAAACTTAAAAATGACAAGAATATGCTTACAAATGATATGAAGAGGTGTAGGTAACAAAGGATTAAACTTAGATATCCTTGGTTTTTATTTCAAAACCATGAAAAGGATATGTTCTAGGTTGTTAAAACACTCGATGTTGCAAAATTTCTTGATCCCTTGGTGTCTTGTATGTGGCCGGTTATGGACTCAAGAAGGAAGGAGAGAAATAACTTTGGTTTAACACTTTGAGAAATATGAGATGTATGTGAAGTGATTTGAGGTTATAAGACTTTATGTAACTTGTGAATTATTAGCTAGACAAATAAGTAAGAAAACCATACTAACATTTATGAGACACCCTCCCCCTTGGCCGGTTTTTGGGGAGGGTTGTCTTCCCATATTATTTTTTTTCTTTTTAAAACTTTACTTGTAGATATTTGTGAGATTTTTGAATAAATGTGTAAGTTATTGTAAAGTTAAGATAAAGTAAATGAAAGTTTTTATTAGATCAAAATACAATGTAATGAGTTGATAAAAATTGTAAAAATACTTTCCTCGTGAAAATCGGGTGATAAAATAATTATCGTAAGATTTTAAGAAAAACGACGTAACAATTTAATTTTTAACGATTAAGGTACCAAATAAATTTGAAACACTAGGAAGACTAAAAATATAGTTTTTACAAACTAAATGAGAGTTTAAAAATACCTCGGGATCATTTTTGAAAGTAACGAGTTAAATGTTAAAAATAAAAACTCACGCGATAAAGATTTTTAAACATAAAAATTACGCTAGGGTGAAATGAAATGTCGTGAATGAATGAATGATATGCACATGATGTCCATGAAATGTAGACTACTCATAGTCCATATGAAATGTACGTGATGTCATGATCATGAATTCGCCGCTAAACCTCCAAGGTTACGCGAATTTGAACCAAGTAAACCAAGTTTACTAAAATGTTGAAATAATGAAACGTGAATCGTGTCAAGAAATGACCTGAAAATACGGATTGTCACAGAGAGAAAAGTATACATCGGGGTTATTCTTTGGCTATTGGACTTAATATGCTACTTCGATGGTATAAGTTTCTTTGTCTTTGGGTATATGTGTATTCGGGTTCATGAGCTCTAGTCTAAGAGATTGACTGCATCAATTCAACTACTTGGGGGAAGTGTTCTCTTGACACCTTTTGGAATGGATCGCTTCAGACTTCAGTGGTAATGAAATATGGGAAGAAATTTAAAGAGTGGGATGATACGTTGTTGTTCTTCTATTGGATGATATAACCTCGAACGAAGAATCACGGTGATTATTCTGCAAAGGAGCAGCAAGTTCGATGATAATGGTGTGCTTCTTTGTGCACCTAGCTAAGGGAAGCTTGTAAGAAAGCTTTGAATCTGCTCGGCTAAAGGATTTTCGGTTTGGGGGGAAGCTGTCAAAGTCTCACTTTCAGATGGTTCAATTTCTTTCTTCAATGCAAGAGCCCTGGAAGCTTTGGTGGTGAAAGATTTAGGATGATGACTTCTATCTTCTACGACGTGCGCTTCGATATCCTTATCTCGGAGACTGTGATCATTATCTTCTTAAACTATATCAGCTTCTCTATCTTTGTATATATTTTTCAGAAAACCAAAATACAAAAATATAAAACCAACAAAAAGAAAATAGAAAAATATAAAACCTTCTAAAACCCAAAAAAATCAGAAAATTTGAAAAAATACAAAAAATATGTTTTCTCAAGACATGTCTTCTGGTATCGATAACATCCGCTCTTAGAAATGTCATTCAATAATGGCACGGGACTTTAGATGAAGTTCGAGCAGAAGGTGTAAATATTTCTTTTCAAAACATGTCACAAATCAAATGGCTTACAGTTATTTTAGACTGTAACCCGCGCTTCAAAACAATGGCTTAAAGTTACTTCAGATCAGAACCGTATGTAAACCATGGTTTGCTATTATTTCAGATAGCAACCCGTTCTTCAAGGAAGGAAAGTGCTGCGCTAAACCAATTTTCTAATATTTCGTGCACTTATCCTAAAACTAACTGAGGAAAGTATGTCAAGGATCGTTCCTACACAAATGTTTTTCCGTCTAAAATTCTTCTAAAAATATTTGTTGTGCTTTCAAAATAGTGGAAAATGAGTTGTTTACAAATCAATCAAATTCAGAGTTTTCAGAATTGAAAACTCAATCAATGACTTTAGCGCTTTTAAACCTTTTAGAAAATGAGTCATTGATTGAGAGGGAGAATTTTTTCAAATCTATATCTTCTAACCGCTTAATTATCCTATATGCTTAATTATAAATGATGTTAACCTATGTTGAAGGACTAGGTGCCTAGGATAAGATTGTTAGGATTAGATGATTAGAGTTTGAGGAACACATTATTCCCATACCTTTTATGATCTGATTGATATGTTGAATTGACTTTTATTAGTCGATTACGGTTTGGGTGTTGTCGACCACCATATATATGTATGTGTGTTCACTAACGTATGCAGTTATATTGGTATATAAGAATGTTCCCGATCCGGATCCCACAATTGAAGATGATTGGATGCCGAAAGGAAAGGGTAACTATATCTTGGGTTGACAAATGAAGAAATGGAGCTTAATTTGACTTCAATGGAGAGTTGGCATAAATGCAACGTAAGAGGTCTCACTGCATCAGTAGATGGTTTTCTTCTAAGTGATTGAAGAAACGAAGCTTAATTTGACCTCAGTTGGCATTAAATGCAACGTAGAAGTCTCATCGCATCAAGAGACGGTTTTTTTTCCAAGCCCTACAGCAACAACATAAGCTTCTCAACCACCTAACGTATCTTTGTGCAAGGATAATAGTGATGATACCATTTTTCTAAAACTTTGAATAATATTGTTTTGAAAATGGAAAAATATTGTTTTGAAAATAAATCGGATTCAAAGTTTTGAAATCAACCGAACTTTATTTTGTCAAATCTTAAGTGATTTCAAATTAAATATTTTCAAACGATATTTTATCAAAAAGTCCGGTTTGTACGAAAATAAGTGGTGATCTAAAGATTTAATGTTATGTCATGGTATGATCTCTCTTTTGATTCAAGATCTTTCAAAATGAAAATTTTTCTGTTCTTGTTTGATTGTGAAATTGTTTTGTTTTACTTAAAAGATCTCTTAAAAACTATCATACCTGACACTAACAATCTTTAATGTCTATAATTGGTCCTCTATCATTTATTTTTCAAAATTAAATCTTGCCACGTCTTTCCCCAAACTTTTCTAAATTATTTAAATCAGATGGGATCACAAATCTTAAAAGGTTTGATATTTTGATCGGGAGAGATCGTAATTTAAATCTCAAATCATTTAAATGGAATTGGTTTTAGTCCTTTAAAGGCACTCCTGTCTCCATGTGCCAAATGACTTCAAATACACAATGCACATGTTGAGGAGGAGGATTTATCCAAAAACAAGATGAGTTTTAAATCAGGCACATTTTCTCCCATGTTTTCTAAACCTTATTAATCACTTGGGATCCAAAATCTCAAAGGGTTTGATATTTTTGATCGGGGAGAATTTGTGATTTAATAATGAAATTTGATAAATGATGATCGACTTGATTCAAAAGTGCATGCTACTCTCCCATATGTGCTAAACACTTTCGAATCTCGGCATATATGAGGGGAGCATTTCAAAAGAAAATTAACTATCAAGGTACAAAGATTTCTATGTTTCATCATAAAGTACCTTGATTGATTTTCTAAATGGTTTCTTAATGGATTTTGTGATCGTGGATGTACTTCAAATGACCTCTTGCCTCTATGTGATAAAATGATTTCAAATATCCTATGCACATATTGAGGGGGAGAATTTACCAAAGAAATTCAAATGGCGTTTTCTAAGAAAATTATGATCAAGAAATTATTTCAAAGAACTCTTGCCTCCATGTGCCAAACAATTTTAATATCATATGCACATGTTGAGGGGGAGCATTTCTAAAATAATCAAAACAATTAAGGTACAAAATGCTTTGATCTCGTATCACAAGTACCTTGATTGTTTTTCCAAATGATTTTTCAATTGGTTTTGAGAAGGAATGAACTGTACCAAAAGACCGACCATATTACTTTATGCATGGAGTTATAAGGATGGTGAGGTTAGGTATTAGTTCCCACGATCCGCCAGAACCGGAGGAATCTACCCAGGGACAATCCACTAGATAGTGTAGAGTCCTTATGTATGATGAAAAAAGGAGAAAAGTGAGATATGGGAAAAGTGCGGACTGAGACAGAGCTAGTACTAGAATAAACCCAACAAGGTTCTAGTTATGAAGTCTCGGTAAGCACTGAAGGGGTTGAAGAATGAAAAATAATTGAATGTAAAAAGGGTGAAAAGAAATAGCCCTCCAATAATTCAACCTTAGGGCAGAAACCGGGTTCAATACATATGCTACTAGTGGTTACTTAGGTAACACTGGTATTGAAGACAAGACGTCATGGACCCAGTGACGCACTGCACCTAACTTCCAAAACTACTCAAGTTCCTCTTAAAAGGGGTTGTTTCATTCTCACGGGGAACCGACATAATCTATCGACTTTCTCTTAAAGATTGTTGATATTGAAGAAGGAGACCCTCTCCCTAGTCTCCGGCATAGGAACCAAATGTGCACTATTGAGTCTAGAGTCAATAGATCATCCACAATATCTCATTAGGACACTAAGTTAATGAAGACTTGCTGTTTCACACAATGTGGAAAGTAAGTAGATATTGAGAGTCCTACACATTATCCTTGTGGTATTGCCAGAACATCCGAGTGATATGTAAAAATATTCACGATGAAGATGGAAATCCTTCTAGAGCCAACATCAAACAAGCTCTTGCTGGGTGGCATGTGAGATCTTTTCTAAAGATCAAGCTTGTGACAACTTGACAGAAACAATAGGGCGATTCAATCTTTTGAATCAATCCTGGTTCAGGTTATGGATTGACGGATACCTTTGAAAAATCAGTCGATGTGCTTAAAAACTCTTTACTTTAGCGCATCGACTGTGTACAGATATTTCAAATTAAAAGGTGTTTATGATTGATAATTGATTTTCATTAAAACCTTTCTGTATTGCAAAAACAATTTCTATTGAGCGATACTCATTGTTTTTCAAATCTCTTTTATCAATCGTGAATCTCAATTCGCCGGTTCACTCCTCCGTGTTGTCTTTTGAGACGCCGGTTTGAGAACGCTAGAGCACCGCGAAACTGTCAAGGAAATTCTTCGAATTTTACTGTTTCACGCAGACTTGTATGATCAACGGGGAACTGGCCGTGTACCACAATTCAATGAAAGTGATCAAAGATGCTGTGTTTTATTGCTAATGTTGTTTGCAGTATACTTGGACGGCTGTAGCTGATCGAATTGAGGAGTCAATCCAAAGCCGCATGCTCACAGATTCACACTTAATTGAAGAAATCATGATGCATATCTACGAACCTAGCTCGATATTTCTTATACTATGTTCCTGCTGCTGCCATCTGCAAATATCTTGAACCAAGAAAAGCTTCTCGCTACTATGATGAAAAGATGTCATGATCCGTAGTGTGAGCATGTCACCCAAAAGTCACAACATCACATGAAGGCAACACAACAAAGGGTGATCCAGAGATTTACTGTGGGTGATGATCTCAATGAAAGCTCGAAGATCATCAAAGATGTGGATCAGTTCAAAGGCCTCCACTGAAAGTACAAAACTATGCGGACTTTGAAGAATCATCTAAAGCACAAAGATGCAGAAGTTGAAGAATTCAAGTCTACGAGCTCAATACAGAAGACAAATTAGAATGCTAGGATTCGAAGTGTAAAACATGGGGTGACCTCCCTTAGGGGGAGATTGTTAGGAATTGGAAATTCCATAGTGAAGTGTCAGTCACCCCATCTATAGTCTAGCATATGTTAGCTCGTAGACATATCGTTATTTACTGTTTTATTAGTTAGTTATTATCCTAGTGTAGCGTAGTGTAACACCGTGGAGGAAGGACGGGTCTTTACCCACTGTATACCTGATCTACAGGCCGATAGGAGGTCGTGTATTTTGTAACTATAAATACCCCTTCCATCCATGGAAGGGGTGGTGCTTCTCAATCTAACATTTTACATTTTACAAAGCAAGTCTCTAGCTTGAACACCCATCTCTCTACTTTCTCTTTCTAAAATGGCTATCATGTATTTCCATCATCCAAGACCACCCGAATCATCAAACACAATAAATATTACGATCCTACAACATGTTTAGTAGCAAAGGCAACACTTGAAGAAGCACATCAGTGGCATAGAAGATTGGGCCATGTAAATTTCAAGAATATCAACAAATTGGTCAAAGGAAATTTTGTTAGAGGTTTACCTTCCAAGACTTACAAGAATGATCACTCATGCTTGGCGTGCAAGAAGGGTAAACAACACAAAGCTTCATGCAAAAAGCTTGAGGAAAGAACTATTAGAGAACCTTTGGAGTTGCTGCACATGGATTTGTTTGGACCTGTTTCTGTTGTTAGTCTAAACAAGAGAAGTAATCGTCTGTTGTGACAGATGATCAGTAGAGATTTAGTTGGGTATTTTTCTTGGGATTTAAAGATGACACCTTTGATGCTATTCATGATCTTATAATAGCCCTTGAAAATCAACTAAGACTTAAAGTCAGAGGTATTAGATGTGATAATGGGTCCAATTCAAGAACAAGCTTATGGATGAGTTTTGTGCTAAGAAAGGAATCAAGAGGGAGTTCAAGATTGCTAGAACTCCACAGCTAGATGGTGTTGCAGAGAGAAAGAACAAAACTTTGATTGAAGCAGCCGAACAATGCTTGCGTTCTACACCTATTCAATTCGGGTCAAGCCGTAAGTACCGCTTATGTGTGCTTAATAGAGTATCGTTTCCAAACCTCGATGAAGACACCTTATGAGTTGCTGATGGGAAATAAACCCAACATTCGATTTATGAAGCCTTTTGACTTCTAACTATTCTCAATACAATTGATAACGCAAATTTGATGGTAAATCAGAAGAAGGATATTTATTGGGATACTGCACCAACAACAAAGGATTTAGAGTGTACAATAGGGTCACCAAAAAGGTTCAAGATTGTCTTCAAGTTGAATTTTAGAAGATCAAGAAAATCAGAAGGGTAAAGGTCCTGATTGGATGTTTGATCTTGAGGTTTTGACTCCTTCTATGAATTATGTGCCTGTTAAAGAAAAAAATCAAGCTGTCTACAAAGAAGATGATTTACAGTACATTGTTCATGGAGTTCATATTAGACTTGCTACTATTCCTGATGAAGTATCCATACCTGTTGAACCAAAGAAAAGTACTGATGAACCAAAATCCTCATTATCTGCTGAGGATCAAGCTATTCAAGCTGAGCTTAATCAGATGCTTTTTCAAGATGTAGTAGCACAATCTTATGATGATGATCAAAGAAGAGCTTATGAGGAAGCAAAGAAAAAGAATAAATCTGTAGAGTTCTCTCACAGTAATTTGGATGACAGTACTTTAGCTCACAGTACTTTGGATCAAAGTATCACACCAAATACCAGATTTCGATGATTTAAATGATCCTAACATGCCCGGCTTAGAAGATACATGAGATGATGAGTTTGAAGATTCTCAGATTCCAATGAAGATGCTGATTTCACAAATTTGGGTGATAATCTGGAAGTTCCTCAGACTCCTACATTAAAAATTCATAAGGATCATCCTACTGGTCAAATCATTGGATCTTCTACTCATGGAGTGCTCACAAGAACCAAAGCTAAAGGTTTTTCTACACCACATAATGCATTACTAAGCTTTGTGTATAAACAAAACAGGCTAAATCATAAGGATCATCAAACATGTTTGTTTACTTGCTTTATCTCTCAAGAAGAACCCAAGAACATAGCTCAAGCATTAAATAAAAAGAGTTGGGTTGAAGCTATGCAAGAAGAACTTCTACAATTCAAACCTCAAGAAGTTTGGGTACTATGTGATCTTCCAGATGGAAAGAAAGTAATTGGTACAAGATGGGTTTTCAGAGTCAAGAGAGATGAAAGAGGGAATGTCATCAAGAACAAGGCAAGATTAGTTGCACAAGGTTATAGGCAAGAAGAAGGAGTAGATTATGATGAAGTATTTTCTCCTGTAGCAAGGATTGAAGCTATTCGAATATTCCTTGCTTTTGCATCATATATGGGATTTCAGGTTTATCAAATGGATGTTAAAAGTGCATTTCTCTATGGCAAGATTACAGAGGAGGTTTATGTTAAACAGCCTCCTGGTTTTGAAGATCCTGCACATCCAAATAAAGTCTACAAAGTTATTAAGGCTCTTTATGGCCTTCATCAAGCACCTAGAGCTTGGTATGAAAGGCTCTCTACTTTCTTATTGCAACATGGTTACAGGAGGGGAGTCATTGACAAGACTTTGTTTATCAAGAGAGATAAGAAGGATATCATGCTGGTTCAAGTTTATGTAGATGATATTATCTTTGGAGCTACCAAACAGTCCATGGTGAAGGAATTCGAGCAGCTGATGCAACATGAATTTCAAATGAGTTCTATGGGTGAATTAACATTCTTTTTGGGACTTCAAGTTAAACAGTCAAAGGAGGGAATTTTCATAAGTCAAGATAAGTATGTCTCTGACATTCTCAAGATGTTCAACTTTGATGCTATGGCCACCACTACACCTATCAAATCTATCAACTCATTGGGCAAGGATGAAGATGGTCAACTGTTAGTCAAGTTGTACATCTATGATTGGTTGTCTTATGTACTTAACTGCATCTAGGCCTGATATCATGTTTGCTGTCTGTTTATGTGCACGATATCAAGTCTCACCTAAGGTCTCTCATATGAATGCAGTGAAGAGAATTTTTAATTATTTGAAACAACAACCTAAGTTAGGGTTGTGGTATCCAAAGGATTCACCTTTTTACTTGGAAGCTTTTTCAGATAGTGATTATGCAGGTGATAACTATGATAGAAGATCAATCACTGGAGGATGTCAATATCTTGGAAGAAGATTAGTCTCCTGGCAATGTAAGAAGCAAACTATTGCAGCAACATTATCCACTGAAGCAAAATTTGTGGCTGCTGCAAGCTGTTGTGGACAAGTCTTATGGATGCAGAATCAACTCTTGGATTATGGGTTCAACTTCAAGAATACTCCTATCAACATTGAGGACTGATTAGTTAGTTACACAGTCCCATGCATTGCTTGAGGGGAGGCAATTCAATGCCTATTTACAAGATTCTGCCATTGTGAAGAGAAGACTGGAAAGTACCATTGCTAGTCATATGAAAGTATCAGATGAAAGTATCGCTCGAAAGTACTAACGTGCGAAAGCAATCGCTTGTCTTATCAACGTACTGTTCCAACGGTCAAAAAGAGGGGTAAAAATCAAATAACGGTAACTTTGTTATTATGGGCTGTGATTTTTCAAATCCTACCTATAATTAACTACTCTCCGAATTTCCCTCTCATCTTTATACTTACGAATCTTTTCCATATTTCTCTCTCTCTCTCTCACCATTACTATTCATCAAACCACTTTCTTTGTAAACAAACAATCAATGGCTAATCGAAATATCTGCTTAAACACAACATGGTGGCTAATTTGGATAAAACTGAAGCTAATGTTGCATTCCATGATATTATTGATTTTCTCACTGGATCTCCAATCAGTTATTCGCTTGGAACCAGATGTTATTGAGCCATGGATTCAACAATTTTGGGCATGCTAGAACTCATATAGAGAATGATGAGTCATATATACAAAGCTAAAGTTGTTGGAAGGATTGTGAAAGTTAGTGAAGCCTCCATTCGAGAAGATTTGATTTTTGATGATGAAGAAGGGGCTATATGTTTTGATAAACAGCTTCTTTGGGATACTTTGAGAGACATTGGGTATGAAGGGTCTTTAACGGAAACAACATTCAAGAAACCCTTGTTTAGTCCGCATTGGAAGTACTTGGTACATGTATTACTTCATTGTATCAGTTCTAAGAGTACTTCATGGGAGCAATTTGGATCTAATATAGCATCTGCTTTCGTGGGATTGGCTACAAATCGTATTTTCAATTTTTCAAGGCTAATTTTATATGGTGTGCTCTCTCACATTTCTCATGGATCACGCTGGCTAATGTATCCACGATTTATTCAAGTCTTCTTGAATAAACAACTTCATGATGTACCAAAGCCGACAAGCTTATTACCTGTTGTGGTACAACCAGCAAAGATTTTCACTTTCATGGCTAGAAAAAGTGATTTGTTTTCTGGAAGGAACACTCCATTGACTACTTCTATGATGGAGATTGTTCAAACAATCAGAGATGAAGCTGCTGCAAGTGAAGAAAGAGAAGGTACTGCATCAACTCAAGGTACTGCTTCTCAACATACCGCTTCACAAGGTACTGCTGAACCGAAGGTACTGGCTTCACCTGCTACCTCTCACCAAGAACCTGCTCATGGTGATTCAGAACCAGAAGTAAACCCACCATCCTCTCCCAATGATTACACTTCAACAAATGGGCTTCAAACATCTGGAGGAGATGAGGGAGATGTGGCTTCTGCGGGTCAAGTTCTGGATAACTATGCTTTGACAAGGGAGCTAGTAAGATTGAAGAAAGACTTTGAAACTCAGGCTGCACAAATCAATAAGTTAAAAATCAAATTTCGAAGATTAAAGACTTTTGTATGGCCTTTGGTTAAACATCATAGGTTATGGGTAAAGTCACAACAGAGACAAGGGAATAAGTTTAAGAAGTCTTCAAAGGGCAAAAAGGTTCAACAACAATCTTCTTTCAAATTGGGGAGGATATTGGATGAAGAGAAGTTGAATGAAGATGTTCAACCTCATACAGATAAAGATACTGAACCTAAAGGTACTGATGTTCAAACTCAAAATACTGAAGCAAAGGTAAATATTGAAAGTACTGAGCCTGAAGGAACTGAAGTTCAAAGAACTGGTGTAGAAAGTACTGATGATCAAGGTGTTGGTGTTCAAAGTACTGCTAGTCAAGGTACTATTGCTCTTCAAGGAACATACAGACAAGAGCTAATTACACAAAGGGTATTAGATTTTGAAGAAGAAGCTGGTCCTTCAACAGTCATACCAGAAGATGAAGCTGATACACCTAAACCAGTCCACACAGTAAGTGATGATGAGATCAGAATGATATTGCACAACTTATCAAAACCAAGGGGTGTTAGCATTCCAGGAGTTGCTGAAGAATAACCTCAAGCTTCTCAACCTGATTTGGATCCTAAAGACAAAGGTAAAGGTAAATTGGTTGAAACAAAGAAGAAAAAGAAGCTGACTTTGGCAGAACTAAGAGCAATTGAAGTAGCCAAGAATGAAGAGGTCTAAGAAGTTTCAAGCAGTATGATGCCGAGGTAATATACCAGTGAAGGAACCGAACTCATTGTATAAAGAGTTTACCAAGAAGACCAAGTATTGCTAGGAAAGAAATGCCATGATGGCTTATTTTAAAAGGTCAAGGGTATACTGGGTTACGAAGTTTAAATATGTTGAGATGAAACACTGTATGAATTGGTAAGAGAAGCTTATCAAAAGCAAAGGATAGTATTAAAGATTTTAAAGATGATGATGAGCAAAAGGAGGATGTGGAAAAGAAGTTTAAAGAGAAAAAGAACAATGAAGAAGAACAACCATCAAAGAAGGTATAGTTGGCGAGATACAATTGATGAGCTAAGAAATTACTTAAGAGTTATAGACTTTGAGCATTCTAAGTCTAAAATGTGCAGAAATGAAATCAAAGATAACTACTTTTGAAGTTGTAGAATCACCAGATGGAAATTATCTGATGTTCCATAGAGAAGATGAGAGTTTCGGTGTGTTTAATTTGCTATGGGACATATTGCACATCATCAACAGAGAAGATTTGTGGCATTTATACAAATTAGTGCAAGAATATTTTGAACACATTCCATCAGAAGGAGTTGGTTTAATATTACTTGGAGACCTCACAACTATTTGGGAAATAGAGGAAACAAGTACTAATGCTATATGAAATAATCAAGAAGTATGGGAGATTAATAGTTGGAGATACTTTGATGAATATGGAGTACATGTTTTGGAGCTAGAAGATGGAACCATGATCCATAGTAGAAAGAAGATATCCACTCACATCAGATCTTATGAGAAGAATGCTAGATCATGGAATGGAGGTTGAAAGAGAATGAAACAAAGATTAATGGTCATTGAATTATTCATCGATGGACAACTATGCTGATGGTGATACATAAATACCGTATGATTCTTAATTGTAAATTTTTGATAAATCAAGATTTTATTCAAAGTATCATATAACGACAGATTTTTAATCAAAGTACTGCTTGCAACACAAAACCAGTTAATGATTTTTGAAAGAAAACTTTTGTTAAGTGAAAAATATTTTGAAACAAAAGTTAAAAGCAACGAATGGATTTTGAGATGGTTACAACAATAGGTTATCAATCCACCATGTTTAACAAAAGGATTGGCTAATCCATGAGCAAACGGCTCTGGTAAAGATATCTCAAATTCGTTATATAGTTGACAACTTGCTAACAAGTTGTATGGTAATCAACTTACCATATCAGCAAGTGTGAAGAGTTGGCTAGCCCACAAGAAAAATGGCTTGTGGTAAAGGCTGTGGAAAAACCATTTATATGGTAATTAGTTCACCATGCTTGCAAGAACTAACTAGTCCAAAAAGGTACAACTTTTGGTAAAGACAAATCAAATCTATTGATAGCTGATGATTTGCTAAAAATCATATGGATATCAATGTACCATGGTCTTACACACCTAAACATTGGGCTACTCCAGAGTTAATGGCTTTGGTAAAGAGACATCAAAATCCATTAAATTTTCAATGATTCACCTCTCACAGGAGTTTACACACCTGGAAGTGATGAGAATAGACTGAAACTTAAAAGAGCTGATGTACAAATTGTCATATGTTGCCGAAGGTTTAAAAGATGGAGCTTGCTAATTGTTGCGAACAAATTACGATAAAGACTACTTTGATGATGATGATATAAGCACATGATCTACAAAGACAAAATTTAAAGATAAAGCCACAATCTCTCTTTGAAGACAAAGATGTTAAAGTTGAATATACAAAGGAACTTGAAATCAAGCAAGTAGAATTAAAGTTAGGGGAGGATTGTTGGGATATGAAAGTGCTGAAGAATGACAAAGTACTGAATAAAGTCAAAGTGCTGGAAGAAGTCAAAGTACTGCTTGATTATCAAAGTACTGCAAGGTTAAAGGACTGCTATGCAAAATCGCTAAAGATAATAATATAATTCTAGAATGTTCTTAGATTAGTTTAGTATTACTTGTCGTACAAGGTTTGTAATTGTAAACCGACTAGGGTTATCCTTAAGCCTATAAAAGGACCCCTAGATTGGCATTAGACGTATGTGCATTATTAGAGTTTTTCATATTAGAGTATTAGAGTTGTTAAAGAATCTGTATAACAAGCAGGTTCTAAGTATTAATAAAATCATTGAAGTTAAAGTTAATTCTTCTTAGCTTTGTTAAGTAAATTCCGCATACTTAATAGAGTTAGTTCGGTGTTTCATTGTTAATAACTTAGGATTTATCCGAGGTTATTAAACCCTTACAAGCTATATAAGTTAGTTTGGTTAGAGTACATCGATCCAATAGATCCTTTGGATCTGAGGTTAGAGAGTTTACAACACTAAGAGAGAATGTGTGTGAAAGGGGTCAGTTATAATGAAGAAATGGCTCTTTATTTATAGGCAAAAACATGCTATTGTTGCCCGGATCCCACGAATCCATTAAAAGAGGGATCCGTCCAGTGTAAACTGGGGGATCCGTAGGACGTTCCTCCTACATGGGTCATGGGTCATGGGTTAGCTCCATGGGTCATGGATAATACCCATTATGACTTATGCATGATGTCATGCAATGGGTCATGGGTTATGGATCATGCTCCATGGGTATGGGTCATGGACTCTGGGTTTTATCAAATACATTCAATGTATTTAGTCAATGGGTCAAATACTTAGACTTCTACCCATTATATTACCCAATACAATACATACTAAGTATATATATATATATATATATATATATATATATATATATATATATATATATATATATATATATATATATATATATATATATATATCTACCCAATATGTAAACACTAGTTGTTATACATATGTATTACTATAACATGAAAACACTATTACTTGTTTAGTGTTTTATATGAAAACGTAAGTGTGGTTGTAAAATATTGGCTCAAACCATTTACGTATTTTATTTGTTTCGTTAAAATGATTTTACGTTTGTTATCGACAAAACATTAGAAGATCGTAAAATATAAATAAACGTGTATACGGCTTATTTGTATTAACACAAATTTTGTACTTGGTCTTGGAGCGGCTGTGGGATGCTCCAGCACAAAGAGGAATGAGTGGTATGTGCCTCCCCCTAAGGAGCTTAAGTCCCCCCCCATGAATATCAAGTCCCCCATCAAGAAGTTCACCTGTTATTTTTAGTTGTTGATATAATGAAGATGTATATTTTTGGCTGATGATGGTTACTCGAAACAATTCTTGTTAACATGTATATTTTGTTGTATATGGTATAATTAGTTGGTGGTGTGTGTATATTTTGGCTTTGTTGTTTTCATTTTGTCAGTTTGCATTTGCTTATGCACTTTAGGGCGCTGTTTGGAAAAACCCATTTTGACTTATACATTCAACATATACCAAAAAATTATTAACCAAACTGAATTATTACAATCTTTTAAAATATCTTTTGTTTGCATTTGTAGTTTTGGTTTTGCTGTTTACGTTGTTCAGTTTGCAATTGCATGTGTAGTTTAGGGGGTTGTTTAGAATAACACAATTTGACTTATAAAGTCAACAGATACAAAAAAAAATTGTAACCAAAATTCAATTGCTATAACAAAAGAAGTACACACATATCAGTTAAGTTACATTTAGACTGAAAGACAACATGGCATTTCTTTCAAGTGATTCACTTGGTTAATTGACTAGCATGTGATCCACTTGGTCTTTGAGTTGCAGGTGCTTCACGTGGTGTTTGTCTTGGGCGTACTCCACTTGTTCTTTTAGTTGCAGGTGGTTAACTTTCTTCTTCATCACTGCCCAAGGAAGCACCAACTCTAGTAGATGAAGAAATATGTAGGCCCACTACATATCCACCACTATCTGTTGTAGTTGTGTTTTCCCTTGTAACGCCACCTCTATCAGTATAAGATGTGTTTCCCCTTCTGTCAAGGCACACTGGACAAACATACCACATAAAATCTCTATAAGGTGGACGCAGTTGAAGGTTTTGCAGTGGAAACTGCATCATCACTTTAAGTTTCATGTTTTGTGTGTTCATCAGTTTATGGATATCCACGACTAGTGTGTAGATCATTTGAAGGTTCAGCAGTTGAAGGTTTTGCAGTGGAAACTGCATCATCTTTTATATTTTGTGAAATGTCTCAGAGAACCATGTATCAGACAATGACTCAATAGTTTCAGTTATTTTCCAGTTGTATCAGACATTGAATATATAGTTGACTGTTATAAGTCAACTTTCTAAATAGTTAGTTATGTATAATATTTGTTTGTTTGTCTTATAAGTTAAATTCTGTGAGATCATACTATTTTATCAGTTGACCTTTATAAAGTCATACTTAAAATGTCGGGTGTAATGGTATAATCAACTCAAACAATCACCCCTTTCTGTGTTGGTGGAATTAGGTTGGGTTAGATTTAACTAAGGTATGGTATAAATGTTTATGGAGTATAATACCCTCGACTAATTAACAGAAATCAGACGTTAACCTGGGCATTAATGGTCAAGGGACTATTTTAGCCTCAAAATCCCATACTTTGGACTACTGACGACGAAAAAGGCAAGTTTTGATTCAGTGTGATATTTTTGGACAAGTTTAGGGACCAACAATTTATTTTAGTCTTATATATATAAAGGAAAAAATTACAATAACTACCATGTACTTTTAACTATAACTGTTGAATTTTAATATATATTTTGTTATAAAAAAAGAAAAAAAAAACACCCTTACCCGTCTAATAACTTTATAAATTATTTTAAATTTTGTTCAAATTAATTTATTAACGAAAAAATTAATTTATTAACGAAAATTCAATATACACTCCTAAATTATGTAACACGTTACAAAAACTACCATACACTTTTACTTTTTACAAATTTTTATCTAATAAACTTTATTTATCAATTGTCAAATAACTATTATACTATATAACCTTCATTGACGTGTTTTGGGGAGTCGTCACTGTTCTAAAGCTTCCTCTTGGAGGATTACCTTGAGGGAGTGGGACGGTTTGGGTTCGTTGTGGAGCCGCGGCTTGAGCCAACACTGTTCACACGCAGTGCCGAGCTAAGCTTTCAGATTGAAGGGATTAAACAATTATTAGTGCTCTTTTTCTTAGTAGGATCTCCACTAATTTTCCACTTAATTTTGGAGGTGAATTACATGTTTAACACATGTGTTTTGGATTAATAGGTGTGTTTTCCACTAACTTGCCACTTAATTTTTAGGTTAGTTCTTTTCTTAACACGTGTGCTCCATTATCGGTATGATTAGCTATATATAACATAGATGGAAGGTTCATTGGGGATTTCTAAAAGTGGTGGTTTATCAATCTTCTCATAGAATTTTCGTTTTGGCATTGACGAGGAGATTTTCGAAGCTTCGTTTGGAGTTGTTTTGGTTTCCAGGTATATGTTTGAACAAGCTTTTTAATCTATGTCTTTGATGTGGTTGTAGTTTTGAGCATGTAATCATATAATATACTTTGACTGTTTTAGGTTTGGTTTGTAATTAGGGGTTAGAGAATTTGTGAGAATAGGTTACAGATATGTTTAAACATCCTTTTTGAGTTCGAAGGTGTAAGTATGTAATTTACTTTAGTTATTTGATGCTTTGTTTTTTACAATTTTTTAGGTTTGTTAGTGCATTAGGTGTGTTATGTTTCAGTGATTGGAGTTTATAGAAATGGGGATTGGGCAAGTTTACTTTAACTGTTTTGTGTGATTGAATGTTAGACATGTATTTGATGCTTTGTCTATTGCAATTTTTATTATGTTCATGTGAATGAATGCTAGACATGTTGGAACTTATTGTTGAATCGTTTTGTTAAATCTGTGGTGCACGATATTGTTGTTGGTGTATATGTGCTTTGTTTTAACCGGTTGCGAGTTGTTGTCACATGTTCTCCATGTACTTATTGAATGTTTAGTTTTCGGATGTTTTATAATGCAAATATTAAGTGATGGTTGTTTCATAATTTGGGTTTAAATTCTTTTTTGGTATTTTGGTTGTGCTAGTCTCCTTACTTATTAGCCTCATGTTCCTTTGTCTGATGTTTGTTTTGCAAATCAGCGTTTTGCAGCTTTTTTTAGGCACATGATGATTACAAAAGTGCATGTTTAGTTTTGGGTTGTTTTGTGAGGCGAGGTTTGGGTTTATGCTTTTTTTGTTCATCATTGTTTATCTGATGTTAGTTTTCGGAATTTTCAGAAGAACAACCTGGACTTTCTCCAAGATAAAATTTCCAGAAGGACTAAAATTGGTTTTTAAACAGAAAAGGGATGATGGCCGCCAAATAATGTGAAAAATAGGATTTATAAAAATTCCTCAGCAAAAATTTTGAACTGCATAGTATACTTTGAAACTATTTTTCTATCTATTGTCTTACTGAACTGTTATGGTATGGTTTTTAATCTCACATTTGTTGTGGGTAAGAATTGCGAATAGATTTATTATTTGAATTGTTACTCGATTGCTATTCTTTTTGTTATGCAATTGTTGATGCCTTTCATTGCCATTGTTGTTTTTTTGTGCCGACTTTTTCTATTTAATGTTGTTATTAGAATGACACAGACTAATATTATGTAGCTTAATCCTTAGGATCCACACATGGTCTTGAATCCATAGTATATCGTACATGGATAGCACGAAATGGCCCCATGCCAGAACCGATTGGCTATTGATGTATATTGCTTGACAGATACATATGTTTAATAAATATAAGTATGTAATGCCCATGTGAATTGTTAGTACCTATGTTAAAATCTATTAATGTGCATAGGGCAATGGTATACAAGCAAATATGAATGTTAATGATCTTGAATACTTTAGTTCAATCCTTGAACTTGGCTGTAACACCCCCAAAATGGCCGCAGCGGAAGATTGTGTCACTAGGGTGCTACTTCATAATACAAAGTACAAGTTATAGAAAATGACCTCTAAATAAGACGTTTTGAAAAGTTACCATTCGATTAATGAAATCAGGGTTACAAACAATGAGGTCCCAAAGTATAATATATAAATGTTTAAAAAATATACTATCGAATGGTAAATACGAATGTATAAGGTCTTCAAAACATGTCATGCGAATCTAATGCTCTAATCCAATGCTAATTCCTTAAGATCCTGAGATAAACATGCTAAAGAGTGTCAACACAAAGGTTGGTGAGTTCATAGAGTTTAGTTAAATTGTAAAGCCTTTGAAAAAATTTCTCGCAGCAAAGGTATTGTAAATCCATTCAGTTCCAAGCTCCGCCCATACAAAACTTGAAACCTATGTGTTTAAAACCCACTGCTAAAATATAGTATGAGTAAGAAATGTGTGTATATGATAATTCTGTACGGCTACCCCAAGTATTTGATACTTGGGTCCGCAATGAGTTCTGTATAGCTACCCTAAGTATTTGATACTTAGGTCCGCATAATGCTTTCAAGAATAACGCAAATAAGTTTAACCCAATTATGTATGTATGCAAGTATTTATGTAAATGCAAATCATGTATATAAATCAAGCGAGTTAAGTATTTTTGTAATCGAGCATGTATCCCCCCTCAAGAAGTTTGTAAAATTATTAAACGAGTAAAAGTGGGGGCTACGAACTCACCTTGAACTAATGATATCACAACGTATAACGGAATCGAAGAATAAGCCGGGAAGTCTCTACGCGCAACCTAGAATGCGATGTTATGTCTTAGGTTCTAAAACAAAGAAGTGAATATATAAGCATGCCTTATATAGTTATTACATTCATTATGCTTGGATGTTTAACGTTTATAAGGTCGTATAAGTGTTTGAGTCTAGTTTGGGAGTTTCGTTTATTTAAGTTTTCCCGTCTAAATCTACCCGTTATTCTAAACCGTAAATGATCACGACTCGATTTTTACGTCTTCGGAAAGATATTTGAATAAACTTTACTGATTAGTGGGTCCCAATGCCCCTAAAGTTACTTAACTAAAGTGAAATTACTAATTTATCCTTAGCGCTCTGTTCTCGAGTTTATATTTGGAAGGAAAGGAAAGAAAATGAAAGAAAATAGAAAAATTGGTGTGTTCTCGAGTTTTTGTCAAACAGAAAGGAAAGGAAAGTGGAAGGATTTGATAGGAAAATTAAGAGGTTTTTTCCTACCAAATTTTCTGGCCAAATATGGGCGGATTTGGAAGGAAACAAATTTACACATAAACTATTTGTTATAAACTAAGTTATATAACCTTCATTATTTTATATATCTTTTGTTATAGATGTATTACTATGTTTAAAAAGTCATAACTATAATTTTTCTTTTTTTCTTTCTTTTCCTTCCAACTCGAGAACACGGCTTTGTTTATTTTCCTTCCATTTCCGTTCATTTTCTTTCAACTCGAGAACATGAAATATAAATGCCACGTTATTTTCTTTCCACTTCTTTTCTTTACTTTTCTTTACCTATCATTTCTATTCCCACAAAAGAAAACTCGAGAACAGAGCGTAGATGTATGAGCTGTTTCATTCAGCAGCTAACTGTCTTGCGAAAATGGCCATAAGTTGGTCTATACGACTCCTTTTTACTCCAGGTTTTCGGAAAAATTTAAGTTAGGATGTTAGCTACAACTTTTATTTTTTTACCAACAGGGGGTTCTAGTCAAGGTTTATGAGTTTTAGCCGTTTAGAATATGTTACTTAGTTTTAGCCGTTTAGAATATGTTACTTAGTTTGTGATACGTTTTACCGTTTTGGCTCTTGTTTATTCATTCGGATGAGTTGTGGGGTGAGCCAAGCGGAAAAATGACCACAAGATATAGCTCTAACTCTCTATTTTTTCACCTAAGTTTATCAGTCCACGGATTCTTCCCAATAGTTCCATTTATACCCTCCTGTCCAGTTTCTGTTTTGCAAACATAGTCGTTATGATGTTTCTAGTGTTCTAGTCCACTTATCCAAGCACAATCAACAATAACAAACATATAAACCATATTACATACATGAAATACTAGTATTTACAGAAATCAAATGATAACATTAGAGTTTTCTTACAATACTTGTGGTGAAATTTAACTAGAACCATGAACAAGAACACTAAATTCTAAACCCTTTCAACCAAAGTCTCTAGCTTCCAATATTTTATCCATATTGCTAACCCTTGATAGGCTTGATCTAACCTTGTGAGAAACTTGTAACTTCAACCCATAAACCATTGTGTAGCTCCTAATTCAACCATGGAATCACTAAACAAACACAAGAACTAGGTAGAGATTACTAAGGCCTTCTTGACGTAAAACTTGTTGTATGAAATCAAAGTATGAAAGGATGTTGAGAATTGATCATGAACGGCTAGAAGGGGTAATGGGGGGTTTATAAGTCCTTGGTTAGTCAAAGGAGGTGAAAGGAAAGTTGACCTAACCAAGCTTGCTTGGAAAGCTAAGTATATGTGTCTAAACTTAATCACTAAGTAACTTCACATGTGAAATCTTACCAAAGATCAATTCTCACCAAGACATGTGTCTTGGTGAATCACCTTAAACACCTATATGAAGCTTCCATAAGAAGATTTGTAAATATTGGATAATATCTAGTGTTTACGGAGTGAGTTTTGTTTCCGTTAATCGCTAACTGTATGTTGTAAAGTCACGAAACTTAAAACCGGGTATCCTAAAAATATGAAACTCGTAAATATGTTAAAACTTATCAATATACTCTATATAAGCATATTAGATGATTGATAAGTTTTATCGAGATGCTTATAGTCGTGAAAACATAGAAACGAGGGTTTAAAACGCCTAAAAACGCAATTCGAAAAATTTAAAAATCCAATACTTATAAAAATATCGTTTGATGTGAAAAACCTATATTTCTCTTGTTTGTAATGTTGTATGGACATATCGGGGTGCCTAAATGTCATTTAAACCTAAACGTAAATGGTTTTGTGAAATTTGCAAAAATGACCCGACGAGTGTCGAACTTTCGGGTTATCATGAAAATAGGTTAACTTACGAGAATGTGAAATAAATTTTTTTGGAGTGAATAGTAAAAAAAATAGTACCCCGAAAATGTGAATTGTTACATTGGCCAGCGTACATGATTTCAGATTTCAGTTGCGAGCCAACAAACAAGTAGCATCAGACTCTTGAAAACAGGACGAGTCTTGGTTTTGGGAGACACACAAAGTTTGAAAACATATCGACAACTGCTTTCCCAAACCATTATTAAAGTTTTTTTTTCTTCATATAATCAGCTTGATTTCAGGATAACTCAATCAGACAGACAGAGTAAAATTTATCACCACCTTTTAACAGGTAACGTATGGCTATATTCTTCTTTATTTGTAAACGAAAAGCCTATCCCAATCTGCTTTATGTTCACAAACTATATAGGTTGTGTTAGATTAGTTGGAAAGTAGTTATTTCTGGAGATCCATGTAAGAGGCAGACTGTTAAGAAAATTTGACATTGAAAATATGGAATAAGTGGTTTCGTGAACTTGGCAAATTTTCAGTATAAAATGAGCAACTTATTTTTGCCTTTTTGTCTACTAAAATTGTCGCATGAAACAGTGAAAATATCACTGAATTTACTATGTGAGATGACATGGCTCAAGAGTTTGACATGCGTTCGGTTGAAAGGGTTGATAGTCCCATGATTATTGTTGTGAGCTCATGTCGAGTGTCGCGGTACAAAAATATTTTCTTAATATTCAATGTAGTAAAGGAGCATTTTCTCATTGAAAGAAGTATGTGCTTATAGCGTTTGTCATTGATATTAGAGACTTACAGTTATCTGCCGCACCGACAACTCACTAAAGATATCCTAGGAATCGAACAGTCTCAGGTCAAGTAAGTAGCATGCATCACAATCGGCCATGCCTGATAATTTTTTATTGGCATTTCACAACATATAAGTTGGCTATTTAAATATGAATGTGGAACATATATACATGAAAAAAAACAATGTTAACCCGCCACTTGCAGTATGCAAATACCGTCTTGAGGATCGAGAGAAAGAGAAGATGAGAAACCAGTATTCTTTGGCGTTGTTGCTTCAAACAAACCCTAGAGAGCTACAAGGTCAGCTATTATGAAATAAAGGAACCTGAAACTTATATCGCATTATTTTTTCTATTTGGTTGTTTAGTAGAAAAGTATTAAGGGGTCTTTGCCATTATAGTTTAGATAATACTTAGGTTTGCTTATTGTTACATGATGTTAGGTTCACTTGTGAAGCAACCGTACTTACTGACAACAGATCAAAATATTGGTATTACAGGTCATGCAACGAATGTACGGGCAAGGTCAAGAACGATAATGATGTCTGGGAATGCATAGATCATGGACCCTAGCCAGAGCCTGTGTAAATGTAAACTCCTAAAAAATAAAGTGACATATTGCTGGAAAAAAATGATGCTCCCATTTTGAATACTAGTTCTGAGCATACATGCACAACTTCAAAGCCGTTTTTTCGGACGGAACAGCAAAAGCGACATCTACTTTCTTCACTTTGTGCGCTGATGATATCACATGATATCAATGTCACAGATTGTTTCAGATGCTCGAAACACCCGATCCTCAAAAAGTATCAGCGAAAATACTTATGATCGAAGGGAAGAAGTGTATATTATAATTCCATTTCAATATATAGATCAAGATAGGATCAATAGATTTCACTATAGATAACGTGTTTGGTGGTGCCATTGAAGCAAATGGAACGGCCAAAGTACCAGATGACTCTAGCGGTTAGAACCTATTAGTTCATGTTTACTGCTTTAAAATAAATGTACATGTTCTCTTATTATTGACACGTGTTATTTGTTCTGCATTCTTGGACACACCACCATCACCGAATTTAGTTAATTTCAAAGAAAGAGGAAAAACAACGTTGAGGAGTGAAGCGAGGACCAGATCCGCAAAATGGCCCCTTTATCTTGTCACAAAAACGGAAGTTAGGAAAAGGAAGAAGGAGTGATTGAACAACGGTCACTTTTGGTTTTTTTCTGCATTGTCGCATTTTCATGTAGTGGTTGGGGCGTGTGGGTTAGGATTATGTAATTCACGGTGGTGATTCAATGATGTATAGGGTTGAACACTTTATTGTTTTTGTTTAAGTTTGTATGCAATCGTATTGTTGAGCAGATTGTTGAACAATATATCTTGTTAAAGTCTTTAAAATATTGTTCATATGTTTTAATTGTCGTTTGTGTGGTAGACTAATGATTTCCGCGATTTACTGAGAAAGTAGATGTGTTCGTGTTTGGATGTTTTCTTTTGAGATGCATATATGCAAACGATGCAAGTCGTGATGATGATCCAACTTTTCATCTTAGTTACTAAGACTTAAATCTGATCTATCATGTTGTTGATACTGTGTAGCGAGCGACGGAAGCATGTGGTCCATCATGCTGCACAAAACAGAATTAAATACTCGTAGGATGGTTTGGCTATGGTTTTCGAAAACCGAATTACTAAAAATTAATATGTTTGGCATCGACATATCTGCAATAATCAAAGGTTTTTTATAAAAAAAATTGCTTCGGAAAGATGCTCTCACATTAAAAAAAGAAATACACATAAGTAAGCCGATCTCGAGTGAGAAAAAAATTGACAGTTCCGGTGTTACAAAATTATCGTTTACAATCTAACTGTCGCAACACTATCACGTGCTAACACTCCGCCGCAACGCGCGGGTTGTTCAGCACATTCGTTATACCAATAAATATGACGTCAAATACCGAATAAAACAAGCCTGAAATTGCATTGCTTTTAAATTACGTGCGATCTTAGAAATTACTATCATTTACCATATTAAATGTTTCTACACGCCAATAATGATGTAGGTTACATAGATTGGGGTGAGATTGTGAACAACAACCGCATTTGATCTAAGTGATAAAAATTTTGGTTAATAACCATTAATCAAAGTATTAGAATCTTGCAAGATTGTAAGTATTAAAATCTTGCAAGCTTATATTTGAATGAAATTTTTTACAACTCCATTTATATAATTTCCACTTTTAAATATGCTTTATACACTTTCACTAACTAGTTTTTGATTTTAACATATATGACATTCTTTTGATATATGTAAACCTGATATTTATTTAGAATTACTAATATCATATAAGTAGTTAAGCATGCCTAAGTTATACTTGATATCTTTATTTAAATGATTTAACTTTTCGTTATTTATAAGAAATAGTTGGATACCCGCGCACAGCGACCGCGATAAATATAGTTATATAATAAATATAGTAAATGAATTGCTATTGCTAACCCAACTCTCCTCGCAATTCCCTACCCGCTTAGTGAATTCATTTCACACCAAATGTATATGTGTTAGTTGTATGTGTTTATTTGGGTTTTCCGTATATTTCCCTTGACATCATTATTCCCGCATATAAAAAGACCTTCACAATCTCTTTCCCGTCAAACACTTTCCCAAAAGTAAATGATTTTGATAAATAAAGTTTGTATTGATTAAAATAAAGGTTAAAGTTATTAAAATTTGAATCAAAATAAAATAAACCTACTAAAAATGTAAAAACTAAAAACTTATAAAAATATATCAAAATGGATGTTGAATTAAATAGCATAAAATTTTAAAAAATATGGTGAAATTAGATCATAAAAAAATTAAACGAATTAAAAGATATTTAAATTTAAAAATAAAGGTGATTAATTAGTTAAAAAGTGAAATGTGTCACCCCATTATTGGAGATCTTTATTTTAGTTTGTTAGAGCTCCTCCCTTTTTGTTATTTTTTGGTTAGAGAAGTGACACATGTCACTCAATGATTGGAGCTCCTTATCTTAATTTTTTGTGAAGCCCACAACTTAAATGCTTTATATAGTAGTATAGATTAGGTATAGCCAATGTCATGCGATGTAAGCATTTTCTTATTCTATCAAACGAAATCGAAATGGATAAATAGAAGCATTCGAAATAGTCCACAGTGAAGCGCGGCAGAGCATTAACCTCGTTATGAATAACTAGGCGAGTACCCGTGCCTAGCGGCATCGGTTTCTAGCGGCAGACAATTAACGATATGCAATATTTCACTTTTCCAACATTTAACTAATTGATCATTTTTCTTTTTAATGTAGTATAGATATAGATAGGTCCAAAGTTCAAATTGTACAGTCCTATCATATGAATGATACATTCAATAGATACTTCGGATTGTGCAACTTGGTTGTTTAGTGATGGTTTTTTTTTCTAACTTTTTGAGCATCACATGACGTTTATGAGCAAAGCTTTCATCTCACAAGCATGTACTCCTACTCAAAGTGTCTAGTTAATGGGTCTACAAAATTGCATGACCGTTATTGAATTAATAATATTTGACAATGAATCCCTCTTAACATGCTGCCCCCACCCACATGTTATACCATTTGAGGTGACCTAACGTATACATACAAACACGCACATGACCTATTAAATTGATTACCTTTGTACAATGTAACTCAACATTAGTGTATTAGGCAACATGATTTTGGGTAATGGTTAATGCTATGAAAATAATTTTTTACTAATATAAGAATCCTTACTTTGTCAATATTTAACTTTGGCGAGCTGCACCACAAAAGTGAGAGGCCCCTGATTGTGTTTTTGTCACACGAGTAAACATGTGTGCCCAACTATCCCAAAAGGTACACGTGACTCTCCTACCCCTGATATGAACATGATTATATTAGAAACCATTCCTCAAAGATTGTATACAACAAAAGTCAAATAAAAAGTAACATCAACTATTATACTTACTCATGATCTTCAATGATGACACTTTGCCTAACATCTGCAATTCCAATAACATCTGCAATTCATAATATTTGCTTGTTTCTCAGACTGCTCGCAATAGCTATAAAACTACGGAGTAATTTGTAAGATTGTATTGATATGAACAAAATATGAACACAGTGATCACCATACATATCACAAAAAAAATACTCACTTTTTTTTAATTGAGAAAACAATATCCTTTCTAAAAACATAATTCGAAAAATCATCTGTTGGATGTATTGATGATAAATAAGTTAATAGGCTTAATTTTGTGGTATAGTCGCATAAACTAAAATTACTTCATACACTTCCCCTACGACAATCATTGACCGCCCTAAATAATCAACCCGTTTACCTAGCAAACAATGACAATAGAACATTAAAAGGGTACATAGAAATAACTTACATGATATTGATGATGACTGACACATCAACGCTGATCTCTTTACTGGTAGAATCACTATGTTATATACAAAATAAAAGAATTGGGAAAACAGATGATAAAAACTTGAGAAAAAAAGATGATGCATTGGTGATTGTTCAAGAAAAAATGGACTTCAATTTAGTTGAAACTCAAACTTACGGATGAATTGAAGTTTACTGCAAAATCAAATGATAAAATTAGCCCAAATAAGAAATCATTATAACATTCAAAGTAATTACTTGATAATTGTGCGTAACAATATGGGAAACGAAAAAGTATGTTCGGTTAGGGTTGATGCGAGAGAAAAATGAGGTGAGAGGGTTTGATTATTTTTATTTTACGACAAATATGGTCCGATTTATTTAGCTTCCATAGTAAGTTTTCATAATGTTTTTTATTTGGGGTGGGTTACAACTGGTTGAGGATCGAATAATGGGAGGCTTCAGTGGGAAGCTTTGATTATGAAAGTATCATTTCTATATAAAAAAAATCAAGTTTTAATTACTTACCATGAAATACGAATGGGCTGGCATCCATGCAATATTTCCATGTAAAAATTATAGGCTGGCGTTAATATGCAAAACTCAAATGCTGCGTTGACTAATTGACTTTTTTCACTTTTCCAACATTTGACCATTTGACCATTTTTCTTTTTAATGTAGTATAGATATAGATTGTAAACAATTCCAATCTTTATATTTTGCTATGAGGTCGCAAGATAGACACTCACTTTTCTTTCATTTTTTTCATTATAACGGACAAAAATAGCACAATCTTTTCTATTCTAAAGACAAACAAGATTACAGAAAACCTCTACTAAAAGATTGTGCTCGCTACATCACGTCTATTATTATATTCTTTTTTTGAATAACACCAAAAAATAGGTTATATTTACACTACTTTGTGTTTTACGTGTATCATATCAGTTTTGGGCAATGTATTAATTGTAACATTTTCTCTATTTTCTCTCTCCTCTTCCACCATTACACTCTTCTTCCACCTTCTTCCATCTTCAGCCCGATCTAACACATTTGAACGAGTTCTACTCAAATTAAACACTACCGTCTTTTTGTTAACCTTATTCCGATCAAGACGGTACTTTTTATTTTGTTGCAGGAACAGTGACGCGCCGCCACGCGCCACCGGCAAAGTCGTCGGAATCTTTATTTTTCCGGCGTTATAAAGCAACTTAGCTCAAGACCTTCTTTGTTTAGTGTTTTTCGAGTAATTATCGACAAACCGAGCTTTCTCCGGCGAAGTACTCCTCTTTCTCCGCTAAGCTTCCGCATATTTTATTTTATTTCCTGCTTTCTCGTTTGTGTACTTATTTTGCAAGTTGTTGGGGTTTCGAGGGACTTACCGCCTGCTGTCATATCAGCCTACCGGCCGCCGCTACCTGCTGCCATCACTGCCTGACCGGATTTTTCCGCCGACAGATTTTTTCCAGTAGCAGCAGAGCGCTTGTCTTCTTCACCCTATTACTCTTTTACTCTTATTTCTTATAAATTTTTGCTTTCTTTTTGTTTTACAGCTTGTGGTTTTCGGGTTGGTTTTATTGCTTTTTTATCCATCTGCCTTATTTTCTGTACTTTGCCCCCTTTGTGTCGTGCTCCCCTTTTTTGCCTTTGCGTTTTGTTCTGTTTGGTGCTTGTTATTTAGGGTCGGTTAGTTCCTAGGGTTGGTTGTAGCATAGTTTGTAGTTTGTTGGCGCTAGGATAGACACTGTGGTTGAAGATGGTTACCTGAGGTCATGTCTTTCCGGATTGGGAGGGGTTGTTGGGGTTGGCGGGGTAGGTGGTGGAGGCGAGGTTAGCGGGGTAGGTGGGGTAGACGGCGTAGGCGGGGTTAGCGGGGTAGACGGGGTTGATGGCGTAGGCTGGGTTAGCGGGGTCGGCGGGGTTAGTGGAGTAAGCGGGGTAGATGGGCCTAGGGTCAGTAGGGGTGGCGCTAGGGTTGCGTTACCCCGTAGGATCCGGGTGGGTAGTTGGAATATTGGGTCTTTGACCGGTAAGTTTTTTGAGCTTGTTGACGCGTTGAGGAGACATAAGGTAGACATTGCGTGTTTCCAGGAGACTAAATGGAAGGGTTCTAGAACGAGGGAGGGTAACGGGTACAAGCTTTGGTACTCGGGCTCTAGGATCGCGAGTAACGGAGTGGGAGTTATTTTGGCGGCGGGCCTCAAGGATAATGTGGTGCAAGTGATACGGAGGAGCGATAGGATCATGGCGATTACTTTGGTTATTGAAGGGGAGACCGTTAATGTAATCTGCGCTTATGCACCACAGGTGGGCCGTAGTGAAGTTGAGAAGAAGAGCTTATGGGACTCGCTTGATGACCTTGTTAGAGAATTCCCGCCAGACCAGCGTCTGATCTTAGGAGGTGATTTGAACGGCCATATTGGAGCGGAGATGGATGGGTTCGCGGGGGTCCATGGAGGTTATGGCTTTGGAGATAGGAACGACGAGGGTCGTACGATTCTTGACTTTGCTACGGCTCACGACTTGGTGGTAGTGAACTCCTTCTTCAAGAATAGAGATGTTCACTTGATCACCTACCGAGGGGGCCACAACACCCAGATCGACTACCTGTTGGTTCAAGAACTGATCTCAGCATGTAGGGACTGTAGAGTTTTCCCAAGAGAGACATGCTCATCCCAACACAATTTGTTAGTGATGGAAGCTCTTTTCGAGAGGCATCACCCAGGGAGAGTAGCGGCCAGGTCACCGAGGATACTTTGGAAGAATTTGTACGGTGAGGCGGCTGAGACGTTTAGAGCGAAAGTATCGGAGGATCTTTCTACACGGTCGGAAGACTTGTCTGCTAGTAACACGGACCGGATGTGGAACTCGCTTGCCGGCATCATTAAGGATGCGCAAAGGATTCCCGGTGTGACTAGAGGGCAACGAGGTCCTAGCTACCCAAGAGGGAATCGTGGTGGTTTTCCGAGGAAGTGCAATCCAAAGTTGCTGCGAAACAATCTAGGTTCAGGGAGCTTCAGGCGTGCCGAGAAGGCCACCAAGATGACATTTCCGCCGCAGAGGAGAGGTATAAAGCACGAGCGAAGGACAAGGCGTACGAAGATTTGTATAAGAAATTGGACTCGAAAGAGGGGGCTAACGATATATTTAGGATTGCTAAAGCTCGAGAGAGAAGAAGGAGGGATTTAGGAAACGTTAAATATATCAAAGATGTAGGGGGTCGGACCATTGTAAACGAAGAGGATATTAGGAGACGATGGGGAGAGTATTTCGCCTCTCTTTTCAACGCAGAAACTCCTGAAGGTAGCGGGGATGAAGAGAACCCCAACCAACGACCAGAGTGCTACTATTCGAGGATTAACCAACCTGAAGTGAAGGTTGCTCTACAGAAGATGGGAAGTAACAAAGCAAGAGGACGGACCAAATTCCAAGTAGAAGCTTGGAGGTGTATGGGTGAGGAGGGGTAGCTTGGCCTGACCGCCTCTTCAACAAGATCTTTTCCGGTGATAAGATGCCAGAAGAATGGAGACTCAGTGAAGTCATTCCCATTTACAAGAACAAAGGTGATGTGCAGGTGTGTAGCAATTATAGGGGCATCAAGCTTCTTAGCCACACCATGAAGCTTTGGGAGAGAGTTATTGAGAAGAGGTTAAGAAGGGAGACGAGGGTGTCTGAGAACCAATTTGGTTTTATGCCAGGTAGGTCTACGATTGAGGCTATTCACCTTCTCAGAAGTCTCATGGAGAAGTTCAGAGAGAGACAGAAGGACCTGCATATGGCGTTCCTTGACCTTGAAAAGGCGTATGATAGTGTGCCACGAGAGTTGATTTGGAGAACGCTGATTGATAAGGGTACACCAAGGAGATTGGTAAGAATTATTAAGGATATGTATGAGGGGGCTAGGACCCGTGTTCGGTCTACCGTGGGGGTCTCTGAGTTTTTCCCGGTGGAGGTCGGGCTACACCAGGGATCTGCCATTAGCCCTTATCTCTTCGCCTTGATCCTAGATGAGTTATCTCTAGGGATCCAAGAGGGCATCCCGTGGAGCATGATTTTTGCTGACGACATTGTGTTAGTGGCGGAATCGGCGGAAGGGTTAAACCTCAGACTTGAGCATTGGAGGGAGGCCCTTGAATCCAACGGCCTTCGTGTGAGTAGAGAGAAGTCTGAATACTTGAGATGTGACTTTGGGAGGATCGAGACAGGCCATCACGAAGATATTTGTATTGGTGACCACATCCTGCCACCCAAGGAGTCTTTTAAATATCTGGGATCGATGATTCACAAATCAGGGAGGATAGACGAGGACGTGTCTCATCGGATCAGGGCTGGATGGGCGAGATGGAGAGCGGCGTCTGGAGTACTTTGCGATAGGAACATCCCCTTTAAGCTTAAGGGAAAATTTTATAAGGTGGCGATTAGACCAGCTTTGTTGTACGGTCTCGAGTGTTGGCCCATCACCAAGGCACTTGCCAGCCGGGTTGAGGTGGCGTAACGGAGAATTCTAAGATGGATTTGTGGCAAAACTTTGCTGGACATGATTCGAACGGAGTTTTGAGAACAAAACTTGAGGTCGAGAATATTATCTCGAAGATGAGAGAAGGAAGGTTGAGGTGGTTCGGACATGTCAGGAGAAGGCCACAAACATCACCGGTTAGAAGAGTTGAAGAGCTCCTAGTGGATGGCGTGAGAAGAAGGGGTAGACCTAAACTCAGATGGGAAGACAGAATTAAGCTCGACATGAAGGAGCTTCTCTTGTCCGAGGACATGATCTCAGATAGGAAGACGTGGAGAGATAGAATTAGGATCTGCGGGTAGTTGTCTTAGGGTAGGAGCTCTGTGGCTTTTGTATCCTTTAGAGGTTAGGCTTTTGCGGGTAGTGGTGCTAGGTGCTTGACTGTTTTGCGGGTAGTGGTGCTAGGTGCTTGGCTTTTAGGTGTCCCCTTTTGCCTCTTTGCTTGTTTTGTTTTCGTAGACTCTCTTTTGCTTTGCCGTAGTCTTAGACCCTGAGCGTGGTTTGTGTTGCTCTGTTGTTGCCCCCTTAGGTTTTGCCTGCTTTGTCTGGCCCCTTGCGTTTGGTTTTGGTGCTCCGTGTCTTTTCTTTAGCTTTCTGCCTCGTGTGCTCCGACGTTTTTGCTTTGTGTTGCCCCCGTTTGTTGGTCTGCTTTTGGTGTGCCTGGGCTTTGGGTTTTATATCGGTTTGCGCTTTGCTATTAGCTTCTTTTTCGGTGTGCTTGGCGTGGTTCCTTTTCCTGTATGCCATGTTTGCTTGTTTGTTTGCTTTTTTTATCCACTTTTGCCTTTTGTTGCTGTCGTATGCTTTATCTACCCTTTCGCACTAGCACACATGCACTTGCCGGAGGTCTCGTTGGAAGCAGTCTCTCTACACTCGGGTTTACCCTGGTGTAGGGGTAGGAGCTGTCTACATTTTACCTCCCCCATACCCTGCCTAGGCGGGATTGGGTTTTGTTGTTGTTGTTGTATATCAGTTTTGGGCAAGGTTATAAATAGCGCGAGGTGTGGCGTGGCATGGCGGCATGACCAAGCCTCACGCTTTTGCGGTCAAGGTGAAAATTTTGCGTTTATAAAGCATGACATAAGCCATCACAAAATATGAAAATATTTATATATTCATATCATATTTCATATCTATCAAGTTTACAAAAAGATATAACATAAAGCGACGTGGTGGCATGACCAAAGCTTACTTTTTTGCGACTTTACGAGCTTTTAGAACCATGGTTTTGGGTCATTAAGTGAAAGTCAGATATAGTCGAGCCAATGGTCCACTAACAATAAATTTAACGGACTTAGCCACTTTCAAAGAATGAAGCATGTGATTATGTGAATGTTTAGACTCTAGAGGCCCAATTCACTAACAGCCTTTTCAAAATTTCTAATACTGTAATTCACAATTTATATATATGGGATTCGGTATCCGTAGCCCAAAGAAAGTTAAAGGAAAAAGACAGGCATTGTTAGCTGTATACTAAGTTGATTGGAGGTATAAATGTGTTCCTTATTTTTTTGTTGAAAGGCGTTTAAGAGAGGTGCAACATGAGGACGAGTTTTCAATGGGAAAAAATGTTAAAGAATTTTCTTAGTAGATCATATAAAGTTAGTTTTTTTCTTTTTCTTTTTTTTTTTTTTTGTTGAAAAGTTGCACTTAATCAAGCGATGTAAAATATGCCAAAACGTATTATGTGTGTAATAATTTCCAAGTATCGATGAAGACTTTAATAGTTTAATAAGCTTTTTATAAAGCCCAAGTATAGCATGAATTGGGCCTTTTCCAACAAGCCTTTAAGAGGTCAATACAAGATGATTTTTTTTTTATTCTATATATTTTCATATTGTGGATTACATAGAAGTTACTTAACTCTGTGACTAAAATTTGTTCAATTTAAGATATCAATTTTATTGTTTGATTAGGAATAAATTATGAAGTTCATCTGAGAGCAGGGAGTCAGAGTTGTTTTAAGGTGGGCGAAGCGGTCGATCGTTTAGAGCCTTAAAATTTTTGATGATCTAAAAAATTGTCCCGTTAACAATTATTTACATGTATATACATATTTTTCTTAAAAATAAAGTTGGATGAGTAAATATCTTAAGTAGATCATACGTCAAACGTTTAAATAGCTAATTTGCATTATATCGCATGAAACAGCGATATTTTTTTGTTTACTTTAAGTTTTGAAAGCTTTAGTATTGATTTTCGCCTACGGCCTTCAGAAACTCAATGACAGCCCTACAGAGAGTAGCTAGTTTTCCCAAATAACGGTAAGATGGAGACAGCGATAGTAACTAGAAATCTAGAATATAGTCTGTCGATCAATAGTAACAAGTCTTTTTTAAAACCTGTATTTTGTTCATTGACTTAATAATAGAACGATCAAGTGAAAACAAAAATCGAGCAACTACCATTAAATCTCCTTGACTTATAGAATAATGATTGCGTATACTGTTTAAAATTGACAATCGAGATACAAATATGTATTAAAATTCCAATACAATAACTTACAAATTAAAATTAAATCACCAAAAGGTCATATAGAAACATTTAATAACATTGCATATATAATAGATGCTTACTATTTTTCCTAACAAACCATTTTAAGTGTACATATAGGACTTAAAGTCGCCTTTAAAATGTCATCTTCAAAAGTAAAAAGAAAATGAAATGAATAATTGAGATAGATAAGGATTAAATAGTAAGGTGTGAGGCGTAGAAGGCTTCATGTGAGCCTTTTTTTCATGTGATAAGGTTTTTATTTTTGTATGATTATCCTTATATTATTGTGGGACCCACATTGGTAGGACCCCAGCCGCAACTGAGCACATGAGCTGACGTAGGCGGCTGCCAACCACCGCAAAAGGAGAGGAGTCGGTAGCGTATGAGATTTTGACGTTTTTTAGCTTCTCATGGTTTACCCTTTTAATTCTATGTTTTTTACAATTTGCCACTAGCCATCGGTTTCGAAACCGTTTTCCGTCTTTTTCAGTATGGAAAAACTTTCATCCGACCTATCTTTAATGGTCTATGGAACTTTGTGAATCCATACCGAGTAACATGGTGAAGGGAAAAGAGACAGACAGCAACACACTAGATACAAAGCCCAGTTTTTCTTTTTTCCTGCCCGCAAGAGTATACAATGACAACTTCTAGACACTCATGCTCAATTGCGTATTTTATATAATGCTTACGTATGTTAGACATTGAATTAACCATGTCATATTATGAATGTTCGTTATCTCATTAATCATAGAATCATGTTACATAAATAGAGATACATGGACTATTCTAGAAGTCGGGCTTTATCTCAATACAAAAATATAACCCAAGTACCCAAACTAACGTCTAGCAAAAACTTGTTCTTGTTAAAACTTATTTACTTAACCGAATGTGAACTTTTTAAACTACTAATATAGAGGTCGTTCTTTATATCTTGTCTTTGTGCTATGAACGTCACGCCCCCGGTTACCTTTCCGCTGTGACATTTAGGGAGTGTGACATATTGGTACCAGAGTCAGGTTATAAAGAACTAGGTTGCATTATTAGACCTAGACTATAACCATTTCATCACAAACATTTCGCGCGCATAATCACTATACATTCATACATGCTTTACTTGTTTTATATAACTTATTTATATATATCAAACTTGTCACAGAGATTGTCTATTCCTTACATCATCCTTTCATTGGATTCAGACGATGATAACACTGACTCGTCTATCCCATACATTATCCTATCGTCGGACTCAGAGGTCGAGGACACCGCCTCCTCTGCTAATGTACTTGTACCACCATCTCCTGACTACGTTCCAGCTTCGCCAGACTATGTCCCAGCTTCAGACAATGAGACTGAGATGTTTGAGGCACCAGCTTCACCTGACCACTTACCAACATCTGATGCTGAGACCGAGCCTTTAGAGGATGAGGCTGAGCACGACCCAGAGGAGTCCTCAGAGGAGGATCCCTCCGAGGAGGATACGACTATGGAGGATGAGCCACTACCGCCTCAGGCTGCAAATACCCGACCTACCCAGCCATCACCTACTGTACCCACTTCCACCACTTAGCCAGGACGGACTCTGTTGTTTCGTCACTACAGATTGTAACAATTCACATATATGAGGACATTATTTAATTATCTACGTCACTTAGTCTTTTAATTTTAAGCAAACTTACTTTTACAAGTAACCTAATTGGTTCAATCATGTACGTCATTAAACATACATTTAACTTAAACCGACACTAGACTATGCTCAGTCTATATATTTTATGCATTTTAGTTTTCTTACAATCATATTTTAAAAGACACATTTCACTTTTCAATTTTTACGTAAACCTTACACCTTTTACATTTTACGCGTATTTAACCTACGTTTTCAAGTTTTAACGATGTTTAATCACTCCAACAAGCTCGTGTCTCATCTAAAATACAAAAATAGGTTATGATGACAAGTTTTGACATTTTTATAAGTTTTATATTTTTATGCTACTCGGTTTCACGTTTCGCGTCTCAAAAACTTTACGTTTGCAATCACCAGGATCAAACTACACATTACAACTCAAGTTCTATACAAAATAAACCCACTAACTTCTCTTTTCCTTTGTTTTTGCCGCCCACAACACACATACCACACTTGTCCATATAGTTGGACAAAGTGTTCTATACTTTCAAAACAAAACTTCCTATCAAAACCACTAACTCTTTCATTTTCTAGTTTGTATCACCATTTCATTTTTCTTGCTCTCCTTTTCCCTCTTTGTGCCATACCATCACACCACAACACACATTCATCTTTGATTTTCTAGTTAAAAATATTATGTTCATTTTGAAGGTTCAAGTGTTCTTTATCAAGTTCTTGGTTAAAGTTGGTCATTTTTTGGTTTCTTGGGAAGGTTATAAGGGTTATTACAAGGTTCTTACTAGTATTCTAGGTTATTAAGTGCAAGGTTTATTTGATTTTTGGTTGGTTAAATTTTGAAGCATTGGGTTACTTTGTTGGTGATTCTAGGGGTATAGTTTTATTGTTCTTGTTTTGTTATCACATTTTCATCTCAAATATTTGTAAGGAAATCACTCCTTTTCAATTTAACTTCTGTAAATATTCATCTTCTATATTTTTTATATACTCATTAGACTTAATTATGCCTTGTACTTGAATTATGACACTAGAAAACATAACAAGGACTTTGACATGCAAAACAAACGTCTGATCAAGGGTAAAGACAAAATTATTTACACTAATCAGTAGACTTTGGAGCTTAGGTAAAAGATACAGGCTTATAGAGCTATGTCTTACGTCGTTTTTCTGGGTGACTCATTCCGTGACGACACCCGATGATTAAAATAGAAATGTTTTGGTGAAATGTGTCAAAATATGAGTAACAAATTTCAAATGTATAAAAATCGTTTTTTGCATAGAATCCTCTGTTGCACAAAGAATGAAAGTTGTAGGTAACACTTTAACTTAAACATGGCCGTGAAAATGGGTTAAAAGGGAGTTGTAGAACTTAAGTTATCGACACTTTACCGAGACTGTTTGTTGCTGTTAGAAAATCAGCTTGTATACTTGAGGGTAAATTAGTAATTTCCACTTTGGTTATATAATTTTGACACAGTGGGACCCACTAATCTGTGTATTTCACTCAAAAAGTTTTCGAGAATGTAAATACCAAATCATAACACTTTACGGTTTAAAAACAATGTTTTTATTAAGTCGGGACAACTAAATAAATAAAAACTTGAACTTGACAAATTAGTAACATTTGAAACCATTTGACCCTTTTTACTTGAAAACCGAAGTGGGAGGAACCACTATCAAAAAATGGACTCGTTCACCTTTCTATAGACCAAATAAACCTAGACATAACAATTTACAACATGCGGATTATTAAAAATGACATAAAATCCAAAGACCAAATAACTTATAAATTAGAGCTCGTAACTATTTTTAAATTGTCAAAAGTAAACTTAAACACTTATTTAACTTTACAAACACTATGTACAAAGGCATAACTAATATAATAACTTTATAAACCTTATTTTCTTATTTACCTTACCATATTAAAACGCAAGACACAACGTATATTTCTAGGTTGCTCGTAGGAGTTTTCTCGGGTTATTCATCACTTTATTTGCACTCTCATTATCATTTACTTTAGGTGAGTTCATAGCCCTACTCTTACTCATTTTGAGCTATTTTTGGGGTGAGAAAACATGCTCGTTTCACTTACAAACACTTTATTTTTTTACTGAAACACTCAAAAATGTTTACTGAAATACTTTACTTGTTTACTGAATCATATTACTCATTTACTTACATACTTAGCTTGTATTTACATATGGAAACAAGTACATTAAACATCTGCTGATTACCTAAGTTACCACATTTGCCATAGAAGTCCCCACTATCATGAGCCGTTAATTATGTTGTAAGCACGAGTGTTGTGAATAGATCTATTGGAGATAAACTCCCCCGTTCGGGATTGGTCGCACCAACAGAAAACAGATGCATTTCATTTGATGTCGTACATGTTTTTGGCAAAGCACTTGGTTGGGGTGATGCATAACTAAATGTCAAGGCTTCTGTGTCATGAGGTTAGGGCAATAGTAACACTTTTCATATATGACATTATATTTGTTATAATGGTCATATAAACTTATTTCTTGTGGTTCGTAATTTACGTTTGACGTTGATGCAGGTTTTACTGACCAGGTTTTAATATTTATAATTGTCTCGTTATACATATAGTCTACCCTTATGCATTAACTGCCAGTGTACCCGATCGTGTGTAGTGTAGTATTCGGTAAAACCTGTTAGGTTCCTAAATATGCAACACAAGTAACAATAGAAGAAATAGAGAGGAGATAATGACCGGTTGAACAATAAACAAACAAACACACACGTATGAGTAAGAATGGTTATGCGTAGAGTATGAATGAAAGAGTAAATTGAACAACCAACCCTCAAGTGAGGGTTTACATGAGGTATTTATAGGAGGGAAGCTAGGGCAACACTCCTAGTTCCCATCCTTTTCCTCGTCAATTAGCTTTAGCAGTTTCAGAGTAGAAAGTCTCTTCATCTGATGCAGTACCCTCCGAGTCCTCGTCAATTAGCTTTCTCTGCGGTTCAGGCTTAGGTACGGGAATAGGAACAGCTTCCTTGGCGGGAACTGTCCTCTTTCGTGGAGGATTCCTCCTGGGGAACTTCCTCTGACTCTCAGTGCTTGCAGCACTTCCTGCACTTCCTCTTCTGGTTTTTCTTGTAGGCGTACCAGAAGATTTTTCATCGAGGAAACCAACTTTGTTCTCTTCCACCACAACCAAATATCTCTTATAAGAATAGAGTGTTTGAGTTCATCTGAGAGAAGGTGATCTGGCAACACAGCACCTTGTTTCTTAGTCATTGACTCCTTAAATCTGACTGTAAGAGTAGGTTCAGACATCATGTCGAGATTGTCGGGGTCATTGATTCTCTTGGGGATATCTGGGTGATACCCAAGTGCTCTCTGGATCAACAGTTTAGTGTATCTGATGCAAGGAATCTTTGAGCCAAGCTTTTTGAGGAATGTCATCATGTCATCCCAAATCAGAGCTTCCACTTCGATGTGCTTCATGTTGATCAGAGCCCAGAAAATTTGCAGTTCCACGAGCTTGGGATGCTCATAGCCGCTGTCATGACCAGAAATGGATTTTGTGATGACGATATAAAGGGTTCTCCAAGGCTGAGGGATGTTCTTGAGATCTACGTGAGAATGCTTAATGATAACCCCTGAAGCTTCGTCGTACCCAATATTGATCAAGAATTGCAGAACCGTCTCTTCAGTAGGTGCAGCAGAGAATTCAGTTGGTATGATGTCGGGAATGAGGAGAACAGCCCTTAAGTCTGCAGGAGTGATGGTGAGTTGCTTTTGATTGAGCGTCACCGTCACAACATTTTGACCTTTGACCATCGCATTGTATTCCGAATTGCTGTATGTAGATCTCCGAACGATGGCGAGTTGGTGAGCATGTTCGATAGGGATGATTCTTCAGAATATCCACTGCAATGAGACAAGAAGATTCCGATCAGGTGAGAGTTTCAAAGTCAACTCTGAGATTGTTCTTTCCAATCTTCATAGGATAGCCATGTGGGAAGATATCAGCAATGGTGAGGACATTTGGTGCATCCACATTCAATTGAGCAGCCATGTCGTGATCTGAAATAACATTAGCCAAAAGAACCAACATATCGAAAGACATAATGTTAGTCAACAGAAGGTTTTATTGTCTAATTATTGAATGTGCAATGTCAATGATAGTTACGAGTCCAAAGTCACTTGTTTGTTCAATAGTCCAATGACGTCGTGATAAGTTTCGTGAGTTAGTTAACTTTAAGTTTTAAAGTTTATGTTATCACTTATTTAACACAACATATTGAACGTTTAAGCTTATTAGTGTCATTATTGGTTTCGTGACGTAATGATTTATTTATTTACAAGTTTGCACGCGTAACAATTCATAATGAAGGTTTGATCAAGGCTTATGCGTAGAAATGGTAGATTATGCGTAAACAGGAGAAATATACGCGTACATGTAAGCTTATGCGTAGGATCCTTGCTTACGCGTAAGAAATATTACGCGTAGGAAAAGGGGACCTTATGCGTAAAGCTTACGTGTAGGCGTATATAAAACCTTACGCGTAAGGCTTACTCGTAAGAGTAGACCTTATGCGTAGAGGTAACTGTTTATGCATATCCTTCACAGGATACGCGTAGTCCCTCTGTAGAACCTTACGCGTAACGCTACGCGTAAGATTTCTCTTACGCATACCATGCTACACGTAAGGTGATCCTTATGCGTAGATGGTTAACAACCTTGATTCCGAGTTTTACGAGTAGCAAGCCTGAAATAACATCACCATAACATCAATATTAACATTAACATTCATTCTATAACAGATCATGGCATGAAACTCATCAAACAGTTTATGCGTAAAAAGTCTTACGCGTAAACCAAAACCCTAATAGTTCAAAGATTACACGTAAGGTTTTTAGCCATAGGATTTGCACCAAAGTTTTTCTGGTAAGTCTAGGAAGCCTATAGAGTTGTTTTATCCAAGTTTTAACATCAAACAAGTCATGAATCAAAAATACCCAAACCATATGAACATAAACCCTAAATTTCAATTCTTTCATTGTTTATATTTCTGGGCAAGTTCTGGGTTTTAATATGATCAATTCAACTTTAAAACAACCTATTACAACAATCTTTATTACCAAAAACGTTCTCTTTTGAAAATACCCAAAATGACTCATGAACCCTAGTTTTGAAAAACAATCAATTCGTGTTTCTGGGTGGATTTTGAGGATAAACCTAGTATCATTGATGTTATTGAAACGTTTTGACATACATATTTTAACCACAAACATACACCAATGATTGTGTGTTCATACGCTTATGCGTAGAACACATAATCACTCATATCTCACGTTTTAGCCGTTGGATTTGCATAAAAATCAAAACCCTTGCTTGTAATTACGTTTAGATTACGAAAACACTTACAATTTGATGATCAAAAACACGGAATTGAAGCTTGAATATTAGGCGTAGGATGAGTTTGGTATGAGTAATAAATGTGAAGTGAAAGTTAGGTGGAGGTGTTTTTATTAAAATAACTTTAAGCTTTTGGCAGTTTTAGTCCCTCCACCTTTTCCATTTTCATCCAAAGCCTTTTAACTTACATTTTGGTTACCAAACAAAAAAATTTAAGGTAAGAAACTTGACGGCACTCCCCCTCGACTTAAGAAATAATGAAAGGTTATAAATTTTAGTCCGAGGAGTGTCAGTGAACCAGAAAATTTACCATCATTGATAAAAGAAACAACCGGGATAGGATAACATGCAAGTACACAGTTATTTTGAAACAGTTAAGTATTTATTTTCTCCCCCTCAACACTTGATCGAAAAAAATACTGAATTTTGAAAGATTTGAGTGTTGACGGAAGAGTTGTACTTGCCATGTTAAAATAAATATAGATAGAAGAATATTTTTGTTGTTTTATCGTATTTTATATTTTTGTATTTTGTTTTTGAAAAATATTTACAAAAGAAGTTTTGGTGTTTGACTGGTTTTTAAGAATGTTTTAAGAGTTCATCCAGTTCCTCTTGAGTCAAACACCTCATACCAATTCGGTGGACCAACTCATTAAACCTAGCAGGAGCTAAGGCTTTGGTGAGAAGATCTGCCAATTGGTATTCTGTACCACGAAGTATAATTCAACAGTACCTGTTCCACGTGGTCCTTGATGAAGTGATATCGAAGATCGATGTGCTTTGATTTGAATGCTTGAACTGAGTTGCATGAGATCGCAATAGCACTCCGATTGTCGCAGTACATCGGTATTCTGTCAAATACGTAACCATAGTCTTTGAGTTGTGTTCTCATCCAAATGACTTGAGCACAACACGCCGACATGGCTACATATTCTGCTTTGGTTGAGGACAGCGATGTACAATCCTGCTTCTTCGATTGCCAAGATACCAATTTGTCACCAAGAAATTGTAGTGCTCCTGAAGTACTTTTCTGAGAGTCTAAGAATCCTGCGTGGTCAGCATATGAAAAAGTGATTAGTTCAAAACCAGAATCCTTCGGATACCAGATCCCCAAATTAATGGTTCCCTTTATGTATCGGAGGATTCTTTTAGCCTCTGAGAGGTGGGTTTCAGTTGGTCGCGACTGATAACGGGAGCAAAGATAAACGGCAAAGACAATATCAGGTCTGCTGGCTGTTAGATACATGAGAGACCCAATAATACTACGGTATTTGGTAGGGTCAACCAATTTCCCATGCAAATCTGTGTCCAGCTTCTTGGTATGTGCCATTGGTGTGGCATAAGTATCACAAGTATTCATTCAATTTGTTCAGAATTTCAAGGGCATATTTGGACTGACTCAAGAAAATACCACGGGGTGATTGATGAACTTGTAGTCCTAGAAAGAACGTAAGTTCACCCATCATGCATATTTCAAAATGTTTCTTCATTAGTTTTGCAAAAGCGATTGAGTACTTTTTATGAGTTGACCTAAAAATGATGTCATCCACATAAATTTGAACAATTAAAATATGTTCCCCGTGATATTGTATGAAAAGAGTTGGGTCGACCGAACCTTTGGTAAAATTGTTGGCAATGAGGAAAGATGATAGCTTATCATACCATGCCCGAGGAGTTTGTTTGAGACCATACAGAGCTTTGTTCAGTTTGTAAACATGGTTCGAAAGCGCGGGATCAACGAATCCTTCGGCTGGTGACATAAACTGTTTCTTTCAGTTGACCATTCGAAAAGCGTTTTGACATCCATCGAAAGACGTGATGTTCATATGAGCTGCGAACGCCAAAAATATCCGAACAACCTCAAGACGAGCAACTGGAGCAAATGATTCTTCAAAGTCAATACCCTCTTCCTGTCTATAACCCTTAGCCACCAGACGTGACATGTTTCTGATGACGTTCCCTTCAAAGATCCAATTTGTTATTCCAAATCCATTTCAGACTAATGACGTAGACCCCTGATGGTCTTTCAACCAGTTCCCATACTTCAAGACGTTTGAATTGGTTGAGTTCTTCTTGCATGGATTCAATCCAGATATCTTTTGTCATTGCATCCTTAATGTTTTTGGGTTCAGTTTGGCAGACAGTGAGTGCATAAATGCAATGTTCACCGTCTGTGTGAAGACGTTGTCTCGTAACGACTGGTTGATTCGGGTTGCCAATAATATTATCCAGAGGATGGTTTTTTGTCCATCTATGTGTAGAGGGTTGATGTTGGTATACATTATGCAGATTTTGAGGATTCAAATGGCTTGTAGATGATTCCGCGACATCAGGTGCAGCAGTTTCATTAGCAAAAGGGTTGAAGAACGCATTTGGATCAAAATCTGCAGGTGGGGGTACTTCATTCTGAACATCATCAGCCGGTTCATCATTGTTGGAAGCGGTTTGTTCAACTGTTGTAGTAGAGTCACCTGGTGGTGCATTGTCAAAAGTAGTTGTTGTAGCAGGTGTATCAGGTATTAGAGTATTATCAGGTTGAGCAGCGGAAACAGCGGATACACCTGGAGCACGTTCATCAATATCGTCACTGAACAGAGGAGCAAATAGTCTTTCCATTTGTTGACGAGTAAGCTGAGGGCTTGTATCAGCTGATAATGGGGTTTGGGGGAAGTTTAAGCGGTTGTGACCGGGTTCCAAGCTGTTATACTCAGAAGCCATTTCAGTAAGTTCATCAAAATTAGCATGAATCGTTTCCATAACTTGCTTTGTACAACGATTCCATATCCGGTAACCTTTTGAATTCTCACAATATCCAATAAAGACTCCAATGTCAGCTTTAGATTTGAGCTTTCCAAAGTCATCACAATCATTATTTGGATAGCAAAGAGATCCAAAGACATGAAAGTGTTTGAGATTCGGTTTACGATTGAGGAGAAGCTCAAATGGTGTTTTGTTGTGGCGTTTTGTAATCATTGAACGGTTTTGAGTGTAGCATGCAGTTGAGACAGCTTCAGCCCATAAGTAATCTGGAAGTTTAGCATTGATGAACATCGTTCTGGCAGCTTCCACTAACGTACGGTTTCGTCTTTCAACAACTCCGTTTTGTTCTGGTGTGCGGGCAATAGATGTTTGATGCTAAATTCCCACTTTCTCATAGTATTCCCGAAGAGTTTGACTCACAAATTCAGTTCCTTTGTCTGTTCGAATTTGTGTAACGGTGTTCCGGAGCTGAATTTGAATTTTCGTGAGAAAGGTGATGATCATCTGTGGAGCTTGATCTTTACTTCGAAGAAAATAAACCCAAGTCCATCTTGAGTAGTCATCAACAATTACCAAGATGTAGCGTTTGCCATTTATCGTCTGCACGCGCATCGGGCCACACAAATCCATGTGAAGAAGATGAAGCACATGCTGAGAGCTGTGTTCCACCTTTGAAGGAAAATGAGAACGAGTGCTTTTCCCTTGTTCACAAGCTGAGCATAGGTGATCTTTAGAATACCGGAATCGCGGGAGACCGTTAACGAGTTTGTGTCGTGCAAGATTGGTGATGGTTTAAAAGTTTAGATGTGAGAGACGACGGTGCCATAGCCAAGATTTTGTAGATGTAGCCTTTGAGAGTAAACAAATGGGAGATGAAGCGATCATGTCTTGCATAGAGATAGTGTAAAGGCTGGATGAGCGTTGGCCAGACATAAGATCATTTCCTTGAAGATCACGAATGAAACAAGTTTTCTCCCTGAAAGCTACTTCCAAGTCTCCATAACAAAATTGACCAACTGAGAATAGATTGTGACCGAGGCCTTCCACATAATAAACCCTGCTAATTTCGATGTTGCCATTTATGTAATCTCCGTAGCCCATGATAGCTGCGAAGTGATCATTCCCGAATCTGACAGTACCAATGAACCTTGAAACAAAGTTTGATAACAGTTTAAGGTTGCCTGTCATGTGTCGGGAACATCCGCTATCAACAATCCAGAGGATGATCTGTATCACCTGCATTAGACACGGACGACACAGATGGAATAGAAGTAGATGTGGAACCCGAAGTGTTAGAGGGTTCCTCAGCAGTTATAGTTGAAATATACACATCAATGATTTTAGGCATCCATTTAAATCCTAGTATATTATGTAACCATTTCTGCCATCTCCAACTAGTCTTAGCTTTAGTCTTAGTGAATGTGCTAGGTGGTACAACAATCCTTGGAGGTGATACTGGAACTACAGGGACATCAATGCGTTTCTTAGAATCTAAAGAAGGCGATTTACCAAGCACAGACTTAGAAGCATTAGTGGACCTAGAGGTATTCCGAATCTTAGGATTCCATAAACGAGAGATGATAGCTTTAGCGACACATTTGTCATGACAATCAGAATTCATACTTTTACAAAAAATAACACAAGGTGCATCAGACTGAATATCAAAAATACTTAAAGGTTTTGCATTCGTTACATCACTATTCCTATTACATTTGCTAGACGCAATATTTATAGTGGAAGCAACATGAGTTTTATTCATAGTCCTAGGGTGTTCTTCTACTTCAGCATTCTTTATTGTTCTCTTCTTAGGTCGCAACTTCCTATTCTTCCTTGTATTGCTCCTAGGCTGTGAAGTGCGGACGTTTGGATAAGAGGCAACTATTCTGTTTCAGTAGAAGGAAGCACGTTAGCAACTTGTGATTTGGCAGTAGGGATTCTAGGTTCACGATTACTAAGTGTTACTGGTGCTATTCTATTAATCACAGAGGCGAAGTTGTTCATACTTTCCTAACATTTCCCTTAACTTAGTGATAGTGTGCACCAAATCTTGATTTTCAGAACGAAGATTTCCAGCATAATTCATGACTTCTTTAGTGTGTGCAAGATAATGATCAAGTTCGTTTGATGCTTCATCACGAGTCTGTTTGAGTAAATCAAATATGACACCATATTCCTTTTTAACTTTTGCAAGTTCTTTTTCAAATTTTGAGATTTGACACTTAAAAGACACGTTTTGATCATCCAGTTGCTCAATTTTAGGATCAGAAGATTTTTCACGCAACTGGGCGATTTTGTGTTGAAAAACAAGTTGTTGATCGTGAATATCTTTTTGACACCAATTAAGACGACGTATTGTATTTGAAAGTTCGTTTGACAATCGTTTATTTTCAACTGTTAAAGACTCGATCTGATGCACCATATCAGTATTTACACCATTATCAACAGAATCAACATAATCAGCAGAGATATTATCAGATGCATTTGGCAAAGAAAGTAATAACACAGCATTATGGATATCAGCACAAATAACATCTTCCAAGAGTCGATCAACATCTTTTCTCAACAGTTTCTTTTTACGTTTAGTATTAGAAATAGATGTTTCTGTTTTCTTGAAAATTGTTTTCATGAGACCAAGTTCCTTGTGAAAATCCTTTTTCCAATATAGTGCACAATTTTTCAAATTTTTGACATGGGGTAAAATTCTTTTCTGAAGAATATCTCTATGTTCTCACGCCATTGGCGAGGTAAAATGTTGAACTTTTATTTCAGAATGCAATTCAATCTCACGTTCCAAAATTTTGAGGTCAGATAAGAAAGTGGCAAAGTATTTGATAACGCGACAACTTTCGGCATTAGTTTTTACTTCACTAAGTGAAGGTAAAGGACCATTAATTTGTGCACCATTTAGTTGAGGACTGACTTGGAAACGGTGTGATAACCAAAGGGTTGTTAGAAGTATCTTGTTGTGTGACAAAAGTTACGGCTTTTGAATAGTTAAATGGTTTGTTGTAAACTACATTTTCCATTTTTGACCGACTCTCGTCATCAGCATCTAATTCCTCCATCCGATTATATTCAACAACAGTCATAATGGAATCATCAATTCTATGTTCTGCACTGTAAACTTCAGGATTTGGTTTGAATGCTCTATGTGAAAACTTAGGTTTGTAATCAGCAAGATTCGGTCCATATCCATTTGGATTTGGTTTGAAAGAAAACTTTTGAATCATTGTGATTGATTCACCATGTTTATAAACAACATTTTTAAACTCTTTGATTTTGTTTTTGTAAGTCGACAATTTCCTCAAGATAGTCATCTATTCATTTCGTTGAATGCTTTTTGTACTCAGAGAACTGTTTTTGACAAGTTAACAACTCAGCCTTAGCTTTTTGAGTTTCCAAAGTAAGAGCGTTAAGTTGTTGTTTATGTTCATGTTTCATTTGTTCTATTTGAGAAAACAAAGCATTCTTCGAAGCGGCTAGATCACAAATCTGTCGTTCCAAATATTTTTCATTTTGGTGTGATTTGGCAAAAGCGGCTTCAAAACCTTTTTCATGGTTTTCTTGAGTTTTGAAGAAGTTGAGTTGTCGAATTAAGCATTCATTATCCCTGGTGAACAGTGCATTTTTCTCTTTTAATTTCGTGCAAATTTCCAAACGAGAATGTTGGTCTTTAATTAAGGTTAAGAGCTCAGTTTCTCTGTCAGACAAAAGCTCATCTTGTTCAACGAGATTCTCAACATGATCATTCTTTAGATCCTCAAATATATTGACGGAGTCAACTTGATTATCAATATTAACCATACGGTCATCTTGATCATCAAATATAACTACGGGATCTATTTGATAATCATCAGAATGAGATGTGGAGGATTCATGTTGAACACTCGATCCTTGTCGATAGAGAAAGTGGCGGAGATATCACTCATTGATGATAATTGTTTGTTCAGTACTGAGACAAGCCGTCGTGTCATACACTGGGCATGTGTCACTCATGTGTAGAGCTTGCATTTGTGCCATCAACATCACTGCTGCATTAGCTTGCAAGTCCTCCATATCATCATCAGAATCTGCATCTGCCATAAAGTTCTGTTCCTTGTTGGTGAGAGTTCCACCAGCTTCATCCTTAAGAGCCAAGAGCAAAGCCTCTTTGAAATAAGCACTGCCTCTTGTTCTCGGTTTAGGACATGCATTAGCCAGATGACCCTTCTCATTACAGTTATAGCATCGAAGACCATTAACCCCATTCTGAGCATTTCCTTGTTCAACCACTTGAGCCCTTTGCTGCTGTGGAGCACCAATGTTATTCCTTCCCATAGCATTGAACCCTTGACCACCTCCCATCTGACGACCATAACCACGATTTTGAACTTCAACTCGTCCATTGTTCACAACAGCCTGATTTCTTGTATTAGATGAGGAACGAATGTGATTGTTGGATTTGTTTGTATAACGGCCAAATGCTTTAGCAATCATAACAAATCCTTGTTGCAATTCATCGAAGGCATTGGAGTCCTCATCAGCTTCACTGTAAAGAGCTTGAGCAGTGTTGTTGTTGTATGGAACCAATTGATTTTGTTGAGGTTGTAGTTGTGACGGATCAGAAGGTTTGATGGTTTCAGTTGTTTGAGGAGCGGGTTGAGGAGCTTGTTGAGGAAGAATGTTTGTTTGAGCCCACAAAGCAAGTTGTTGATTGTCCGGAAGTGATGGTGGAACAGTTTGACCACGGAGAATCCTTTCCTTATCAACTTTTTTTTGGTGAGGCTTCGATAGTCGTACAACAATCCGTAGGTAGCATGATGCATATCTTTAGCTTGACGGAGAAAAATGACATACTTCTCCCATTCCGGACCAAGACTACTTAGGAACTTTGTGTTGACAGCAATTCGTGGCATGATGATATCGTGTTTGTCCAAATCATTAATGATGTCTGAAAAGCGATGATGATAAGATTCTAATGACTCTCTGGTTCAATCATGAAGTGTTCATAAGCCAAGTAGATTTTGGATTCCATGTCTTTCTGATTGAGTGTTGTGCCTTGTATAAGAAGATGAATCTGTTCCCACATTGCTTTTGCAGTCTTTTGAGCATCAACACTTCGAAGGATTGGATTGGGTAATCCTAAAAGGATATATTGCATTGCAAGTTCGTCGGCTTCAAAGTGTAGAAGTTGATCACCCGTGAGTTCTGCAACAGTTGCAATGTTGGTGACATCATCTCTTGGTGGAACAGCAGTAGGATCTCCGGGTGTAACGATAGTAGGCATCTGAAATGGACCTTCCATAATGACCTTCTTTAAAAACTTTCCATGTGGCTTCTTTAGATCACAAAACCTAAAGAACCGAATCACCCATTGATCATAATTACCGGGAATGAGCATTGGAGGTCTATCAAGTGAGCCAGCTTCATGAATTGATTGTTGGCCACTCAAGGCTTCACACATTTTGCCAAACCATGCTGGTTCCTTCATAGTATTCCTGGATGGATGTTGATTGTAGAAGTTTGTGTAAGGTTGTACTTGAAGACTAGGTGGTGGTTGTACCATTTGATGTTGTGGAATTGCTGCAAGTAGTGGAGTATATTGTTGATTAAATTGTTGTTGATAAACTGCTTGTTGTTGATTCCATTGTTGATGTTGGGGACTTAGTTGTTGTTGTTGTTGTTGATTATAAGTGTAAGGAAAATAGTTAGAGTATGGTGGTTGTGACATGTTGAAAAACTTGTGTTGTTAAATGGATATTTGTAGTCGAATGAACCTTTGTTGATGAAGTATCCTTAGGCGTAGAATTCACAATAGCCAAGTAGCACTTATGCGTAAAAACACCAAAGTTACGCGTAACAGCAAGAGTTACGCGTAGGTTTAGCTTACGCGTAAGTAGGAGAAAAACACTAAACTTATGCGTAAACAATAAGTTAGGCGTAGAAAACTTAGGCGTAGGATTACCTTATGCGTAAGACTAGGCTTAGGCGTAAGATAAATCTTAAGCGTAGGATATTCTACGCGTAAGCTTAAGCTTATGCGTAAGTTTAGGGTTTTGGCCAAATGATCTTTTACACTATCACAGTGCAAAAGATATCCAAAGTCGACGTGTTTTCAGGCTTATCCAAGCAAGAAACCACGGAGTAAACCACGAAACTGAAGATCAAACCAAGGAGCAAGTTACGCGTAGAACTAGGGTTTTGATACGCGTAGTTCTATTCGTAAAGTGATTTTTTCCCAAAGATGTTTCTAAACCAGATTTTTGTGATGAAATAGCTTCAATATCACCAAAATAACACAAAAGTGTGAAACTTGATGATCCAAAACGTCTAAAACAGTTACACGTAGGATGAAACCCTCGAACAAAAACAAGTTCAAAAACAAAGATTTACGTGTAAAGTTTGAAACTTTATGCTAAAAACAGTTATTTTAACACCTTAAAACATTGAAAGTACAAGAATCTTGGATTAAAAAGTGAAAAAATGCGTTTTTAAGCAAACCAAAGTATCAAACCACGAGTCGTATGTTCTACGCGTAGGACCAAAAACCCACTTCAAGAACAATAACGATTCACCCAACTATTTGGCGATTGATACCACTGTTAGGTTCCTAAATATGCAACACAAGTAACAATAGAAGAAATAGAGAGGAGATAATGATCGGTTGAACAATAAACAAACAAACACACACGTATGAGTAAGAATGGTTATGCGTAGAGTATGAATGAAAGAGTAAATTGAACAACCAACCCTCAAGTGAGGGTTTACATGAGGTATTTATAGGAGGGAAGCTAGGGCAACACTCCTAGTTCCCATCCTTTTCCTTATTGGGCTAGGCCTAGGCTTATGGGCCTTCTACATAAGCCTAAGGCTAATTACTAACATAAAGGCCATATTAAGCTAACTATTACACATTAATTACTAACACTTGAATTAAGGTTTAGGAGTGATTCCAACAATACCGAGGTCTTCCCAAGAGCTATGTGAGCAGATTATAATTAAGTCTATGTGTCACATATTTTAATTGGTTTTAAGATTGAAATGATTAATTACTACTAAAGCAAGAAATGCAAGAAAGCGAATAAAGGCAAGGGTTATGATCAATAGAGGAGAAGTGTGCTAACCTAGTTACTCATCCTATCATGTTAAGTTCACATTTAATTACTTCCAATTGCTTCAAGTGCGGGTTTAAGTCGCTGGGACAACATTTGGTTAGTTCGTCCTAACCTATCAGCAAAGGTTTCCACGGGAGATCAAGCTACTATCCTTGAAAGTCCACTTGTTTTTAGTCCCCTAAGCCAAGTCATTAAGTTCCGCTACATGCAAGATTTATAACAATGAGTGCCCGGGCACTAGCATCTTAAACACTCATCCCTAACTTCTTAAGTTCATCCAAACGGTAGGTGATCAGTTGGTCAAATCGCACAAGCGAAGAAGGGTCGTCAGTTGGTCAATTATTACCCTTCCCACTCAGTCTACCTACTTAGGGACAGTTGGTCAATTATCCTAAGCAACTAGACACTACCGCCATTCAAAACTACTGAAACAAGGGTAGCTACCAACAAACTATGTATGCATACACTAGAAACAATTATACGGAAGCAATGTAAACATAAACAAAACAATTAAGGAATCATAACTAGGATAGCACCAGAGGTACTTAGCCACTCATATTAACTGAAATAATCGATTCAATGTTTGACATAATGAAATACATGAATTGAAAGTAAAAGAAATGATAAATTGCTAATGCTTATCGTTAGGGAGTGATTTCTCCATTGGAGATGGCTCCGTATGCTCTTCAAGATCTGCCTTCAGCCTCCTACCCACGTTCTCTGCTTTTGTGTGTGGAGTGAATGATGAGAAATGCAGAATTTTGGGCGGTATTTATAGGCCAGATCTAGTTACGGCGTAACTTAAGTTGAGAGTTACGCCGTAACATCAATATCTTCGTAATTTGCTCTGGAAAAGCTGGTTACGGCGTAACACATGGAATGAGTTACGCCGCATCGTTACAAAATCATGATTACACCGTAATTGTGGAAAGAGTTACGGCGTAGCTTGCAGCGGCGTGGAACATCATTTGGCCTAATTAGTTACGGCGTAATCCTAAGATGGAGTTACGCCATAATCTTTAGTTGAGTTGCTTTTCTGAGTCACGCTTTTGTTACGGCGTAATGTGAGAGAAGAGTTACACCGTAATTACTTCAAAATGGGCATACTATCATATATCTTCAATAAACTCTCCAAATCCGCGTCTCATTAGCTCCAATGCTCGTAAATTACCTGAAAATGAAATATAGAGGAAAACAAGCGTAAATCCATATAAATGATATAAAATACGAGCATTATAGGGGGAAATTGACACATAATATTCAGGACTATTTGATGTTATCAAATATCCCCCCACTTGAACTCTACTTGCCCTCAAGTAGACCTTATTAGATAAATTCCTAAAAAGATATCTCCCATTAACTAGAAAAATATAAGTTTAAAAATCCCTTATGCTAGAATAAAACAAAGTCGAACATCTCACGAAATGGGAACAAAATACTCAAATCTCTCAACTATTCTAAGTGTCAATTTTGGGGTGATCACTCAACGCACAATAATAGCATGTATTCTATCATAAGCTTGGCGGTTACACAAATCTCCACCACTAGAGTTAAGGACTAAACAATTCTCGAAGGCAATATGGGTAGACACGACAAAGGTTAAGGGTGAGTCGTCATTAATAACATGTCACGTCGAAGTGGACAAAATCAATGATACATGACCAAATCTATGGCCAAGACACCAAAGATTGCTCGATGCATCACCTAGACACGCTTCATGACTAAAGGGTAGGATAAGACAAAGGATATAATTTGTGTAAAGTAAAAATATACAGGAAAATGGTCTAAATCTACAACCAAGTCATCACCGCTTACCGTTCATCCAAAGTTCAAGTTTCAAAGCTTAGAAACCGGATCATGAAATACCAGGTAGATGTGCCATTAGCGGACGTCATGATGGGCACATTACCTTTTCTTCAATTGTTGGCGCAATTACCAACTCCATTATTCAAATGTGACCGAGGTAGCCTCCTCGATACTAAATCTATAATGAGCTCATAAAAATAGTGCTTATAACTTCGCACTTTACAATCAACAAATAACTATAACCTTTTTTTCTTTTTTTTTCGAATCACTTCATTTTTTATTTATTTATTTATTTTTTATTTTTTTAAAACATAAACATCTAAACATAGCATTCCCCCACTTGATATGAACAATATGAGAATTTGGGGGGTCTTCAATGATCTTCAAGAATATGTCGTCGCCGAAAGCGTGATTCCCAAACCTTTCTACTTGAATCTTGAACTTAGGCAACCAATGACTTCCCAATCACAAATAAAGACTACATGGTAGGCTAAGGTGTATGGGTGTAACGAAATAATATGTTGGGTGATCAAAATGAAAGGAATGGCTCAGATGGGTGTATCTAGGGATATCTTGCACTAAAGGTGAGTGCAACAAAAGGGTTTAACATGGGGGTCGAGAAGTCGAGGTGACTAATCGATAGACACACAAGGATAGGCTTTTTGGGTGATAATCCTATAATATTACCTTCTTAAACTGAATAATCCAAATACATTAAGCTAACTCAACATACCTCGTCTATGGTCTCGAAATGATGTAAAGGCCAAGTTCTAAAGTTTACAAGCTACCGGCACACTCATAATTTGGTGGATTTGGGGTAAATATTTGGAAACGGATAAGGCTAATCTCACCATATAATATCAAGGGTTATAATGTGCTCGGCTAAGGTCTAATCTAGTTAGGTTAAGAAAAACATGTCAAAATTTTAAAAATGGCATAATTTTTCAAAATAAACTAGAAAAACGAGGACAAAATAAAGTTCAAGAGATAATTCTACTCCCGTCCCCCCACTTGAAATGTAAAAATTCCCTTTTGTACTGAACGTTAAATAAAGGTGAAGAAAAAGTAGAATTAGAGCGAGAACTTCCTTGAAAAGAAGGCCACGAAAAGAATCGTGTCTTCGCATAAGCATCCATGAGCAAACTTCAATCCCTGAAATCACACTACCAACAAGAATAATTCTAAAAAAAGAAAAAGAAAAATGAAAAGAAACCTAACTCACTTTCGTAGGAATCACGGTTGCATTTAGCGTATGCAACAAGCCTTTTAAACCACTTGGTGTCCCAAGTGGACGAGTGTAGTCTCGTGAAGGCTTACAGGGAACATAACAATAATGTTTATTTAAAAACTAATACAAGGTTATTGTGTTTAAAAGAAAGATTTAATACAGAGGATAGTTACGTCGTAACTCCTAGAAGGAGTTACGCCGTAATTATTGCAAAACTGGCAGACGCTACAGGAGTGTAGCTACGGCGTAACCATTGCATGGGATTATGCCGTAATTGGTAATGCTCTGAGAAGAACTACTGCAAGAGATGTGTTACGTCGTAACCATAAGAATGAGTTATGCCGTAACTGCGGACAGATCAGGTCCCCTTTCAGCATGCTGCAGCAACTTTATCCGATTTCCTGTAAAAATGGTTAAAAACACAAAACCCACAAAAAAATGGAAATAAAACAAATGAAAGGGATAATTCGGGTTGTCTCCCGAAAGAGTAGTTTTCTTTATTTACGAGTCTTTAAGTTAGACTCAAAGCCAAAGGGCTTGATGGTGGCCTTTGGCCATCTTTCTTCTTAGCTGCTTTTTGTTAGAGGATGGCTGGTCCCAAACACATGGAGGAATATACGGAGTCAAGGAGTATCGAGTTTCTTGCAAAAAAATAGCTTTCGCCCATTCGTAGCGAAATTTAGACTCGACTTCCCATTTTAGCTTGACAACCCTAAACTTCACTTTAACCTAATTTTCGAATGAGATTCCCTTGTATCCGACCTTCATTATCCTTTCTTCATCAAAACATGCCCATTGCTTGCGTTTCAGCCAGTTAGGATCAGGGAATTCTCCTTCATTGCAAATCTTTCGATTGGGATAGCACGTAGGCCATGCTTTAGTGAATTCATCAGACATAATAGCCGGTTCACAAAAATGAAGAGTCCAATCAACCTCAGCGAACCAATCGGTCATAATATCATGTCCTCGAAACTAATGCTCCTTGATTAGTTTTTCGTCTTCCCAGCACCACCAAACTTTTGCTTCCTCTTTTATTCTTCTACTGAAAAACTGTCCTCCTCCATTGAATCATTTTAGAAACGGAGAACACGTTGGCAATATTAATTTAGAACCCTTAATCAAAGAAATTTCAGGAGCACAACAATGAAGTTTTCCCGTCGCAACAATGTCAGGTTTGGAAGGTCGGACTTCATCAATTTCTTCCTTGCTGCTGTCTTAATCACTAGACTCGGTTTCCTGCAAATGGCCAAAATATGAAGGAGGAAAATTATCAGAACAGATAGTTTGTACCTCCTTAGAAACTTTAATTGCGACAACTTCATCCGGTTTGTGGTACGAAGTATCGTCCATTCTAAACACTACTTTCTCATCACAATATCCTAATGAGAGTTCCTTTCCCAAAACCTTGATTCGGGCTTGTGATGAGGTAAGGAAAGGTCTACCAAGAATTAAGTGTTCCCTTAGGGTTGATAACCACAAATTCGGATGAAAATATGAACCTGTTGACCTTGACAAAACCACCACCCGTGATCCCAAGAGGGGTTTCTTTGGTCATGTTAGCCATCTCAATTACCATGCTCGTTTTCCAAAGGTGGATTAATCTAAGTTTTAAAAATATTAAGAGTGGCATGATGTTTATGCTAGATCTAAGATCAGCTAATGCTAAGAGATCATGATTCCCCACGGAACATGGAATGACGAACCCGTTTGTGCAAACATCTTTAATTGAAAGTAATCCAGTTTCTGACATGTTCACGTCTTCTGACTCCTGGTTACGCCGTAACTTGTTAGGATAGTTACGGCGTAACTGCAACCTGTTGTCGATAGTCGCAGCATTCGAATTTTCTGTTGGAGAATGGAAATCTTCACTCACTAACCTTGAATCTTTATCAGAAAAAACGGCCTTACATACCACCATAGGTTTGACCCCCTCAGGTTCAGTGTCATTCTTCTCTATCTCTGCACTAAGTTTCTCCACCATAGCTTCAAGGTTTTTTAGGGTTGTGTCGTGATTGGAGAGGCTTCTATTTGTGTTTTCCTGGAAATCTTTGAGCCATTTATCTTGTTCTTTTTGCTTTTGGGCTGAGGTTTCCAGGAATTGGTTAATGGTCTCTTCAATGTTGGGCCTTCTTTCTCCATAAGGCCCACGGTTGTAATTTCCTGGAGGTCCTCCACGATAGCCATTACTATTCCGATTATCCCCATAAAATGGTCGATTTTCTCCATATTTAGCTTCTTCAACTGTGCTATCTCCGTCAATGTGAGGACAATTTTTTTGAGATGTCCCCCTCCACAGCTTTCACAACCTACTTGGATGGCATGAACACATTCTCCGAGCTTGAGCATGTCCCAACCAAGATTTTCGAGCTTGTTAGTGATGGCGGCAATTCCATCAAGATTTCCGCCTAGGCTTCTCTTGCTTCCTCCATCTTGCCACTTTTGGGAATGATCTGCCATTTTTTGGATGGCTTCAATGGCGAGAGTAGGAGTCATGCTCGGAATTGGTCCTTGGTAGTCCAGCATCTATCTTGTAGTTATGTTAAAACCTTTGTAAAAGATGTTGACCTTTTGCTGGTTGTTTAGGTAATGAGCTGGACATTTTTAGAGGAGGTCGTTGTATCTATCCCAAGGTTGATACAACGTTTCATCATCATCTTGTTTGAAATTATGAATCTCCATGAGTTGATTAGATATCTTTGAAGGAGGAAAATATCTTTAGATGAAGTGCTTTTTTAGTAGAGCACATGTATCAACTGCCCCGACGGGTAATCTTTCAATCCATCTTCTTGCTCCCCCAGTAAGAGTCATGGGGAACACTCATAGCATTCATGAAACACCAGGAATGTTGAAAAGGCTTGCGATGTACAAGACATTCTCAACGTGTTCATACGCATCTTCGTCCCTGTTTCCTAAGAAAGGGTTAGCACGTAGCTCCCTCATAAACTACTCTTTAATCTTGAAACGCAAATTAGCTCCAATTACCGGTCTTACTAGCCTCGACCCTTGTTCTTCTCTAGTCAATGCCAAATATTCCTCAAGAGTGAGGTCATCAATGTTAACAACTTTCATGGTACCTGAAACTTGAAAAGAGATCGTGAGAAATTGAGAATATTTAAAACAAAACAAAAAAATGAAATACTTAACGAAAATCCTAATATAACTCCCCGGCAGTGGCGCCAAAAACTTGATGATGCAGGTTTTATTGACCAGGTTTTAATATTTATAATTGTCTCGTTATACCTATGGTCTACCTTATGGCATCGTGTGTAGTGTAGTATTCGGTAAAACCGAGGTCGTCCCAAGAGCTATGTGAGTGGATTCTAATTAAGTCTAGGCGTCACAGATTTTAATTGGTTTTAAGATTGAAATGATTAATTAACTACTAAAGCAAGAAATGCAAGAAAGCAAAGGCAAGGGTTGTGATCAATAGAGGAGAAGTGTGCTAACCTAGTTACTCATCCTATTATGTTAAGTTCACGTTTAATTACCTCCAATTGCTTCAAGTGGGGGTTTAAGTCGCTAGGACAACATTTGGTCAGTTCGTCCTAACCTATCAGTAAAGGTTTCCACCGGAGATCAAGCTACTACCCTTGAAAGTCCAATTGTTTTTAGTCCCCTAAGCTAAGTCATTAAGTTCCGCTACATGCAAGATTCATAACAATGAGTGCCCGAGCACTAGCATCTTAAACACTCATCCCTAACTTCTTAAGTTCATCCAAACGGTAGGTGATCAGTTGGTCAAATCGCACAAGCGAAGAAGGGTCGTCAGTTGGTCAATTCTTACCCTTGCCACTCAGTCTACCTACTTAGGGTCAGTTGGTCAATTCTCCTAAGCAACTAGACACTACCGCCATTCAAAACTACCGAAACAAGGGTAGCTACCAACAAACTATGCATGCATACACTAGAAACAATTATACGGAAGCAATGTAAACATAAACAAAACAATTAAGGAATCATAACTAGGCTAGCACCAGAGGTGCTTAGCCGCTCATATTAACTGAAACAATCGATTCAATGTTTGACATAATGAAATACATGAATTGAAAGTAAAAGAAATGATAAATTGCTAATGCTTATCCTTAGGGAGTGATTTCTCCCTTGGAGATGGCTCCGTATGCTCCTCGAGATCTGCCTTCAGCCTCCTACCCACGTTCTCTGCTTTTGTGTGTGGAGTGAATGATGAGAAATGCAGAATTTTGGGCGATATTTATTGGCCAGATCTAGTTACGGCGTAACTTAAGTTGAGAGTTACGCCGTAACATCAATATCTTCGTAATTTGCTCTGGAAAAGCTGGTTACGGCGTAACACATGGAATGAGTTACGCCGCATCGTTACAAAATCATGATTACACCGTAATTGTGGAAAGAGTTACGGCGTAGCTTGCAGCGGCGTGGAACATCATTTGACCTAATTAGTTACGGCGTAATCCTAAGATGGAGTTACCCCATAATCTTCAGTTGAGTTGGTTTTCTGAGTCACGCTTTTGTTACGGCGTAATATGAGTGAAGAGTTATGCCATAATTACTTCAAAGTGGGCATACTATCATATATCTTCAATAAACTCTCCAAATCCGCGTCTCATTAGCTTCAATGCTCGTAAATTACCTGAAAGTGAAATATAGAGGAAGACAAGCGTAAATCCATATAAATGATATAAAATACGAGCATTATAGGGGGAAATTAACACATAATATTCAGGACTATTTGATGTTATCAGACTTACACCATGAATTTGAATTGCGAAGACTTTTCAGACCAATTATTATAACCAGTGTTTCAATTTTGACTATAGTACTTTGACTATTTCTATGTTTAGAAACAATTATTTATTATGAATTTATATATGGACCTAAGATGTTAGAATTTTTGTATGGGCGGGATTTGTAAAAGAACTAGGTTGACATATACTTGTCATGAGGATTTACTTTAAAAGGTTTTCATCTTATTTATATTAAACCTATGAACTCACCAACATTTGTGTTGACACTTTTAACATGTATTTTATCAGGTGTGTATAGCATAACTTTGGATTAGAGCATTAGAGTCGCACAACATGTTTTGAAGACTGGGATGCATCATATTTTATCATTTGTTAACTTTGTAAAAATGTTTATGTAACTTAACACTTGGACCTCTCGTTTGTAACTATGATATTTAAAATTAATTGAATGGTAAATTTTCAAAACTTATTTAAAGTTCATTTTCTATAACTTGTACTTTGTGCTATGAAGTAACACCCTGGTAACACTATCTTCCGCTGTGATGTTTTGGGGGTGTTACTGATTGGTATCAGAGCTCTGGTTATAGAGAATTAGGTTGCATTTAGACCTAGACTATAATCGTTGCATCATAACATTTTATCATAAATATTCTGGTGCATCTCGCACACTAAATCACAAAACTTTCATGCATACTTAAACATTCTAATGACCCTATAAAACTTTCCCATGACATTGTGAGTGATACAGTGATCTTTAAAACCTTATATAATGTTATATAATATCATTTTACATAAAAACTTATTATAGTATGTTGAATTCCCTGATTTCCCTGCTAACTGTCTCTAGAAGACGAGTTGGAACACCTGTCCCATAATTTTGAAACACTTATATCGCCTCATAACCCATTACCTAGGAACACGTCAATTATTTTGAACATGACTTTAACCTATCATCTTATATCATGCCGCCTTAGAGCACCTACCTTTAGGACACGTCTTTTCTACGTCTCACTCTTCCTTTCTTATGTTGATAGAATCATGCCGCCAGGATGGGAAAGAAGGAGAATGAGCAATGCTGCTATTGAACGAATGATTGCCGATCGAGTGGTTGCAGCACTTGCTGATGTTGGTGGTGGCGGAGCTGCTAGAGGTGCTGTAGGACACGGTTGTTCCTACAAGGAGTTCATGAACTTTAAACCCAAATTTTTCAAAGGAACGGAATGAGCAATCAGTCTGACTCGATAGTTCGAGAGAACAGAATCGGTGTTTCTCATCATCAAATGTGACGAAGATGATAAAGTGTAGTTTGTTACAAGCACACTTCTGGATGCTGCTTTATCTTAGTGGAATACGTTTGCTCAACCTATTGGTAATGATAATGCCTACAAGAGCACTTGGAGTGAATTGAAGGTGTTATTGATCAAGAAGTATTATTCTCGCAGTGAAGTGCAGAAGTTGTAAGTTGAATTTTGGAACTTGGTTGTTAAAGGAGTCGATATTACAACCTACTTTCGTCACTTCCAATAATTAGCAGTGTTGTGTCCATCCATGGTTTCGACTAATGAGAAACTGATTGAAAGGTTCATTTGGAACTTCCGCCCAACATAGAAGGGAACGTGACTTCATTTGATCCCAAGTTAATTGATGAGGCTATTCGGATATCTCGCAACCTCATAGATCAAGTTTTGAGAGCTGGATCTACCCAAGATATTGATAAGGATTTAAAACATACACTTTTAAGGGGTCATTTAAGCCCTTAATCGACCATTTTTATATCCGTTACTACTTAATTTCGTTCCTTTTAACATTTTAGGTCTCTTGGAAGCAAAATGCTGGAATGATGCGTATTTGGATGAAAAGGAGTGAATACATGAAGAAAATGGCTAAGTAAAGATCGAAGCCACTCAAGCTGCTGAAACTGAAGCTGACGGCGTCCCAATCAAAGGGCGACGCCGTCCCCCTATACAGATTTGATAATAGATGCACCTGAAGGCTCAGTAGACTTTTTGCTCATAACACCTGACGACGTCAGGCTTTGAAGAGGAAGGGCGTCACTAAGACTTTTCATCTCAAATGGCCCAAATCCAGAATCAGACGACGTCCCTGCTGAAGCCCGACGGCGTCACAACTATAACGTGACGCCGTCCCATCGATAACTTGGCCAAGATGACAACCCTAATGACGGCGATCTGATGGCATCCAACCTATAAGGCGATGCTTTCGCAAGTGTAAATCTATATATAGAATTTGATTTTTCAGTATTTAAGAGGTAGACTTGTGGAGTAAAAACCCTAAATGTTTGTAGTCCGACTTGGATAGTATCTTAGGGTCCCAAACCCTATTTTATACATCAAGATAAGTGTTTTATTCCATTAGTATCATTATGTTTTCCATTGAATGTGTGTATGCTTGCTTGTTTAACATGTCCGACTAAATTTCTTGTGTGTTTGCTCAGATCTATGAAACCTAATTATTAATTATTGATTGGTTGTCACTTATCTTAATTGTAATTGGCTTAGGAGTGCAACTAGGCTATCGTTGTGTTTAAATGCTTGAGTAATCTTTGTGAACATTAGTTTATGAATCACTTAGAGGATTTCGTAGTCTAAACATCCAAAGATAACCTTAAAGTTAGTTTATGAAACATCTAGCGGATTTCGTAGGCAATAACCTTAAGGTAGTCTCAAAGAGTTAGGGCTAAAGGCACACCCTACGACCTTAGAAAACACAACGCGTTAAGAATAAGGACGTGACAATTCAACCAATAATAAAAGATAACTAGGGAGTAATAGTATCTAGGTAAACACATTTTTAATCATCATACGAGCACACATCAAAAAGACAAAGCTACCCGTAGTATTAGATTATTAGAATAGTAGAAGTAATCGGTAGAAGTACAACCCCCAAACCAATTGCCCCGATGATTTTACCCTTAGCTTTCTAAAAAATATATAAAAGATAAAAAAGAATCATCCTTAACCCCACCTTAGCGTAGTACACTTCTTGCTAGAATTCCTATTCCCCTAGAGAACGATATCAACTCCCGAGCTGTACCCAATACTACACTACAACGATTAGGTTCACTGCCTAGGGTGTTGAAAAACTTGCTTGACGAAAAGGAAGTTCCTTTGACCCCGAACGCGATTCATACGCGCATCAACGGGAGTACTAATCAGGGGAGTACTAGTTTCTTTCTCTTTTACTTACCTTCCTTTATCATAACTTTGATACTTTCGGGGAACATTGGGGACAATGTTCAGTTTAAGTGTAGGGAGAGAGAATAAAACGGGAACTTAGAAACTATGCTTATCCTTGAATATTTGTCTCGTCCTTGGTCACTTGTGTAATAAGCTATGAGAAATATATGTTAGGGCAATTTTAGCACCAAATTTAAATTTTTTTATGACATGTACGAGCAAAAACTTTAGTCTTAATAAAGTGTCTCATGGATAGGAGTTATATGACTAGCACAAAAACCGTTTACCCCAAAAAAACCACCCCAAAAATGTGAGGTTCGCCCCTAAATCTTTAGGAATAAAAGCATTCACCTTTAATGCTTAAAGAGTGTACCGGTAGTATAATAAATTCTAGAACTTGTTTTGTGATGCATTCCGGGATCGCTTGTGAGACTACACTTGTGTAGTTAGGAATAACTAAATGATAAGAGGCATTAGGTAACCCTTGTTTGAAACCCGTATTATTATTACTTCTTCCACATCGGTCGAGTAATTACCTCACACCCTTGCGATGTACTCATCTTTAGTACACGATACCCATAGTTAACCCCTTAGTGCCTATCCTTTTCGTGGTTCTCATGATGTTTCAGTTTTCCGGAATATCAATGAAGAGCATTGTATACAATCCACCCCCAAATTTACACCCAAATTGCCTTAGCCTACCTTGTATGCACTCACCTTTAGTGCATTATTGTTATCATTCACTAGTACAAAAACGGGATTTGGTCACGCATGGTCGAAATGGAACGGCCACACATTCGCATATTTGTGTGGCTGAAGGTACGAAAATTCACAACATTTACTAATTAGTCACACATGAAAATTTTGATTGTGTGACCATTACAACTGTATCGCCACACAATTGAACATCGTGTGGCTAAAGGTATCCGTGATTTTGTTTCGATCATTTAGCCACATATGAATTTGGAACGCGTGACAAATACAAGTAACCTTGATGCGTTAGTCACATGAAGTAATTTTTGTGTGTCTAAATCATAGAGTCAAGTTTTGTCACACATTATTTAAGGGTGATTGATATGTTTTGCCAACTCTTTAGCCACATCTAAAATTGGAACAAGTGACAAATGAAAAGTAAGGTTGAAGCATTAGTCACGATATACATATAAACAATGACAAATATATGTCACACACTTGAACACTGTGACCAAAAGCCATATATGGTCACACCAAATGTTTTGTCACACATTCGTTAAGTGTAGCCAAAATCCAGTACATATGTTCACGTAAGTTAATATGTGTGTTTAAAGTTTAGTTTGTGTTAGCTTGCCAAAAGCTAATCTATAAAGTCACATTTGCTACTAACACCGTGACCAAATGCCATATATGGTCACGCTAAACGTTTTGTCACACATATTATTTAAGTGTAGCTAAAATCCAGTACATATGGTCACGTAACTTAATATGTGGCCATTGGATGATCAATAGTCACTCAAAATACATGTTTCGTCACTTTAAACACCATATGGTCACACTTATTAATACTTTTAGCCACTTTATGGTTAATTCTTTGTGACTAAATACCCAAAACAAACATGCTTTATGTGACTAAATGTTAGAAAAGGCCACACAAACACAAAATTCATGTGGCCATTGGATGATCAATAGTCATACAAAATACACCTTTCTTCACTTGAAACACCATATGGTCACACTTATTAACACTTTTAGACACTTTATGATTAATTGTATGTGACTAAATACCCAAAACAAACATGCTTTGTGTGACTAAATGTTACAAAAGGCCACACAAACATAAAATTCAAGTGGCCATTGGATGATCAATAGTCACACAAAAGACATATTTCTTCACCTTAAACACCATATGGTCACACTTATTAACACTTTTGGCCACTTTATGCTTAATTGTATGTGACTAAATAACCAAAAGAAACATGCTTTGTGTGACTAAATGTTAGAAATGGCCACACAAAAAGAAATTTGATGTGGCCATTGGATTATCAATAATCACAAAAAACTATTATGTTTTTCATAAACAGAACTAACTACGAATATTAAACAGACTTAGCTTATATCGCGGACTTAACCTTGTATCTGGCAGCCTTAACCACTAAAACTAACCTACCGGACTTAACTTGGTAATGGCGGCTTTAACCACTAAATTTTTCTGTTTATAAGTAGACCACAACACAAAATATATATATATATTTTGGTGCAAAGATGAACTTGTATTAATCAAGGAAACTTTGTAAAATGAAAAAATCAACACACACCGATATTCAATACCTGATATAACTGTTCTTATAAGTCTGATAACAAAAACAAACTGCCCATATCATACAACCATGGACAGATGACAACCAACACAAAACCATCACAAAGAACACCTTTTAATGCACCAGTATGAACCATACACTTCCAGATAGGGGCTATACCAAGTAGTTTACATTCCATCTCATGAATGGCTTCAACTACTTGGGAACACACACCCTAAATGAAGCCAACCAAATCCTACACAATCCTAAAATCTGTTTATAAACATGTCTACCAATAACAACTGATAACGCCTGGAATTATGTTTTAACACATGCTAAATACTGGAATTATAACTGGAGTACGGGAAGACACCGAAGCTTGGTCGTCGATGACAAAGTGAACAAGATTGAATCTGACCATTTTGTTTCGTTCCCACTCACACTCCTCAACAATCTCTCTCCATATGGCGTTTATGGTAACGTGGTTCTTGCTTCTAGGCCTATCATTTGTGGTGTTGCGATTCACGTTCACATAAAACTCCATGTCTTCCCGGTATCTCAGCAATGCGTTATGGTACTTCCACATGTGATTTCGCTTCGTAAAATTATGTGGTATGTTCTCGCATTAAAAGAACAATGTAGTATGCTAATCAAAAGTATGTCCATGTGTTGAAGCATATATTAGTTTTTGCGAAAGCAGATAATGACTGAAATGGTCCGATTTGTATCATTACTTACCAAACGACTCTTGTCCGTGACATATGCAAGGATGGGCGCGTTAAAACAATCCCTTTCACTTTCATGCTCTGTACATTCGTTCCATGCACATATGTGTTTCATACGCTCATATGCAATTGGAATTTAATAAAAATGGTAATTAGTAATTTAAAAGCTATTATATGGAAAGGTTTATTTTTAAAATAAAATCATAGATTATGTCTACACTTTGATTAACATACCTTCATCTACGGGGTTTCTCATGAACGGTCTTGTACGAGTCAGCTCCATACGTTGCACAAGTTCAGAACGCATCATCAATCCATTTTCAAGAAATGGCATCGGGAAAGAGTATTGTTTAGGAGATTTGTGAAAACAACTCTTGTGCCAGCAAACAAGTTTTCATCGTGAACCAATACATTCCATCCGTGCCCACCAAACTCATGCACGTGTCTGTTTTCCTCCAGTATTTCAGTTTGACGGTGAGTGATAGCGCTCACGCACGCCAAACAACAAGAACGTCAAATTGGTTATTGTCAGTATTGTCCCGAAATTGCAAGGAATGACCTACGTAACAGTTTAGTTTAAAGAAAACATTAGCGGGTCAAACAATTAAAATAATCCCCATTTTCAACAAACTTATACAATGTATTGATTAACATTTTTTCTTACCGAGAGGTTGTGCAGATATTCATCCAACGTAACCGAGCACCTACGTTGTTCGTAACCTAGAAGAGCCGTGATCGTATCCGGGAATTTGGGGCTGCATCGTTGTACCTGTTACATAATAATGATCTTCTTCGACGAATGAAATGGAATGTGGCCACATTGATGTATTGGCTTTGATCAATAAAAGCTTGCCACTCGGACCCTTGCAAAGTAATGCGACCACGAACCAATTTCCTGTAAACCTTATGTTTGGTTCCCCTATTGTGGATTAGTTATATCCAGCGCTTATTGGGGTACAGTGTTTCAGTAAACAAAGCAGGAAGCATCTTAAATTTAAAAAGTAAGCACGTATATCAATTTGATGGTTACATTGATAAATTTATAACCTTAAGTAAGCATTTTAAGTACAACTTACCTGCAATGTCTTAATGTTTGTGCGGTTTGCCTCCACCAACAATTGGATGCTCATTCTATTTTAAAACCACAATCGTCTTAATGGTCAATAAGGTTATCAAATATGCATAACATTCAACTAATACAAGTATTAGATGATGAATACATCTTTATCATTAAGGTGTCAAACAAAAAATGATTGAAGATGTACTACTACATATTTAACTATGTTTCAAACATCAATAATCATATAGTCCTTTTAGAGTAAAAATCTGTATTTTTTTACGTTTAATCATCTTACCCCATACGTTTGTTAAAATCTAGTAAGAAATTCATAATCTACCCAACATACCATACGCCATTGCTTCATCCAATGTTTAAACCTAAGCTCAGATAATTAATTACATAAGGTGTAGTGCTTTACCAAATCATATAAAACCTATACTAACCTAGATTAAACATATGTTTACAAGTTGTCTAATTAGCTATTTAACAAATAGCTGCCACGTTTTCCACAATCCACATATATCCATGATTTTTTTATTCAAATCATCCTATATTTACATGTCACACAATATTCTAAAGAATCAAATCGCATAAAGTTCTAATAAAACGGTACATTTACATTATGATCAAAGGATACTATATTCTTTAGGATATGTTAAACATTGCAAAAAAAAATACCAAACATGCATTTGTATCCATCAACATATCAGAAACATGCATATCAATCACTTTACATTTGCAGTTCATGGTTAGAAAAACAAAAGAAAAAAAAAACCCAATGTGTAACATTACCTGTTGATGCGGTTGTTGTGTTGAAGAAGATAGACTTGAATATTTTGCTTTGACTATATGATTAAGTGTAGCCGTAATATATCACGGTTCTCAAAACTGCAATGATTACTACTAGTATTAATTAAGGGAAGGATTTTTTGTTTTATTTTTTTGGCTTGTATTATGGGAGCATTGCATATATACCCACTAAAACTCTCAAGTTGCATATTTCTCCATAATACAAGTTTTTAATGCATGATGTACAATGCAACTTAAGCATGTTTTGGGTATATATGCAAATATGCAAGTTTTAGTGGAACAATTACGTACCAAAACGGTACATTTGAAAAAGTACGCAACTATTTTATGACCTAAACCCTTGATTATATACATACAAAATATTCGGTAGAATCACCTTAAAAATTAAGTACCTTAACATACAAATAAATAATATTACATTTACATACGCGATGTCGTAACTTCTCGCAAATAAATACATATGTCGAATACAATATTGGTTAATCGAATATCCAATGTAGCTATTGAATCACTGCCAGTGCATCAACGTTTGCAATGTTTTTTGTACGATGTTTCCGCCCTTGAATGTCACGTTCACTGTGATGATAAAAACCTGTGGAATCCAAGTAACAAAAAAAGTTAAACGTTGTAATAAAGTATATAATTGTTGGTACTTTTTAAATAAGAAGCATACTATTTAATAACTTAGCATTACCAGTATTAACTTAGCGCCAAGATAACTTTACCAGTATTAACTTAGCACCGCCAAGATTAACTTAGATCTGCCAATATTAACTTAGCACTACCTGTATGCAAATAGTAATAAGTTTGGCTTTTACTTGCATGCTATTTGTGTTAGATACCTTCCAAGCGAATCAATATGAAATCTGCAGAAACAATAGTGATTTTGTGTATTTTGTTTTCATGCAAATGGTAGTCAATGTGTAATTATATGTTATACATGTGCCTATCACTATGCAAAACATATAGCCTACTTTTCCTCTTTAAGAGGGTCTACAACTATGCAAAACATATAGCCTTACTTTTCATAACTTGTAATAAAGAAGGTAGAAAACACAATTTCTAGACACCCTAAGTGTGATCAACTCAGAGCAGAAGCCAATTCGAATAACGGTGCGAGATGCTAGTGTTGTAATGTCGCCAAGTTGCAGTGGGACATTAACATGTCACAACAAATGAATGTCCTATGCACTAGCTTGGTGAGTGTTACTCGTGAGAGGCTTACTTTTATTCAAGAGTTAGAAACAGTTGGGAACATTTATGCCCAAAAACTACAGAATATCTAAGAGAAATTCGGGCAAGAGATGAAGAAAAGCTCATGCAAATGAGCATTTTGGCAGCTGGATTGGAGCTAAATTTTCGCAATCATGATGTGTTCATTCAGAAACTTAAGGGCTTAATGGATTGGTAAGTGTGTTTGCATAGCTGGGGAAGCTGTTGTTGGTCATGATGTCTTGTTTATGTTGGTCTTTGGATTTGCGTTATGTACTTGTCTTGAATTTTATTTTGAATGTTGTTGTAATATTTGGTTTTAGCCTTTGGAAGGTGGTTGTAAGATATTTTATCAAATAAAAGCCAGTGTTTGTGTTAACTAATTTTACGATGCTTACCTTTTATTGTGTTTGCATTCCATGATCCACGAAACAACATCCTCATCAATAGTTCAGGATTAATCTTTGAAATGCCTCCATTTATGGATTCTTTTACTGTTGATGCAATTAAAGAGGATGAGTAACATTTCCATATACGAATCTAAATTTTCAAAGCAACTTTGTGGCACTTTCAATCAAAGTATTATTATTCGATGTCAAATTCCAGCCCATTGTACTACGACTATATACACAGATGCTTAACATCTTTGAGCCAATCATGATTCATTGGGACGGGTGTATGATAGGGACCAATGATTATATATAGCTTCTAACAGAAACTATATATACATGTGACGCCAACGGACACCAGCCACAATGAAACATGATTGACCCGAAGAAATTTACCAACTTCATTAAAGTACAAGGTTGTGATAATATTATGCATATAAAATAAAATGGTCACAAACATGCGACATAATCGTCTATACACTTTATGAATTCACATTCACAAATTAATTGAATTTGTCAAGATATGGGCAATCTCAAGTTTAAAACTACCCGTCATAATTGATCAAAGCATTGATGGTCATGGTAAGCTTAACATACAGATAATCCATTAGTCACAAAATACAGGCTATCCAGGCAAATCAAACAAATTTTGACTCATTTTTTGCACATAATAGTGAGGCTCAGATCTGTATAAATCAATAGTTTCAAAATATAGAATTGCCATGCCAAGACACGGAAAATCACATCATTTGATTGATATCATCACAACCTCTATCAAAGTAAGACACCTATGTTATAAGCAAGCAAGTGGACACAGCTTAGTACTTTGGCGTCCACTGAAATCCCATTGCCATGTCTACGAAATGGTTGCAAAGATTTGCACCAAACCTATTGCTATGACGGTGACATAGGAATGGGTTTTCGAGGGGAAGCTCAAAGTATAAAAGGTGTGCCGAATAAATAATTATCTATTCTACAAAAAGTTAATTTTACAGCGATGAAAAGACTTTTAAGTGCAATGGTTAAAATTTTAATGTTGAAACTAGGGAATAAGATCTTGTATACAGGCAACCCATCTACCATAAATTCAAACAAAATTTGACTCATTTTTTGCACATAATAGTGAGGCTCAGATCTGTATAAATCAATAGTTTCAAAAACATCAGGATATAACCGCCATGGCTGCAGTAGTATAAAATATAGAATTTGTGGAAAACTAGAAGGGGGGGTTGAATAGTTTTACCAATTAAAACTTCCTTTTAATCTATTTAGATAGACTTATGTCAATCTATTTGGATGTGTATATTGGATGTTGATAAACAAGCATGTAGAGGTAAGTAATGAAAAGATAAGAGTAAGAAGCACAAAACCACAACGCAAGTATTTATAGTGGTTCGGCTGCAAGGTCACCTTCCTTGACCTACTCCACTCCCCGAGTCACCTACTCGAGAGTTCGTAATCACTACACCAATCTACTTATGGCGGAGAAGCCTTCACAACGTTGCCTACTCTTTTTCCGGTACTAGGCTAACCACCGGGTTCTTTCACTCCAAGGTGAACCACACCTACACAACGTCGCCTACCCTTTATAAGGTACTAGGCTAAGTACCTAGTTCTTTCACACCTTAGGTGAACTACACCTTCAAAACGTCGCCTACCCTTTATTAGGTACTAGGCTAAGCACCTAGTTCCATTGCAATGGAGGAACTACTACCACACTACACCAACGACTAATCCCAAAGGAGATCTACTCCTTTACAACATCATCAAGGACATCAATATCCTTGGATCTAATACTAGTCTAACTTATACATCGAAACACACCATATCGAATGTACATCTAAGGCACCTTTCACTAATGCCTTTGACTAGATCTACAAGACACCTTTCACTAATGTCTTGTGTCTTCACTTCAAAGCACCTTTCACTAATGCTTCTTTGTCTTGACTTCTAAGTACCTTTCACTAATGCTTCTTTGTCTTGACTTCTAAGCACCTACCACAAGTGCTTTATCCTATACACGATAGATACCCTTCACTAATATCTTCGTCTTGACTCTTGAGACATCTTTTAGTAATGTCTTCAACACTACACTTCTTTGAATAAAGAAAGGAATCATCAACAAGAAGACTTCAGTAGCCTTGATGATGAGGAAGCATGGCAACTCATGGACTTGAGCTTGCTCGACTTCAAAGATGGTGATCTTGCCTTTAAGAGGAACCTAAAAGATCACACAAAAACAAAACTACAAACATAGATCTCTTGGATCTAAGGTTAGTGAGATTTAACTCGGGGGGAAAGTGTGTTAGAGAGGGATTGAAAAGGGGTGAGCAATAATGAAGAAATGGCTCACTATTTATAGAGGAAAAATCCTACTGTTCCCCGGATCCCAAGGATCCCTACCACAAGGGATCCGGCTAGCACAAAGCTAGGGATCCGTGGTACGCTCCTATTTGCCCATGGGTATTTTTGGTTATGGTTCATGGGTTATGGGTTGATCCATGGTTTTCTTTCTAGATACAATGTATCTTAAGGATAAAATGAACTTGGTTAAGTGGTATAAATAAAACCATGGGTTATGGGTCAAAAACCATTAGCTAGTTTTTACTTATTTAGTATAAACATGTTTTTACCCATTTTAGTATTTACATGTTTTTACCCATTTTAGTATACTTAGTTTAAGTATATGTTAACCCAATATGTAAACACTAGTTGTTCTACATATGTATCTAAATCATAAAATCACTTATACTTGTTTTAGTGTTTTATGTGAATATGTTAGAAACTATTAGTTCAAACCATTTACGTATTTTATTTGTTTCGTTAATATGATTTTACGTTTGTTATCGACAAAACATTATAAGATCGTAAAATATAAATAAACGTTTTTACGGCTTATTTGTATTAACAATCTCCCCCTTTTTGTTGATGACAAAACATAAAATTATTTTAAGGAAAAGCTAAAGTTCGTAAAAGTTTGAATTTGTAGTTTTTACTTTCTTCTCCCCCTTTTTGTCGAAACAAAAAGTGTTTGAAGGAAGGAAACACATTGTTTTTAAGAAAAACATGTGAAAGAAAAAGTAAAAAGAGATAAATAACGGGAAAGGATCTCGTCTTTACTCCCCCTTGACGAGTCCACCCCTAAGTAAGGGCGTCAAGAAAGTAATACTAATCTAGTTTGTTTGCAAATAAGTTTGCAAAGGATATCGTCTGAGACTAATGTGCTCCCCTTGATGATTGCAATTTTTGCAAAGGGATGTCACGAAATGTAAACCTAGTATTGCAAGTAATTTGCAATGTATTGCTTTGACATAAAGCTCCCCTAGCTTTAGGGTGTCAAAGTCTTCATATGTAAATTGAATAACTACAAAACAAAGGTTAGAAATCAAGTATAATTCACAATTTCCTGCAAATGTGATTCAAGTTAGTAGAAAGAAAGCTTTCCGTCTCACGGATCCCGCGGTTCCCTCCTAGTAGGGATCCGTCTAGGCAATTCTGAGGGATCGTTTTTAGTGTTAAATTTCAAAGCAAAGGTGATATAACAAGTAATGTTATCACAAAAATGAGATATGAATACAAGGTAATCATATTCTCAGAAAAATAACAAGTAGTATGTAATTTACATTTAATAAAACTAGAGTTATGATATACATGACTCTAAAAACTAAGAAAATAAAAAAATACATTACTAGAAATTTCTAAACCAACTATCGCTTGATGCTAGGACACCACTAAAAATCTTCTAGCTCAAGTTTTGTTTAGGTTTGATCTCGTCAAAATGTTCGAGGAGATGATAGAACATGAAACGTTGGTCTTCCCGTACTTCATGTATCAAACTTTCAACATGTTGACAATGATGGCAATCTTTGTCATGGCTAGGTAGTGGTGGTGGAAGAAATGAGATGGCTTGATGCGAAGGATCAAGTGAAGCGGCTTATGGAGCTTCAAACGATGGAGGAATTGGTGGAGGTGCATTTGAGAATGACTCAACCAAGAATGATGGTGGTGGTAGAGAAGTGTCAACTTCCATATGGTCGGGTGGTTGACTTTGATGATTTGTCATAATCTAAATAGGATTATATGATGAAAACGCCGAGAAGGAAGCCGGAGCAAGTGTTGACTCAACACCTTGATTTTGAACCATTATTCCTCCTAATGAGGAGAATGTTGTCGGCGGAAGTGGATGAGACGGCCTAGGAGGCAAGTCCTCTAAATTGTAGAGGTGTGGTGATGATAGTGGGGATGTAAATGAAATAGCTCTAGGAACCAATGGTGATGGTTTGGTGGAGATGATATTGTTTGGCCTAGGAGTTATGGTGGTGTTTGGCATAGGTAGTTTTGTGGGTACTATCCTTTTAGGAATTGGTTTGATTGGATGATGAAGAATTCTATCATTTGTTGGTTTGATGGGAGATGATTCGGTTGAAGAAATTTCGTGTATAACACGAGCTCTTTTCATGGGTGGTTCTTTTGTGGATAAGTTACTACTTGGGGTTTTCCTCATGATGGGATGATTTCAAGAGGTTGCAAGACCTGAAATGTAAGATGAGAGTGATGACTATGGAGGTCCTAACAAGGTGGTTTATAAACTAACAGATTTGGCAAGTGCATTTAAGCTTTAAGCCACTAGGATTCATTGGAATGTGATGATTGACATGCACAAGAGTCAACTTCAGAGGTTGCACTGATATAGGAACTCATTTAAGATGAGATGGAGTGTTTGAGTTAGGAAGATGAGTTGAAATGATTGTTTTAGCAAGATTTGACCTATACTGTCATCCGGCTCCCACGGTTCCCTCCTAAGAGGGATTCGTCTAGGCTAATCCTAGGGATCCGTCTCTCAGCAGCTATGAAAGAGTGGAAATGATGTTTCTAAGATCTAAGACCTATATCATATTGAGTGTTTCAGTCCTCCTAAGTGTTTTAAATGAAAGGATGCTTGAGTACTTGAAAGTAATGAATGATGTAGCTAATGATTGTCATTTATGGAAGGATTTGGAACTTTCAAGAGTACCAATGGATGAACAAGGATGACACTTAAAGATTTAGAGTGTCAATTGAAACTAAATGATCCTAGAGATCAGGTTGTGTCTTAGGATAGTGTTTTGGAGAATATCCTAGAAGCTTTGAGATGAGAAAACTAGATTTTGATCAACTTTGATAAATTTTGAGGTGAGGATGATTTATGATCAATTTTGCCATAATCAAAAGATTTCTAAGACTAGATGTGAGGGATCAAGTAAAAAAATGAAGTGTGAGTTTAAGAGCGGAAGAGTAGTGGATTAAGGACGAAACGGTAGATTTACAATCGTCTTAGAGTGTGATCTAGGTGAGTTATGTATGAGTAGAAAAGATCAACCTATCTTGATAAGGACTTAATTTTTCCTTAAGGCACTATGCTTAGCTTAGTGTGTGAGGTGTTCTAAGGATACGTTTGAAATATAATGCTTGCAATTGCATTTTCTGTTTGCCGGATCCCACGGTTCCCTAAGAGTAGGGATCCGTCTAGTGCAATCTTTGGGATCCGCCCATCTGCTTAGCAGGACCTTTACTAAAGGTATGCAATGATCTTGACAATGCATTATATCTCAAGGATAGTCTAAAGAGAGTTCTAATACCAAGATATCAAATGTAAAATGTTTTATTTCATGAAGGAGATTTGATTACATTGATAAAGCACGAGTACAAGAGATTTGATCATATTTTGGAATACTATTAGTTTCCTTAAGTGTTTTCACTAGGAGGATCATTATGTGATTGATGAGTGTTGGTGGAATCAAGAATGAAGAAAGTCTTCATGAGAGATATGTTTAGCGGTTCCATCATCTTGTTCACAAGTACGTACAACGGACTTTGAAATTGAGGATGGAAGTGCATAACATTATGATAGAGGCGTGTCAAGAACATTCCATAAGGGATGAGTTTATTCTTGGAGCCTTGAAGATTTGCAATTCGCCTTGCGAAGAAGTAGGCGAGATTGTATGGTTGTTGTGTTAGCAAACAGTACAACATGTGAGCACAACAAACGGGAAGAATTTCTCGATTTCCCCTAAGACTCCAAACATTTTCACGTAGGATGAGTGCAAGAGGCTTGTACTCTTCTCGGATATCCCTTGTAAAGATAATGTTTGGATCGGAATAATATGGTCGAGGTTTGCATATTATGCGATTTAAATCTTCCGGAGAGGGTATGTGTGAACAATATGGACTATTTTCTTCACGAAAGTTGAAGAGAGAATCAAGAGACCAATCTTCGGTGAAGGCACATTGTCCATGATTTGGAATCCGAAGGATGTGAGAAAAATGCCCAAGGGTTAGAGTGAACTTTTGGTTTTTGATATAAAACCAAAGAGATAGAGAGTGATCCTCGTTACGAACGAGTTCGACTTGATGAAAGAATTCCATTATGAACCTTGGACATATCTTCTCGTTGATTTCAAGAAGGCATTCTAGTCCTATGGCTCGGAAGGAGGTATTGATACCTTCTTCGAATTGTAGAGAGGTGTCTACAATACGTCCTTCATGGAAGTGACGGTTTTGGAGATTATTGAACCCACGGACATGATTGCCAGCGTGTTGGGTTCAGAGAGATGTTCGGAGTGTAGACGCTAGTGAGTGAAAAATCAAACTCATATTCATGCGTCATAGTTGAACCTATAGAAATGACAAGTTAATAAAAGGAGATGTTTGTGGTCAACTTATGATAATCTAATGTTTTTACTAGATTTTTATTAACAATGGTTTTAACAAGAAATACACTTAACTCACTTATGATTTTGACATACAAGTAGAGTATTACTCTTAGAAGAAAAGAGGTTTTTGATTTGTATGAAAAACTGTTTTCCATAGGGACGGATCTCACGGTTCCTTTTCAAAAGGGATCCGGCTAGTATAACTTTCGGGATCCGTGGATCAGAAGTAGAAATGCATTTTATAAAAACATAGGTTTTACAGTTTTTATACCACGAAAATATGTTTTATCCTACATTTTCCTTTAGCATGCATACATGACTTCTAATGTATCACGAAAGAAATATAAAACATATAAATCAAAATAAGTGACAAACACATTATGAAAAAAGTAACCTAGATAAACTAGATTATTAATAGTATTGCATTTCAATACTAAGGATGATACAAAGGATTGGGTATATGACCCCAATATAGATTAACAACACAAAGTAAATGTCTCCGTATGTGAACTTCATCATAGGGAGCACAAGTGCGATGAGTGTTATGGCGATGAGCACGAGTGCGATGTAAACCATGTTGATGACGGATCTTCTTGGTTTCGTTTGAGATGGAAGGAGGAGGAATATGAAGTTTTTAAGTGAGAGGAAATTTTTGAAATTGGATGATTTAAAAAAGGTGAGGATTTGATAGATAGGTCGACGGTGGGAGTTGTGGAAAACTAGAAGGGGGGTTGAATAGTTTTACCAATTAAAACTTCCTTTTAATCTATTTAGATAGACTTATGTCAATCTATTTGGATGTGTATGTTGGATGTTGATAAACAAGCATGTAGAGGTAAGTAATGAAAAGATAAGAGTAAGAAGCACAAAACCACAACGCAAGTATTTATAGTGGTTCGGCTACAAGGTCACCTTCCTTGCCCTACTCCACTCCCCGAGTCACCTACTCGAGAGTTCGTAATCACTACACCAATCTCCTTATGGCGGAGAAGCCTTCACAACGTCGCCTACTCTTTTTCCGGTACTAGGCTAACCACCGGGTTCTTTCACTCCAAGGTGAACCACACCTACACAACGTCACCAACCCTTTATAAGGTACTAGGCTAAGTACCTAGTTCTTTCACACCTTAGGTGAACTACACCTTCACAACGTCGCCTAACCTTTATTAGGTACTAGGCTAAGCACCTAGTTCTATTGCAATGGAGGAACTACTACCACACTACACCAACGACTAATCCCAAAGGAGATCTACTCCTTTACAACATCATCAAGGATATCAATATCCTTGGATCTAATACTAGTCTAACTTATACATCGAAACACACCATATCGAATGTACATCTAAGGCACCTTTCACTAATGCCTTTGACTAGATCTACAAGACACCTTTCACTAATGTCTTGTGTCTTCACTTCAAAGCACCTTTCACTAATGCTTCTTTGTCTTGACTTCTAAGCACCTTTCACTAATGCTTCTTTGTCTTGACTTCTAAGCACCTACCACAAGTGCTTTATCCTATAGACAATAGATACCCTTCACTAATATCTTCGTCTTGACTCTTGAGACATCTTTCACTAATGTCTTCAACACTACACTTCTTTGAAGAAAGAAAGGAATCATCAACAAGAAGACTTCAGTAGCCTTGATGATGAGGAAGCATGGCAACTCATGGACTTGAGCTTGCTCGACTTCAAAGATGGTGATCTTGCCTTTAAGAGGAACCTAAAAGATCACACAAAAACAAAACTACAAACATAGATCTCTTGGATCTAAGGTTAGTGAGATTTAACTCGGGGGGAAAGTGTGTTAGAGAGGGATTGAAAAGGGGTGAGCAATAATGAAGAAATGGCTCACTATTTATAGAGGAAAAATCCTACTGTTCCCCGGATCCCAAGGATCCCTACCACAAGGGATCCGGCTAGCACAAAGCTAGGGATCCGTGGTACGCTCCTATTTGCCCATGGGTATTTTTGGTTATGGGTCATGGGTTATGGGTTGATCCATGGTTTTCTTTCTAGATACAATGTATCTTAAGGATACAATGAACTTGGTTAAGTGGTATAAATAAAACCATGGGTTATGGGTCAAAAACCATTAGCTAGTTTTTACTTATTTAGTATAAACATGTTTTTACCCATTTTAGTATTTACATGTTTTTACCCATTTTTGTATACTTAGTTTAAGTATATGTTAACCCAATATGTAAACACTAGTTGTTGTACATATGTATCTAAATCATAAAATCACTTATACTTGTTTTAGTGTTTTATGTGAATATGTTAGAAACTATTAGTTCAAACCATTTACGTATTTTATTTGTTTCGTTAATATGATTTTACGTTTGTTATCGACAAAATATTAGAAGATCGTAAAATATAAATAAACGTTTTTACGGCTTATTTGTATTAACAGAATTGCCAAACCAAGACACGGAAAATCACATCATCTGATTGTTTATTAAGATATATCATCACAGCCTCTATCAAAGTAAGACACTTATGAACAAAATAGAGTTAGGGAACTCTGTCAAACTAAGCAACGGAACCTATCTAGATCGTTAGAAAGATGTGTCTTGATAATTGAGGTTTTCAAAGTGAAGTTCAATGTAGCAAGCACTTTATGGACACATTACTTCGTAGATGGGTGGTTTAAGATAATAAATAAAATATTTTTCATAAAAAAGAAACACAATCAAACCCTTTAGAGATCCCCTCTTGGTCCTTTTGTCGTTTCAACTACCTTTGTGCAATTGCACGCACCAGGGAAAATTGCTAGATTGTTGAAAAACAAAAGGAACGATATGGGAACTTAGAAAGGGTTTGATTGTTGAAAAAATAAAAGTTAAATGTCAATATGTTATAAGAAAGCAAGTGGAGATAGCTTAGTACTTTGAACGTCCACTCGAAATCCCATTGCCATGTCTCTGAAATGGCTGCAAAGATTTGCACCAAACCTATTGCTATGACAGTGACATAGGAATGGTATTTCGAGGGGAAGCTCAAAGTACCAAGTGTAAATAATTATCGATTCTAAGAAAGTGTATGTGTTGAATGGGATAATGAAGGAGTGTGGCCTGCCATAAACAATACACACTATATCATTATCGCAATCAACACACCTCATAAAAAATAAACACAATCAAACCCTTTCGAGATCCCTATCGGTCCTTTTGTCGTTTCAACTCCCTTTGTGCAATTTCACGCACGGGCAAATTGCTAGATTGTTGAAAAACAAAAGGAACAAGATGGGATCTCGAAGGTTTGATTGTGTTTTAAGATCATAAAAAGTGTTTCCCTAAAAAGAAGCATAGTTAACCCTTCCGAGTCCCCATACATTAACATTTAACTATGCTTTTTATATTTACTAAACTGCATACCTTATTGACTATTATGTGATCACAACAACAACAACAAACCCAATCCCGCCAGGTGGTATGGGGAGGTAAAATGTAGACACATCCTACCCCTACACAAGGGTAAACCCGTGGGTAGAGCGACTGCTTCCAACGAGACCTCCGACAAGTGCATGTGTGCTAGTGCGAAGAATAGAAAGCATACGACAAAAAAAAAGGCAATAGCGTAGTAAAAAGAAAGCAAGCAAACAAGCAAACAGGGCATACAGGGAAAAGAAACACGCACAAGCACCAAAAGACCGAACGCAGGGAGCAAGACAAAGCGAGCAAACCTAAGGGAGCAACAACAGAGCAACGCAAACCACGTACGGGGCCTAAGACTACGGCAAAGCAAAAAAGAGGCCACAAAACAAAACACACAAGGAGGCAAAAGGGGCACCTAAAAGCCAACCTAGCACCACTACCCGCAAATCCTAATTCTATCCCTCCACCCCTTCCTTTCTGAGATCATGTCCTCTGTCAAACGAAGCTCCATCATGTCAAGCTTAAGTCTATCCTCCCACCGAAATTTGCTCCGCTGCCTCATTGACGAATAATCTCATTCTTCGTGTCTACTAATCTCATTCTTAGGTGTCTCATTCTTCACGCATTACCCATACTGCATGTATAACACGTAATCGTTATTACCTCAACTAATGATCCATAAATCATCAAACAACTACTTTTCCTATGCAAATGACTAATACCCCTGACTAACATCCTAAACTAACATAACACAATATCATCTATAAATCAATAAACATCCTAAACTAACAAACTAGCAGTAAATTATAACATTTATACCTGAGATATTAGGCTCAATCGGAAGAGAATCAAGACCTTTATAATAGCCCTCAAGAGTATTTCATTGACTAACATTTATTTTGATTGATTTTGCGTTTGATTGAAAACCCTAAATCTGCTATTAATTAGAATCTAACTGTGTGTTTTTGACCGAGTGTAAAGAGAGATAAATTTAAAATCTGAAAGTCAAATACACACTACTTGACCATTTTCTAATAAAAGTAAATAAATAAATAAAACTAACTTATTTCTTCAAGTTAATAAAGCATTAAAACCTAAAATTAACCATTGTATTGATCATTGATCATTGATCATTTACATATAATTACGCATAATTATATAAACAAAGTAGCGATCAATAACAAGCATCCATACAACCATCAACTATACATCATCAAAACACAACAAAAAACTTCCAAAGCTTCCTATTCTCCATCTTCAGACTCATCAACTTCATCCAAATCTTCCAAGAACTCCTCCTTCTCCGACAGACTCCGACGGCATAGCACCAAAAGCCAACAAATCAATCTTCCTTCGATCCTTCAACTGTATCTCACGAAGGGCAAACTCACCGATTCTTTGCAACAGCATTGAAACGAGTAAACAATCTACCGCCTCATCGATTGTCTTCTTTTTGGCAATAGTTTCCTCGAATCGTCGCTCACTTCTCCCATCCTGCTTTCGATCAACTTTTCTCCTCGCTATGTCTTGCAATATCAACAACTTGAAAGCATCGCGAGCTTGCGGATTCAGTGGCGGCTTTCATTTCATCGATATTAGGTGTGGAAGACATTTTGTGTGTTTAGGGTTAAAATGATTGATAGTTGTGTGTTTAGGGTTAAAATGATTGATACTTGTGTGTTGATTTTATGGTTAGGTAAGTATAATAAACACTTAAGAGGCATCGGAAATTTTTTTGGGTGTTCTTGTAGCCCTTTCATATTCTTCCATGCATAAATGTGATATGCAATAGTTCACAAAAAGTGATATGCTGAGTATTTAGGAAGATATATAATATTGCAATTTAAACCCTTCATTTTTTTCATTGGATCTAAACCAGCCCCTATATACTAGGGGTGTTCACGGGCGGTTCGCTCGGTTCGGTTAGAGATTTTAACTATCCATCACGGGCGGGTAGTTCATTTTACTATCCAAAACTGAACCGTACTAGGCGGGTAACCGGACATGGGTCTCGAAATGAGCGGTTACCCGCAGTTCGGGTCACGGTTAACCATTCAAAAAAATTAATCGAATCGAATCGGGCGAACAATAACATAAATTAGAACGTAATATGACATTTTAGTAAAATTAAATAACATTAAAGATATTAGAATAATAGTAATGTTGTTGTGTCGCAATAGCAACATTCAAATTACCATATCTAACAAAATCACTAATACTAATTATTTGACGTTTATAGATTACGATCACATTAATCATATGTAATCCATGGACGTTAGTAAATGATCAAATTAGATAAGTAAAAATGCATTATATGATAAAAGTAGTGCAATAATATAGTTAATACTTGTACATTTTTATGAATGGTTTGTTAAAACTTACATGTATATTATACGCGGTTCGGTTCGGGTAACCATGGATAACTAAAAGTAAAAACCGAAACCGAACCGTGATAAGCGGGTTTTTCTGTTTCGGGTTTTCTTGGTTTCAGTTTCTTCGGTTATCGGTTTTTAGCGGTTTCGGATTGACCGGATCGGCTCGGTTCGTCGGTTTCTCGGGTTTTTTGAACACCCCTACTATATACACAGTTTAAATTTAAATGAATGACTAAACATGTCTAAAAGGTTTATTATATCAACTTCTTAAAATTTATGTCAACTGCAATACATCGAACAAAATCAAAGTTAGTCATCTTTACAATGTAGCACGTTGACCAAAATCAAAGTTAGTCATCATTACTATGTAGTCATCTACAGAGAAGAAGACTAATCTTGCTTTATAGACACTACAAATTTGGCAAACAATGAATGCGGTGGTTATTAATTTGCGAACCATGCAAATTTGCATAACAAAACCCACGTAAACATTACCCGACAAGGTTACAACAACATTACGCAACAAGAATTTACCTCCGACCTATTGCGTAATCAAAATTACTACCGCAAAGACCATGACGATAACAACTCAACAAGAATTTACCTCCGACCTATTGCGTAATCAAAATTACTACACATTTTTTGTGTTTTAATACGTTTTAAATCGTCTTTGTCCCCTTTAATCTGTTTTTATACGTTTCCATTTTGCTACAGGTTTTAGATCCGTGTTTACACGTTTTTGCTAGATTTTCATGTTTAGTCCGTTTGAATACGTTTTCATCATTTTACATATTAAGCATACATTTTCAAACGTTTCATACATTTTCATATGTTTTACATATGTTTTCGTCCGTTTTCCAATTTACCCGTTTTCATCCGTTTTACCCATTTTCGTATGTTTTTAAGAATTTTTCAACCGTTTTCATAGGTTTTCTTACACTTTTACATGCGATTCTTACGTTTATACGTTTTCTTCGTTTTCTTACGTCTTTGTCCCTTTTAATGTCGGTTTTATCACGTTTCCATTTTTGTTTGGTTTTCCGTGTTTGCACGTTTTTAGTTGGTTTTTCATCTTTTAGTCCGTTTGTATAACTTTTACACACATTGATTCAAAATTTTGCACTTTTTCGTCCGATTTACCTCGTTTTCATCCGCTTTTACCCATTTTCGTATGTTTTTAAGAATTTTTCAACCGTTTTCATAGGTTTTCTTACACTTTTACACAGTTTCTGTAGGATCTTGGTTTATCACAAGTTAGGCGCAAAGAGATAAGGTTTAAAGAGAGAGTGGGAGAGGATGGGAACTTTAGTGAGACAAAGAAAAATATATTATGAAAGCTCCAACCCTTTGCCTTGGAGGGCAAAGGGTATTTATAGGGTACAAACATGAGACGCCTCTATAAGGCTGTGGATCAGGCATACAGTGGGTAAAGACCCGTCCGTCCTCCACGGTGTTACAAAGTAAACTAAATACTATCATAGACTTACTATGACTACGACCTTTCTAACGAGTATACATACTTGAGGTGACCGACACTTTAAGTACTGGATTTACTAAATCCTAACAATCTCCCCCTAAGGGAGGTCACCTCAACTTACAATGATTACAAACTGATATAACATTTCGTTGTTCTTGGTTTCTTTGATTAATCACTTTTGTTCTTTAGCTCGTAGTCTTTTAATCATCATGTTCTGCATGTTTTGTAATTTCGAGTGGAGGTCTTAAACTGATCCACGTGATGTTGGAGTATTTGAACCAGCATTGAGATTATCAGCAACCATAAATCTCTGACTCTTCCATTGTGGTGTTGATAGTATGTGATGTTGTGACATTTGGACCGACATGCTCACATTCTGGATCATAATATCTTCTTATCAGAGTAGCGAAAGCTTTCGTTGATTCATGATATTGGCAGGAGCGTAGCAGAAGCATGGAGTGATAATATCAGAGTCATTGATGCACTAATCATGATTTCTTTAGATATGAATGTGT
>OU343219.1:186805412-186892531 GCA_910596185.1 Chrysanthemum makinoi | reverse complement strand
TGTGTGAGCATGTGGCTATGGATTGACAGCTTCATTCTAATCAGCTGCAAATGTCGGGGTGTACCTGCATAAGACATTTAGCAATAAATGTATGAAAGTGTCTTTGATCACTTTTGATGAATTGAGGTACACGGCCCACGGTTCCACATTGATCAGTACAAGTACGCCTGTGATCGTACAATTCGAAGAATTTCCTTGACAGTGGTTTATTTGCTCTAGCTAAATTTGTTTCAAACTGGAACGTCTCAAAGAAGACAACACAGAGTGAGTGAACCAGGCAAACGAGATTCATCGATTGATGAAAAGAGATTTGAAAAACAATCGTGTATTGCTCAATAGAAATTGTTTTTGCAATACAACGAAGGTTTTAATGAAAATCAATTATCAATCAAAACACCTTTTATTTTGAGAAATAAGTACACAGTCGACGTGCTAAAGAAAAGAGTTTTTAAGCACAACGACATGTTTTTCAAAGGTATCCGTCAATCCATAACCTGAACCAGGATTGATTCAAAATATTGAATCGCCCCATTGTTTCTGTTCAGTTGTCACATGGTTGATCTATTGAATAGATCTCACATGCCACCTACCAGGAGCTTGTTTGATGTTGGCTCCAGAAGGCTTTCCATCTTCATCGTGAATATTTAATGTATCACTCAGATGTTCTGGCAATACCACAAGGATAATGCGTAGGACTCAAGGTATAATCTCTCTTTCCACATTGTGTGAAACAGATATTCTTCATTGAAAGTGTCCTAATGAGATTTATTGATGATCTCGTGGCTCTAGACTCAATTTGTGCAAATTTGGATCCTATGTCGGAGACTAGGGAGAGGGTCTCCTTCTTCAATATCAACAATCTCTAAGATAAAGTCGATAGATAATGTCGGTTCCCCGTGAGAATGAAACAAGTCCTTTTAAGAGGAGCATGAGTGGTTTGGGAAGTTGAAGTGCAGTGCGTCACTGGGTCCATGACGTCTTGTCTTCAATACCGATGTTACCTTGGTAACCAGCAGTAGCAAATGAATTGAACCCGGTTTCTGCCCTAAGGTTGAATTATTGGAGGGCTATTATTATTATTATTATTTTTCACCCTTTTCACATTCAATTCTTTTTCATTCTTCAACCCCTTCAGTGCTTACCGAGACTTCATTACTAGAACCTTGTTGGGTTTATTCCAGTACTAGCTCTATCTCGGTCCGCACTCTTCCCATTTCTCACTTTTCTCCTTTTCTCAATATACCTAAGGACTCTACACTATCTAGTGGATTGTCCCTGGTAGATCCCTCCAGCTCTGGCGGGATCGTGGGAGCGAATACCTAACCTAACCATCCTTATATCACCATACATAAAGTAAAATTGGTCGGTCTATTTGGTATTGTTCATCGCCATTGGAACCAATTGAAAACCATTTGAAAATCAATCCAGATACTTAAGATATATTATCAAAGCATTTTGTACCTGAATTGTTTTTGATATTTTTAGAATAAGAGCTCCCCTCAACATGTGCATCAAGTGTTTGAAATCGTTTTGCACACGGAGGCAAGAGAAAGAATTAACTTCTTTGATTACCATTTTCTAAAAGATATCACCATCACTTCCCTGATCAAAACAAGTAGATAAAGCATATAAGGGAAGGGTGAGGTTTTCATAAGCTTGCTCCCCCTCAATATGTGCATAGATATTTGAAAATGTTTTGCACATATTAGGAAAAGACTGCACATTGAGATAAATTGATCATGATTCAAATATTTGTGGTTTAAGATAGATGCTCCCCCTCAACATGTGCATGGAAATTTTGAAATCGTTTGGCACATGTGGGAAGGAGAGCTTGCACATCCTTATAAAACCATTTATCGAATTATCAGTTTAAATCCAATTTAAATTACAAATTCTCCCCCAATCACAATTATCAAATCATTTGAGATTTGTGATCTCTGTAGATTTAAATTGATTTTGAAAGCTTTTTAAGGAGAATTGTGACTTGATTATGAAAACGTTTTAACTGATAAGGATCAGATTTTAAAACTTTAAACTCCATTGATTAAACATGCATGAATATCTTTTGAAAACAATTGAATGACAAATAACCTTTTGATTTAATTGAGATCATTCTCCCCCTCAATCAATGACCTAAGTTGTTGATTAAGAGATAGAGATTTTGACAAACTTTAAGTCCAGGTGATTTTCAAAGTTGAGTCCGAGTTATTTTACAAAGCAATTAGTTTTCATTAGATAGCAGATAAATGTTTATAGAATCAGAACATGAGATTTGAAAAACATGATAAAGCATGGCTCTGTTCTTTCTTTGAGAGCGGGTTCTTTCTGCGAGATGACAATAAACCAACATTTTTCTCCATCTCGTTTTTTTTTTAAGATTCGAACTTCATCTAGAGACCCGTGCCATTCTTTGAGTGGCAACTCAAAGTCCGTAGATGTTATCGAACCGACAAGAAAAACATGATAAATAAACAATATTTTTTTGAAGATTTTCAAGATTTTTTGATTTTTATGGATTTTGAAAAGTTTTATATTTTTCTATTTTTGTTTTGTTGGTTTTATATTTTTGTATTAGGTTTTTGAAAAGATATATACAAAGAATAGATAGAGTCGAACACCTTTACTCCTCGACATCTTCCGAAGACGTTTGGCGTTTCGGTTGAAGGCTCTTTAAGCCTAGTCGTGGAAGAATGAACTCAAAGAGTTCTTGAGAAAACTTTGGTGAAGATGTGCGCTAGTTGATATTCAGGTCCTTACAGTATAGTTCAACCACACCATTTTCAACTTGTTCCCTGATGAAGTGATGTCGAATGTCGATGTGCTTTGCTCTAGAGTGTTGAACATTGTTGCAGTAGAGAGCAATGGCACTTTTGTTATCACTATACATAGGAACTTTGTTGAATACAAAGCCATAGTCAGATAATTGGGATCTCATCCATAAGATTTGAGCACAACACGATGACATGGCTATGTATTCAACCTCTGTAGAGGATATGGAAGTGCTCATTTGTTTCTTTGAAGACCAGCTTACAAGCTTGTCCCCTAAAAATTGAGCACCACGGCGTACCGGACGTGTATCTTGACATCCTGCATGGTCGCATCTGCATAGGCGTTAGAGACATACCGGAGTCCTTCGGATACCAAAGTCCCATGTTAATGGTTCCTTGGAGATACCGAAAGACCCGTTTAACCGCTTCAAGGTTTTTTTGGTAGGCTTAGCACGGTATCAAGAACACATTCATACAGCGAACAAAATGTCTGGCATTGGGTGAGGTACATCAGGGATCCAATCATGCTACGATATTTCGTTTGATCTACTATGATCCCTGAGTGGTCCTCATCCAGTTTTGTACGCTCCACCATAGGAGTGTCAACAGGGTCACTGGAGGTGAATCCAAATTTCTTTAATATTTCATTAGCGTATTTTGATTGATTTATAAAAATGCCTCCGGGACTTTGTGAAATTTTTAATCCCAAGAAAAATGACATTTGTCCCATCATTGACATTTAAAATTTGGAGCCCATCTCCATCGAAAAACGGTCACATTCATTAGGGTCACTCGAGGCAAAAACAATATCATCAACATAAATTTGAACGTGAATTAAATGTTTGCCTGACTTTCTGGTGAACAATGTTGGATCAACTGCTCCTTTGCTGAATCCGGTGGATAGAAGAAACTTTGATAGCGTATCATACCATGCCCGTGGAGCTTGCTTCAAACCGTAAAGGGCCTATTTCAAGCGATAGACATGAGTAGGATGCTCTGGATTCACAAAACCTTCTGGTTGGCTGACGTATACGACTTCTTTAAGATCTCCGTTGAGAAACGCCGTCTTTACATCCATCTGATAGACAATCATATTCTTAATTGCAGCATTAGCCAGGAAGATTCCGATTGCTTCGATGCGTGCCACAGGAGCAAAAGATTCTTCAAAGTCAATACCCTCTTCTTGACGATAACCTTTAGCAACTAACCGTGCCTTATTTTTCAGAACATCGCGATGCTCATCAAGCTTTACTTTGAAGATCCACTTGAGAGCAATGATCATTGCACAATCTGGAACTGGTACTAATTCCCATACATCAAGACGATCGAACTCTGAATTTCTTCTTGCATTGCATTAAACCGTCCTCGGACATTGCAGTTTTGACATCTTTTGGTTCGATCTTGGAGAGTACTGAGTTAAAGAAGCACCATAAGGAATTAGTAGCTAATTGTTTTCGAGTTGATACAGAACGAGAAGGATTCCCAATGATGTTATCCAATGGATGGTCATGTGTCCATTTTCTAAGGTGCTCGTGTTGTTGTTGTTGAAGGACTGATGTAGCAGAGTTTATATCCCCTAATGAAGAAGGTTTAGGAGTTGGTTCAGGGGCAAAGATGTTTTCAAATGGAGCATCTTCGGGAGTAGCAAAGGGATTAACTTCATCATTGGTGCCAGAAACACTTCCATGACGTACATTCGATGATTGATGATTCGTTGATGAGACAGAGTGATCAGCAGCAGGCGCTTCTTGACTTAATGACATTGAAACTGATGGGTTGACTTCGTGAGGGATAGGAGTAGCCTGTGTTGTTGGAATTGATAGATCATTTGCACTTGGCTCATAATGTTCATCAAACATTGGATCAAACAATTTCTTCAAACCATCCTCAGATGGAGGTACATATGGAGATGCTAGAGAGGAATTCGGTACAAGGGATGAACCAATTGGACTATTTTGAAATGCGGGTCCAGAACTGGATTGTCCTGGAGCCATTTGCCCGGACAGCTCATGAACGTGACATGAATAGTTTCCATGATATCTCGAGTTCTTTTGTTGTAGATTCGGTAACCCTTCTTGTTTGGTGCATACCCTACAAAAACTCCAATGTCTGCTTTAGCTCTTAATTTACCTAAATCTTGACCGTCATTTGTTGGATAGCACAAAGCACCAAACACACGAAGGTAGGATAGATCAGGTTTTCGTTTATGGAAAAGTTCATATGGAGTTTTTCCATGAGAGGTATGAATAAGGGAACGATTTTGGGTGTAGCAAGCAGTGGCAATGGCTTCAGCCCATAGAAACATTGGAACCTTTGAATAAATTAGCATTGTTCTTGCGGCTTCCACAAGAGTTCGATTTCGTCTTTCAACTACACCGTTCTGTTGAGGAGTTCGTGGAACACTTCTTTGATGACTGATTCCAATACTTTCATAAAATTGACTTAAGTCTTTGTTAACGAACTCGGTGCCATTGTCAGTTCGAACAATTCTAACCGTATTCTTAAGACGAACCTGAAGTTGCTTGATAAGTTTGATGATGACAGCTGGAGTTTCATCCTTAGTCCTCAAAATTTTTACCCAAATAAATCTAGAGTAGTCATCAACAACGACTAAAATATATTTCTTCCCATTAATCGTTTGCACTCTCATTGGTCCGCACAAATCCATATGAAGGGTATGAAGGACTTCCATTACTGAGTTTGTGGGTTTTGGTTTGTGGGCATATTTCGTGCTTTTTCCCAATTGGCAGGTTGAACAAAGATGATCTTTTTCATACTTTAATCTAGGTAAGCCTCTGACTAGATCCTTTCTAACAAGGTTATTAATGGTGCCGAAGTTCAAGTGATTGAGACGACGATGCCATAACCATGACTTTGTTTTTGAAGCCTTTGACAATAAGCAGATTGGAGAGGACTTCATCATATTTTCGATAGAGATGGTGTATAGGTTTGAACCACGAGTTCCTCTTAATAATTCCACACCATCAAGTTCTCTAACGAAACAAGTATGTTTTCTAAAAGCCACTTCAAGATCGGAATCACAGAATTGACCAACAGAGAACAAGTTATGACCAAGACCTTCCACATAGTATACCCGGGAAATTACACTATCTCCAACCACATAATCTCCATAACCCATAATAGCTCCAAAATGGTCGTTTCCGAATCTAACAATACTGATAAATTTACTCACGAAGTTCATGAGCCGCGAGCAATCTCCAGTCATATGCTTTGAACATCCTGAGTCCAAATACCAGAGGACGATTTGTACGACCTGAATTTGAACACAGACATTTGTGGATAACTGGAAGCAATGGATCCCCATTGAAGAATGGGTTCCTGTAGGTTAGAACATGCAATTCATATTCCTACAGGATTTCTAGATTCAATGACATCTTTACTAGTGGATGCAAGACTTGTAGTGGCAGTGGACCTGTGTGAGGTGTGACCACTTCTTAAAGGTATGATTCTACCAGTAGGCTTCCATTTCTTAGAAGGCATAGATCCAGACATCTTAGGGCAAGATTCATTCATATTGAATTTTCTGCCTGTAGGTTTCCATTGATAACCCACATTTCTAAATTTTCTTCCTGTAGGTTTCCAATAATTGTAAACCTTTTCCTTTTCTTTTAGACTTCCGGATCTCCTTAATCTGTCTAGCATTTTTATACTCTTGACTTGAGTATTATCAACATTAATCACCTCATTCTTAGTACATTCATGATTAAGACCAGAAATTAAGCATTCATTATATGTTTTGCAAAATGTAGTAGAATTGAATTAATTACGATGCGCTTATAGCTAATACTAGAATCAACACGATTCGCTTTATTCACTCAAACTTATTCTTCCTAAGGTGTTCTTCTCGGCTTTTCTTCAACACTTTTGGCTAGCAAGATCCTATTTCGCATTGTATTGCCTGAAGGCTTTGACCCGCTAACCTTAGTATTGCCGATTACTTCTGTAGAAGGAACAACAGGAATATTAGTTGGTGATACTACACTTTGCTTTGGTGGTCTAGAAGTCTTTGGGTTCGAAGTTTTGTGAGGTACATTAAATGTCACATTCTTATCCTTAGGCATAGAACTCGGTGAAACTATTCTATCTCGCCTATTGCTAAATTTCGGACATGTGACAATTACATACTCTAAGAGTTCCTGAGATCATTTGGCATCCATGCAAGCATAGGCAATGGTACTATCAAGAGGTTTTTCTAATCTTTCATCTTCAACAATCTCACGGAGACCCTTTAAACTTTCCTTAAGAGATGAGAGATATGCTTTATGTGCAAGTTCATTATTCCTAATGGGTGGGGGAATATATAATATATCTATAGCATACTTATCACAATCAGAGACCTTAGGAACAGAGTATTTGCAATTGGGGATTGGCAACTTTCCTTTCACTCACGCTTGATTCTCAATATCGTTAAGTAAAGAAGTTATCTTTTCGATTTGTTTATCATGAGTAACTTTAAATGAATCACATAACTCTTTGTTATGATCATTAACCTTTGAAATTTCAGCTTTAAAACAATCATTTTCCTTTTGCAAGTTATCAATAATGTTTTGAAGTTGGAAATTCTGAGAATCAAAAGGTGGAGGCATATGGAAACCAGTTACATCCTTCTTTTAACCTTTCAGTTGTGAAATTTGTGCTTTCAATCTTTTGATCGTGTTATAATGAGCTCGAATTTGTTCATCACATTTGCTAATTTCAAAAACTGCATCAAACTCCGGAACATCAGAGGATGTCTTGATATTTGAGGTTTTAACATTTTCTTTGAGATGTTGATATTTTAATTGCAAAGCAAGATGTTCAACTTCTAATTTTGAAAAATGTTTAACCAGGTTATCATGATCATCTTGTTCGATTTTCTCATGCAATTTTGAATTCGTTGTTTCAAGCTCAATTACACGATCATGGAAAACTTTCAAAGCAACAGATAATTCATGAAACTGAGATGCAGTAATAGAAGAATTCGTAGCAATGTAAAACACATCTTGAGCAACACATTGAGAAATCAAGTTCTCATTTAATATATGCAGATTCTTCCTTTCAATTTCATTATATTTAAGTTCCCGTTCATAATCATTGACCTCGACAATCATTGCATCAAATTCCTTTTCCATTTCTTTAATATCAGTGTTTATTCCAATTTTAAGACTCTCAAATTGACCTTTTAATTGTTTAAAGAAAGGCATGACCTCGGTTAAATAACATTCTTTGGTTTGCTCAAAGCCCCTTTCCCCCTCAGTTATCCCTGTAGGTGTGATTCTCTTCTTACACGTTTTCTCAAAATCAACAAATAGCTGATAAACAACATATAGGTTGATTAAGGTCCTGCTATTAGTGGCAATAGATCTAGGAACTAGGTGAATTGGTGTATTGGGAGGATACACAGTTGCTTTTGGCAATTTCCTACAAGGGGAATTCTTTTCAACAATATTCTCAACTTTTTGCATATCCATATCCTTTTTCCATAACACTTGTTCAGAGTTAGAAGTGTCTGAGTCTTAAACTTGTTTAAGGAGATCCAGTTTTCCTTAGTGTAATCATGAGGTTTGAACATTATGTTATTCTTTTACACTCGTGATTCTCTAGCTTCTTGTTCATTTTCTCCCTGGTGACTTCATCTGATTTCTTATCTTCCTCAGTCCACTCAACGCAACTAGGTTTCTGCCTAGGCTTAAGGATTTCATTACCATCATAAAGTACCTTATGAACAGCTCTAACCTTTTTAATAACCTCTGGACTTGGTTCCTCAACAAGGGGAACGCTATGCTTATCGCTTAAGACTCTATGCTTAGTGATCATGTGAGCAGTCTGAATGGTATTCCCTTGTACGTACAACTTATTCTCAAGTTTGTTTTTCAAAGTTTTTAGATTGGAAAAATCATTCAAAAGTTTTGATTCCTTAGCATCGAATTCTTGCTTAAGCATTTTCACATTTTCTTGAAGTTCTTGTTTTTGCTTAGCAGTTTTAGAAAGCTTTTCTTGTAAGGAGTTTAACTCTTGTTTTAATACTTATTCTCTAAAATTACTTTTTCTAATAATTGTACGCATTTGGTTATCCATATCCTGCTCACGGGTAACTCAAACTTAGCACGCTGTTCATAAATAGCAACTTGTTCCTTATAGGTATTGAGTTCAGTGGTCAAGGAGTCATCAGGCACAAATGCAGTGTATTCATTAGGCATGCATTCATTGTTAATTGCAGAAGATTCATCACTAGATACAATAATACTGTCATCTTGTTTCACATATTGTTCATATGGGATAACATTGTTATTACCCATATTTTCAATATCTGATTCAATGACTTTAGTAGATTGTACTTCATGGTGAATCTTTTGCTCATCAACCACATCATATAGTTTGAGTACCTATTTAATGATGGATTCCTTGGATGGACTGGCTCATTTAGATGAAGAGGTCATTGGAGAGATATTAGCCATGAAGATAGTTTGTGCATATGGTTCATCATCAACGTCTGAGTCAAATGCATCACAATCAGCAACTTGAAAAGCGTTGGGGTTGTTCTGAGTAGCACCATGAAATGGTTGCTCGTCCACATCAGCATCGTATGTTCGAGCATTACCATCAGTCAAGAACATCATCTCCTCTTCATTCAACATTGTACCATTATCTTGTGCTTGAACCAGCAACATCTTGTCCCTGAAGTATTATGCGTTTTGAGGACGTTTAGGTTGAGTGCAGTTCCTAGCAATGTGTCCTTCTCCACCACAATTGTAGCACTTGTCTGGTTTTAATTGACCCTGAACAATGTTCCTTCCACGATTCTAATTTCCCACATATCCACCACCAACACCAGCATTCCCATAACCTACATTACCTTGTTCATTGTGTGGAAGATAAGCATTCAGTCTTCCTTGCACATTTTCCACCACAATCTTTCCGTCTCTCACAGTGGCATGATTTTGACGATTTGATGCGCTTGAGATAGTTGTTAGTGTGTGGGGTGAGGTTCAGATTTTGCTTGACCATAATAGCCACTTGATTGATAAAGTGCTCCATGACCGCATCGTAATCAGGTTGCTTATATCCCTGAATCGAACGGGCTTGTGGTTACCATTTCCAGTGGGTATGACTTGTGATGCTTTGGTAGTAATTCCTACATTGGAGTAGAATGCAGTTGAATCATTTGAAGATCTTGTTTCTCCTGGTTGAGATTTGAACTGTTCTAGAATCCGTCGTTCAAACATAGCATGTTTCTCATTCTGAAGAAGAAAGGCATACAATTGCTCATAGTTTGTGTTCTTTAATCCTTTGGTAAGCTTCACAGAAGTGACAAATTTGTGCCCTTCGGGATTCATGTTGTTCACAAATTTTGAGTTCACCAATGTTTGGCATAGTCATCTTGATATTCCTCATATCATTCACCAGCTTGTGGAATCTCACATAATACTCATAGACACTTTCTTCTGGTTTCATCTTAAAGTGCTCAAATTCATCATACATTTGTGATTCTCTATCTTCTATAGTCAATTCAGAACCAGAGAGAAGCATCTTGACATTATCCCAAACCGCCTTCTCGTGTTGTGATTGATAAGCTTGTAGATATCTTTTGGAAGACCCCAAGTATGATGTTTGAAGCCCGATATCAAGCATCAAATCTCTTTTCTCCCCTCACTCACTCATCATATCTCTTTGGTCTGTCTAATCCAAAAATCATTGTACCATCTGCTGCAGTATCAATTATGTCTCTTGTGGTCTCAACCTGATAAGGTCCTTCATCAATTGACTTAAGGATGTTAACCCCATTCTCCTTTCCTAAGCAGTACAACCTGATTCTTTGTGACCAAGATTCATAGTCAGTTCTATCAAGCATGGGAAGACGAGTGTCAGATCCTGCAACTTGCACATCATCAGCAACGGAAGACATGTTTAAATTCTACGGGATTTTACAAATCTTTGACTTAACAGGGAAATATATTCATTCTTTCACGGGATTTTACAAAATCAAGAGAGAAACCGTAAAACTTATAAACTTATGAGTAGACAGCAACTTTATGCGTAGCAACTTAGGTATAACAACCAACTTACGCGTAGACACAAGCTTATGCGTGAAGACGGAGCTTCACGCGTAGTCCAAAGCTTTCGCGTAGAGTTTTAGGGTAAAAGGCTTAAGTTTATGCGTCAACCAAAGCTTAGACGTAAGAACCTTATGCGTAAGATTTCCTTAGGCGTAAGACAGGCTTATGCGTAAGAGAAGGCTTATGCGTAAGAATTTTTACGCGTAAGTTTTATTGTTAGGAATTAGAAATTCCAGGTATTAAAGAGTCGGTCACCTCAAGTATATGTAATCGTTAGAAAGCTCGTAGTCATAGTTATTTTATGTTAAGTAGAATTTTGTTAAGTAACACCGTGGAGGACGGACGGGTCTTTACCCACTGTATGCCTGATCCACAGCCCGTTGTGTGGCGTTTTATGTAAGACTATAAATACTCTCTACCTCCCAAGGTAGAGAGTTGGAGCTCATAATAAGATTTTTCTTTCTCTCACTAAGTTCCCTAAACCTCTAACTTTCTCTCTCTAGAACTCACCTTTATACGCTCACTTTGAGTTATGGTTTGATGTGTATGTGAAATCCAATATCCTTCAATTGGTATCAAGAGCCATGGTTAGATCATCTCTTACATATCTTTGGATTTCTAGTGGTTTTAGGTGGTTTTTGAGTTTGAAAAAGTTTAGTGGTTTTTGCATCATTTGGTTGATTTCTAGTGTTAAAGTTTCGATTTTGGTAGTACTTTTGTGTTTTGAATCATCACAAGTGTTTAGGTTTTGATTTAGAAGGTTTGAATCATAGTGGTTGGGTTGTTTTTGGATTGAAAAGTGGTGTTCATGTGTTTTTCATGCTAGCGACTTGAGCCACGGAAAAGTTTTCTTGGTAGCGACTTGCTTTACAATTTGGTAGCTAGTTGTAGTTGAAAGTATTAGCGAGTTGGGTTAGCGACTTGTCTTGTGAGACAAGCCGACACAAAGTACAAGTAGTGGATTCTCCACTACACGCAGCGACTTGGTGTAAGTTAGCGACTTGTACTTTATATTGTTAGCGACTTGGTGTTAGCGAGTTGGTACCTAGCGAGTTGCTATTTAGCGACTTGATTATTTAGAGACTTGGTGCTTAGCAATTCTTTGCCAAAATTTTGCTAGCGACTTGGATTGTAGCGAGTTGTTATATAGCGACTTGAGACTAAAGCGAGTTGGCTAGTTAGCGACTTGATTAATTTAGCGAGTTGAGTGTGTTAGCGTGTTGTTGCTTATGCGAGTTGTGTGTTTAGCGACTTGTTCATTTAGACCTTTTCCTTATTCGTGTTACATTCTTACGGTTGTTCTTTTGGTTTAGTAAAATCCCGTGAAAGAATCAATTTCCGGTTTAATCAAAGAATTGCAAAATCCCGTAGAGCTTGAAACATGTCTACAAGCGTTCCTACTATCATCTCCACTGTTGCCGAGGATGTTCAAGCAGCTGGTTCGGATACTCGTCCACCCATGCTTGACAGAACTGACTACGACTCTTGGGCTCAACGAATCGAGTTACCTTGGAAAGGAAAATGGTGTCAACATTCTCAAATCCATTGATGAAGGACCGTATCGAGTTGAGACGACAAGAGATGTACTTGATATCAAGATGGAACTCGATTTACGGAATGGACGGACCAAAGATGTATGATGAGCTTGACGATAAGGAGAAAAAGAGATTCGATCGTGATATCGGGGCTTCTAACATTGTTCTTCAAGGTCTTCCTAAAGACATCTACAAGCTGATCAATCACAACACCGAAGCAAAGGCTGTATGGGATAATGTCAAGATGCTTCTCTCAGGTTCGGAATTAACTATGGAAGACAGAGAATCACAACTCTATGATGAATTTGAACACTTCAAGATGAAACCCGATGAGAGTGTCTATGAGTACTATGTGAGATTTCATAAGTTGGTGAATGACATGAGGAACATCAGAATGACTATGCCTAACATTCATTTGAACTCAAAATTTGTGAACAACATGAATCCCGAATGGCACAAGTTTGTCACCTCTGTGAAGCTCACTAAAGGATTGAAGAATACAAACTATGAGCAACTCTATGCCTTCCTCCTTTAGAATGAGAGACATGCTATGTTTGAAAAATTGGTTCTTAATCAGTTCAAAACCAACCAGGGAGAGACAAGCTCGTCTAATGACTCAACCGCCTTCTACTCAAACATCGGAATCACAACCAAAGCCTCACAAGTCATACCCATGGGAAATGGTAATCACAAACTAATTCCTGATCTCATGTTCAAACAAGCCGATCTTTGATGCACACGTGGGTAATTTCATTAATCAACTAGCTCTTCTGATTAGTCAAAACATGAATTCTCTCCCACACACCAATAACAACCTCGACAACATCTAACCCACACAATCAAGCTCTGTTAAAGATGGGAGGATCGTGGTGCAACCAGTTCAGGAAAGACAGTATGATCGGGGAAGAGGTGGAGCTGGTAGAGGTTATGTTGGTAATCAGAATCGAGGAAGGAATGGTAATCAAGGTCAAGCTAAGCCGATCAAATGTTATAATTGTGGTGGTGAGGGACACATTGCAAGGAACCGCACATCTCCAAAGCGTCCACAGAATGCTGATTACTTGAGAGATAAGATCTTGCTTGTGCAAGCTCGGGATAATGGTGCTTTGCTTTGGATGAAGAGGAATTGTTGTTTCTAGGCGAGGGCAATGCCAAGACCTATGATGCGAGATGTGGATGAGCGACCTATTCAGGAGATAGGTCACAATCATCGAATGCCTTTCAAGTCTGATGCATCGACTTCGATGTGGATGATGGACCTACCGCACACACAATCTTTATGGCTAGCATTTCTCCAATGGTTTCTCCCAAGGTCTCCTCTTCACCACAAGCTGGCCCATCCAAAGACAAACTCATCTCAGAGGTACTAAAACTATACGATGATGCTGATGTGCAAAAGATGCATGACAAAGTACTATCAGCTGAAACTTTTGTATCAAATATTGAAAATATGGGTAATATCAATGTTGTCCCATATGATCAATATGTGAAACAAAGTGAAAGTGAAGTTGTACCAAGTGATGCATCTCCTGCAGACAACAATGACTATATTTTTGATGAATACACCGCATGTGCCTCGATGAGTCGTAGTAATATCTGAATTAAATGCCTATAAAGAACGTGTTGCTATTTATGAACAACGTGCTAAATTTGAGTTGACCACTCGTGAGCAGGAAATGGATGACCAAATGCGAACAACTATTAGAAAAAGTAGGTTTAGAGAAGAAGTATTAAAACAAGAGTTAAACTACTTGCAAGAAAAGCTAAAAGCGCTAAGCAAAAACAAGAACTTCAAGAAAATGTTAAAATGCTTAAGCAAGAATTTAATGCTAAGGAATCAAAACTTTTGAATGATTTTTCTAATCTAAAACCTTGAAAAACAAGCTTGAAAATAAGTTGTACGTACAAGGAAACACCATTCAGACCGCTCACATGATCACTAAGCATAGAGTCCTAAGCGATAAGCATAGCATTCCCCTTATTGAGGAACCAAATCCAGAGGTCATTAAAAGGCTAGAAATGCTCATAAGGTTCTTTATGATGGCAATGAAATCCTTAAACCTATACAGAAACCTAGTTGCTGAGTGCCAGAGGAAGATAAGAAATCAGATGAAATCACTAGGGAAAAGTTAAACAAGAAACTAGATGATCCAAAATGTAAAGAAAAGAAAGTAATTATCACACCCCATGATTACAAAAAGGAGAATTGGATTTCCTTAAACATGTTTAAGCCTCAGACATTGTTAACTCGAACAAGTGTTCGGAAAATGGATTTAGATAAGCGAAAAGTGAAAATATTGTTGAAACCAACCCCTCTTTGGAAAATGCCTAGAAGCGTGTGTATCCTCCTAATACACCAATGCATCTTGTTCCTAGAACAATTGCCACTAAAAGCAAGACCTTAATTAGCCAATATGTTATACTTCAACTATTTGTTGATTTTGAGAAAACTTGCAAGAAAAGGATCACACCCACTGGTATTACGGAAGAAGAAAGGGGTTTTGAGCAAATGAAAGAATGTTATTTAACTGAGGTCATGCCTTTCTTTAAACTTCTAAAAGATCACTTTGAGAGTCTTAAAAAGGGGATAGAAACCGATATTAAGGGAATGGAAAAGGAATTTGATGCAATGATAGTTGAAGTTAGTGACTATGAGCGAGCACTAAAATATAATGAGATTGAGAGGAAGAACTTGCATACACTAAATGAGAACCTGATTTCTGAATGTATTTCTCAAGATGTGTTTTCAACGCTACAAATTGTTCCATTAATGCTTCCAAATTTCATGAATTATCTGTTGCCTGAAAGTCTCCCATGATCGTGTCATTGAGCTTGAAAAAACTAATTCTGAACTAAACGAGAAAATTGACCTGGATGATCACGACAATTTGGTTAAACATTTTTCTAAACTAGAAGTTGAGCATTTTAATTTACAACTAAAATATCAACATCTTAAAGAAAATGTCAAAACTTCAAATATCAAGACATCCTCGGATGCTCCAGAGTTTGATGCAGTTTTTCAAATTAATAAACGTGATGAACAGATTCAAGTTCATTGCAACACGATCGAGAAAGTTGAAAGCCCAAATCTCTCAATTAAAGGGTCAAACGAACAATATGACAGGCTCCCAAATCCCTCCTCCTTTAGATTCTCGGAATTCTCAAACTTTTCATCTTCAAAACTTAGTTGATGCCTTACAAAAGGAAAACGAGAGTTTTCTAGAAGAAAATGAAAAAGTTAAACGACATTTTAAAGAGTTATATGATTCAATAAAAGTCACCGTGACCAAAACAACGAAAAAATAACGTCTTTACAAAAGGAAATTGAGAATCTGAGGAGTCAGGGAAATGGGAAACTGCCACTTGTTTTCAATAAGAATGTTGTCTCAAAGTCACCCTTAGACGCAAATACCTGTGACATTAAATATATTCCTCCTCATCTTAGGAATAATGAACATGCTTTTCATGAATATTGTGCTCACCTTAAGGATAGTCTAGAATGTCTCCGTGAGATTGTCGAAGAGGATTTCATTAACAAACCTCTTGATAGTGAAATTAGGTTTGCTTGCCTCCAGGCCAAACGATCTCAAGAGTTGCTAGAATGTGTAATTGCAACATGTCCCAAATCCTTAACCTTAGGTGCAAAAGGCAAGGCTGTGATGCCTTGTTCTATGCCTAGTGCCAAGCAGAAATCCGTTCTATGCCCAGTCTTAAGAAAGGAAACACTAATGTGCCTTCAAGTAGTTCGATTCGGATATGTTAGTGCTAAGAAAGTGAACTTTAGTGTGCGCAAAAGCTCAAATCACAGTCTTAAGAAAGTATACACTAATGTGCCTTCTAGTACTTGAGATCCTTGCACATCAAGTTCAGGAATGCAAAAATTAGATCAACCAACTAATGTTCCCATTCCCTCTACAGGAGTAATCAGTGACTTTAAAGCGAACGGGTCAAAGTCTCAAGACAATACAAGGAATGATAGGACCTTGCAAGCTAAGAATGTGCATTGGAAGAGAGTAGAAGACCAATCTAGGAACTTTAAGCTTGAGTTGAATAAAACGAATCGTGTTGAGTCTAGTATTAGCCTTATCTTGTAATTAATTAATTCGATACTATTTGCAAACCTTGTAATGATGTGCTTGAATTTTGCTAATCATGAATGTGGTGTGAATGCTTTGTCTAATCTTGTCAAATGCCCGATTAAAATTGTTAATGCTAATAATCGTGCAAATAAGGCAAAAAGGCAAAAGCGAAAGATTGTTAGAAAACAGTGGAAACCACAGGAAGAACTTTTATAAAGATAGGTTATTATTGGATACCTTTTGGCCATAAGAATAATCAGTTTGTTCTCAAACTGCTAAGATTATGCCCACTAGAAAATGGATGCCTCTTGGTAGAACTATTCCCTTAAGAAGTGAACATACTTTGAATAGGTCAAATCGACACCAGACATTGCATCTATTCCCAATGATTCCATTGCTTCTACTTATGATATGGATGTTTCTATTTCTGATGTGGGTGTTCCAATTTCTGTTACTAACCAAGTGGAACCCATTCTTGCATGGGGATCCCAATTATCCTGTTATCCATTCTTGTCTGCGTGTTCAAGCTGCGGATCGTTCAAATCGTTACGTGGTACCGGACTCGGTCGTTCCAAGCATATGACCGAGACCGGTCGCGGCTCATGAACCGTGAGCAAATTCATCTAGACAGTTAGATTCGGTAATGATCATTTCGGTGCAATTATGGGTTATGGTGATTATGTTGTTGGTGATAGTGTTATCTCTAGAGTATACTATGTGGAAGGTCTTGATCATAATCTGTTCTCGTTGGTCAATTCGTGATTCGATCTAGAAGTAGCCTTCAGAAAACATACTTGTTTTGTTAGAGAACTTGATGGTAAGGAACTTTAAGAGGAACTCGTGGTTCAAATCTTTACACCATCTCTATAGAAGATATGATGAAGTCTTCTCCAATTTGCTTGCTGTCAAAGGCTTCAAAACAAAGTCATGGTTATGGCATCGACGTCTCAATCACTTGAACTTCGGCACCATCAATGATCTCTCCCGAAAGGACTTAGTTGTAGGTTTACCTAGACTAAAGTATGAAAAGGATCATCTTTGTTCACATGTCAATTGGGAAAAAGCAAGAAGTATGCCCATAAACCCAAACCTACTAACTCGTCACAGAAGTTCTTCATACAATTCATATGGATTTATGTGGACCAATGAGAGTGGAGAATATCTTTGGGAAGAAATATGTGTTAGTTGTAGTTGATGATTACTCTAGATTCACATGGGTCAAGTTCTTAAGGACAAAGGATGAGACTCCTGATATCATCATCAAACTCATCAAACAGTTGCAGGTTCGACTTAACAAAACCGCCGAATTATCCGGACGGACAATGGGCTGAGTTTGTTAACAAACAACTTAGTGAATTTTATGAAAGCATTGGAATCAGCCATCAAAGAAGTGTTCCACGAACTCCTCAACCGAACGGTGTAGTTGAAAGGCGAAATCGAACTCTTGTAGAAGCCGCTAGAACAATCGATTTACTCAAAGTTCCAATGTTTCTCGGTGAAGCTATTGCCCTGCATGCTACACACAAAATCGTTCCACGATTCACACCTGTTCATGGAAAAACACCATATGAACTTGTCCACAACAGAAAACCTAATCTCTCTTTCCTTCGTGTGTTTGGAGCATTGTGCTATCCAACTAATGAGGGTCAAGACTTAGGCAAACTTAGAGCTAAAGCAGACATTGGAGTATTTGTAGGATATGCACCAAACAAAAAGGGATACGAATCTACAACAAAAGAACCCGAAACATCATGGAAACAATTCACGTTACGTTTGATGAGATGACCGGTCAAATGGCTCCTTGACAATCCAGTTCAGGACCCGGACTTCAAAACAGTCCCATTGGCTCATCCCTTGTTCCAAACTCTTCTCAAGAAACTCCATATGTACCTCCATCTGAAGATGATTTAAAGAAATTGTTTGATCCTATGTTTGATGAACTTTATGATCCAAGTACTAATGAGGTGTTGATCCCTACAACAGAGGCTGCTCATATTCAAGTGAATGAAGTCAATCCTCATCTCAATATCTTTAAGTCAAGAAGCGCCTGCTGATCCTTCGATCTCATCAACAAATCATCATTCTTCAAATGTACATCATGGAAATGTTTCTGGCATCAATGATGAAGTTAATCCCTTTGCTACTTCTGAAGATGCTCCATTTAAAAACATATTTGCTCTGAATCTTCATCGAACCATCTTCTTCAGGAGACATCGACTCGCTACTTAGTTCCTCAACAACTACCACATGAACACCTCGAAAATGGACTCACGATCATCCATTAGACAACATCATTGGAAATCCCTCTCGTCCGGTATCCACACGGAAACAACTTGCAACCGATGCCTTATGGTGCTTCTTCAACTCCGTACTCTCTAAGATCGAACCAAAAGATGTTAAAACCGCCATGAATGAAGATAGCTGGTTCAATGCTATGCAAGATGAAATTCATGAGTTTGATCGACTTGATAAATGGGAGTTAGTACCGCTCAGTGTGCTATGATTATTGCTCTAAAATGGATCTTCAAAGTGAAACTTGATGAGCATGGTGATGTGTTGAAGAACAAGGCTCGATTAGTTGCTAAAGGATACCGTCAAGAGGAGGGTATTGACTTTGAAGAATCTTTTGCTCCGGTTGCTCGAATCGAGGCAATCAGAATCTTTTGGCTAATCTTTGCTAGTAAGAACATGGTAGTCTATCGGATGGATGTGAAGACGGCATTTCGAGCGGAGATCTTAAAGAAGTCGTCTACGTCGGCCAACCTGAAGGATTTGTAAATCAAGAGCATCCTACTCACGTTTATCGTTTGAAGAAGGCCCTTTACGGTTTAAAGCAAGCTCCAAGGGCATGGTATGATACACTGTCAAAGTTTCTTCTATCAACCGGATTTAGCAAAGGAGCAGTTGATCCAACATTGTTCACCAGGAAGTCGGGCAAACATTTAATTCATGTTCAAATTTATGTTGATGATATTATTTTTGCCTCGACAGACCCAATGGAATGTGATCGTTTTCTAATGAAATGAGTTCAAAATTTCAAATGTCAATGATGGGACAAATGTCATTTTCTTGGGATTACAAATTTCACAAAGTCTCGGAGGCATTTTCATAAATCAATCTAAATATGCAACTGAGATCTTAAAGAAATTTGGATTTGATTCAAGTGACCTGTTGACACTCCCATGATTGATCGAACCAAACTAGATGAGGACCACTCAGGGATCATGATTGACCAAACAAAATATCGTAGTATGATTGGATCCCCGATGTACCTCACACTAGTAGACCGACATCTTGTTATTCGCTGTTTGCATGTGTGCTAGATACCAGGCTAAGCCTACTAAAAAGCACCTTGAAGCGGTTAAGCGGGTCTTTCGGTATCTCCAAGGAACCATCAATATGGGACTTTGGTACCGAAGGACACCGGTATGTCACTAACGACCTATGCAGATGCGATCATGCAGGTGTCAAGATACTCGTCGAAGTACATCCGGAGGTGCTCGGTTTTGGGTGATAAGCTTGTGAGTTGGTCTTCAAAGAAGCAAATGAGTACTTCTATTTCCTCTACAGAGGGTGAATACATAGCCATGTCATCTTGTTGTGCTCAAGTCTTATGGATGAGATCTCAATTATCTGACTATGGCTTTATATTCAACAAAATCCTCTCATCTTGACAGGATAATAAAAGTGCTATTGCTCTCTCATGCAACAACGTTCAACACTCAAGAGCAAAGCATATCGACATTCGACATCATTTCATCGGGGAACAAGTGGAAAAAGGTGTGGTGGAACTCTATTTTGTGAGGTCTGAATATCGGTTAGCGAGACATCTTCACCAAAGCTCTTCCAAGAGAACGTTTTGAGTTTATTCTTCCACGTCTTGGCTTGAAAAGTCTTCAACCAGAAACACTCAAACGTCTTCGGGAGGAAGACGAGGAGTAAAGGTCTATCTTCATCTATCTCTTGTATATATCTATTGTAAAAACAAAATACAAAATTATAAAACCTTCAAAACCATAAAAATCGAAAAATTCGAAAAATCTTCAAAAATATTGTCAATTTGTCATGCTTTTTCTCGGTTCGATAATATCTACGGTCTTTGTGCTGTCATTCAAAGAATGACACGGGACTTTAGATGTTGTTCGAATGTTCTTAAAAAAATATAATATATAATAATATATATAAAAAATAAAAATATATATATATATATTTTTGGGAGAAAGAGAAACAATGGCTTATTGTCATTCGTGATAACCGCTTTTTCAAAGAAAGAACGAGCCATACTTTATCATGTTTTCAAAATTCCATGCTCTGATTCTTTAAACATTTATCTGCTGAAAACTAACTGCTTTGAAAAATAACTCGGTCTCTATTTTTGATAATCATCCGGACTTATTTGTCAAAATATCAATCTCTCAATCAACAACCTATGTCATTGATTGAGGGGAGAATGATTTCAATTAAATTAAAAAGTTATTTGGCATTCAATTGTTTTCAAAAGATATTCATGCATGTTTTATCAATGGAGTTTAAAGTCTTAAAATCCGATCATTATCGGTTAAAACGCTTTCATAATCAAGTCACAATTCTCCTTAAAAGCTTTCAAAATCAATTTAAATCTATAAGAGATCACAAATCTCAAATGATTTGATAATTGTGATCGGGGAGAATGTGTGATTTAAATTGGATTTAAACTGATAATTCGGTAAATGGTTTTATAAGGATGTACAAGCTCTCCTTCCCACATGTGACAAACGATTTCAAATTTTCCATGCACATGTTGAGGGGAGCATCTATCTTAAACCTATGATTTGAAACGTGATAACTTATCTCAAGGTGCGAGGTTCCCTCTAGTATGTGCAAAACTCTTTTCAAATCTCGAGGCACATATTGAGGGGAGCAAAATCATGAAAACCTCATCCTTCCCCAAAATGCTTTATCTACTTGATTCGATTAGGGAAGTGATGTTGATATTTTTTGAAAATGGTAATCAAAGAAGTTAATTCTTTCTCTTGCCTCCGTGTGGAAAACTATTTCAAATACTTGATTCACATGTTGAGGGGAAGTTCTTCTTCTAAAAATATCAAAAACAATTCAGGTACAAAATGCTTTGATAAAATATCATAAGTATCTGGATTGATTTTCAAATGGTTTTCAATTGGTTCCTATGGCGGATGAACAATACCAAAAAGACCGACCAACTTTACATTATGTATGGTGATATAAGGACGATAAGGTTAGGTATGTGTTCCCATGATCCGCCAGAACCGGAGGGATCTACCCGGGACTATCCACTAGTTAGTGTAGAGTTCTTAGGTATGATGATAAAAGGAGAAAAATGAGATATGGGAAGAGTGCGGACTAAGACTGAGCTAGTACTGGAATAAACCCAACAAGGTTCTAGCTATGAAGTCTCGGTAAGCACAGAAGGGGTTGAAGAATTAAAAAGAATTGAATGAGAAAAGGGTGAAAACAAATAGCTCTCCAAATTATTCAACCTTAGGCGGAAACGGGTTCAATTCATATGCTACTGATGGTAACATCGGTATTGAAGACAAAGACGTCATGGACCCGGTGCGCACTTCAACTTTCCAAACCACTCAAGTTCCTCTTAAAAGGACTTGTTTCATTCTCACGGGGAACCGACATTATCTATCGACTTTCTCTTAGAGATTGTTGATATTGAAGGAGGAGACCCTCTCCCTAGTCTCCGATATAGGATCCAAATATGCACAAATTGAGTCTAGTGCCACGAGATCATCAATAAATCTCATTAGGACACTTTCAATGAAGACTCTCTGTTTCACACAATGTGGAAAGAGATTATATCTTGAGTCCTACGCATTATCCTTGTGGTATTGCCGAACATCAGTGATGTGTTTACATATTCACTGTGAAGATGGAAAGCCTTACGAGCCAACATCTAACAAGCTCTGGTAGGTGGCATGTGAGATCTATTATACAGATCAACCATGTGACAACCGAACAGAAACAATGGGGCGATTCAATCTTTTGAATCAATCACGGTTCAGTTATGGATTGACGGATACCTTTGAAAAACCGGTCTTTGTGCTTTAAAACTCTTTTCATTAGCACGTCGACCGTGTACTAATTTTTCAAATCAAAAGGTGTTTTATGATTGATAATTGATTTTCATTAAAACCTTCGTTATATTGCAAAAACAATTTCTATTGAGCAATACACGATTGTTTTTCTAATCTCTTTTCATCAATCGATTGACGTAAATTACGGTTCACTCACTCCGTGTTGTCTTCTTTGAGACGTTCGGTTTGAGAACGGCTAGAGCATGCGAAAACCCTGTCAAGGAAATTCTTGAATTATACGATCACGGCGTACTGTATGCGATCAAGGAACCGTGGGCGTGTACCTCAATTCATCGAAAGTGATCAAAGACACTTTTGTGCGCTTTAATGCTAACTGTCTTATGCGGTACACCCGGCGTTTGGTGATCGAATGAAGCGGTCAATCCATAGCCGCATGCTCACCTAACACATTCATCTCAAAAGAAATCATGATTAGTGCATCAATATATTTTCACTCCATGCTTACGCTGCTGCGCCAATATCATGAATCAACGAATGCTTCCGCTACTCTGATGAGAAGATATCATGATCCCGAATGTGAGCATGTCGGTCCGAAAGTCACAACATCACATAATACCAACACCACAATGGATGTATCTGAGATTTTCTATTAGCTGATGATCTCAAAAGTTGGCTCAACATTATTATCACGTGGATCAGTAAAGACCTCCACTTGGATTAACCAAACATGCAATGAGTGGAATCAATGACTACGAGCTTTTGAGCAAAGTACTACATCAAGAATGCAAGATCAATTGTTAATGTAATATCCGATTGTATTCAATGTCATTTTAGTATATGTTTGAGGTGACCTCCCTTAGGGGAGATTGTTAGGAATTAGAAATTCCAGGTATTAAAGAGTCGGTCACCTCAAGTATATGTAATCGTTAGAAAGCTCGTAGTCATAGTTATTTTATGTTAAGTAGTATTTTGTTAAGTAACATTGTGGAGGACGGACGGGTCTTTACCCACTGTATGCGATCCACGACCCGTTGTGTGGCGTTTATGTAAGACTATAAATACCCTCTACCTCCCAAGGTAGAGAGTTGGAGCTCATAATAAGATTTTTCTTTCTCTCACTAAGTTCCCTAAACCTCTAACTTTCTCTCTCTAGAACTCACCTTTATACGCTCACTTTGAGTTATGGTTTGATGTGTATGTGAAATCCAATATCCTTCATTTATGCTTATGCGTAAAATTAGGGTTTTACCCACAAAAATCTCTTGCACTTCACAGCGTAAGAGATATCTAAAGTCGAAGTGTTTTTCAGGCTTATCCAAGCAAGAACACTGAGTAACCACCAGAAATGAAGATCAAGTGAAAAACACGGCCCTTAGCGTAAGATTAGGGTTTTCTTATGCGTAAGAAGTACAAAATTTGCCAAACACGTTTTTTTATGATCAAACCGGTTTAGAAAACCGGATTATAATGATGATACAACCTTAAAAACACCAAAACAACAAAGCTTGAAGATCAAAACCCCGATTCTCTCTTACGCGTAAGATCGTACACGTATCCAAACACGCATAAAACCAAGAAAGAGTCGTAAAGTTTGAACCTTTTGCGAAAGCTGAAATTTAAGCACTCAATAAAGCTTAACCCACAAGAATCTTGGATTAAAAGTGTAAATTTTAAAGCTTTAAGGATACCAAAATATCATTATCTGAGACCACGCATAAACACCACTTTGGCGTACACACCAAACCTTATCCCAAAAATAACAATCAAACCAAGAACATGAGAGATGGATGATCAAACCATGGCTCTGATACCATTTGTAAGATCTTAGTTTATCACAAGTTAGGCGTAAAGAGATAAGGTAGAGAGGGAGAGTGGGAGAGGATGGGAACTTTAGTGAGACAAAGAAAAATATATTATGAAAGCTCCAACCCTTTGCCTTGGAGGGCAAAGGGTATTTATAGGGCTGTGGATCAGGCATACAGTAGGTAAAGACCCGTCCGTCATCCACGGTGTTACAAAGTAAACTAAATACTATCATAGACTTACTATGACTACGAGCTTTCTAACGAGTATACATACTTGAGGTGACCGACACTTTAAGTAATGGATTTACTAAATCCTAACAGATTCGTACGTTTATATACGTTTTGGTATGTTTTAATACGTTTTCTTCTGTTTTAATACGTTTTCGTCTGTTTTCTTACGTCTTTGTCCCTTTTAATCGGTTTTTATACGTTCCCATTTTTGTTTACAGGTTTTCGTCCGTGTTTGCACGTTTTCGCTGGTTTTTTCATCTTTTACTCCGTTTGTATAAGTTTTTACACACATTCGTCCGTTTCCAGTTGTTTTGCACGTTTTCGTCCCATTTACTCAAACATTATGTTTGTAGGTTGCTAATTATGGAAGCCATGGCTTAAAATCTAAATAATTTTGTGTCAACTCAAGAAGCGAACTTAATTGTCCATTTTCGGTTTAAAACCATATGTGTCAACCCAAGAATCGAGCTTAATTTTAGTCAACCCAAGAAGCGAACTTAATTCATAATTGGTTTTCGGTTCGCTTTGGTTTAATTATAGTTCGGTTCGTTTTGGTTTTCGTGTTGACCAAAATATAAATATAACCGATTTAACGAAACAAAACCCGATAACCGAACGGATCAACACCCCTAATTTATAGTCATAGTTTAAAAGAAGGAGGACTTAGTTTTCCGTTTTTAAACATTAGGTCCTTAGAGATTGGTGGATCTTAGGGATGACAGGGAGGCTGGAAGGTCTAAGCTGAGGGTTGAATGTTCTCATTACTCAATCTTAGGAGGAAATCGATACCAAGGAAGAACAAATTCAGGCGATGAATGGTTGAAGGGTTTCTCGCTATGGAATGGGATGTTTTCTTTTGCTCTAGTGTCATATGTTTATGTCTAATGTCTAATGTCTAATGTCTTGGTTTAATGGGATGGTATGTAGATATATTAACAATGGAATATGTATGGATCTTATGATGGTTTATCCATACGGAGATGCTAAATATGTTTGTTAATATAAGTAATGTGTTCGCTAGTTTGTTTCATCTTTTTTTTCATGTTGTTTTGAATTTAGGAATTGGTTGTGGTGTTTAAGTTCATATTCGTACTGGTAGAATGTATTATTGTAGGATTAGGATGTTCAATTTTTAGATTGTTGTCAATTTTTTATGACTGATTATGAAGTTTAGAACTGGAGGCGTTTGTTCATGACTATTATTTTTTATTGAACCACTAGATTTAGGGTGTTTTGTTGTTGTTTTTGCTTTAAGTTAATTGCATTTACATGTTTTCTTGATTTTTATTCTTGCTTGAGGATGTTAGAGCTTATCTAATTGCTTATAAATAGCTTATTTATAGGCTTAAAGTAAGGTCTTAGGGATGTTTGATGTATCAGCAGTTCTTGGTTTGATTTGCCTATTTTTATGCTTAATTGTTTATCCAGGCGCTTATTAGTTATAGTTGCTTAATTAGTTGCTTTAAGTCCATTTTAGCTTTTGATTGTTCATTTGTATGCGCCATGTGGTGATTTTAGTGTATCTGTGAGTTATATGTATCTTTGACACAATTTGGTTTGAAGTAATATGGGTGTTTGGGATTGTGGGTAAGCACCATTTACGTCGGGGTGTTTTTGGTTTCAAAAATTGTTTGATTTTTCAAAAATTAGATTATCTAATTCATATTTAAATTGCAGCCAAAAATTAAATATTTAAATGCTATATTATAAATTTGTAGCCACATTTTAAAATTATCAAATTTGGAGCCAAATTTTAGCAAAAATTTTTAAAATTACTTTGGAAATTATGGTTTCCTTAATTGAAAAGCTGCCCCATCATTAGCCCTAATTTTACTCCAATAAATCAGGCTTCAAGCAAAACAAACAGAACTTCAATTTTTACACCATTATTTACCAATTAAGTTTACTAATTTTCTTTAACACATTACTTCTGACGAATCATGGCAACTCAAATCAATTGTCGGGATGATTTGGTTTATTCGATCGTGAAAATGATAACACTTTAGAATATGAATCAGAGACGTATTAGGATGAGGGTGAGGATCTTTGGAAACAACCATTCAAATCGAATGTTGTTAAGAGGGGCATAACTAGGTTAGCTAAGTTTAGCAGGAATATGGAAAACAGAAGGAATAAAGGTCATTGTAACCTTCGATGCACCTTTGGATAGGTTATCGGGGAAAAACAGAGCATTGTTTTCGAGGTTTTTGGGTGATTTGGTTCGTGAGCATATAGGTGTCAGGATTCTAACCTGGAGGAAGGTTGATTTAGAAGCAAGAGATAAAATGTGGGACGAAATCACGGTACACATATACTTTTTTTTAACTAGTAGTGGCTTGGTTGTTGTAGATACAAGGTGTTAATAAGTTTATCTCTGCATTTACAGTATGTGCAACTAATTAACAACAATTTCTTAATCTTTGCAGCGATATTTTAATGTTGACTTAACGGTCGAAAGTCGATAATGAATCGTCTTGGTCAACTTCTAAGGAATTTCAGAATGAAATGGATACAAAACTACATATTGCCCAACCAAAATACCCTTTCAAAACTAAATGAAGTCCTGGCAAAGTATAGTGCAATTATAAAAGCCGCAGATTGGGTTAATTTTGTAAACTACATAGCCATTGAGGAATACAAGGTGTTAATTATTCATTTTATTCAAGTTCAAATATCTTTCACCTTTTCATATGTTTCCATATGTATTAGTTGTATACTATCAGCATTACTACATCTAAACGCCGTATGATTTTGTGTTGCAAGGTGAGATCGGCAAAAGCTAAAGTGTCGCGTTACAAATGCGTTTATGATCATACAATGGGACGAGGTGGATAACGCCTGTGATAGAAAAACGAGTAACTTGATAAACATTTGCACATTTGCATTTAATAGCATCATACTTTCGTTTATATTCGTTTATCTTACATTTGTATGTATTTGATGTTTATAAGATCGAGAGTAAAGAAATTGAACCAGATGAAGAACTACCGCGTGGTATTTGTGGGTTGAAAGGAAGGGTGAAAAAAGACGGAGAATATCACGATGACGATATCAGATCAGTGGGAGAAAAATTTTTAAGTTTGACTGCAAATTTTATTATTATGTTTGTTTAGTTATAAGTTATCGATATCGTATTACTTAAAGCTGTTAGTTATAAGTTAATACACGTAGTGTTTTAGTTATTACTACTTGTGTATTACTTAAAAGCATTAGTTATAAGTTAATACAGGTAGTGTTTTAGTTAATACTTTTAGTTACAAGTTAATACTGGTAGAATTAAATAACCTATTTTCCATATTGTGTGTGCGAAGAAAGCGGACGACAAGATCAAACAAGGAATCTTGGAGCTTGATCATGGCACGATGCCATGACAGGTTGTATTAGGTAAGGAAAAGGGAGGATATGCGAGAAGAGTGGGAGGTGGAGTAACCTACAAGAGGTATTTTGATGCACTCGAATCGGACAAGCATCTGATGAAAGAGTGGTGTTACTTCAAAGTGAACTTGATGATGAGAGGCAACGTCAAGAAAGAGGTATACAGGATTTGATGAAACAATTGGCTGCACAAAGGGGGTAGTTGCAGTCAACTTCAACTCCATTGACACAAACGGAAGTAAGACATAAGAAAGTAACATTCCATCTTATTTTTTACCCTTTTAAATCATTGCAGTCTTCTTAAACAATTTACATTTCGAGTGTCTCCGGTGAACATTAATCATTTAAATAGCGATCTTTGATGAGGATTGCCGGAACACGTGTTCTGGGACGTAAGAAAATTGCGAGCATTGAGAAGTCTGATGGACTTGCAACTTTGGAAAAGGAAATGGAAATAAGTGTAAGTAATAAATCATTCCCCTGGTATTTTTGAATTCTACATACATGTATTATTTACCGTGTATTATATATATATATATATATATATAGGAAATGTTAAATGTCGCATCTAAGAAATCGACTAGATCAAAACGAAAGGATTCTTCACGTCAACTTTCCGAATCACAAGAAAATGAGTCTCCATTAATAGTACTACCACAAGTATGTATTTAAACATCTTCATATGTTCTTTAGTTTAATTAATTGTAGACTGTGGCACTTAAAGAAATCAACTATTATTGCGAAGGGTACCGTGTACAAAACTGATGGAAAACAAATGCTTCATAACAAACCACTCCCAAAGGATTGCTACAGAGTGTCTATTGATAAATCTTTAGTGGATGCAAAGATGCATACCGGATGTAGGAAGTAACGGTTTCAAAACAGTTAAGGATGCAGTAGGTGGTTTTTATGCATGGCCAAAGGATCAAGTGGTTTTCGATGAAAAGGTACATAGACGAATGTGTTTTATAAACCTACATAGATCATTCTTCATATTTAATTCAGTGTTTGATACACCCAGCTTTTGTTTCCTACAGGTAACACCACCAAGTACCATAAACTGATTGGTGAGAACGAACGCACCTAAATTACAAACGGCGCTTCGTCTCTAGTGATGCCATGCAAAAGGAAGCTAAAAGATCAGAGTCGAAGTCGTTAAATTATTTAGAATTTTAAAATTGTACGACATTACAATTTTATATACATTTCAATTTTATTGTATTTGAATATATTTGAATATATTTTTATATATTTGAATTTGTTTTGATATATATTGATTTCTTATATGTGACTAAAAGATTCATATAGTCACAATTTTTAACACTTTTTGTTCACAGTTTGCTTAATTCGATGCGTGACTAAATGTTAGAAAGGGCCACACAAACATAAAATTAATGTGGCCATTGGATGAACAATAGTCACACAAAACACACATTTCTTCACTTAAAACACCATATGGTCACACTTATTAACACTTTTGGCCACTTTATGCTTAATTTGTATGTGACTAAATACCCAAAAGAAACATGTTTTGTGTGACAAAATGTTAGAAAAGGCCACACAAACATAAAATTAATGTGGCCATTGGATGAGCAATAGTCACACAAAACACACATTTCTTCACTTAAAACACCATATGGTCACACTTATTAACACTTTTGGCCACTTTATGATTAATTGTATGTGACTAAATACCCAAAACAAACATGCTTTGTGTGACTAAATATTAGAAAAGGCCACACAAACATAAAATTCAAGTGGCCATTGGATGATCAATAGTCACACAAAACACACATTTCTTCACTTTAAACACCATATGGTCACACTTATTAACACTTTTAGCCACTTTATGGTTAATTGCATGTGACTAAATACCCAAAACAAACATGCTTTGTGTGACTAAATGTTAGAAAAGGCCACACAAACATAAAATTAATGTGGCTATTGGATGAGAAATAGTCACACAAAACACACATTTCTTCACTTAAAACACCATATGGTCACACTTATTAACACTTTTGGCCACTTTATGATTAATTGTATGTGACTAAATACCCAAAAGAAACGTGCTTTGTGTGACTAAATGTTAGAAAAGGCCACACAAACATAAAATTCAAGTGGCCATTGGATGATCAATAGTCACACAAAACACACATTTCTTCACTTTAAACACCATATGGTCACACTTATTAACACTTTTAGCCACTTTATGGTTAATTGCATGTGACTAAATACCCAAAACAAACATGCTTTGTGTGACTAAATGTTAGAAAAGGCCACACAAACATAAAATTAGTGTGGCCATTGGATGAGCAATAGTCACACAAAACACACATTTCTTCACTTAAAACACCATATGGTCAAACCTATTAACACTTTTGGCCACTTTATGATTAATTATATGTGACTTTATTTGTGTGACTAAATGTTAGAAAAGGCACACAACATAAAATTATGGCCATGTGACTATATACCACTTTAAAAAAGAAACATGTGCCACTTTATGATTAATTATATGTGACTAAAAATGCTTTGTGTTAAATGAAAAGGCCACACAAACATAAAATTCAAGTGGCCATTGGATGATCAATAGTCACACAAAAGACATATTTCTTCACCTTAAACAACATATGGTCACACTTATTAACACTTTTGGCCACTTTATGCTTAATTTTATGTGACTAAATACCCAAAAGAAACATGCTTTGTGTGACTACAGTGTTTATGGTCACTAATACGGATTAATCCAATAAAATTTGTACCTAATTAGTCACACATGTTACAGTTTTGGTTACTCCTTTGCAATAGAGACTAATAAAAAGTCAAACACGTGACCATAGAGTACCTATGGTCGCGGCACCTTTAGTCACACACGGCCGAAAAATCATGTGTGACTATATGCATATCGTCACACATATTTCGGTGTGGCCAAATCCACTTTTTGTTCTAGTGATCACTAAACCCTTCGTTCAATTATCTAGTTACTTGCATGGTTGCTAAGTCGAGTCATATCTTTTGTATACAGTTTTGGGATGATTGGGACTCATGGGTAAAAGTAATATTTTATGGAGTGACAGGAAAGAACGTTAAATTCAAATTTCCTTTGTTTACGTAATTAAATACTCCAAGTGTTTTGATCTTTTCAAATTGGGTCAAATTAGTGTTAGAGTAATAAAAACTCAAGTGTAGGGATGCTCCTACAAATCCCTTATATTTTGATGTTATCGTAGAGGATGGTAGAGTAAAAGTGTTTAGTCATTAAAAAAAATTGAAAAAAAGAGTGAAAAAAAAAATGAAAAAAATAAAGAAAAACATACGGGCTACCATCCTACATCTATCTTTATGTTTATGTTTTTCAATTTATGTATGTTTGTTTCAAAGTTATCTAGAGTTTAGTGAGTCGAGTCTTGGCTTAGCAACGCCACGCTTTTCATGCTTGTAACATAAGATTTTTTACTTGCCACCACTAAATCGCCTATCCAACAAAACCCTTTATTTCCCTACCGTAAGCCTAACATTACAACCCTTGAAAAGACCTCTTAGATAGTTGTTCCTAGGTGCTTACGCCAAAGCGGTGGAGGTTTGATCTAGTCTAAAGCTTATGGTAATCTATGTACTATACCAGGAAATGAGTGTTTATCTTCCATTTCCATTTACTATATTTCATATACACCCGAGAGATGAGAGAATCCAAACACCCCTTGTGAGGTGCTAGTATATAATTTTTGTGCTTGTTATGACTATTGCGCTGCTTTTACTTGTTGTGAATTATGTTAAACTTATGCTTCATTCCCCCTAACTTATAAATTGATTGGCCAAAAGCACATTTGCTTAAGGACAAGCAAATACCAAGTGTAAGGATATTTGATAAGGATTTAAAACATACACTTTTAAGGGGTCATTTAAGCCCTTAATCGACCACTTTTATATCCGTTACTGCTTAATTTCGTTCCTTTTCACTTTTTAGGTCTCTTGGAAGCAAAATGCTGGAATGATGCATATTTTGACGAAAAGGAGTGAATACATGAAGAAAATGGCTAAGTCAAGATCGAAGCCACTCAAGCTGCTGAAACTGAAGCTGATGGCGTCCCAACCAAAGGCGGCCGTCCCCTCTACAGATTTGATAATAGATGCACCTGACGGCTCAGTAGACTTTTTGCTCATAACACCTGACGGCATCAGGCTTTGAAGAGGAAGGGCATCACTAAGACTTTTCATCTCAGACGGCCCAAATCTAGAATCAGACGACGTCCCTGCTGAAGCCCGACGGCGTCACAACTACAACGTGACGCCGTCCCAACGATAACTTGGCCAAGACAAAAACCCTAATGACGGCGATCTGATGGCGTCCCACCTATAAGGCGACGCTGTCGCAAGTGTAAATCTATATATAGAATTCGATTTTTCAGTGTTTAAGAGGTAGACTTGTGGAGTAAAAACCCTAAACGTTTGTAGTCCGACTTGACAGTATCTTAGGGTCCCAAAACATATTTTACACATCAAGATAAGTGTTTTATTCCATTAGTATCATTATGTCTTCCATTGAATGTGTGTATGCTTGCTTGTTTAACATGTCCGACTAAATTTCTTGTGTGTTTGCTCAGATCCATGAAACCTAGTTGTTAATTATTGATTGGTTGTCTCTTATCTTAATTGTAATTGGCTTAGGAGTGCAACTAGGCTATCGTTGTGTTTAAATTCTTGAGTAATCTTTGTGAACATTAGTTTATGAATCACTTAGAGGATTTCGTAGTCTAAACATCCAAAGATAACCTTAAAGTTAGTTTATGAAACATCTAGCGGATTTCGTAGGCAATAACCTTAAGGTAGTCTCAAAGAGTTAGGGCTAAAGGCACACCCTACGACCTTAGAAAACACAACGCGTTAAGAATAAGGACGTGACAATTCAACCAACAATAAAAGATAACTAGGGAGTAATAGTATCTAGGTAAACACATTTTTAATTATCATACGAGCACACATAAAAAAGACATAGCTACCCGTAGTATTAGATAATTAGAATAGTAGAAGTAATCGGTAGAAGTACCACCCCCAAACCAATTGCCCCGATATTTTACCCTTAGCTTTCTAAAAAATATATAAAAGATAAAAAAGAATCATCCTCAACCCCACCTTAGCGTAGTACACTTCTTGCTAGCATTCCTATTCCCCTAGAGAAGATATCAACTCCCGAGGCTTACCCAATACTACACTACAACGATTAGGTTCACTGCCTAGGGTAGGGCTGAGCGTCGGTCATAAACCGACCCGAACCGAACCGAATAGACAAAACCGAGGACCAAAAACCGTGAAAAACGCGAACCAAAACCGAACCGAATGTTGTCGGCTCAGTTCGGTTTTTCGTCGGTTCGGTTTGGTTTTGAAGGTCTAGGTGTATTTTGGCGTGTTTTTTGTTAGTTTTGGGCCGAACCGGACCGAACCGAACCGACCCAAAACCGAAAGCACGCAGGACCTGAAACCGAAACCGAACCGATGGGCTGTCGGTCCGGTTCAGTTTTTATCTGTTTCGTCGGTCCGGTTCGGTTTTGAACCTTCGGTGCTCAGCCCTAGCCTAGGGTGTTGAAAAACTTGCTTGACGAAAAGGAAGTTCCTTTGACCCCGAACGCGCTTCGTACGCGCATCAGATATCATCAACAACAACAACAAAAAGAAGTGGCACGACGACTAGAGAGACAATCATGTTCTGCAACAAGATGGAAGACAAGAAATGGTAAGGGCCTATGCTGCTGGGTCGGATGTTAGGAAAAGGTATACTATATCCCTACCTAAATGCAATGAATTCAAATATCATCACACGGGACCTTGCCCCGCTACGTGTTGGAACTGCAAAAAGGCCAGCCACTAGGCTAAAGATTGTAAGGTCCCTACTCCATTGACTTGCTATGAATGTGGTGAAATAGGACACCTTAGTACTGATTGCCCAAAATTGAAGAACTAGAATGGAGGAAGGGCTCGAGGGAGAGCATATATGCTAGGAGGAGGAGAAGCTCACCAGGACCTATAAGACGCAACGAATTGACGCTGTTTAGAGATTAACAGTAGTACTTCCTAATGAACTTTGTTGTACTTTGTGTATGTTTATCCCTGGGATGTTTATAACTTAAGACTATTTACGATTATGTACCAACTAGTTGTGATAATTTCCATCTATTGTACTTTCTATTTTCGATTTCCAGGTTGTAAACTGATTTGTTATCATCTTATAAAATTGTTTTTCGATTTTCTTATAAATCATTTGATATAATCTTATGAACTACTTTAAATACTATTTAATAAATAGTGTGGTTTAATATGTTTAATATTGAGAATCATAAAACTACTAAACTAGACTGAACATTACATTATTGGTCCTCAATTATACATGGCCTGATCACCTATGTATAATTCAGGAGGGATCATGTTATGCTAGGAGAAATTATGTTAGACCTGTATCCCATTTACAAATAGGCCTCGCCCTATATGGAATTGACTAAGGTTTTACATGACTGGATAGTCAATGTAATAGTCAATGAATGTGTATTATGGTTATAGAAAGATTAATGTGTCATAGATATAAGTTATAAATTATTATGTGGCCAAATTATTTGATGAAAGGGCTTGTGGGACCTTTCTTGCCAATAGACCAAAGTTGTGCTAGCTTATAAGGAAGTAAATTCCATAAGTTCTAGGTTCTTCTCATTTGGTCTAGGGGGTTTGTGTGGGTCGGTTTTACAAGAGAAAAGGAGGGAAGAAGAAACAATCTAGATGATCAAACTAGTAGAAGGATCATGTTTCCATGAAAAGAATAAGCATTGCCATAATTTCCACAAGTAAGTAGTCTTATTTAAGCTAGTGATTTATGAGGATAATCATCATATAATCAAGATATGGTTATATGATGATTTGAGATGTTTAGAGGTAAGTTAATGGTTGTATAAACCATTGTTATAGTTATTTGATTATTGATAAGTGTTTATGTGTATGATGATCTTAACCTAGGATGATGATGATGATGATAATGAGGATGATGATGATCATGATAATGAGGATGAGGATGATCATGATGATGATGAGGATGAGGATGAGGATGATGATGATGATGAACTAAGGAATGGTTACTTGGCTTGGAGCTAAGGTAAGTAAATGGTTATAATGTGAGATTATATGGATTTTATTCATATATGTGATATGTATATGTTGTGTTAAGCACTTGATAGTTTGTGACTGAAGATGTTGGATGATTAGTGGACCTAAGGTTGGTTTAGCATAACCAACTTACTAAGTGTGAACTAGGGTAGGATTAGTTAAGGTAAGTGATAGATAATTCAAGTGTTTGAATGATGATGATGTTTAACTGTTAAAGTTGTGTTATAGTATGGTTAATGTATGTTTATGTAGTATGAAGTTATAGTTCAATGTGTACAATGCTTATATGTGTAAATGATATATGATATCATGTTATTGCCACTTACTTATTAAGCATAACTTACAGTTATAGTTAAAAATTTTTGTAGGTGCTTATGCAAAGAAGGAAATGCTTGGCTTGGATTAAGGATTGAATGTGAAAAAAGGTTAGAGTATTGTACGTATTAGGATCTTAGGTAGAATACCGAGCACAATGTCGATGTTGTACCCCCGAGAGTCCTAAATGGTTATATGTATGTTATCGAGAGTCAAGGTTCATATCATGGTCGTTATAGTGTTTTGGTTTGTTATAGAAATGGTTTAATGTGTTTATGGTTATGGTTAAAGGGATGTTTGTATTAGTATTTATTTATACCCATTTTGGAATTTAAACGGGTCAACGACTATGGATAAAAGTTATCTAGGTTTTGAATGTTAAATAAGAGTTTGGTTCAAGTTAAAGTATTGGTTTTATGATTAAAGTTGTTATAGTTACGTTGTGTTTAAAATGGGTCAAAATTGGGCGTTTGGCAAACCCCGTGAAATATGTGTTCATAGATCATCAAGTTTCGTTAATTTTTGAGTGTTGATGGTATGGTTTCCAGAAGGGTGTAAAGTATTGTTTTTTGTATAGTTTTATGCAGGTCTCATATGGCCTTATGCTATTTTCAGCATATAGTCATATGGCTGCCTCATAGATTTTTGTGTAAGGGCATATGATCAGAATATGGCCATATGGTAATTTCAGCATATGGTCATATGGTTGCTGCAGAAAGTTTAATAAGGGCATATGACCTGAATATGGCCATATGATATTTTTAGCATATGGTCATATGCTGCTGTCAGAATATAAATTGGAGTTTTCTGGTTTTTGGTCAATCTTAAAAAAAAATCATATCTTCCAAAGTAAGTCATTAGAGGTCGTGCCACCTGCCGTTTTAAAGGTAATTAAGTCTAGTTTCTTTTAAAAATACTTTTAAGGACTGAATGTTAACAGATTTTTTAATTAAGTCTTTTCCACGTAAAGTTTGATTATTATTGGTCAAATTAGGCATGGGGCGTAACAACTTTGTATAAAGCTTCGGTTTAAGTGAATTAGAAAGGTTGTCAAAATCGCAATCCTGATCGTAGGATCGTACGATCCTACATATTAAAAACGAGCAGGATTGTAGTAGGATCTTAATTTCATCAGGATCGGTCTAGGATCGTAGGATGGCACGCAGGATCGTAGGATCGCAACTTCGCAGGATCGCAAACAATCTGATCCTACTACAAGCCCATGTTTTTATCTTAAGTGGAGCAAGATCGGTGTAGGATCGAAGGATCGCACACATGATCATAGGATCGTAAATGATCTGATTATACTAAAAACTCATGTTTCTTAATGTTCTTCTACTACGGTACTTAAACATATAAATTTTTCTTTTATTATCCATTTAGATTCGTTTATAATATAAAATATTATATGAAAATATATAGAAGTACAAAATTACAAACCTTATTAAAAAATACATACATTTTCATAAGATCTTACGATCTCGATCCAATCCTACGATTATAATCTTGTGAAGCCAAAAACGATCCTAGGTAGGATCTGTAACAACTCAAAAATTTCATGTTAATATTAATTCAAAACATAAACATTTTATCCAAAATCGTGCACAATTTTGAATTTTAAATATAACCGTTAGGTTATCCCACGTGTAACGAAAACCGACTCTGAACATTTTCATCAGATTAAATTAATTTTTAGTTCACTTATAATCATTATATGGAATTTTAAAATTTAATTTCAAATGTTACCAAATAGACCCTATGATTTACGAGTCAAAACTTGCGTTTTAAACAATTTTACTTATATGCAAACTTGACCCATACCTGCACCCATTTTCTAAGACATTTAAAAAAAATTACATTATTAGAAAATCAACACATGTCCCTCCCCCATTGACCATAAAATCATCCCTTTATTTTATAAACTAGAGTAATATCAAACTACACAATATTTACACTAATTAACTAAGTTGTAAATACCTCAAACTATATAGTCATTGTTGTTTATTATCTAGTCATGAAAACTTCCAAACTAAGCTAAGTTATTTAGATATTTTCTAAAAACTTCCTAACTAAGTTTAACTAGATATTTAACATTTTCAGTTTTAGACTTAACCTACATTTAACACCAACCGACACTAGACTAGGCCCAGTCTTCACGTTATAAGCCTTTTAAGTTCATAATAAGCATATTAGAAAAGTCACATTACACTTTTTCCATTTTCGCGTAAACTTCGTACTTTTACGCGTTTTCAACCTACGTTCTTTATAGGATTTGACAATGTTTACGCACTCCGTTAAACTTATCACCCATTTAATATCTTTTATAGAGTATATTAATAAGTTTTAATATTTCTTAGAACTCTTATATTTTAAGATACCCGGTTTAAGTTTCGCGATTTAAATACTTAACGTTAGTAATTACCGGGACCAATCAACACTTCGTAAAACACAAAATAAATATCTAAACCACTAACCTCCTCATTCTTTGCCCTTTGTGGCATTTTTGGTGACTAACCAAGGCACTTAGCTTGGTTAGATTGCATCTTACATAGGATCATTACACATTGCTAAACTTATGAGCTAAGTCTTGCAAAATATCTTAAGTAGTAACCTCGTCATTAGCTTATAAAAGAAACTTCATATCTTCTTTGTTTTATCATTATTGATCCTAGTTGAACTAGATCAAATTCCTTAGATTGTAAAAGGATTAGTTATATTTGATAAATCTAACACAACTATAGTAGAAACTGTGTTTGAATATATTAAAGAATATGCGGAATCTAATCTTTAGTATTAACAAGAATTGTTAATGAAACAGTAAAATAATAAACAAGCTTCAATATTATTATTAATAATACAAATACTCTCAAAGTATTAGGATTACAAAACTTTGAAGCTAAGAATTATATGATTTTTGTGCATCTAACTCTCTGCCCTAGGACCTCCTTTTTTACACCAAAGAGTCCTACACGGCTTACATTACTTTTCTAAGTATATCAAATCTTTTCTATAAATATCTAATACATATCTCATGAGAAGTACTAACAAAATTCCTAACACTACTAACTTACATTAAAAATTGTAACCAATAGTCTTAACCTTGAACAACACTAAGTTTGTACTAGCAGTCTTAACTGACAGTTGAAACTTGTACTAACAATATTAACTTTGGACTGGCAGTTGTAACATCACTTAGCATATATTCATTGAAGTTCCTTAGCAACACTAACTTATTCTGAGCAACAGTAACACCAATATGAGCAGCAATTGATCAAACAACATGAAGAAGGCTTTTAATCCCAACAATCCTCCCCTAAACTTGATATTCTTCTTCAAAATCATCAAGTTTATGTATTCAAAGCTTAATAAACACCAAGAGGATGCTTCCAAACACTTCATTTCTTGTTAAGCTATTTTAAAATTTTCTGACAAAGCTGATCGGCCATTTCACTTTCATATTCCACTTGAAGCTTCTTCTTCATCATCATAGCAATTACAGGTGGTGCAAGGGGATATGTTTTCTCCACCAACATATAGACCAGCATAGACTGCATCATCAAGGAATGAACTCCACGGGAGTCATATTACTTCATATCCTCTCTGAGCCTTCCATATTTCATCCTCTACATGTGGTTCAAACATGGTTTTCCGATCACCCCATAACATCAAGTCATAGTCTTCCACTGGCTTTGTTGACCCACACTTAGCTTTTATTAATTTCCACGGATCTTCCAAATCTTCTCTTTCAAAACTTTTTAGCAGCTGGTGGAAGAACATATACATATGAGATTTTCCATCAACTCTAATGATCTGGTAGTAGCTTTTCTTTCCTTCTTTATATACCTTCCAGTCAACAATCCTTGGAGGCTTTTCAGCCAAAGGAATAGCATTAATTTCAACTTTTTCTTTATCTGGAATAATTTCCATTAATTTTTTAAGTTATGTTGTTTCTTTATCATCATCCACCTTTTGCTTCTTTGTGACCTCTTGATCCAGCTCTATCCTTGCTCTCTTTTCACTACCTTCCACCAGCTATGTTCTTAAGTCAACAAATGTGTTTACCCTTTTCATTGCTCTATCAAACATCTCATGGATATTCTCGAACATAAAATTTTTCAAATCTTTAAGCTTCCATCCTTCCATATTTTTTAGGTAAGTGCACATTATCTTTCTCTGTTGAGCTTTTGTTGGTGTTTTATTCCTCTTCTCTTATGCTCTTTTGGCTGTAAAGTACTTTCTTCTTTTCTCTAAGAGTTGTACAAATAATTCAGCCTTTTCAGCATCAGACAACTCTTCTTGTTCTTCTGCTTGCATTCTTTTAGCCAATTGATGATCAACATCAATCTTTGCCTGTATATCATCTCATGTCTCAATCAAGGCAATATTGGCTTCTTCTTCTTTTTCAGCTTGAATTTAAGAGCAGCTTCTATCAATATTCCTTTACCTTTGTCCTGTGATTGTTGTGAAAATATTGTTGTTGTAGATTTACCCAGCACTTTGAAAACAACCCCTTTCTCATTGGGTTTTGTGCGTTTTAAAGCTTCAAGTTCTTGAGCCATAGTAATATCATCAGCAGTAGTTGTTGTAGAAGCACTAACAATTGTTGCAGCACTAGCAACACTAATTTTATCACCAGCAACACTAACTTGAGCAACATCAATAATTTGCTTATCACTATTAATAACATCAACTTATTCTTCAACAAAATAAACTTCATCATTTACTCCTTCAACAATAACTTCTTTTCCTACATCCAACACTTCCTGATCCATGGCATCAATCCATCCTGTTTGGATGCATCCTCACCCAAACTTGTTTCATGTTTTGAGGATTCTACTCTAGCAGTTCTACCAACCTTATATAACCTCTTTAGCCCATGAGTTCTGGACCTCTTCTTCTGTTCAAGTTTCTTTACCCTCTTCTTCAAACTTGTGATCACAGTTTGCTGAGAGGATGTGTTCTTCTTCAAGTCAAGGAGCTCCTTCTGAAAAAATGGTACATAAATCCATCAATTCATTTAGTTTCATGCTATCCTCATCACTTAGAAGTGTGTTACCTCTTGCGAGAAATGAATCATTGGATTGTTTAGATACATTCTCAAACCTAGTTTGAGCAATTGCAACCCCCATGGTTTCTTGGCACCAGGGACCACCACCTGAACTAGCTCTGGGGAACTAGATTCATTAGGTGTTGCCCTGGATTGGGTCTTATTGATGTTACCACTGTCCTGCTCTGCTTCTAAGCTAGAAGCAGTAGTGGCAGCCTTCACCAATCTGTCACCCAACTCCTTATGGACAACCTCATCTGCAACAATTTCTATAGGAGCACTAGCTTGAGGTATCTCAGTGTCCTTTCTTGTAGGCTTCCTAGGTTTTTTAGTCGTTTTAGGTTGAGATGTTGATGGTTGTAAAGTGGTGGGTGTGTGTTGGGGAGCAGTGGGAATGGCTGAACCTTCACCCAATGAGGGTTGGTTTTGTAGCAACATTATTGGAAACAAAGGTGTTAATTTACCAGAAAAACTTTTGTCTACCCTTCTCATATTTGAAAAAATCTTTTGTTAGGACCGAAAAGTATAATATTTATGTGGTTTGGAGGTCGGGGTTGGTGAAAGAAGATGAAGATCTTCATCCTTTTAGTGAGAGAAACTAGAGAGAGGGAGGAGAAGATAAGGATAATATTATTGATAAGAACAAACAATACAAATGACCAAATGCTTCACCTCACCCCTCATGGAGAGTCATGAGGGGTATTTATAGGCTCTATCTTTGCCACTTACACGATACTAGTCCCTAAGGGCAAAGTATACTACGCATCTAGTCCAATTCACGTAAGTGACGTTATCTTTAGAAAAAGCGAGGCTAACAATCTCCCTCCAAGATAGCGTCACACGTGAATGGTTACAATGAGACCTATAAATACAAAACAAAGTAAATTACAATAGTAATGAACACTGTTGATTTTCTTGAAGTGCAGAGTCTCTGTAGTCTAGACACTGAGGCAAACTTGAAGTTCTCCCTTCCGATGACCTCGGCAAATGATCTTCTTGTAGCTCTGAACTTCAACTATAACGGTCTAGTTAGGTTATTACTCCCTCCTAACTAGTGAGCCTTTTTCTTTCTTTGCTCCCTCCTGAACCGACAACACTCTTCCAACACGTCTTTAATCTTCAGACACGCAGCGGAGAAAGTAAACTCTTGAAGCACAATGGTTGTCGTTCTGGGAACATCATAACATAACTCACTTAGTATTGCATCCAAGTTGGTAAAAAACCCCGATGTACACCACACTACTTCTCCTTCTTCAGTCTTAAGCAAAAATCCCTTCGTAATCCAATCGCGGAAGATGAAATACCAACTTCTCCCTCCTGATGGTTGCGAGCTATCGGAATCATCATAATGTTGCGTACATGCCGTATTACCTTCTCTTGATGCAATATTAACATCATAGCTTGATCAAATTTCCGTGAGAATATGTCGCAAAAATATACTCTCAATAATTTTCTCAAACCAACCTTTTATCGCACCTTCTTTGAATTCACCGGCTAAAAGTAATGACCACATATGGAGATAGCCCGATACGACTAACTTGAAAAGGAAGTAAACATCCCATCTTGTGACTTGCTGCTTGTTCTAAATTTTTGAACAATCCATAACTGCGTGTGACACTGAGCACAACAACGTAACTCCTTAAAGTGATGGTTACACACTGTGAGCACTACAACGTAACTCCTTACCAGTGATAACCAGATTGTCCATTCAATCACTTAAAGTGACAGTAATACCCCAACAAGTTATCTTGAGACATGCATCCAACCAACCAACGTCTTAGAGATAAAGAAGTCCACCCGTGAAATGTCACTTCAATTCCGCATCAATAATACCGTACAAAAACTCCGTAGTCATTTTTCACATCTTCGCTCAAGCCATGAATTTTGTATCCTCCGTGAAAATTATACCATAATACCATACCAAAAATTACTCACATTTACCAAATTAGTATATCCAAGAAATGTTGGAAAATATCTTTTGAGAACATTTAACGTAAATGCAGTTCACGTGATATGCTAACCATCAACCTAAATCACGTCGACCCATGTCCACATTCAGCCCACCAAATGAAATTAACACTAGGCCCAAATCTGAATAATGAAGCCACAGCCCATGTGAGGCCCGGATGTGAAAGTGAGACACCAGATCCAATCTATCACATATATACCTTGTCTCACTTTTACCCTAAACCTAAACACACTTCACTTATAACCACGCCTACCACATCAGACGCTCCCATCAAACCTTTTTTTTAAATCAAGATAAATCTGCTCATATCTCAAAAACACTTACGCTATCATCTCAACATCACCATTCATTTTCTTTAAAACGAATCACTAGTATATTAACAAAACCCACCAATATCTTTCTTGGTTTATTTATGGGGAAGGATGAAGAGATAAGTCTTCAAGATCATTAACCAATGGTCTCGGGTAAGGTTGAATGTGTTGTGAGTCGTTTTTATTTTTGTCTTCAACGAACAAAAGAAATGAAGTAACATCATGTTATTCTTCTTTCTTTAACTTCGGAAAGAATCACAATTAGGGGGTCAATGATGATGTGTGTACAATTACAACAATCTATAAAGGATTGCAAAAAAAATTGACACCAAACTGAGATCATTTAATTTTTTTTTGAGTAATGATTGATTGAGAGTTGATGAGTGGTTGTGAGGGTTATGGGTTGAGTCTAGATGTAGGGTTAGATTTTTGTATTTGGTTATGTGAATCTTGGACTGATGAAGGTTGGTGAACTTGTGGTCGAGTCTGTATATGGTAATGGTTTTTGTGGTCAAGTCTATTTTACACATAACATTCTTTTCATCTTCATTTCAGATCTTAAGCGTAAAAGAAATTTACGCGTAACATTTTCATTTTCCTTATGCGTAGAAGTGGTCTTAGGCGTAACCAGATCCTTAAGCGTAAGCCCCTTTTATCACTTATACCTTATCACAACTCGAACACGTATAACAAACTCACGAAACAGTTATGCGTATAGAAAGATGAAGGTTAGAAAGTGGTGACTTGAATCATAGATCGTGTATGTATTTAGAGAGATAAAGGAAAGAAGGGGGAGGAGAAAACAATGGAAACTTTTATTGATAAACACAAACAAACACTAACCAAATGATTCACCTCACCCCTCATGGAGAGTCATGAGGGGTATATATAGGCCCTATCTTTGCCACATAAACGATACTAGTCCCTAAGGGCAAAGTATACTACGCATCTAGTCCAATTCACGTAAGTGACGTTATCTTTAGAAAAAGCGAGGCTAACAATCTCCTTCCAAGATAGCGTCACACGTGAATGGTTACAATGAGACCTATAAATACAAATCAAAGTAAATTACAATAGTAATGAACAATGTTGACTTTCTTGAAGCGCAGAGTCTCTGTAGTCTAGATACTAAGGCAAACTTGAAGTTCTCCCTTCCGATGACCTCGGCAAATGATCTTCTTGTAGCTCTGAACTTCAACTGTAACTGTCTACTTAGGTTATTACTCCCTCCTAACTAGTGAGCCTTTATCTTTCTTTTGCTCCCTCCTGAACCGACAACACTCTTCCAACACGTCTTTAATCTTCAGACACGCAGCGGAGAAAGTAAACTCTTGAAGCACAATGGTTGTCGTTCTGGGAACATTGTAACAACATAACTCACTTAGTATTGCATCCGAGTTGGTAAAAGACCCCGATGTACACCACACTACTTCTCCTTCTTCAGTCTTAAGCAAAAATCCCTTCGTAATCCAATCACGGAAGATGAAATACCAACTTTGAAAATACGGATTTGTTTGATTAATCAACATATTAGTTGATTTATGTTTTTTTATTAGTTGATTTATGTTTGATTAATCAACATATTAGTTGAAAAAATTTACGACTAAGGGTGTTTACGCTTAAAGAAAGTTACGCACAAGGGCTACGCGTAAGGACTACGCCTAACAGGTTACGCATAACTGTTTCGACCAACGTTTTCGAATAACATTTTCAGGTTTACGCGTAAGAGTTTTCAAAAACAAAAGAAAAAGACCACATCTAACTCTTAACAAACCAACAAACAGCAATCTTCAATCCAGTCTCATTACTAACTGCAAATCCAATCACAACTATCCTATAAACCTCTCTTTGTTTCGATTTCCACTCGAAAAAACAAACAAGACAAATCCCTACCTTAGACCTTTCAAAGATCTTGAAGACAAACCTTGAAATCGTGACTTACAAAAGCCGATTTGTGTTGTGTTCGCTTTTATCATTTGCTAAACAAACCAAGATCAAAAAGAAAATATCAGGGGACGGTTTATTTTTTTTGGTTGAGACTTGGTGTCTGCGTTTATTTTGAAGGGTGAGGAAGTGACTGCGTTTTTTGTGAGGATTAGGTTTAGGCTGCCAGATTTTTAGGGTAAAAGTGGGATTAGGAGTGTTTTATACCGAAAATTGAGGGTAAGTATTATTGGACTTGGGCTAGAAGATTTGGTGTTGGGCTTCAGGTTATTAGCAAATTTGTGTGTTGGTCTACCAATCAAAAGGGACGAAGTTCATTTATTTGATGAATGATTTGTCATTTTTTGAAAGGTGAATTTTTGCTATAACTTTGGACCACGGTTTGATTGAGCTTCAATTATCCGTGAGTGATTATTAATTGAGATTGAATTTTCCGGGTTCGTTGGATATAACTACCGTGCTAGTTATCGGAAAACTCGACTCAAAAACAAAAATTACTTCTTTATCGTCTACAAGATCCGTATTCATTTCACACGTTCACAATGTCCTTTCTCAACAAATTTGTACCATCAATTCATATGGACTCTATTGTTCAATTCTTTGCTCCATATCCTAAGACTGAAAAGACGGTGTCCGAGACTGAAGAATATTTGACTGAAAATGAGAAAACGTCGACTGATAATGACCAAGAGGTTGAAGAAAATGAGCTTCCAGATCACTTAAGGTATCTTGACTTGAGATTTCCAATTTCATTCGTTGAGCATATGAGGCGCAAGCCGTTGACCGAACAGGAACGAAGTGCAACATTGTTTGAATCTAAGCTAGATGCGCCTGAATATCTCCAAAGCAGTGATAATTTATGACTTCGATTCATCAAGCTACCTCTGTCGATCACAACAAAGATTCAGGTTATTCAGAATGCAGTGTCAAACCAATGACGATTCAAGAAAAGGTTCAGTACATGTTGATGTTAGCACACAAAAAAGAGTCGGGAATACAGTTGACTGCTGAGGAATACGCCTTCACGGATGCAGGAATGGCAGAATTAGCAAACATAATTGCAACCTCCAGTCATAAAGTCAACCAGCAGGACACAACATCATGCGGTACTTTTGACACAACTCCCGTCTATGACACAGATCCACTCAATGAGGTACCAAATTATTGTAATGTTGCTAATTCATTTACTCATGAGAAGCCACATTTTGTGTCTCCCGAGCCTTATTATGACACATATGTGGGGGAGCAAGTTAATAGCAATGTTAACTCTGAAACTCCATATATGGATCCTAATGGAGGTCTAGTTGAACAGAATGGTGCTAATGATGAGGAAACTCGTGCTTATTTTGAAACATTAATTAATAATTGTGGTATTGAAATTGAGAAAGTTAGAACGGTCAATCGCGAGGTTAAGGCCGCGAATAAGAAATTGACCGCTGAGATTGAGAGTTACAAGGAGAATGCAAAAGCCTTTGAATTTCATAAAACAAAGAATCAGAACTAGAAATTGGTTACCGAAATTCTGTTTTAAGAGAAAAAGAATTGCAAATCAAGTATAACACACTTGATGTGAATTCGAACTTGAAAATTAAATCTTTAAACAAGGAAATTTCAGATCTAAATGACCAACTTTCAAAACAAAAATCATTGTTTTCTGATCTTGAAAAAGAAAAGAAGCAGTTGATTACTGATTTTTCAAAACGAGAAGATTCTCTTCTTGATGAAATTCTTGACAAAAATGAGAAAATCAAATCCTTGGAAAATTTGCTTCTTACAACGGGTCATTCAGCTAAATCAAACAAGATGCTTTCTAATCAAGTAAATCCACGTTTTCATACTTCACATAGAATGGCACTTGGTAACGACCCTTCTTCGTTCCTCAAGAAAGCTTAGAAAGAACAGAATGTGTTGAACAATGGTAAACCTTTGCATGAACCCATAATTGTTCGTGATTCTCTTGAAACGTTGGAACTATCTGAGGAGAGTAGATCAAAAATGAAACAAAAGAATCCAGATCTTAAACCGATTGATTATAACAAATGGAACAAAATTAATGGAATTACTTTTGTTAATCAAAAAGAACAATCAACGTTTTCCACCACACCAAGTGTTTCAAACAAAGTGTCAACACCAGTTTCAAAACCAGTTTCAAAACCAGTTGCAACTCCTGTAGTTGTCTCAAAATCCTTTTCGAAAATCAAACAAATGTCTTCAAACAATCCTTTTAACACAAGTGATGCAAGAAGCATTTTAGATGACGTTAAAACTAGAATTGGGTATCTTCAAGAGACTGTCAAATCTAAAACCAATATTACTACTAACATCTGGTTTACTCGTCATGATGACGAAACGAAAAAGTTTTTTGAAACTCAAATTGCCCCTCCGTTAACTGCCATCAGTGCGAGGGTAATTCATTTTGAACAAGCTTTTTTAAAAGAAACAGTTGACTTTGTCAAGGACCATAAATCCCTGGTAAAGCAAGCTAATGAAAGTGTTGAACACATCAAAGTTTTGGAAAATTTGAATGGTTCTCTCTTCGAAGATGTTATGTCTACTGATATCATGTCCATTATTTTGCAAACATATTCTGTTGAAGATCATGAAAGACTCCAGTCTGAGACCTCCGCAATTGTTTCAAAATATGAAAAAGCTCTTGAAAAACTTGAAAAAGAAAACGTGTCCTATTTTAAACAACTTGATCGAAAATCTGAGGAATGCAAGTATGACAAACTGTCGTATGAGCGTGCCTACAAGGACATGAAAGAGCAAAATGATCTTTTGAGAGCTCAGCGGGGATGTCAAAAAGGAAAGGCTGTGGATACTAAGATTGCAAAACCATCGACTGAGGAGAAGGCAAATGTTCCCAAACCGGTTTTCAAACCAAAAATGTCTATTTCTCAACCTCCTCCAAAAGTCAATGAGAAAAATGATTTATCAAAAATAGTCACTCCACAGTCTTTGCCTATTAAAAAGAGAATTATCAACGGTTTTGAGAAAGAAAAAGCAGTTGCTGAAACACCAAAAGTTATTTCACCTGGCATTTCTAGGAATAGTACACGGAATGTGACCAAAAATCCAGTTAAAGAATCTGTCGGTTCTAACAACATGGTCAACAATCACTATCTAGAAGAAGCTAGGAAAAAGGCAAAGACTCGAAAAGACGGAATTCTAGGTGCAACATCTAGGGTGATGAATTCTACAAGATTTCAAGGCACTGCTAGTAGTAGTAACCCATTACCTAGGAACACTCTTCATAAGACTAGGGATTGGCTTGCATCTAAGAGTAGTTGCGCAAAAGAAAATGCTATGCCCTTAGAAAACAACACTAGGAATTCTAAGTCTTTTTCGAACAAGAATCAATTTCCAAAAGACTGTAGTGACAAAGTTAAAGCAGCTGTTTTAAACAAGAACATTGAATTTGTCTGTACTACATGTAAACAATGTGTCTTTTCAGCTAATCATGATGCATGTGTCTCACAATATCTCAAGAAAGATAATTCTCGTGCCAAGGCACAATCCACTAAGACACCAAATAGAAACAAGCCCATTGATAAAAAGACAAACAAAAAGACACCTAATAGGACGATCTCTTCAGGACGTAGTTTTTCAAAAAATGAGTCTTCCACTGCATCTGATAAGAAAACAACTCCTAGATCTTGCCTTAGGTGGATACCCACGGGCAAAGTTTTCAACAAAGTAGGTCTTAGATGGATTCCCACAGGAAAGATTTTTGATACTCGCACCAACACAGATAATAGTACCAATCATCAGGATAAAGAAGTAGAAACCACTACAACCGTTGATAGTGATCACCCTCGCCGTGAGGAAACATATACTTCTAACACTGTTATTTGTGAAAATAATTCTTCTATGGATGCAGGTACTTGTAAAAGTGTTGAAGGTTCATACACCCCATGTGGTAACGAAGAACTTTATGCCGATATCGCATGTGGAAATCCTTTTCTTATTCCACTCTTAACTCCACTTTTACTTGTCCCAACTTAATTTCTCTTTCTTCAAATCTTCTATGTAAATATTTTTGAAAAACAAAATACAAAATTTGAAAAACCAACTAAAGCAAAATATAAAAATATAAAATCTTTCAAAAATACAAAAACAATAAAAATTCAAAAATCCAAAAATATTCTTCTCACGACATGTCTCTCGTATAATCGATATTCTGTACGTTTCTAGAAATGTCATTCAATAATGATACGGGTTTGTACAGATGCTTGAGCGAGAGTTCTTATATGTTTTCTAAAACATGTCGTTTCTCAAAATTTCTCAAAATAATGGCTTTCGTATACTTTAGTACGAAACCCGGACTTCAAAATAATGGCTTCTGGACACATCAGTTCAGAACCCGCGCTTCAAAGAAAGGAAAGTGCTTAATCAAAACAAAGGTTTTAAATATTTTTCAAAGCACTATTCCTAAAAACATAATGGCTTGTAGTTACTTCAGACTGTAACCCGATCTTTAAAGAAAGGAAAGTGCTACGCAAAATCGATTTTCATAAATATCGAGCACTTATCCTAAAACAAATGAAGATAATTTTCTCTCTAAATATCTTCAAAAGATTTTCAAAATCTTCTTCTCATCTTGCGTACCATTGATTCGAAATTTTTCAAAAATATTTTTCAAAATCTCTCACATTTGGTACCAAGATAATTGATTATGCTTTATTAAAGGGGGAGTATAAAACTAAAATGTTCCATATTCATGCTTAAATCAAATCCGTTTGTCTCCCCAAAAGATTCTAAAATGTTGTTTAATCCATTGATATAAAAAATATCACGAATATGCTATTTTTGAGGGGGAGGAGACGTGATTAAAATGTGATCAAAATGTTTAATGATCGGTGGTTGAATCTCACAATGAGCTCGACTCAGACGGAACCAATGAATTGACGGGGAATCAAAGTCAGTATATGTACCATCTCGAGAAACTTGTGATAGATATGCACCTTCATGGGTCTAACCTCCTTTTCAAGGAGTGTTTACAACTTCAAGTTAGTTACTAGAGCTAGTTGTCACCTAAAAACTGACAATGGAACTCTTTAACTAGGCAACGTAACTGTGTCTCGTGGGGAATTGTCTATCACGAGCCGATCAATTCAAAAAGTGCGAACTCTACCCTCTATGTGCAGATTTTTGTTAAAACTCATACGCACATGTGAAGGGGGAGTGTTTCTGAAAATATAAAACTCTCGGAGTGTTTCAAACATGTTTTCTATCATAAACACTTTGAGAGATTTTCAATAAAATGGTTTTATGGCAACAATAGGACAGTCATGGAGTTATAAGGTGACTAAGGATAGGAAATTCGTCCTATGATCCGCTAGAGCCGGAGGGATCTACCCAAGGACATCACAAATAGTTAGCATTAGAAGTCCTTAGGAATGATTGAAAAAAGGAGTAATGTGAGAAAGGAGAAAGAAGGGGTTGAAGAATAAAAAAGAAATGTAAAAGAAAGGGTGAAAAGAAATAGCCCTCCATATTTAACCTTAGGGCAGAAACCGGGTTCAATTCATCTGCTACTAGTTGTCACTAGATGACACTGGTATTGAAGACAAAGACGTCATGGACCCAGTGACGCACTGCACCTAACCTTCTAGCCACTCAATTCCTCTTAAAAGGATTTGTTTCACTCTCACTGGGAACCTTACATAATCTATCGACTTTCTCTTAGAGATCGTTGGTATTGAAGAAGGAGACCCTCTCCCTAGTCTCCGCTTAGGAAAACCAAAATGCACTTATTGAGTCTAGAGCCACGAGATTCATCAAAAGATCTCATAGGAACACATGACATGACATCGCTTGTTGTTCATCAATAAGGACACAAGTGATATATTATAGAGTCCTACGCATATCTTAGCAATTTGCCAGAACATTTATGAGAAGTTTCACATTTGTGATCTTCAGTGATTGAATGAAAACTCCTGCCAGGGTCAACATCAAACAGCCCTGACAGCAGGTCACTTCGGTAACTCCCCGTGGATTACGCTTAGTGTGTCTCAAACGGTCTACAGTCGTGAGGTGATGCTTCGGTGTACCTCAGCGACTCATCTGAACTGTAGATGTACTTCGGTATATTGCGTTATCTCACTTGTGGGACTCCAGTTCAGGAACGGCCTTTGTGAGAATTAGAGACGTGTTTTCACACTATGCTGTTAACACCCTCGAAATTCAAACTTGTAAGTGCCGGAATCCGCTTATTACTAACTGTTTTTATGTTTTCTTCTTATGGAAGCTCCGGAGCGGATGGATCGTGCAGACTCGCCACATGCTCATACCAAAAACACATGAAAGTTCTCATCATAATCAAAGGCTACATAAAGTTAAAGATGATTCTTCGTCAATGAATCTAAAGACTCGAGAACTACATCATTGGTAACCAAAAGACAAATAGAAGTGTGAGCATGGTGGAGAAAGACGAGGAGATACCTATCCAACGAAGTTGACAACGGCAGACAACCACATTATCTGATCACAAAGCATGAAGGAACAAAGAATCAAGACTATTCTATATCTACACGCAAAGTTCAAGCTCAAGGAAAGTAAAGATCTTATCAAGTGGAGCATCATTTGAATGACCACCCCTTAGAGGGAGATTGTTAGCCTCGCTTTTTCTAAAGATAACGTCACTTAAGTGAAATGGACTATGTTAGGAATTAGAAATTCCCGGTATTAAAGAGTCGGTCACCTCAAGTATATGTAATCGTTAGAATGCTCGTAGTCATAGTTATATTTAGTTAAGTAGTATTTTGTTAAGTAACACCGAGGAGGACGGACGGGTCTTTACCCACTGTATGCCTGATCCACAGCCCGTTGTGTGGCGTTTTATGTAAGACTATAAATACTCTCTACCTCCCAAGGTAGAGAGTTGGAGCTCATAATAATATCTTTCACTTTCTCTCACTAAGTTCCCTAAACCTCTAACTTTCTCTCTCTAGAATTCCACTTATACGCCCACTTGTGTTAATGGTTTGATGTGTTTGTGAAATCCAATATCCAACAATTGGTATCAAGAGCCATGGTTAGATCATATCTTACACATCTTTGGATTTCTAGTGGTTTTTAGGTGGTTTTTGAGTTTGAAAAAGTTTAGTGGTTTGTGCATCATTTGGTTGATTTCTTGTGTTAAAGCTTGGATTTTGTTAGTACTTTTATGTTTAGAATCATCACAAGTGTTTAGGTTTTCATTTGGTAAGCTTGAATCATCTTGGTTGGGTTGTTTTTGGATTGAAAAGTGATGTTTATGTGATTTTTCTTGCTAGCTACTTGACACACGGACTTCTTTCTTCGTAGCGACTTGCTTCACAATTTTGTAGCGAGTTACACTTTTGGAGCTAGCGACTTAGACCTAGCGATTAACAGTACAAGTAGTGGACTCTCCACTACGGGTAGCGACTTGGTGGTAGCGACTTGGTCTGTAGCGAGTTGCTCTTTAGCGACTTGAAGTTTTAGCGACTTGAGTAGCGAATTGCTGCCAAAATTTTGCTAGCGACTTGAAGGTTAGCGAGTTACTACTTAGTCACTACTTAGCGACTTGCATTTGTATAGCGACTTGGAACTTTAGCGACTTGGGGTGTAGCGAATTAGGTGTTAGCGACTTGGTGCATTATCTTCTAGCGACTTGGGTGATTGTTTACGGTTTTCTCTTGATTTAGTAAAATCCCGTGAAAGAATCTATTTCCGGTTTAATCATAGAGTTATAAAATCCCGTATAATCTGTTAACATGTCTACCAACATTCCTACTATCATCTCCATCATGTTGCCGAGGATGTTCAAGCAGCTGGTTCCGATACTCGTCCACCCATGCTTGACAGAACTGACTACGATTCTTGGGCTCAACGAATCAGATTGTACTGCCTTGGAAAGGAAAATGGTGTCAACATTCTCAAATCCATTGATGAAGGACCGTATCGAGTTGAGACGACTAGAGATGTACTTGATACTGCTGAAGATGGAATTCTGATTTACGGAATGGACAAACCAAAGATGTATGATGAGCTTGATGATAAGGAGAAAAAGAGATTCGATGCTGATATCCGGGCTTCTAACATTGTTCTTCAAGGTCTTCCTAAAGACATCTACAAGCTGATCAATCACAACACCGAAGCAAAGGCAGCATGGGATAATGTCAAGATGCTTCTCTCTAGTTCAGAATTAACTATGGAAGACAGAGAATCACAACTCTATGACGAATTTGAACACTTCAAGATGAAACCAGATGAGAGTGTCTATGAGTACTATGTGAGATTTCATAAGTTGGTGAATGACATGAGGAACATCAGAATGACTATGCCTAACATTCAATTGAACTCAAAATTTGTGAACAACATGAATCCCGAATGGCACAAGTTTGTCACTTCTGTGAAGCTCACTAAAGGATTGAAGAATACAAACTATGAGCAACTCTATGCCTTCCTTCTTCAGAATGAGAGACATGCTATGTTTGAAAAATTGGTTCTTAATCAATTCAAAACCAACCAGGGAGAGACAAGCTCGTCTAATGACTCAACCGCCTTCTATTCAAACATCGGAATCACAACCAAAGCCTCACAAGTCATACCCATGGGAAATGGTAATCACAAACTAATTCCTTATCATATGTTCAAACAAGCGATGCCGATACACACGTGGGTAATTTCATTAATCAACTAGCTCTTCTGATCAGTCAAAACATGAATTCTCTCCCACAAACCAATAACAACCTCAGAACAACATCTAACCCACACAATCAAGCTACTGTGAAAGATGGGAGGATCGTGGTGCAACCAGTTCAGGAAAGACAGATGATCGGGAAGAGGTGGAGCTGGTAGAGGTTATGTTGTTAATCAGAATCGAGGAAGGAATGGTAATCAAGGTCAAGCTAAGCCGATCAAATGTTATAATTGTGGTGGTGAGGGACACATTGCAAGGAACCGCACATCTCCAAAGCGTCCACAGAATGCTGATTACTTCAGAGATAAGATGCTGCTTGTGCAAGCTCGGGATAATGGTGCTACTTTGGATGAAGAGGAATTGTTGTTTCTGTCGAGGGCAATGCCAAGACCTATGATGCAGATGTGGATGAGCAGCCTATTCAAGAGATAGGTCACAATCATCAGAATGCCTTTCAAGTCGCTGATTGTGATGCATACGACTCCGATGTGGATGATGGACCTACTGCACACACAATCTTTATGGCTAGCATTTCTCCAATGGTTTCTCCCAAGGTCTCCTCTTCAACACAGGCTGGCCCATCCAAAGACACAATCATCTCAGAGGTACTAAAACTATACGATGATGCTGATGTGCAAAAGATGCATGACAAAGTACTATCAACTAAAACTTTTGTATCAAATATTGAAAATATGGGTAATATCAATGTTGTCCCATATGATCAATATGTGAAACAAAGTGAAAGTGAAGTTGTACCAAGTGATGCATCTCCTGCAGTCAACAATGACTATATTTTTTATGAATACACTGCCTGTGCCCCTGATGATTCTGTAATATCTGAATTAAATGCCTATAAAGAACGTGTTGCTATTTATGAACAACGTGCTAAATTTGAGTTGACCACTCGTGAGCAGGAAATGGATGACCAAGTGCGTACAATTATTAGAAAAAGTAATTTTCGAGAAGAAGTATTAAAACAAGAGTTAAATTCCTTGCAAGAAAAACTTTCTAAAACTGCTAAGCAAAAACAAGAACTTCAAGAAAATGTGAAAATGCTTAAGCAAGAATTTAATGCAAAGGAATCAAAACTCTTGAAAGATTTTTCTAATCTGAAAACTTTGAAAAAAAAACTTGAAAACAAGTTGTACATACAAGGGAACACCATTCAGACTGCTCACATGATCACTAAGCATAGGGTCCTAAGCGATAAGCATAGCATTCCCCTTGTTGAGGAACCAAATCCAGAGGTCATTAAAAGGGCTAGAAATGCTCATAAGGTTCTTTATGATGGCAAGGAAATCCTAAACCTAGACAGAAACCTAGTTGCGTTGAGTGCACTGAGGAAGATAAGAAAGCAGATGAAGTCACTAGGGAAAAGATGAACAAGAAATTAGATGATCCTAAATGTAGAGAGAAGAAAATAAAGATCACACCCCATGATTACAAGAAGGAAAACTGGATTTCCTTGAACATGTTTAAACCTCAGACATTGTTGACTCCCGAACAAGTTTTCTGGAAAATGGATTTAGATAAGCGGAAAGCTGAAAATATTGTTGAAACGAATCCTCCTCTTTGGAAAATGCCTAGAGCGACTGTGTATCCTCCTAATACACCAATGCATCTTGTTCCTAGAACAATTGCCACTAAAAGCAAGACCTTAATTAGCCAATATGTTATACTTCAACTATTTGCTGATTTTGAGAAAACTTGCAAGAAAAGGATCACACCCACTGGTATTACGGAAGGAGAAAGAGGTTTTGAGCAAATGAAAGAATGTTATTTAACCGAGGTCATGCCTTTCTTTAAACTTCTAAAAGATCACTTTGAGAGTCTTAAAAAGGGATAGAAACTGATATTAAGGGAATGGAAAAGGAATTTGATGCAATGATAGTTGAAGTTAGTGACTATGAGCGAGCACTAAAATATAATGAGATTGAGAGGAAGAACTTGCATACACTAAATGAGAACCTGATTTCTGAATGTATTACTCAGGATGTGTTTTTCACTGCTACAAATTGTTCCATTAATGCTTCCAAATTTCATGAATTATCGGTTGCACTGAAAGTCTCCCATGATCGTGTCATTGAGCTTGAAAAAACTAATTCTGAACTAAACGAGAAAATTGAACTGGATGATCACGACAATTTGGTTAAACATTTTTCTAAACTGGAAGTTGAGCATTTTAATTTACAACTAAAATATCAACATCTTAAAGAAAATGTCAAAACTTCAAATATCAAGACATCCTCAGATGCTCCAGAGTTTGATGCAGTTTTTCAAATTAACAAACGTGATGAACAGATTCAAGCTCAGTGCAACACGATCAGAAAGTTGAAAGCCCAAATCTCTCAATTAAAGGGTCAAACGAACAATATGAAAGGCTCCCAAATGCCTCCTCCTTTAGATTCTCAGAATTCTCAAACTTTTCATCTTCAAAACTTAGTTGATGCCTTACAAAAGGAAAACAAGAGTTTTCTAGAAGAAAATGAAAAAGTTAAACGACATTTTAAAGAGTTATATGATTCAATAAAAGTCACCCGTGACCAAAACAACGAAAAAATAACGTCTTTATAAAAGGAAATTGAGAATCTGAGAAGTCAGGGAAATGGGAAACCGCCACTTGTTTTCAATAAGAATGTTGTCTCAAAGTCACCCTTAGACTGCAAATACACTGTGACAGTTAAATATATTCCTCCTCATCTAGGAATAATGAACATGCTTTTCATGAATACTGTGCTCACCTTAAGGATAGTCTAGAATGTCTCCGTGAGATTGTCGAAGAGGATTTCATTAACAAACCTCTTGATAGTGAAATTAGGTTTGCTTGCCTCCAGCCAAACGATCTCAAGAGTTGCTAGAATGTGTAATTGCAACATGTCCCAAATCCTTAACCTTAGGTGCAAAAGGCAAAGCTGTGATGCCTTGTTCTATGCCTAGTTCCAAGCAGGAAATCCGTTCTATGCCCAATCTTAAGAAAAGAAACACTAATGTGCCTTCAAGTAGTTCAGATTCCAGAATTGTTAGTACTAAGAAAGTGAACGTCAGTGTGCCTACAAAAGCTCAAATCACAGTCTTAAGAAAGTATACACTAATGTGCCTTCTAGTACTTCAGATCCTTGCACATCAAGTTCAGGAATGCAAAACTAGATCAACCAACTAATGTTCCCATTCCCTCTACAAGAGTAATCAGTGACTTTAAAGCGAGCATGTCAAAGTCTCAAGACAATACAAGGAATGATAGGACCTTGCAAGCTAAGAATGTGCATTGGAAGAGAGTAGAAGACCAATCTAGGAACTTTAAGCTTGAGTTGAATAAAACGAATCGTGTTGATTCAAGTATTAGCCTTAGGCGCATCTGTAATTAATTCAATTCGATACTATTTGCAAACCTTGTAATGATGTGCTTGAATTCGTTGCTAATCATGAATGTGGTGTGAATGTTTTGTCTAATGCTATCAAAATTGCTAACGCTAATAATCGTACAAATAAGGCAAAAACGAATGATTGTTAGAAAACAGTGGAAACCCACAGGAAGAACTTTTATAAAGATAGGTTATTATTGGATACCTTTGGGCCACAAGAATAATCAGTTTTGCTCTCAAACTACTAAGATTATGCCTACTAGAAAATGGATGCCTACTGGTAGAACTATTCCCTTAAGAAGTGAACATACTTTGAATAGGTCAAATACAAACACCAACACTGCATCTATTCCCAATGATTCCATTGCTTCTACTTCTGATATGGATGTTTCTATTTCTGATGTGGGTGTTCCAATTAATGTTACTAACCAAGTGGAACCCATTCTTGCATGGGGATCCCAATTATCCAGTTATCCATTCTTGTCTGTGTTCAACTGCAGATCATTCAAATCGTTCTGTGGTACCTGGACTCAGGCTGTTCCAAGCATATGACTGGAGACCGGTCGCTGCTCATGAACTTCGTGAGCAAATTCATCGGGACAGTTAGATTCGGTAATGATCATTTCGGTGCAATTATGGGTTATGGTGATTATGTTGTTGGTGATAGTGTTATCTCTAGAGTATACTATGTGGAAGGTCTTGGTCATAATCTGTTCTCTGTCGGTCAATTCTGTGACTCTGATCTAGAAGTAGCCTTCCGAAAACATACTTGTTTTGTTAGAGAACTTGATGGTAAGGAACTTTTAAGAGGAACTCGTGGTTCAAATCTTTACACCATCTCTATAGATGATATGATGAAGTCTTCTCCAATTTGCTTGCTGTCAAAGGCTTCAAAACAAAGTCATGGTTATGGCATCATCGTCTCAATCACTTGAACTTCGGCACCATCAATGATCTCTCCCGAAAGGACTTAGTTGTAGGTTTACCTCGACTAAAGTATGAAAAGGATCATCTTTGTTAAGCATGTCAATTGGGAAAAAGCAAGAAGTATGCCCATAAACCCAAACCTACTAACTCTATCACGAAGTTCTTCATACAATTCATATGGATTTATGTGGACCAATGAGAGTGCAGAATATCTTTGGGAAGAAATATGTGTTAGTTATAGTTGATGATTACTCTAGATTCACCTGGGTCAAGTTCTTAAGGACAAAGGATGAAACTCCCGATATCATCATCAAACTCATCAAACAGCTGCAGGTTCGACTTAACAAAACCGTCCGAATTATCCGGACAGACAATGGAACTGAGTTTGTTAACAAACAACTTAGTGAATTTTATGAAAGCATTGGAATCAGCCATCAAAGAAGTGTTCCACGAACTCCTCAACAGAACGGTGTAGTTGAAAGGCTAAATCGAACTCTTGTAGAAGCCGCTAGAACAATGCTGATTTACTCAAAAGTTCCAATGTTTCTCTGGGCTGAAGTTATTGCCACTGCATGCTACACACAAAATCGTTCCCCGATTCACACTGTTCATGGAAAGACACCATATGAACTTGTCCACAACAGAAAACCTAATCTCTCTTTCCTTCGTGTGTTTGGAGCTTTGTGCTATCCAACTAATGAGGGTCAAGACTTAGGCAAACTTAGAGCTAAAGCAGACATTGGAGTATTTGTAGGGTATGCACCAAACAAAAAGGGATACCGAATCTACAACAAAAGAACCCGAAACATCATGGAAACAATTCCAGTTACGTTTGATGAGTGACGGTCAAACGGCTCCTGAACAATTCAGTTCTGGACCCGCACTTCAAATCAGCCCAATTGGTTCATCCCTTGTTCCAAACTCTTCTCAAGAAACTCCATATGTACCTCCATCTGAAGATGATTTAAAGAAATTGTTTGATCCTATGTTTGATGAACTTTATGATCCGAGTACTAATGAGGTGTTGATCCCTACAACAAAGGCTGCTCATATTCCAGTGAATGAAGTCAATCCCTCAGTCTCAATATCTTTAAGTCAAGGAGTGCCTTCTGCTGATCCTTCCGTCTCATCAACAAATCATCATTCTTCAAATGTACATCATGGAACTGTTTTTGGCATCAATGATGATGTTAATCCCTTTGCTAATCCTGAAGATGCTCCATTTGAAAACATATTTGCTCCTGAATCTTCTTCAGAACCATCCTCTTCAGGAGACATCGACTCTGCTACTTCAGTCCCTCAACAACTACCACATGAACACCTCAGAAAATGGACTCACGATCATCCATTAGACAACATCATTGGAAATCCCTCTCGTCCAGTATCCACACGGAAACAACTTGCAACCGATGCCTTATGGTGCTTCTTCAACTCCGTACTCTCTAAGATCGAACCAAAAGATGTTAAAACCGCCATGAAAGATAGCTGGTTCAATGCTATGCAAGATGAAATTCATGAGTTCGATCGACTAGATGTATGGGAATTAGTACCTGCTCCAGATTGTGCTATGATTATTGCTCTAAAATGGATCTTCAAAGTGAAACTTGATGAGCATGGTGATGTGTTGAAGAACAAGGCTCGATTAGTTGCTAAAGGATACCGTCAAGAGGAGGGTATAGACTTTGAAGAATCTTTTGCTCCTGTGGCTCGAATCGAGGCAATTAGAATCTTTTGGCTAATGCTGCAAGTAAGAACATGGTAGTCTATCAAATGGACGTAAAGACGGCATTCCTGAACGGAGATCTTAAAGAAGTCGTCTACGTCAGCCAACCTGAAGGATTTGTAAATCAAGAGCATCCTACTCACGTTTATCGTTTGAAAAAGGCCCTTTATGGTTTAAAGCAAGCTCCAAGGGCATGGTATGATACGTTGTCAAAGTTTCTTCTATCAACCGGATTTAGCAAAGGAGCAGTTGATCCAACATTGTTCACCAGGAAGTCAGACAAACATTTAACTCATGTTCAAATTTATGTTGATGATATTATTTTTGTCTCGACTGACCCAATGGAATGTGATCGTTTTCTAATGAAATGAGTTCAAAATTTCAAATGTCAATGATGGGACAAATGTCATTTTCTTGGGATTACAAATTTCGCAAAGTCCCGGAGGCATTTTCATAAATCAATCTAAATATGCAACTGAGATCTTAAAGAAATTTGGATTTGATTCAAGTGACCCTGTTGACACTCCCATGATTGATCGAACCAAACTAGATGAGGACCACTCAGGGATCATGATTGACCAAACAAAATATCGTAGTATGATAGGATCCCTGATGTACCTCACAGCTAGTAGACCAGACATCTTGTTCGCTGTTTGCATGTGTGCTAGATACCAGGCTAAGCCTACTAAAAAGCACCTTGAAGCGGTTAAACGGGTCTTTCGGTATCTCCAAGGAACCATCAATATGGGACTTTGGTACCCGAAGGACACCGGTATGTCACTAACAGCCTATGCAGATGCTGATCATGCAGGATGTCAAGATACTCGTCGAAGTACGTCTAGAGGTGCTCAGTTTTTGGGTGATAAGCTTGTGAGCTGGTCTTCAAAGAAGCAAATGAGTACTTCTATTTCCTCTACAGAGGTGAATACATAGCCATGTCATCTTGTTGTGCTCAAGTCTTATGGATGAGATCTCAATTATCTGACTATGGCTTTGAATTCAACAAAATCCCTCTGTACTGTGACAATAAAAGTGCTATTGCTCTCTCTTGCAAAAACGTTCAACACTCAAGAGCAAAGCATATCGACATTCGACATCATTTCATCAGGAACAAGTGGAAAAAGGTGTGGTGGAACTCTATTTTGTGAGATCTGAATATCAGTTAGCCGACATCTTCACCAAAGCTCTTCCAAGAGAACGTTTTGAGTTCATACTTCCTCGACTAGGCTTGAAAAGCTTTCAACCAGAAACACTCAAACGTCTTCAGGAAGAAGACGAGGAGTAAAGGTCTATCTTCATCTATCTCTTGTATATATCTATTCGAAAAATCAAAATACAAAATTATAAAACCTTCAAAATCCATAAAAATCTGAAAAATTCGAAAAAAATCTTCAAAAATATTGTCATTTTGTCATGCGTTTTCTCGGTTCGATAATATCTACGGTCTTTGTGCTGTCATTCAAAGAATGACACGGGACTTTAGATGTTGTTCGAATTCAAAAAAAAAAAAAAAAAAAAAAAAAAAAAATCAAAAAATTATTTTTGGGAGAAGGAGAAACAATGGTTTATTGTCATTTCAGGCAGTAACCCGCTTTTTCAAAGAAAGAACAGAGCCATACTTTATCATGTTTTCAAAATTCCATGCTCTGATTCTTTAAACATTTATCTGCTGAAAACTAACTGCTTTGAAAAATAACTCAGTCTCTATTTTTGATAATCATCTGGACTTATTTGTCAAAATATCAATCTCTCAATCAACAACCTATGTCATTGATTGAGGGGGAGAATGATTTCAATTAAATTAAAAAGTTATTGGCATTAAATTGTTATATAAATATATATATTCAAGCATGTTTTATCAATGGAGTCTAAAGTCTTAAAATCCGATCATTATCAGTTAAAACGCTTTCATAATCAAGTCACAATTCTCCTTAAAAGCTTTCAAAATCAATTTAAATCTATAAGAGATCACAAATCTCAAATGATTTGATAATTGTGATCGGGGGAGAATGTGTGATTTAAATTGGATTTAAATTGATAATTCGGTAAATGGTTTTATAAGGATGTACAAGCTCCCCTTCCCACATATGACAAACGATTTCAAATTTTCCATGCACATGTTGAGGGGGAGCATCTATCTTAAACCTATGATTTGAAACGTGATAACTTATCTCAAGGTGCAGGTTCCCTCTAGTATGTGCAAAACTCTTTTCAATCTCGAGGCACATATTGAGGGGGAGCAAAATCATGAAAACCTCATCCTTCCCCAAAATGCTTTATCTACTTGATTCGATTAGGGAAGTGATGTTGATATTTTTTAAAATGGTAATCAAAGAAGTTAATTCTTTCTCTTGCCTCCGTGTGGAAAACTATTTCAAATACTTGATTCACATGTTGAGGGGGAGTTCTTCTTCTAAAAATATCAAAAACAATTCAGGTACAAAATGCTTTGATTAAATATCATAAGTATCTGGATTGATTTTCAAATGGTTTTCAATTGGTTCCTATGGCAGATGAACAATACCAAAAAGACCGACCAACTTTACATTATGTATGGTGATATAAGGACGATAAGGTTAGGTATGTGTTCCCATGATCCGCCAGAACCGGAGGGATCTACCCAGGGACTATCCACTAGTTAGTGTAGAGTTCTTAGGTATGATGATAAAAGGAGAAAAATGAGATATGGGAAGAGTGCGGACTAAGACTGAGCTAGTACTGGAATAAACCCAACAAGGTTCTTGCTATGAAGTCTCGGTAAGCACTGAAGGGGTTGAAGAATTGAATGAGAAAAGGGTGAAAACAAATAGCCCTCCATTTATTCAACCTTAGGGCAGAAACCGGGTTCAATTCAAATGCTACAGATGGTAACATCAGTATTGAAGACAAGACGTCATGGACCCAGTGACGCACTGCACTTCAACTTTCCAAACCACTCAAGTTCCTCTTAAAAGGACTTGTTTCATTCTCACGGGGAACCGACATTATCTATCAACCTTCTCTTAGAGATTGTTGATATTGAAGGAGGAGACCCTCTCCCTAGTCTCCGATATAGGATCCAAATATGCACAAATTGAGTCTAGTGCCACGAGATCATCAATAAATCTCATTAGGACACTTTCAATGAAGACTCTCTGTTTCACACAATGTGGAAAGAGAGATTATATCTTGAGTCCTACGCATTATCCTTGTGGTATTGCCAGAACATCTGAGTGATATGCAACATACTCACAATGAAGATGGAAAGCCTTCTGGAGCCAACATCTAACAAGCTCCTGGTAGGTGGCATGTGAGATCTATTATACAGATCAACCATGTGACAACTGAACAGAAACAATGGGGCGATTCATTCTTTTGAATCAATCCTGGTTCAGGTTATGGATTGACGGATACCTTTGAAAAACCGGTCTTTGTGCTTTAAAACTCTTTTCATTAGCACGTCGACCGTGTACTAATTTTTCAAATCAAAAGGTGTTTTATGATTGATAATTGATTTTCATTAAAACCTTCGTTATATTGCAAAAAAAATTTCTATTGAGCAATACACGATTGTTTTTCAAATCTCTTTTCATCAATCAGTGGACGTAAATTCGCTGGTTCACTCACTCCGTGTTGTCTTCTTTGAGACGTTCCGGTTTGAGAACAGCTAGAGCAGCTGCGAAACCCCGTCAAGGAAATTCTTCGTAATTATTCCTGATCACAGGCAGTACTTGTACTGATCAACGGGGAACCGTGGGCCGTGTACCTCAATTCATCGAAAGTGATCAAAGACACTTTCGTGCGCTTTATTGCTAACTGTCTTATGCAGGTACACCCCGACGTTTGCAGCTGATCAGAATGAAGCGGTCAATCCATAGCCGCATGCTCACACAACACATTCATATCAAAAGATATCATGATTGGTGCATCAATGACTCTGATATTCTAACTCCATGCTTCTGCTACGCTGCTGCCAATATCATGAATCAACTAAAGCTTCCGCTACTCTGATGAGAAGATATCATGATCCAGAATGTGAGCATGTCGGTCCGAAAGTCACAACATCACATAATACCAACACCACAATGGATGTATCAGAGATTTTCTATTTGCTGATGATCTCAAAAGCTGGTCCAACATTATTATCATGTGGATCAGTAAAAGACCTCCACTTGGATTAACCAAACATGCAATGAGTGGAATCAATGACTACGAGCTTCGGAGCAAAGTACTACATCAAGAATGCAAGATCAATTGTTAATGTAATATCTGATTGTATTCAATGTCATTTTAGTATATGTTTGAGGTGACCTCCCTTAGGGGGAGATTGTTAGGAATTAGAAATTCCCGGTATTAAAGAGTCGGTCACCTCAAGTATATGTAATCGTTAGAATGCTCGTAGTCATAGTTATATTTAGTTAAGTAACACCGTGGAGGACGGACGGGTCTTTACCCACTGTATGCCTGATCCACAGCCCGTTGTGTGGCGTTTTATGTAAGACTATAAATACTCTCTACCTCCCAAGGTAGAGAGTTGGAGCTCATAATAATATCTTTCACTTTCTCTCACTAAGTTCCCTAAACCTCTAACTTTCTCTCTCTAGAATTCCACTTATACGCCCACTTGTGTTAATGGTTTGATGTGTTTGTGAAATCCAATATCCAACAGACTAGATGCGTAGTATACTTTGCCCTTAGGGACTAGTATCGTTTAAGTGGGAAAGTTAGAGCCTATAAATACCCCTCATGACTCTCCATGAGGGGTGAGGTGAAGCATTTGGTTATTTGTTGTGTGTGTTTATCTTAATAAAATCTTGTGTTTTCTCCTCCCTCTCTCTACTTTCTCTCACTAAAAAGGATAAAAATCTTCATCTTCTTCCACCAACCTAGACCTCCAAACCACATAAATCTTATAGTTTTCGGTCCTAACAATTGGTATAACGAGCCATCGTTATCGTTTGTTGATTTATGTTGGTTTTTGATACATGTTTCAAACTGTTTTGGTATTATTTTGTGGGTCGGAAATTTTTTTCCGTGTATTTGGATAAACAGTTTGTACATGTTTGTGTATCCTTTGGTCTAAAAACAAAAAAGTCATATTGTTCATTCCAGTCAACATCTGTCTTGGGTCAATCAATCTTTTGGTCCAATCAGATTTACTCATTGTTATGATTTTTTTTGTACCCATATATATCCGTGAAACAAAGTTGGTCAAACAGTCAGTTTTTTGTGGTCAAACTGGTAATATGAAGCTCTTCTTATGCATTTCTGGGTTTTTCATGAAGCTGGACGGATTTTTTGGTCGGAAAAACTCGCCGGAAAAAAAGTCAAAAGGTCAAAACCCTAAACTTACGCATAAGGATCCATCTACAGAGCAAGTTACGCGTAGCTGTGAAGTTACGCGTAAGAAAAAGCTACGCGTATACTTTTACGCCTAAGCTTCTGGCTTTACGCTAAGCTAGGTTACGCATATGTTTACGCGTATGTTTAGGCTTACGCATAAGGAATCTGATAAAAGTTGCCACAAAGCAGAATCTGACATATATTTTTACGCATAAGGACAATGAAAGAAGTTACGCGTAAGAGAAAAAGGCCTATGCGTAAACTTGTAACTAAAATGACCATGACCACAACACACCATAAATACTCATGACCTCAGTTTCACAATGAATATCTTCACCAATTTAAATGAAAAGAAAAAAAAACAGATCCGAATTAAAACCATCAACTAATCCTAGACCTAGACTCATCAAATGACCCTTACATCTCTCCCCAACTCTCAACCAATCCTCAAACCATTCGACAACTGATAATAAAATTTATCTCATATTAGGTTCGATTTTTTTTATCCTCCTAAGGATTTTTATTGAACCATATTCATCATTGATAATTAGTATCCGAATATTAAAGAAAGAATATAACAACATATGTCATTTCTTTTCTTTGATTCATTCATGACCAACATCGAAAATGAAAACTCTAATTAACCTTACCCGAGACCCCCTTCTTAAAGGATCTTGAAGTCATTTCAGCCGCTACCTTGAGTCGATTGGAGATGAATTGAAGTAATATACTGCGTATCGAGGTGTCTTTGGGTATGATTAGACTGAGTTAATGTTTTCGAGTGTGATATTTGCAGAATATTGATGATGGTTATTTGAGGATTTGAGATGGATTTGATGAGACATGAGTTTGGTGAGGAGAGAGATATGGTAGGCGCTGTTTATCAGCAAAGTAGGTTTAGGTCAAGTAAATGTGAGATCATCTTACAAACGGTTATAAATACGTAGTATTTGTTTTGGATCGGGTTCTATGAATTGGGCCAAGCGATTATTTACAGGTTTTGGGCTGCACGATTATATTGGATTTGGGCTGATGTGAAATGCGGTGTTGGCTACAATCACCTATCAAAAATCATTATCCGAATTTATTTTTGGATATGAATTGTTGATAAATGTTAGATATTAATTGGTATTTTTGGTATGGTATATTTTCACGGAGGATACAAAATTCACGGCTTGAGCGAAGATGTGAAAAATGACTACGGAGTTTTTGTACGGTATTATTGATGTGGAATTGAAGTGACATTTCACGGGTGGACTTCTTTATCTTTGAGACGATGGTTGGTTGGATGCATGTCTCAAGATAACTTGTTGGAGCACATTTGAAATTTGACAATCTGGTTATAACTGGTAAGGAGTTACGTTGTAGTGCTCACAGTGTGTAACCATCACTTTAAGGATTTACGTTGTAGTGCTCGTCACACAAGCGTTGTGGATTGTTCAAAAATTTAGAACAAGCAAAGAAGTCACAAGTTGGGATGCTTACTTCCTTTTTCAAGTTAGTCGTACCGGGCTATCTCCATATGTGGTCATTACTATTAGCTGATGAATTCAAAGGATGTTCGATAAAAGGTTGGTTAGAGAAAATTATTGAGAGTATTTTTGCGACATATTCTCATGGAAATTTGATCAAGCTATGATGCTAATACTGCATCAAAGAAGGTAACACGGCATGTACACAACACTATGATGATTCCGATAGCTCGCAACCATCAGGAGGGAGAAGTTGGTATTTCATCTTCCGTGATTGGATTACGAAGGGATTTTTGCTTAAGACTGAAGAAGGAGAAGTAGTGTGGTGTACATCGGGGTCTTTTACCAACTTGGATGCAATACTAAGTGAGTTATGTTGTTACAATGTTCCCAGAACGACAACCATTGTGCTTCAAGAGTTTACTTTCTCTCCCGCAAGGTCTCAAGATTAAAGACGTGTTGGAAGAGTGTTGTCGGTTCAGGAGGGAGCAAAAGAAAGATAAAGGCTCACTAGTTAGGAGGGAGTAATAACCTAACTAGACAGTTACAGTTGAAGTTCAAAGATACAAGAAGATCATTTTCCGAGGTCATCGGAAGGGAGAACTTCAAGTTTGCCTCAGTATCTAGACTACCGAGACTCTGCGCTTCAAGAAAGTCAACATTGTTCATTACTATTGTAATTTACTTTGATTTGTATTTATAGGTCTCATTGTAACCATTCACGTGTGACGCTATCTTGGAGGGAGATTGTTAGCCTCGCTTTTTCTAAAGATAACGTCACTTACGTGAATTGGACTAGATGCGTAGTATACTTTGCCCTTACGGACTAGTATCGTTTATGTGGAAAAGATAGGGCCTATATATACCCCTCATGACTCTCCATGAGGGGTGAGGTGAATCATTTGGTTAGTGTTTGTTTGTGTTTATCAATAAAAGTTTCCATTGTTTTCTCCTCCCTCTCTCTACTTTCTCTCTCTAAAAGGATGAAGATCTTCATCTTCTTCCACCAACCCCGGCCTCCAAACCACATAAATCATATATTAATCGATCCTGATCTTTTTAGTATGAGAGGATGCAATATATTTTCTCTTATGAATTGGCTTCTCAACAAAAATTTTGTCCAAAAATACTTGTAAAAACCTTGGATACATTAAAAATTTTCAGGACAAACTATCCAAGTTTCTAACCATACAATCAAAAATCAATTTTGAAAAATTAAACTTCTAGTTTATAGCTAAGCAGATAATGAGTTTTGAGAAAAATGCGACCATATTATGAGTATCTGCAAACTTTAGAGTCGCCATTTATGTTGGGTTTTGAGATTTGATGATAAAATTGATGTAGGGTTTGTAATTAGAGAGTATATTGATGAATGAAATCAATTAACTGATTGATTGAATGATTTAAACCCTTAATTGATGTTTTTATGAAACAAACCTTGAACAACACAATTGTAGTAACCCAACAGCTGTAAGTTATGCCTAGCAACATTAACTTTGAGTCACCAGCATTAACTCCAATTCTATTCCAAACAGCTTGTCCATCATCAATTTAACACTTTTCTTTGCTTATCCTGCAAAATGTTAGTCCAAAAACCAAGAAAACACAAGTCCTAAAATTTTCACAACGATCACCGTATTGATTATACCTAACAGTATTAAGCATAACCAACAGTAGAAACTCTTAATGACTGGAATAACATTACTAACTCATATAAAACTCTACAAAAGCATAAAGAGATAAAAGAATATAAAGATTTAACATTCCAATACTAGCAATTAAATATTGAAATCTACTTACATCAAAAGCTTTTGTAAGTAAATTTGCAACATTTTTATCAGTATGGATTTTAACCATTTGAATTAATTTCTTTTCATTGCAATCTCTAATAAAATGATGTATGATCTCTATATTCTTTGTTTTTGAATGAAAAACCGGATTCTTTATTTTGCAAATAGTAATGTTATTATCAATAAAGATCTTTGTTTGTATAAAATTGTACCCATAATGAAGTAGTTGATTCTTAATCAAAAGCACTTGTTCACAGCAACTTGAAGCAGCCACATATTCAGCTTATGTTATGGAATTAGCAGCCACTGTCTGTTTCTTGCACTGCCATGATATTAATCTACATCCAAGGAATTGACAACCTCCCGTTGTAGACTTCCTATCCAAGCTTGCTCCAGCATAATCACTATCAATGTATGCTACCAAATCAAAAGGAGAATCTTTTGGATACCAAATGCTGAATTATGGTTGACCTTTTAAGTATCTAAAAATTATTTTCACAACATGAAGATGTGAAGCTTTTGGATTGACTTGGTATCTAGCACAGGCACACACTGCAAACATGATATCAGATCTTGAAGATGTAAGGTACATTAATGAACCAATCATTGACCTATACATATGAACATCAACTTATTCATCATATTCATCCTTGAGCAAAAGCTTTTGAGTTTCCATTGGTGTGCTTGCAGTATTAACTTCTGAAAACCCAAATTTCCTTAAAAGTTTCAAAGAACATATTTATCTTGACTAATAAATATGCCATCCTTCTTCTGCTTCACTTGTAATCCCAAAAAGAATGTAAGTTATCCTATAGAACTCATCTGAAATTTCCCATGCATCAACTTCTCAAATGCGATGCATAACTCTTTCTTTGCTGAACCAAAGATGATATCATCCACATACACTTGGACAAGCAAAATATCACCTTTGTGCCTTTTGATGAATAAGGTCTTGTAAATTTTCCCTCTCTGAAATCCATTGTCCAATAGATATGTTGACAAGGTTTCATACCAAGCTCCAGGAGCTTGATGTAGTCCATACAGTGCTTTTTCAACCGTGTATACTCTATTTGGAAAGTCTGGATCTTCAAATCCTTGTAGTTGGCATACATATATCTCTTATTCAATCTTCCCATAGAGACACGCACTCTTTACATCCATTTGATACACCACAACATCTTTAAATGAAGAATAAACTAGAAATAGTCTAATTGCTTCAATTCTTGCAACAGGAGCAAAGACTTTATCATAGTCAATTCCATCTTCTTGCGTGTACCCTTGAGTAACCAATCGTGCTTTATTTCTTATTACAATTTGTTGGGAATAATTCGTTACCACGGATAGTTGTGGTTTACACTGCTCGGATTAACACTAGCAGTGGAAACGTATTACCACTGCTGGTACATTATTACCACTGCTATTAGGTAATGTTTAGTTAAATGCGTCTAGATAAGTATAGAATAGATCTTGTGTATATTCTATAATGTTAGCTTTATACTTATCTTGTAAAGGACTCCTTGTTGTATAAAAGGAGGTCCTAGGTCATTGTCTTAGGTACTTGTCTAATTACCTACGTATTACTCACAAAGGCTTTAAGGTGTAACCCTAGTGATAAGCAACATCACTCATATTATTCATTAATAATATTGGAGCTTAAGTTTTGTGTTTAATCTGTGTTTACATACAATACATCATACAATCCATCTTCTAAAGTAATACTAAGTAAATTCCGCGTACTTAATAGTATCATACAAAATATCATTGACACAAGGTGTGTGTCCAGATCCATCAAGTGGTATCAGAGCGAAGGTTCTGATATTTTGTTTTAGAAGATCCAAGGAATTAGCTTAACCTACTCACTCAATTCAATGGAGATGGAAAACAACCAATCAAACTCTTCTACACCAAGGCTACCTAAGCTCAAACTTAATGAGTTTGAGATGTGGAGGATACTGATTGAGCAATACTTTCTCATTCAGGACTATGCTCTTTGGGAGATCATTCAAATTGGTGATTCTTTCAAGCCTGTGACTAGTACTGTGAAGGTTGGTGAAACAGATGTTGTGAAAGTTTCTGTGCCTGAATCTAGTATTGAAAAAGCTTGCAGGAAGAATGATCTTAAGGCTAAAGTTTGTTGCTGATGACTCTTCCTAGAGATCAGATCATTGCATTCAGCAAGCACATGACTGCTAAAGAACTGTTTAAAGACATTTGCTTAGTGTTTGGTGGTAATGATGCTACAAAGAAGACACAAAAGACATTGTTGAAGCAAAGTTATGAAAACTTCTCTGCTTCAAGCAATGACTCACTTGATAGCATCTTTACCAAACTTCAGAAGATTGTTACACAACTGACTGTGTTTGGCATTGAGGTAGAAAAAGAAGACCTCAATTTGAAGTTTCTAAGAAGTTTGCCTTCAGAGTTTCAAACTAATGTTACTGTCTGGGAAAACAAATCAGACATAGAAACAATGAAGCTCAATGACCTTTACAACAACTTCAAACTTATTGAGCAAAGGTTGAAGAAGGCATGGAAACTTAGTACAAGCTCTAGTAGCTTGGCATTGTTTTCAACCTCTATTGACAGTGATGATTCTGAAGATGACAGTGATGATGATGTTGCCATTTCTGGTTCTAAAGTTTCCACTGGTAATGTTAATGTTGCCACTGCAGGTTCAAAGAAGAAGGTTGCTAGTATTGGAGATCCTACCTTTTATGCTTTCATCTCTACTCAAGTAGATGGCTATGTCTTAACTCATGAAGACATAGAGAAAATTGATGAAGATGACTTGTAAGAGATGGATATTAAATGGCAGATAGCTCTTCGTAGCATGAGGGCTAGGAAATTCTACAAGAAAACTGGCAAGCCTATTCATATCAATGGAAGTGAAACTGCATGTTTTGATAAGAAGAAAATGGAGTGCTTTAACTGCCACAAGTTTGGACATTTTGCTAGAGAATGTAGAAGACCAAAGACCAAGGACAACAGGTCAACTTGGTACAAGCAAAAGAAGGAACCAACTGTGGAAGAACCAAAGGAAATGTTGGCTATTGATGGTGTAAGCTATGATTGGAGTTTCATGGCTGATGATCACAAAGAAGAACCAATGGATGGCTCTTGTTGCTACTGATTTGCTCTTATGGCTTTCTCGACTTTTGAGGTACAAAACTTTGAAAGTTGTTCTAAAACATGTAGGGTCGTAGAGAAGTTGAAAGACTTAATGATTTATACTCTAATGAAAGACAAGAGTTGTATACTGCTAATTATACTGTGTCTAACCTTAGGAGAGCTATAGTTGTATTGGAAACTCAACTAAAACACTATCAAGAAAATGAGTCAAAATACAATGATGATATGATTCTTCTTAGAAGAGATGTAGAACATACAAAAGTCAGAAATGAAGCATACCAAAAAGAGTTTGAAAATCTTAAAAAGAAAACTGAGAATGTTAATTTATCTGTTGACTTTGTATATCAGTCAAAGTCAATTGATAAAATTTGGAATGCTCAAATCATTAATAAAGCTAAGTCCGTATGGGTTATAATACAAAGGTTTCCACCACTAAGAGGTGTTCCATCACTCCGGTATAAATTTAGCTCATTACAGACTAGAAGAGTTCTAAGGATCTTGAAAGAGAATATGGTCCTTAAAGGACACAACCTGGGAAAAATGAGAATGAGGTTAAGTATGATAATGTTTTTGAGAGTGCTAGTGACTCATCTGTTGTTGATGAGAATGTTAAAAAGAATGTAGAGGCTTCTATCCAAAAAGTTGTCAATAAAACTGTAGAGGAACCTAGGAAACCAGTTAATAAACCTAGACCAACTGTATGGTATGCTGAGATGTATAGGAACAAGCCTACAGCTCCTAGGGGTAAACAGAGGAGTTGGAATCATGTTAAATCTCAACAACTAGGTAGTGATTTTGTGATGTACAATAAGGCATGCTATATATGTGGTAGTTTTGATCATTTACATGCTTATTGTGACTATCATGTTGGGAGAAGGGAAGTCCAAAGGAATAAAAGGGTGAATTCTAACATGTTTCAAAATAATGTACACCCTAATTCAAATTGCAAAATGGTCCCAAGAGCAGTTCAACTAAGAAGTGGCCTCAAAACATTTGCCACTGCAAAATCTGTAACACTACTCACCCTAAGTCACCTGCAAAGGTGCAAACCCAAAACAACTTTTGCAAAATCGACAACAGGGAAAGGAACTTTTCAAGCTAAAAAGTTAACTATAACCAACAGTGGGTGCCTAAAAAGAAACTAGCAGTTTCCATTGCTCATTCAAAAGTTACCACTACAAGGGTTGTAAACAAGATAAGGGGGGACATGGGCATTGCTGTGAAGGCCTCAACACGTTGGGAATGGAAACCTAAAGGAACTACCTCTACAACCAATCCCAATGGTGTATCAATGACCTTTGATAGATTTAACTATATTGATACATGAGGCAGATCCAAGTCAATCATGGCTTGGGTCCCCAAAAGAAACTAACTCTTTACTCTATGTGGAACATCCAAGGTCAAAAAGATCGATCAAGGATATACGATAGTGGGTGTTCAAGACACATGACGCAACAAGTCCTATCTTTCCATTTTGAGCATTATGATGGACTCAGATGTCATTGTAATGAAGTTAATGGAACAACATGTGTAATGCATGAACTCAAATGATAAAGGAAAACATGGATCATTATTATTATTTCACAAAATCGCATACGAGTGCAGAGATATTCATGGAATACTTATTACATCATCATCACATCAATGAAAACCAACTACCAACTACCTACCCTGCACAAGCTTCATAACCCATTCCCAACCTAAACCACCATTTATCTATGGTTTCTTTGGGAAGCCCCACTTTGGCATCACCTTAGGAGCTCCACGCATGTCAATCCACTCATACACTCTAAGGCATGCTAACCCCATCACCACTTCTCCGACCGGTGGAGAGGATGATGAAGGACCACCGGTGGTGCTGCCTTCAAGGCTCTTGCACGTGGTGCTTGAAGCTCTTCATTAGGAGTATTGCAGCAAGGAATGCACACTCAAGGCTCTTGTGGAAGTCTCATCATCTCGTGGTCCTCATAGGAGAAATATAAGAACTTATTGAACTATCTCCTGGTCAAAGCATCTTGAGGTACTGCGTTGCGATTTGATGGACCAAAGAAATGATGGGGTGATACTCATGGACTTATGAGATCTCTTCCTGGATGACACTTCTTCAAACTCTTCTTTCTTAACTCTGTTTGGGTTGTTCAACACAAAGTCATCCCATGCAATCCAAAAATGAACTGTCTGAGAAAGATTGATTGATGGATCACTCATGGTGATCTTTTGAAATCTCTTAAGAGAAAAGTGTTGGTGTGATAGAATATTATGGGTGCTTGGTTCTTTAATACAAGTTTGTTGGATTCAGAAGTTAATGAAAGGGTGTAAGTAGTTGAGAAGTAAATGGAGTCCTGTGGCCTTGGAAAGTGTATCAGTGTCTATGAGTTGACTTAATTGAGTATAGCCACTGCTATGTTCATTCCTTGACTTACACTAACCATTGCTATCCTTAACAGTGATTCCAGTGTTTGGTTTATGTTTGTGATTTGCAGATTTGAAGGATTCTTTGTTTACATTGAATTGTTACTCTTTGTGTTGATTTCTAGTTGTCCACATGTTTATGCAGAATTATTTTACAGTTGGGAACTATATTGCAACCATTAGTAACAAGCTTGCTTTTACAAAGGGAAAAAGGAAAACAAAGGAACTTCATTTCATTAATAAAACATGATTCATTACAACCAAAGTGAAAGTTCGTATAATCATCAAACACACAAAAGATCAAGCAAACCTAGCACATGCTACACCTAACTTCAGCTACTCCATTGGCTTCTTGCCTTTGCCCACATAATCATGCTTGTTTTTCTGCTCTCTTCCTTTGTTCTCAAAGGTGGATTGCATTCTTGGACATGGAAGACCAAGAACTTGTGGAGAAGGCTTTGGTAGCATTGCAGGCTTTGTTGGGATGGATATTGCTTCATATTGAGATAGCCGCTTCCAGGCTATTGAAAGAGCTTTTGGCAAATCTTTGGCCATGGAATAGGTTTCATCATTCTCCTCATCATCATCTGATGAGCTGGAGTATAACTCAAGAGATTTTATGTTTTGCTGCAGTACATGCTTAGCAGTATACTTTTGGAAGAAGTGCAGTACCGGTGGAAAGTAGCCAAACCATCCAGATGCCTCTGAGGAAGTCTCGACTCGATTACATATTATTCTTCTTTGAATCAGAGGAGATATCGATGGTGTTGGAAGGATTGCTCATGATAATTTTTTTAGGGATATTGTGTTTGAATGTGCTTTGATGAAGATTACATGAAGCCAAGCCTCCTTATATAGACAAAGTCGGTTGAAAGGGTTAATTAATGAGTATATTTATTTTTTCCTATTTTGGTAGGTTAAGGAGTAAATATAGATATTATTGGGTTGACTTTGGAAGATATTTTACTTGGGTAATGGTTTGGTTAAAGGTAACTTTGGTTAATACCAAGTTGGTTATTCCTATCTTTTACAGATACATAACCAAGCTTAGATGGGAGTTGAATTTAAAAGGTGTATATCTGAGATACACAACAAATGGTTATTGATTCACCATGTCTTATCCACATAAGAATAAACTAATCCAGAGCAAACGGCTACTGGTAAAGACTTGACAAATCCGTTTATGGTTGATAGTTTACCAAAAACTATATGGTTATCAACTCACCATATTCTTTATGATTAAGAGTTGGCTTAGTCCATAGCAAACGCTCATGGTAAAGACATATCAAATCCGTTGATAGCTGGTAGTTTGCTAAAAACTATGATAAGAGCAGTTTTGTTATCATGATTTTATTTACCACTGCTTTTGAAATTTTTGAAAAAATTTACCATCTGCTAGTTCACAGTTTCCATGACAGTGTTATTTTACCATGTTGTTCTAGCCGTACATAACCGCTTGTGTCAGAACTTATTTTTTACTAGCCGTTGAAAGTAACCACTGATTTCCACATATATATAGGGTTAAAATTTTAAGGAAATTATCTTCTTTCCATATTGTGATAAATACTTTCTAAAGATAATTTTACTTGCGCAATAATTCTAAACCCTATCCCTATATATCTTTCTCTCTCAATTGGCTAGTTATTCTTTCAATTCTTACTGACATAATATCGTTTTTCATCAAAAGTTTCTATGGCACCTTTAAACTTTGCAGATGAGCACAACCTAGTGGCCTACCTACAAAAGTCTAATGAGAAAAGTGGCCCTGTTTTTCATCAGATTGTGGACTTTCTCCATACCACACATATAAGGTATGCTTTGCTTTTAAAACCCACAATCTATATCTCTCAAATCAAACAGTTTTGGACGTCTGCTAAGTCCATAACAATTGAGATTGGAGATACACATGAAACAGTGGATGCTCTAAGAGCCACTATGGATGGGGTAACTATTGATGTTACTGAGGCATCCTTGAGGAGAGTACTCCAATTGGGTGATCTCAATGGTCTCATCACATTACCTATGCCTGAAATTCATGATACTTTATCATTCATGAGGTATGATACCACTGACAAAAAGGCTACTTTCAAAAAGAGTGGTTTTTGTCCCCAATGGTTATTTTTGATTCATACTGTTGCTTGTCTCACCAAAGAAAACATCTTATGAGCAATTTAGTTCAACCATGGCTTATCCTTTGGTTTGTCTAGTCACTGATAAGATTTTTAACTGGTCAAATTATATTTTCACAAGTATGAAAGGCAATGTACGTGAGTAAAACAAAATTTTTAATGTATACAAGGTTTCAAGCAAAGGTTTAATGAGTTTCAACTGCAACCCCATACTAATGTTTATGAGATCAGTTGCCTAAAGCCTAAAGTTTTTCAAAATTTGAACAAAGATGGCAATATGATTTTTACACCTCTCCTTCCCCAAATGCTTGCTAAGATTACAACTGAACAACACACACCCATAATTAATGTTCCAAACATTGATTATACCCCACCAGTTTCAAACACCTATGATAGAAGGACTAAATGTACCAACTCCTCTCATGACAACACAGCAAGTTTCTGAACCTTTTGGTCTAGGAACAAGCAGTGGTGGTTCTAGACTTCAACCTAGTCCAACTAGGGAGGAATCTGAGCCTTTGCCCCATGATTCACCTCTCCCAACAAGTAACACAGTTGGAAGTGCTGAGGGCAGTGGGCAACAATTGGAATTGATGGTTTTGTGTACAAAGTTAGCCAAGCAGGTTGAATCTCTCCAGAAGGATTTAACACATGTCAAGAAGCAGCATGCCAAGGATGTTAAACACTTAAAAGAAGAGATTCAGACCTTAAAGGAAGAGTTGCAGGGGTTGAAAAAGCACAAGAAGACTGCAAAGTTGGTGATTTCATCTTCATCCTCACATACTGATGGTGATTCAGCTGATCATGATTTGGGAAATTCTCCCAAACAAGGGAGGAAAACTGGTGATGACACTAAGGGGAGGCAAATTGATTTTGAAGATGAAGGAGATACAAATAAAGGAACAAAGGAAGCTAATACTCAAGGAGAGCAACTTGATGATCAAGACATTTTTTGTACTGCAACTGTTTTTACTACTGATTCCATTTCCAATGTAGAGCCAAATATTGCCACTGCAAGTGAAGAATTTGATAAACTGAAGAAAGACATAGGTAAAGCAGTTATGGAAAGTGTAGAGCAAACTGGAAGAAAGATTTCAAAGAAACAACAAGCACAGATTGCTCTTGATAGAGAAATTGCTGAAAAGTTTAATGAAGAACAAGTTGCTAAAAAGAAAAAGCTTGAAGAATTGGAAGTTGCAAGCTTTTTGGAGGCTAAAAGGCTTGATAGATTGGAAAATCCAATTTCCATTGTTCAACCTACAATTCTTAGAGAGAAGACTCCAGAGTTTAGTTATGTTCCTACTGAAGAAGATATTGAGTTCTTGATTGCTAATAATCAAATAATCAAGAAAAAGGAAATTGACCTGTAGCTGATGCATCCTTAACTGAAGAACAAAGAACTGCTCAGTTGAAGGATTTCATTCAAATGAAAAACAATCAAGCACTTGAAGATGTGATCAATTCAGTCAAAAAGGGTCAAAAGAAATCAAGACAACCTACCAAGGCACAAATTCTTTCATATATGAAGACTTATTGTTGTCATGTTGGTGGTTGGAAGAAGCATCAATTCAAAGGAATGCCTGATGATCAAGTTGAAAAGGCTTACTACATAGTTTAAAAACAAGATAAAGCTTTTACTCCAATGAGCTCTGAAGAAGAAGCAAGAAGGATTCCTAAATTGAAAAGAAGGGCTAAAGAAAGTGATTCTCATACTGTTAAGAAGACTAAAGTTGCTGAAGAACAAGAAATTCCTACTGAGAAATTCACTGAAGAACAACTGACTGGAATGATTGTGATTGTAGAAGAAGATTTTTGTCCAGAACCACTGCAAGTTCGACATCTTATCATTGATTGGGAAGTTTACACTGCTAGCAATTTTGCTCCGACATGGAAGATCACAAGGCTAGGTGGTGAAACATCATCATTCATTCAATTTGAAGATCTTATAAAAGCTTTTGACAGAGATGACCTTGATACACTATGGAGGTTAGTTCAAGAAAGGTTTAATGCTTAAGATCTCAAAGACATGAAGGAAATGCAGTTATGGGTGAATCTTAGAAGGCTCTATGAACCTAATGTTAATGATGATTTCTGGAAGTTCTCATGCACATGTCCTGGTACTAAATGGTTTTACTATGATTCATGTGAAGTTCATCATGTCTCCACAACAAATGGAGTTGATGCATTTATGCTTGATGAGAAAGAATATCCACTCAGAGTTGGAACTCTCACTGTGATGTTATGTACTACTATAAGAGTTCATGAAGACAATGGGAAGGTCAGAGCATTGTTACATAGGCTTCAAGATCAACGTTCCAGAGCCATACAGAAGTTAAGGAAGATGTGAAGTGTTTGGTTGAATTCCCCAAATCCTTGAAGATAATGCATATTGAAGAAACTTATTGATTTGCAGAGAAATCATAAGTTTAGGGGAGGATTGTTGGGAATAATTCGTTACCACGGATAGTTGTAGTTTACACTACTCGGATTAACACTAGCAGTGGAAACGTATTACCACTGCTGGTACATTATTACCACTGCTATTAGATAATGTTTAGTTAAATGCGTCTAGATAAGTATAGAATAGATCTTGTGTATATTCTATAACGTTAGCTTTATACTTATCTCGTAAAGGATTCCTTGTTGTATAAAAGGAGGTCCTAGGTCATTGTCTTAGGTACTTGTCTAATTACCTACGTATTACTCACAAAGGCTTCAAGGTGTAACCCTACTGATAAGCAAGTTCACTCGTATTATTCATTAATAATATTGGAGCTTAAGTTTTGTGTTTAATATGTGTTTACATACAATACATCATACAATCCATCTTCTAAAGTATTACTAAGTAAATTCCACGTGCTTAATAATATCATACAAAATATCATTAACACAAGGTGTGTGTCCAGATCCATCACAATTCTCCTTTCATCCTTTTTATTCTTTATAACCCATTTAGTTCCTATAGCCCCTTTTCCATAAAGTAACTCCACTAAAGTCCAAACTTCTTGTAACTTGAATTGTAGAAGCTCCTCCTGCATAGCTCTTAATACAAATAAAACATTTATTTATATTTTACGATCTTCTAATGTTTTGTCGATAACAAACGTAAAATCATTTTAACGAAACAAATAAAATACGTAAATGGTTTGGTGCCAAAGATTCGTGTCAAAGGCATTAGTGAAGGGTGCCGAGAGTCCATGTTGAAGGCATTAGTGAAGGGTGCCTAGAAGTCAAGTCAAAAGGCATTAGTGAAGGGTGCCTAGAAGTCGAGTCAACGGCATTAGTGAAAGGTGCCTAAGGTGTACATTCGATATGGTGTGTCGATGTACAAGATAGATTTGTATTGGGTCAAAGGATATTGATATCCTTGTTGATGTTGCCATAAGGAGTGGATCTCCTTTGGGATAGGATTTGTGTAGTGTTAGGTAGTAGTTCCTCCTTTGTAATGGAACTCGGTATCTAGCCTTGTACCGGATAAAGTGTAGGCGACGTTGTGATAGGTTTAGTTCTACCTTGTGGAAGAACCCGGTGTCTAGCCTTGTACCGAATAAAGAGTAGGCGGCGTTGTGAAGGCTTCTCCACCATAAGGAGTTTGTGTAGTGATTACGAACTCTCGAGTAGGTGACTCATGGAGTGGAGTAGGGCAAGGAAGGTGTCCTTGTAGCCGAACCTACTATAAATACTCGCGTTGTTGTTTTGTGCCTCTTACTCTTTATCTTAGTTTTTATTTATCTATACGCTTTTCTATCAACATCCAACATACACATTCAAATAGATTGACATAAGTCGATCTAAATATTTTAAAACCAAGTCTTAATCGGTAAAACTATTCAACCCCTCCCCCTTCTAGTTTTCCACAATTGGCATAAGAGCTTCGTTGCCAATTCTCTTAGAGTATGTTGTACTTTAAAAACTTGATATGATCCATGTATAATTGAAAACTACAAAGAAGGTCTTTTACAAAAATAAACACCATGTCTTAAAAGCACTTTTGTAGGATGTTGATTAGATGACAACAATTTTTTTTTCTTATTTTATCTTACTAAATTACACTAACCTTCCTTGTCATTTTCCTTAGTTAAAGCTCATGTTTATCAAGCCATATGAATTTCTTGGTAACAAGATTACCTTCCCTAAGAAGGTATCTTAATCACGAAGGAACCAGAGTTGTCTATTGATCCATGTATAATTGAAAACTACAAAGAAGGTCTTTTACAAAAATAAACACCATGTCTTAAAAGCACTTTTGTAGGATGTTGATTAGATGACAACAATATTTTTTTTTCTTATTTTATCTTACTAAATTACACTAACCTTCCTATCATTTTGCTTAGTTAAAGCTCATGTTTATCAAGCCATATGAATTGCTTGGTAACAAGATTACCTTCCCTAAGAAGGTATCTTAATCACGAAGGAACCAGAGTTGTCTATTGATCCATGTATAATTGAAAACTACAAAGAAGGTCTTTTATAAAAATAAACACCATGTCTTAAAAACACTTTTCTAGGATGTTGATTAGATGACAACAATATTTTTTTTTCTTATTTTATCTTACTAAATTACACTAACCTTCCTTGTCATTTTGCTTAGTTAAAGCTCATGTTTATCAAGCCATATGAATTGCTTGGTAACAAGATTACCTTCCCTAAGAAGGTATCTTAATCACGAAGGAACCAGAGTTGTCTATTGACATTTTTCTTGTCAAAAGAAACACACTCATAATTGCATTAGAGGTATGACTTCCTACTTATCTCTAAATAACATTAGCTTAAAGAATAAGTATTGTTGGAATCACTCCTAAACCTTATTCAAGTGTTAGTTACACATATGTAATAGTTAGCTTATTATGGCCTTTATGTTTGTTATTAGCCTTAAGCTTATGTAGAAGGCCCATGAGCTTAGGCACAAGCCCATAGGAGAAAGGGAAGGAGTAGGAGTGTTGCCCTAGCTCCTTGCCTATAAATACTATGTAATAACCCTCACTTGAGGGTTGGTTGTTCAATATTTCCCTTTCACTATCACCTACGCGTAACCGGTCATAGTATATCGTGTGTGTGTGTGTGTTTAATATTGTTCAATCGCCTCTCTATCTTTCTTATAAGCTTGTGTGGTAAACCTTGTGACCTAACAGTGGTATCAATCGCCAAATAGTTGGGTTAACACTCTTGTTTTTGAAGTTTTTTGTTTCGGTCTTACGCGTAAAAGTAACGAGTGCTTTGGCTCGCTTAAAAACTCGATTTATTCACTTTTCAATCCAAGATTCTTGTACTTTCAACGTTTTAAGGTGTTAAAATACGTGTTTTTGGCAAAAATTTTGGAACTTTATGCGGGATAGTGTTTTTAAACTAGTTTTTATACGAAGGTTAAGTCCTACGCATAACTGTTTTAAGAGCTTTGGATCATCAAGTTTCACACTTTTGTGTCTTTTGGTGTTATTGAAGCTATTTCATCACACAAAAACTGGTTTAGAAACAACTTTGAGCAAAATCAAATTTACGAGTAAACCTACGCGTAGAAAAACCCTAAAACTACAGAAGTATTTCCTTGGTTTGATCTTCATTTTCATGGTTTATTCCGTGTTTTCTTACTTGGATAAGTCTAAAAATACGTCGACTTTGGATATCTTTTGCAACTGAAGTGTAAAAGATCACTTGGGATAAAACCCTAAAATTACGGATAAGCATAAAGCTTACGCGTAGAAATCCTACGCATAAGATTCATCTTACGCCTAAGCCAAATCTTACGCATAAGATAAATCCTACGCATATCTTTGTGTCTACGCGTAACTTTAGAGTCTTTTCCATACTTACGCGTAAGCTAAATCTACGCGTAACTCTTGATTGTTACGCGTAACTTTGGTGTTTTTTGCGCATAAGTGTTACTTGGCTATTGTGATTTCTACGCCTAAGGATACTTCATCCACAAAGGTTTATTCGACTACAAAGATCCATTTTTACCAACACAAGTTTTCAACATGTCACAACCACCATACTCTAACTATTTTCCTTATACTTATTCTCAACGTCCACAACAACTTACTCCACAACATCAACAATGGAATCAACAACAAGCAATTTATCAAACAACAATTTAATCAACAACATACTCCACAACTTGCTGAAATCCACACAACCTCAAATGGTTCAACCACCACCAAGTCTTCAAGTTCAACCGTACACAAATGACTTCAATCAACATCCATCCATGAACACTATGAAGGAACCCACTTGGTTTGCAAAGATGTTTGAAGCGTTAAGCAGCCAACAATCAATTCATGAGGCCGGATCACTTGATAGACCTCCAATGCTCACTCCAGAAACTACGAACAATGGGTGATAAGGTTCTTTAGGTTTTGTGATCTAAAGAAGCCACATGGAAAGTTCTTAAAGCAGGTTATCTTGGAAGTTCCATTTGAGATGCCTCTGGCTATTATACCCGGAGATCCAAATGCCATTCCACCAAGAGATGAACAAATGAACATTGCTATTGTTACAGACTTGAATCCTCAAGAACTTCTACACTATGAAGCAGATGAGCTTGCAATTGAATATATCCTCTTAGGATTACCAAACCCAATTCTTCGTAGTGTTGATGCTCAAAAGACTGCAAAGAAAATGTGGATCATATTCGTCTTCTTATGGAAGGATCTGTACTCAATCAGGAAGATTTGGAATCGAAAATTTACTTGGCTTATGAACACTTCATGATTGAACCTGGAGAGACACTCGAGTCCTATCATCACCGATTTTCTGACATCATCAATGATTTGGATAAACACAACATCATCATGCCAAGAATTGCTGTGAATACTAAGTTCCTGAGTAGTCTTGGTCCTGAATGGGAGAAGTATGTCATTTTTCTCCGTCAAGCGAAAAACATGCATCAATCTACATATGGATTATTGTACGATTACTTGAAACCTCATGAAAAGGCAGTTGATAGGGAAAGGATTTGTTAGGAACATGTTTTATTATCAAGTGTAGGTCATTTCATTTGTAATAGGTCGTTAATAATTATGGTTTATAAATGTTTGTATTTAGTTTCACAGCTCATGTAGTAAGCCCATGAGCTGTGATAGAAAGTTCTTCTAGAACCAAGGGGAAACACCCCTACTTATGTAAACACTATAAATACCCTCCCTAGAAGGGAGAGGGTTGTTGGTTCTAATTGCAATTATCATTTTCACTAATCATTAATTAGTTCCTTCCACTTTCTCTCTCTATAACTTTCTCTCTAGAAATACATATTGTTGTGATAATATGGTGACCTAACAAGTGGTATCAAGAGCCAAGGGATAGTTTAGGTTAATATTAATTAGATTTAATAGAACCGACTTAAAAACGTGTTTTAGATTGAAATTTATGGACTTTTGGACTGAATAACGTGTTTTAGTTTCTCGCATTTCTTATGAGTTTTGCGAAGTTTGGCGAAGTTAGCCATGAATTTCTGCGAGTTTCTCATGAGTTTCTGCGAGTTTCTCCTTGAAGTTTAGCGAGTTTATGTCTTGAATTTCGCGAGTTTGCGTGAGTTGGCGAGTTTTGTCTTGAATTTCGCGAAGTTTGCAGAGTTGTGAGTTTCTGTCAATTTCTGCGAGTTTGCGTGAGTTGGCGAGTTTCTCTCTTGCATTTCTGCGAAGCCGGTTGCCGCTATGAAGTCGTCCAAATTTCTGCGAGTTTTCAGAGTTGGCGAGTTCACCTGAATCTGCGAAGTTTGCAGTTTGAAGTTTCTTCCTCGCGAGTTTGAAGTTCCGCGAAGCTTGTTCCATGAAGCTTGCTAGCAAGTTTGGATTTCTCGCACGCTTAGTTTTCTTCTACTTATCTACTTAAGTCTAAACAACCTCAACCTTAATTATCCTTAACGATCAACATCACTTCACAAATATGTCTCAACCACCATCATCCAACTATTTTCCTTACACTCATAATCAACCACAACAACAACAATTAAGTCACAACATCAACAATGGAATCAACAACAAGCAATTTATCAACAACAATTTAATCAACAATATACTCCAAACCATCCTCAACAAGGACCACAACGAACATCAATGGTTCCACAAATCCCTCAACAACAAACATGGTTCTCTCAAATGTGCGGTTGTTACAAGTCAGAATCGATTCATGAAGTGGTTCGATACTCGTCTCCAATGCTTACACCAGGAAATTATGTGCAATGGTCAAGTAGATTTCTAAGGTATATGGAACTCAAGAAACCTCATGGTAAGTATCTAAAGAAGGTGATATTAGAAGGACCGTTTCAAATGCCAATTGAAACTGTCCTACGCATCCCAGCTGTTCCACCGAGACCCGATACTATCACAATTGTTCCACTTAGTCATTTAACACCGGAACAACTACTTCATCTTGAAGCCGATGAGCTTGCTATGCAACAAATACTTGGAATTCCTAATCCGATTTACAAAAGTATTGATGCACAGACAACTGCAAAAGCTATGTGGGAACAGATTCATCTTTTAATGGAAGGCACTGAATCAATAAGATCGACATGGAGTCAAGTTATATCACATCTTTGATGTGTTACCATGAGCCGGAAATCACTTGAATCATATTATCATCGTTTCACAAATGTGGTCAATGATTTGCATCGACATAAGATTGATCTTCCAACAATTGTTATTAACACCAAGTTTCTGAACTCATTAGGACCGGATTGGCATAAGTATGTTACGTTTGTTCGACAAGTCAAGGATCTTCATGAAGTCAAGCATGGATTATTGTATGATTATCCGAAACATCATCAATATGAAGTTATCAAAGATAAAGAAGCTCGTGGCACACATGGTTTCCACCCACCCATTGCCGATCGATTGCTCTCATGGCACATGGTTATCCAAATCCTTACCCAAAAGTCAAATCATGCTTTCGATCAACAACAACGTCACTTTAGTTATGCTCCACCTACACCTTCTCCTCAACTCACACCCGCTAGAGATTCTAACAATGCATACTCTGCTCAAATCAATGATGATCAAGTTGATGCCTTTGAAGCATTAAATCATGGAATGGCCTTTATTGCTAAAGCCTTCTCCAAGTTCTCTACTCAGCCAAACAATCGTCTTCGTTCATCATCAAATCCCAAAAGTCATGTTTTATACAGGTGGCAAAGTTGAGGTTCAAAACAGAACTAGTGGTCGTCGGATGATTACAAGTGGGTATTCTGGTAATTCTGGGAATGGTCAAACATCAGCAGGGGGATCGGGTAATACTTTCAAGAGAAATGTTCAAGTTATGGAAACAGGGGATTCAACTTCAGGATCTACTATTCCCTGCTATAATTGCAAAAGCAAGGACATCTTGCTAATGCTTGTCCTGAACCACGAACAAGAGGAGGAGATTACTATAAGCAAGTCATGCTGATGGCATACAAGGATGAAGCAGGAGGAGAACTCAGTGAAACTCAACAAGGTTTTATGTCAGATACTCTCTCTGATGATGAATATGAAGATTTGGAAGCAAATGCTGCAGTTATTTTGATGGCAAATATGCAAGAACATCACATCAGTCAAATAGAGAATGGACCAGTCTATGACAATGTGACCGCCTATCTCGTGTACCTGTTAATCGATATGTCTCATATGCAATTGTGTCTCCAGATCTGATTCCGATGATAGTGAATCGTTTCAACATGAATCATCATTTAATCATAATGAAGTTGATCAAATTAACCCGTGGTTACATTTGATGACTTAAGTGATGATGAAAATAATGAGCATATGGAACAGAGGAAGCAATTCATGGTCCGATTCGACATTCTGACTTCATTACTTCGCCATTTCAAGCTCAAACCGCAAAATGTAATGAAATAAACCATAACCTTAAATTTAGATTACCTCCTCGATCAAATAACTTGAGAGTTGTCGAAAACGGATAAAATGATTTTGAAACAAAAACACCCGAAACAAGTTTTGAAGTGGCTTTTCAAAAATATTATTACGCTAACTTAACAAAATCTTCAACATCAAATGCATGAAATTGTTAAGTATAAATAATGAAAAAAGATTTCTAAAATTGAACAAGAAAGTCCAACTTCGAAACATCGACAATCTTCAAACGGAACTTTCAAATTAAAAAGATTTTCAACAAGTCGGCCAAATTTTCTCGAATTCAAGAAGAAATCTAAGAAGCGCATCGATGATCAAATCGAGGAATTCTTCATTGGAAAGACGGTTAAAAGATTTTGGTACTGTTGTATATAATATTGGCCACTCAGTTAAACAGATTGAAATGTCAACTTTACTTCCGAGTCCTGATGACTCAAAACGTTTTGCTCTTGGGTATAATCACCCACGTTTTCTTCACACAGCTCTCAAGGAAATGCCCAAATTGTATAGTGCTCAATGTCTTTTAGATCCAAGCATGCAACTTGTTGTATTTGAATGTGAGGAACAATGGGCACAAGATGATCGAAGTCGCTTAAACATGCGACAAAATGGAAATTTACCATATGATTACAAGAGAAAATTTCTTAGCAACAAATGAATGTCATTTCAACACCTACGTATAATCTTTCTGAAAAAACTGAGGCATCTTGTGTAGAAGGCCCCGTTCACAATGTTGCACAACTAAATGGTCCTTTACTGTCCTCTTGCAAAAGCAACTCATTGCCAAAAACTCCTAAATCTTGTTTAGTATTACGTATTACGATACTTTCAAACGTTTATGGAAGATATTTCATTTTTAGAAACGGCAATTGAGAAAAATTCTGAGTTAAAAGCATCTAATTTTCAATCCGCTTATGCAAGAGAGCAAAGACAAATGTTTCAAACCCAAATCTCACCTCATGTCGCACATCTGCGTATGTGTGCAACACACTGGGGAAAGGGAACTTCAACAAGAGGTGACTTCAATGATTGAAGCTTTTAACACACTTGAAAACTCAGTTTCAAAAGAACAATGCAAAAACCAAGATCTTCAAAATGCCCTTGATCGATTGTTAGAAGATGCTCTTTCTGCTAATATTGCTTCTGTGATTATATATTGTGAATTTGCTTCTGTGAATGAAAATGTGTTAACTGCTGAGAATCTCAATATGGCTCAAACGTTGGAAATGGACAATCAGATGTTAAGGCATGAAATTGCGAAATTAAAGAGGAAAATGAAAAACTGTTTTCACAAAATGATGATGTCCAATCTAAACTTTCAATGGAGATTTCTGAACTTAAACGAAGACTTCAATGGTGTCAGTCTAAGACAATTGAATCTGAACTTGCTTTGCAATATCACATGGAAAAGGTGTCTTTGGATCATCATGAATTTCAAAAGTCAAATTTCTTGATGATGAATGCATCGTTAAAATGTCAAATTTTCAAATATGAACAAGAGATTGCACAAATCAAACAGGAATATAAAAGATTTTGATTCTCTTAAAACTGTTCGTTCTTCAAAAGAACTTGATCACCATGTTGAATACACTCGACAAATGGTGGTGAACAAGGAAGATTAAATTCCATAATTCAGGATCAAAAACACATCATCATTGAGCTTAAAGAAAAGCTAGCTAAACTGGAATCTAGC
>OU343219.1:186481573-186805312 GCA_910596185.1 Chrysanthemum makinoi | reverse complement strand
TTTGAACAATATTCAAAGCTGTCACTTTCATTTACACTAACGGATTCTTCAACACAACGGCGGTAATCATAAAACACCTCGGAAATCTTCTAATGTTAATCCCTAAACCTAGGACATGCACAAACTTATGGTCCTTTACCTTCCATCGTTGAAGTAACCAAAACCCCGAAATCTAAATTCCTGATATTTTGAGACATTTCATGGTCAATCTCAAACTTTATAAACATGAGATAGAATATCATTCAAATCTGTTCAACACTAACGCCTAGCTAAGAACAAAGAGACATTTTAAAAATCTTTACCAAATGTTAAAATTCTGAAAAGTTGTGCATTGTCTTGGGAAATGGACTCTCATAAGGAACTTCTGGATTACTTAGTCGCTTTTAGGAAAACAAACATCTATTTCTAACACTAAACTAAAAAGAAACCGTCGAAAAGATGTTGATCGACTTTGAAGATGCCATCCATGCTCGAAGGTCCATAATGTTATTGAATTTTGTCATATGCATTTGATCATACCTTCATAATTGACTTTGATAAACGTTGAGAACACCGATAATGTGCTTCATCGACCTATCAGTTAAAACAAATCATCGTCAAACTAACTTTCAAATGCACACGCCGCCTTAATTGGTGTCAAAAAGATATTCCATTTATCAACAACTTGCTTTTCAACACAAAATCACCCGGGCCATAAAAAACTTCCTCGATCCCAAAATTGAGCAACTGATGATCAAAACGTACTTTTTGGTGTCAAATCGAAATATGAACAAGAACTTGTAAAAGTTAAAAGGAATATAGGTCATATTTGATTTATCTAAAAAGACTCGCGGATGAAGCATCAAACGGAACTTTGACGTATTATCTTGCACACACTAAAGAAGTTATGCGCCTTTATCGAAATGTTCGGGTCCAAAATCAAGATCGATTCACACTATCTTCGGTTAGAGAAATGTTAGAAAGTATGAACAACTTCCGCTAACAATCATTAAGAGATTATTTCCAAAGAATACTTAGTACTCATGAACAGAACTCATCGCCAAATCATTACAAGTTTCTAACGTACTCCTCATACCAACAATAAATTGCTATGCCTTTTTTCCAAATGTCCCAGACTTCACGTTCTCAGAGCACTACATCAAGAATAGGAAGTCACACTAAGAAAAGATCAATCAAGAATGCTAAAGTAGAAAGAACACCCTAGGACTATGAATAGACTTCACACTCTAATTATAGATATTATGTCCGCAAATGTAATAGAAATAGTGATGTAAAACGAATTTCAAAACCCAAGGTTAAGTGCTTTGATATTCAACATGCACCTTGTGTTATTTGTCGTAAAAAGTGTTAATTCTGGATTGCCATGATAAATGTGTTGGGCTATCTCTCAAGCTTAAAGAATCCTAACCTAATTTCTAGGCCAACTCAATCTTTCTGCAGTCTGTAAATAGTAGACCGCCTCTTTAGATTTTCGTAAATGATGCCATCCCTGGCTCCAAGCCACCTCTAGAATGTAGTACCCACCAGTGCATTCACTAAGACTAAAGTAAACACTTAGTCGGAGATGGCAGAAATGGATATATAACACACTAGGATTTCTGCATGGATACCTAAAGCTATTGATGTGTGTATATCTACTATAACAGCCCACGGAACCCCTCTAATATTTCGGGTTCCACATCTACTCTATTCCATCTCAGTTCAAGGTAATGTGCATGAATCATTTTCCTGATTGTTGATATGGATGTTCCCAATACGACAGTAACAATCTTAAATCATACCAAACTTTATTGCAAAGTTCATTACAATCGCCGCCTGGACGATCACTTGTTATCAAGTGGGCTACTAGACTACATTAATGGGAACATCGAAGCCAAGGTGGTTTATATGGAAGGCCTCTACCACAATCAAGAGGGTCGGGCCATAGATCCATTTGAGGTTTTCGTGGAGAAAACTGGTTTCATTTGATTCACAAGGGAAAATGATTTTATGTTCCGCCTGGAATCAAGTCTTACACTCATTCTCTACGCATACATGGGTTGTTTTCTCCCATCTCGCCACTTTCAAAGGCAACATCAAAGCAACTCGGATATGGCAACCATTGCCTCTCACATCTAAACTCAAAACCATCACCAAATCTTGCTCGACACAAACTAGTTGGAAGGACAAATTCTTAACACGGTTTCGGTATTCAAAGATCACCTTGCTCAGTCATACGCGCACTCGTGTCTTTCCTCAAAGGTGGAACACCAATAAGCCATCTCTTCACATTGATTTCGCGTCCAGCGCGCTGCAAACCATCAATGGCAAACTACATCTTAGCGTAATTGTTGATGACTATTCACGCTCGGATCATCTACTTTTCTTCAAGCAAAGATCAAGCTCCACAGATGACATCACCTTTCTTACAAACATGTTCATTACCAAACACCGCTTAATTCGAATGTAATCGGGACAGTTAATCAATTGTTAATTCAACCGTGAATTCTATGAGAAAGTGGAATTCGTGATCGCATCATTACATTGGCATTAACTCGTAACAAAACGAAGTCGTTGGTGACGAAACCAACGCAGAGCGCCAAGCCTAAGAACAATGTTAACTTCAATGCTAAACCGTGATTACTTATGGAAGAAGTTGTATTCCATCAGTATGCTATACTCCAAACCGTCATGATTAGCAAAAACACCACAACAAAACACCTTTTGAGCTTGTCCATCGTAAAACCAATCTACCACTTTCATATTTTGATCTTTGCTGTCCAATGATCGTATGACTTTGAAAGCTCTTAAAGTGTTTCGAATATTGGAGTCTTTATCTGATACCTGTGATAATTTAAAAGGTTTCAACGGAATCGTCAGACAAAGCAGGTGATGGAAACAATTCATGCTCATTTCAATGAACTACTGAACGGCTTCGGTATAACAAATTGGGAACCTGACACAACCGCTTAAACTTCCCCAAACCCCATCATCACCAACAAAGCCCCCCACTACAAATGGAAAGGTTATTTGTTCACTGCTCGCTGACGCATATTTATTAACGGTTCTGTGTGTATCCATGTTTCAACCTCAAGGCTACCTTATACCCCGACACACCCTAAACAACTACTGTCAAGAAGACCACCGCTGACTCAACACAACAATAACAAACCGCCTAAACAATGATGAATCGGGTGATGATATTCTCAATGAAGTACCCCCACCGTAGATTTTGGATCCAAATGCATTCTTTAAACCCGGTTAAATGAGATCGCCGCACCGATGTCGGTAATCTTCAACAAAGCCATTTGAATCCTCAAAATCAAGACAATGTATACCAACATCAACCCTCCACACATAGATGGACGTTATATCCTCTGGAGTTATTGGTAGCTGAATCAACCAATACATTTAGACAACATCTTCACACAATGTGAACATTGCATTTATGCACTTCACCGCTCCACACCAACCTTAAAACATCAAAGTTATCGTAATGACAAAGACAACCGATTGAATTCATGTAAGAAGAACTCCAACCAATTCAAACGCTCAGTACGGAATCAATAAAGACACATCAAGAATGTCATTGGTCTCAAATGGATTTGGAAACAAATCGATGTCAAGGAAACTTATCGGGATAAGTCACCGCCTGCTAAGGTTATCGCTGAAGAGGGAATAGATTTCGAAGAATCTTTTGCTCCTAAAGCCTTGAGGTCAATTCGGATATTTCAAGCTCATGCTCATATGAATATGACGGTTCTCGATGGATGTCAAAACCGGCATTCGACAACTTAAAGAAACGGTTTATGTCACCCAAACCGATGGATTCATGATCCCGCTGAAGTTTTCCAATCATTCAACCCGAATAAAGCCCTTGTTAATTAGGAAATTCGTGTATTAAAGAGTCGGTCACCTCAAGTATATGTAATCGTTAGAAAGCTCGTAGTCAGAGTAATATTTAGTTAAGTAGTATTTAGTTAAGTAACACCGTGGAGGACGGACGCCTTTACCCAATCGTATGCCCGATCCACACGATGTGTGGCGTTTTATGTAAGAATATAAATACTCTCTACCTCCCAAGGTAGAGAGTTGGAGCTCATAATAATATCTTTCACTTTCTCTCACTAAGTTCCCTAAACCTCTAACTTTCTCTCTAGAATTCCATCTATATTCTACCTTGTGTTAATGTTATGATGTGTATATGAAAAGTTATATCTTACAATTGGTATCAAGAGCCATGGTTAGATCATATCTTGCACATCTTTGGATTTCTAGTGGTTTTTAGGTGGTTTTGAGTTTGAAAAAGTTTAGTGGTTTTTGCATCATTTGGTTGATTTCTTGTGTTAAAGTTTGATTTTTGTTGGTACTTTTATGTTTAGAATCATCAAAGTGTTTAGGTTTTCATTTGGTAAGCTTGAATCATCTTGGTTGGGTTGTTTTGGATTGAAAAGTGAGGTTTATATGGTTTTTTTCAAGCTAGCGATTTAGCTCACTGAATAGTTTCTTGGTAGCTTAATTTCTTTCACATTTTTGTAGCGACTTATGTGTTGGAGCTGCGAGGTTAGATCTAGCTTAGTTAAGTACAAGTAGTGGATTCTCCACTACGGGTAGCTGACTTGTAGCGAGTTGGTCAAGAAAGTTGCTCTTTAGCGACTTGTGTCTCTAGCGACTTGTGTAGCATTGTCACAAAAATTTGGTTAGCGACTTGGTCTCAGGAATAGCTACTAAGCAGCACTTGTTTTTCTCAAGTTAGCTTAATTAACTCTAGCTGACTTAGGGGGTAGCGACTAAGGGTTAGCTAACTTAGTGCATTAATTTCTAGCGACTATGGATTATCTCTAGCTTATTTAGTATTTTATCATCTAGAGTCTTGAGTGATTGTTTACGGTTTTCTCTTGATTTAGTAAAATCCCGTGAAAGAATCCATTTCCTGGTTTAATCATAGAGTTATAAAATCCGATAATCTGTTAACATGTCTACCAACGTTCCCACCACATCTCCTCTGCAAGGATGTTCAAGCAATTTGGCTCGTATACTGCCCACCCATGCTTGACAGGCCGACTACGACTCTTGGGCTCAACGAATTGACGTATTGCCTTGGAAAGGAAAATGGTGTCAACATTCTCAAATCCATTGATGAAGGACCATATCGAATTGAGACGACTAGAGACATACTTGATACTAATGCAGATGGTACCCTCATTACGGAATGGACGACCTAAGATGTATGATGAGCTTGATGATAAGGATAAAAGAGATTTGATGCGATATCGGCTTCAAACATTGTTCTTCAAGGTCTTCCTAAAGACATCTACAAGCCATCAATCATAACACGATGCTAAGGCCGGACAATGTTAAGATGCTTCTCGTGTTCTCAATTAACTATGGAAGACAGAGAATCCCAACTCTATGACTAATTTGAGCATTTCAAGATGAAACCAGATGAGAGTGTCTATGAGTACTATGTGAGATTTCATAAGTTAGTTAATGACATGAGGAACATCAGAATGACTATGCCTAACATTCACTTGAACTCAAAATTTGTGAACAACATGAATCCCGAATGGCACAAGTTTGTCACCCCTGTGAAGCTCACTAAAGGATTGAAGAATACAAACTATGAGCAACTCTATGCCTTCCTCCTTCAGAATGAGAGACATGCTATGTTTGAAAAATTAATTCTCAATCAGTTCAAAACCAACCAGGGAGAGACAAGTTCGTCTAATGACTCTCCAGCCTTTCTAAAACATCGGAATCACAACCAAAGCATCACAAGTCATACCCTGGGGTAATGGTAATCACAAACTCATTCCCCGATCCTATGTACAAACAAGTCGATGCCGATGTCACGTGGGTAGCTTCATTAATCAACTAGCTCTTCTCATCGGTCAAAACATGAATACTCTCCCACAAACCAACAACAACCTCTAGCACATCTAACCCACACAATCAAGCCACTATTAAAGATGGAAGGATCGCAAAGCAACGCCGTGAAAGATGATGATGGATCGAGGTGGAGCCGAGAGGTTATGTTGGAACGTAATCGAGGAAGGAATGGTAACCAAGGTCAAACTAAGCTCATCAAATGTTATAACTGTGGTGGAGAGGGACACATTGCAAGGAACCGTACATCTCCAAAGCCTACGAATCGCTGATTACCGAGATGATGTCACCGTAGCAAGCTCAGACAATGGTGCTACTTTGGATGAAGAGGAATTGTTTCTTTGCCGAGGGCAATGCCAAGACCTATGATGCATGTGGATGAGCACCTATTCGGGAGATAGGTCACAATCATCGAATGCCTTTCAAGTCATTGACCGTGATGCATACGATTCTCGATGTGGATGATGGACTTACTCCACACACAATTTTTATGGCTAGCATTTCTCCAATGGTTTCTCCCAAGGTATCCTCTTCATCACTAGTCGGGCCATCCATGACAAGCTCATCTCGAGGTATTAAAACTATACGATGATGCCGATGTAAAAAGATGCATGACAAAGTACAATCAACTGAAACTATTGAATCAAATATTGAAAATATGGGTAATATCAATATTGTCCCATATGATCAATATGTGAAACAAAGTGAAAGTGAAGTTGTACCAAGTGATGCATCTTCCGCAGTCAACAATGACTATGTTTTTGATGAATACACGTGATATTCCCCGATGATTCCATTATTTCAATGCCTATAAAGAACGTGTTGCTATTTATGAACAACGTTGTTTGAGTTGACCACCATGAAGGTGAAATGGATAACCAGCAAGTACAAATTAGAAAAAGTAAGTTTATAGAAGAAGTATTGAAACAAGAATTAAATTCCTTGCAAGAAAAACTTTCTAAAACATCTAAGCAAAAACAAGAACTTCAAGAAAATGTGAAAATGCTTAAGCAAGAATTTAATGCAAAGGAATCAAAACTCTTGAGAGATTTTTCTAATCTGAAAACTTTGAAAACAAACTTGAGAACAAGTTGTACATACAAGGAAACACCATTCAGACTTGCCACATGGTCACTAAACATCGAGTCTTAAGCGATAAGCATAGCATTCCCCTGAGGAACCAATCCGTGAGGTAATTAAAAAGGCTAGGAATGCTCATAAGGTGCTTTATGATGGTAATAAAATTCTTAAGCCTAGTAAACCTAGTTATGCTGAGTGCACCGAGGAAGATAAGAAATCGATGAAGTCACTAGGGAAAGGATGAACAAAAACTAGATGACCTAAATGCAAAGAGAAAAAGATTATTATCACTCCCCATGACTACAAGAATGAAAACTGGATTTCCTTGAACATGTTTAAGCCTCAAACATTGTGACCCCAACAAATTTTCTCGAAAAAGGATTTAGGAAAAGCAAAGTCAAAATATTGTTGAAACAAACCCTGCTATGGAAAATGCCTAAAGCATGAGTATCCTCCAAATACACCAATGCATCTAGTTCCTAGAAAATTGCCACTAAAAGCAAGACCTTAATTAGCCAATATGTTATATTTCAACTATTTGTTGATTTTGAGAAAACTTGTAAGAAAAGGATCACACCCAATCGGCATATAACGAAGGAGAAAGGGTTTTGAGCAAATGAAAGAATGTTATTTAACTGAGGTCATGCCTTTCTTTAAACTTCTAAAAGATCACTTTGAGAGTCTTAAAAGGGGACAAAACCGATATTAAGGAATGGAAAAGGAATTTGATGCAATGGTAGTTGAAGTTAGTGATTATGAGCGTGCACTAAAATATAATGAGATTGAGAGGAAGAACTTGCATACATTAAATGAGACTCTTATTATTGAATGTGTTGCTCAAGATATTTTTTCACTGCTTCAAATTGCTCTATTAATGCTTCCAAATTTCATGAACTATTCAAGGTTCCCGAAAGTCTCCCATGATCGGTCATTGAGCTTGAAAAACTAATTTAAACTAAACGAATGAATTGAACTGATAATCATGATTTTTAAACTAGAAGTTGAGCATTTTAATTTACAACTAAAATATCAACATCTTAAAGAAAATGTCAAAACTTTAAATATCAAGACATCTTCGATGCTCTGAGTTTGATGCTTTTCAAATTAACAAACGTGATGAATGCATTCAAGCTCCTGGGCAACACGATCGAAAGTTGAAAGCCCAAATCTCTCAATTAAAAGGTCAAACTAACAATATGACAGCCCCAAATGCCTCCTTTAGATTCTCGAATTTCAAACTTTTCATCTTCAAAACTTAGTTGATGCCTTACAAAAGGAAAACGAGAGTTTTCTAGAAGAAAATGAAAAGTTAAACGACATTTTAAAGAGTTATATGATTCAATAAAGTCACCCGTGACCAAAACAACGAAAAAATAACGTCTTTACAAAAGGAAATTGAGAATCGGAAGTCGTGGAAATGGGAAACCGCCACTTGTTTTCAATAAGAATGTTGTCTCAAAGTCACCCTTAGATTGAAATACATCAGTGACTTAAATATATTCCTCCTCATCTTAGGAATAATGAACATGCTTTTCATGAATATCGTGCTCACCAGGATAGTCTAGAATGTCTCCGTGAGATTGTCGAAGAGGATTTCATTAACAAACCTCTTGATCGTTAAATTAGGTTTGCTTGCTCCGCCAAACGATCTCAAGAGTTGCTAGAATGTAATTGCCACATCCCAAATCCTTAACCTTAGGTGCAAAAGGCAAAAGGATGCCTGTTCTATGCCTAGTGCAAGCAGAAATCCGCTCTATGCCCATCCTAAAAAGGAAACACTAATGTGCCTTCAAGTTCAGTGCCAGACCGTGATATGTTAGTGCTAAGAAAGTGAACTTTAGCCTCTGCAAAAGCTCAAATCACACCTTAAAGTATACACTAATGTGCCTTCTAGTACTCGTGATCCTTGCACATCAAGTTCAGAATGCAAAATTAGATCAACCAACTAATGTTCCCATTCCTCTACAGAGTAATCATGACTTTAAAGCGAAAGGTCAAAGTCTCAAGACAATACAAGGAATGATAGGACCTTGCAAGCTAAGAATGTGCACCGGAAGAGAGTAGAAGACCAATCTAGGAACTTTGATCTTGAGTTGAATAAAACGAATCGTGTTGATTCTAGTATTAGCCTTAGCGCATCAGAATTAACGATACTATTTGCAAACCTTGTAATGATGTCCGCTTGAATTGCTTTCTAATCATGAATGTGGTGTGAATGTCTAATGCTGTCAAATGCCCAGCTAAAATTGTTAATGCTAATAATCGTGCAAATAAGGCAAAAAGGCAAAATCGAAAGATTGTTAGAAAACAAATGGAAACCCAGGAAGAACTTTTATAAAGATAGGTTATTATTGGATACCTTTTGCCTATCGGTTTGTTCTAACGCTAAGATTATGCCCACTAGAAAATGGATGCCTACTGGTAGAACTATTCCCTTAAGAAGTACACTTGAATGGTGAAGGCCGACACCGCAGATTGCATCTATTCCAATGATTCCATTGCTCACTTCTCGATATGGATGCTTTATTCTCGATGTGGGTGGTTCAAACATTGTTTAACCAAATGGAACCCATTCTTGCATGGGGATCCCAATTATCCAGCTTATCCATTTTGTCTCGTGTTCAACCGCAGATCGTTCAAATCGCTCGTACTGGACTCGTGCCGTTCCAAGCATATGATCGAGACCGGTCGCTCATGAACTTCGTGAGCAAGTTTCATCGGGATCGTTAGATTTGGTAATGATCATTTCGTTGCTATTATGGGTTATGGAGATTATGTTGTTGGTGATAGTGTCATCTCGAGAGTCTACTATGTTGAAGGGTTGGGTCATAATCGCTGCTCTCTCGCTGGTCAACCACTCATCTAGAAGTTGCCTCGTAAAACATACCGCTTTGTTAGAGATCTTAATGGTAAGGAACCTGTTAAGGAACTCTGGTCAAACCTTTACACCATCTCTATCGATGACATGATGAGGGCTTCCACCTTGTTATCAAAGGCTTCAAAAACAAAGTCATGGTTATGGCACCGTCGCCTCAATCACTTGAACTTCGGCACCATCAACGATCTTTCCGAAAGGACTTGTAGTTTGTTTACCTCTAGACTAAAGTATGAAAAGGATCATCTTTGTTCAGCATGTCAATTGGGAAAAGCAAGAAATATGCCCATAAACCCAAACCTACTAACTCCCACGTAAGTTCTTCATATGATTCATATGGATTTATGTGGACCAATGAGGCATGAATATCTTTGGGAAGAAATATGTGTTAGTTGTGGTTGATGATTACTCTAGATTCACCTGGTCAAGTTCTTAAGGACAAAGGATGAAACTCCTGATATCATCATCAAACTTATCAAACAACAGTTCGACTTAACAAAACCGCCGAATTGTCGAATGAGACAATGGAACCGAAGTTTGTCAACAAACAACTTAATGAATTCTATGAAAGCTTGGAATCACCATCAAAGAAGTGTTCCACTAACTCCTCAACAACGTGGTGTAGTTGAAAGACTAAATCGACTCGTTGAAGCCGCTAGAACAATGTTGATTTACTCAAAGGTTCCAATGTTTCTCTCGGGTCAGCAATTCACCGCATGCTATACACAAAATTCCCTAATCCACATCGCATCATGGAAAAACTATATGAACTTGTCCACAAAGTAAAACCTAATCTCTCTCTTCCTTCGGTGTTGGTGCATGTGCTATCCAACTAATGAGGGTCAAGACTTAGGGAAACTTAGGGCTAAAGCCGACATTGGAGTATTTGTAGGGTATGCACCAAACAAAAAGGGATACCGAATCTACAACAAAGAACCCGAAATATCATGGAAACCATTCACGCTACGCTTGATGAGTCGACCGGTCAAATGGCTCTCGGACACTCCAACAGACCCGCAGACTCAAGACAGTCCCATTGGTTCATCTCTTGTTCCAAACTCTACTCAAGAAACTCCATATGTACCTCCATCTCAAGATGATGTAAAGAAATTGTTTGATCCTATGTTTGATGAACAGTATGATTCAAACACTAATGAGGTGATGATTCCCGCAATGTAGGATGCTCATATTCTCGTGAATGAAGTCAATCCTTCGGCCTCAATATCTTTAAGTCAAGAAGCACTCCGCCGCGATCCTTCAGCCTCATCAAATCATCATTCTTCAAATGTACATCATGGAAATGTTTCTGGCATCAATGATGAAGTTAATCCCTTTGCTACCCCTGAGGATGCTCCATTTGAAAACATTTGCTACTCGAATCATCATCAACCATCTTCTTGAGACATCGACCAGCACTCCGCCTTCCTCAACAACTGCCACATGAACACCTTAGAAAATGGACTCACGATCATCCATTAGACAACATCATTGTAAATCCCTCTCGTCCTCAGATCAACCCGAAACAACTTGCAACCGATGCCTTATGGTGTTTCTTCAACTCCGTACTTTCTAAGATCGAACCAAAAGATGTTATTACCGCCATGAATGAAAGATACGGTTCAATGCCATGCAAGAAGAAATTCCTGAGTTTGATCGACTTGATGTATGGGAGTTAGTACCGCCCGTGATCGTGCTATGATTATAGCTCTCAAATGGATCTTCAAAGTAAATCTTGATGAGCATGGTGATGTGTTGAAGAACAAGGCTCTGTAGCTAAAGGATATCAAGAGGGTATAGACTTTGAAGAATCTTTTGCCCCGCTGCTCAATCGAGGCAATCGAATCTTCGGCTAACCGCTAGTAAGAACATGGTAGTGTATCGATGGATGTGAAGACGGTTTCGAATCCGATCTTAAAGAAGTCGTCACCAACCTGGAAGGATTTGTGAATCAAGAGCATCCTACTCACGCTTATCGTCAAGAAGGCTCTCTTACGGTTTAAAGCAAGCTCCAAGGGCATGGTATGATACACTGTCAAAGTTTCTTTTATCAACCGGATTCAAGAAAGGAGCAATTGATCCTACATTGTTCACCGTGAAGTCGTGCAAACATTTAACTCATGTTCAAATTTATGTTGATGATATTATTTTTGCCTCGACTGACCCAATGGAATGTGATCGCTTTTCTAATGAAATGAGTTCAAAGTTTCAAATGTCAATGATGGGACAAATGTCATTTTTCTTGGGATTACAAATTTCACAAAGTCCCTGAGGCATTTTCATAAATCAATCTAAATATGCAAATGAGATTTTAAAGAAATTTGGATTTGATTCAAGTGACCCTCTTGACACCCCCATGATTGATCGAACCAAACTAGATGAGGACCACTCAGGGATCATGATTGACCAAACTAAATATCATAGTATGATTGGATCCCTCATGTACCTTCGCCTAGTAGACCGCACATCTTGTTCGGCCGCTTGCATGTGTGCTAGATACCGTGCTAAGCCTACTAAAAGCACCTTGAAGCGCTTAAACGGGTCTTTCGGTATCTCCAAGGAACCATCAATATGGGACTATGGTACCCTAAGGACACCGGTATGTCACTAACGCCATGCGTATGCATCATGTGCAGTTGTCAAGATACACCGTCAAGTACATCCGAGGTGCTCGCTTTTGGGTGATAAGCTTGTGAGTCGGTCTTCAAAGAAGCAAATGAGTACTTCTATTTCTGATGAAGCTAATACATAGCCATGTCATCATGTTGTGCTCAAATCTTATGGATGAGATCTCAATTATCTACTATGGCTTTGAATTCAACAAAATCCCTCTCAGATCCGTGATAATAAAGTGCTATTGCTCTCATGCAACAACGTTCAACACTCAAGAGCAAAGCATATCGACATTCGACATCATTTCATCAAGGAACAAGTGGAACGAGGTGTGGTGGAACTATATTTTGTGAGGTCCAATATCGCTTAGCGACATCTTCACCAAAGCTCTTCCAAGAGAACGCTTTGAGTTTATTCCCACGCCTTGGCTTGAAAAGCCTTCAACCGTAACACTCAAACGCCTTCGAGGGAAGACGAGGAGTAAAGGTCTATCTTCATCTATCTCTTGTATATATTTATTCGAAAATCAAAATACAAAATTATAAAACCTTCAAAATCCATAAAAATTTGAAAAATTCAAAAAAAAATCTTCAAAATATTGTCATTTTGTCATGTTTTTCGACATAATATCTATCGTTTGTGTCGTCATTCAAAGAATGACACGGACTTTAGATATTGTTCATTTTTATTAAAAATATATATATAATATATATATATATATTATATATAATAAAATAAAAAAAATAAAAAATATAAAAATATATTTTTGGGAGAAAGAGAAAAATGGTTTATTGTCATTTTCGTGCAATAACCCGTTTTAAAAGAAAGAACAGAGCCATTTTACCATGTTTTCAAATTCCATGCTCGATTCTATAACATTTATCTCAATGAAAACTAAATGCTTTGAAAAATAACCTGGTCTCTATTTTTGATAATCATCAGACTTATCTGCAAAATTCTATCTCAATCAACAACCTATGTCATTGATTGAGGGGAGAATGATTTCAATTAAATTAAAAAGTTATTTGGCATTAAATTGTTTTATGTACATGCATGTTTAACCAATGGAGTTTAAAATCTCAACATCGATCCTTATCGCTTAAAACGCTTTCATAATCAAGTCACAATTCTCCTTAAAAGCTTTCAAAATCAATTTAAATCTACCGAGATCACAAATCTCAAATGTTTTAATAATTGTGATCGGGGGAGAAGTTGTGATTTAAATAGGATTTAAACCGATAATTCATAAATGGTTTCTAAGGATTAGCATGTTTCCTCCCAAGTGACAAACGATTTCAAATTTTCCATGCACACATGTGGGGAGCATCTATATTAAACCACAATGATTTGAAACGTGATCACTTATCTCAATGTGCATGTTCCCTCTAGTATGTGCAAAACTCTTTTCAAATCTCGAGGCACATATTGAGGGGAGCAAAATCATGAAAACCTCATCCTTCCCCAAAATGCTTTATCTACTTGATTCGATTAGGGAAGTGATGTTGATATCTTTTAGAAAATGGTAATCAAAAAGAGTTAATTCTTTCTCTTTGCCTCCGGTGCAAAACATTTTCAAATACTTGATGCACATGTTGAGGGGAGTTCTCGCTCTAAAATATCAAAACAATTCAGGTACAAAATGCTTTGATAATATATCACAAGTATCCGAATTGATTTTCAAATGGTTTTCAATTGGTTCCAATGGCAGATGAACAATACCAAAAAAACCGACCAACTTTACTTTATGTATGGTGATATAAGGATGGTAAGGTTAGGTATTTTGTTCCCATGATCCGCCGTAACCGGAGGATCTACCTGTGGACTATCCACTAGTTAGTGAGAGTCTTAGGTATGATGATAAAAGGAGAAAATGAGATATGGGAAGAGTGCGGACTAAGATCGAGCTAAATCGAATAAACCCAACAAGGTTCTAGCTATGAAGTCTCGTAAGCAATCAAGGGTTGAAGAATTAAAAGAATTGAATGAGAAAAGGGTGAAAACAAATAGCCCTCCATTTATTCAACCTTAGGGGTAAACCGGGTTCAATTCATATGCACGATGGTAACATCGGTATTGAAGACAAGACGCCATGGACCCAAAGGACGACCGCACTTCAACTTCCCAAACCACTCAAGTTCCTCTTAAAAGGACTTGTTTCATTCTCACGGGAACCGACATTATCTATCGACTTTCTCTTAGAGATTGTTGATATTGAAGGAGGAGACCTCTCCCTAGTCTCCTATATAGGATCCAAATATGCACAAATTGAGTCTAGAGCCACGAGATCATCAATAAATCTCATTAGGACACTTTCAATGAAGACTCTCTATTTCACACAATGTGGAAAGAGAGATTATATCTCATGAGTCCTACACATTATCCTTGTGGTATTGCCGTAACATCCGAAAGTGATAAAACATATTCACAATGAAGATGGAAAGCCTCGAGCCAACATCTAACAAGCTTCGGTAGGTGGCATGTGAGATCTATTATACGATCAACCATGTGACAACCGAACAAACAATGGGGCTTATTCAATCTTTTGAATCAATCCCGGTTCAGTTATGGATTGACGATACCTTTGAAAACCGGTTTTGTGCTTTAAAACTCTTTTCATTAGCACGACCGTGGTACTAATTTTTCAAATCAAAAGGTATTTTATGATTGATAATTGATATTCATTAAAACCTTCGCTATATGCAAAAACAATTTCTATTGAGCAATACACGATTGTTTTTCAAATTTCTTTCATCAATCACGGACGAATTGCCGGTTCACTCAATTCGTGTTGTCTTTGAGACGCTCCGGCTGAGAACAAGAGAGCCATAAACCTCGCCAAGGAAATTCTTCGAATTATACCACAGTGCGCATTCTTGTAATCGACGGGGAACCGTGGGCGGTAATCCAATTCATCGAAGTGATCAAAGACACTTTCGCTTTATTGCTAACCGCCTTATGTGTACACCTCGACGCTGGTAATGATCAATGAAGCGTCAATCCCGTAATATGTCACCTAACACATTCATCTCAAAAAGAAATGATTAGTGCATCAATGACTCGATATTTTACTCCATGCTTCTCGCACGCCGCCAATATCATGAATCAACAAATGCTTCTACCATGAGAATATATCATGATCCAGAATGTGAGCATGTCGGTCCTAATGTCACAACATCACATAATACCAACACCACAATGGATGTATCAGAGATTTTCTACTACGATGATCTCAAAAGTCGGCTCAAAATTATTATCACGGATCAAGAAAAGACCTCCACTTGAGGTAACCAAACATGCAATGTGAAGAATCAATGACTACGAGCTTAGGAACAAAGGACTACATCAAGAATGCAAGAACAATTGTTAATGTAATATCTGTTTGTATTCAATGTAATTTTAGTGCATGATTGAGGTGACTCCCTTAGGAGATTGTTAGGAATTAGAAATTCTATGTATTAAAGAGTCGGTCACCTCAAGTATATGTAATCGTTAGAAAGCTCGAGTCATAGTAATATTTAGTTAAGTAGTATTTAGTTAAGTAACACCGTGGAGGACGGACGGTCTTTACCCATCAGATGCCCGATCCACCGATGTGGTTATGTAAGACTATAAATACTCTCACCTCCCAAGGAGAGTGAGCTCATAATAATATCTTTCACTTTCTCTCACTAAGTTCCCTAAACCTCTAACTTTTTCTCTCTAGAATTCCATCTATATGCTACCTTGTGTTAATGTTATGATGTGGATGTGAAAAGTTATATCTTACCAGATGGTCTTAAACAAGCTCCTCTGAGCATGGTACCATAAGCTATCATCTTCCTCATTGCTAATAATTTCACCAAAGGTCTGTCGACCCAACTCTTTATACATATCACTGGGCAACATATCTTAATTGTTACCAATGGATGACATCATTTTTGGTCTACATAAAAGCTAATCTTTTGCAAAACTAATGAAGAAAATTTGAAATGTCCAAGGACGGGTGAACCCACATTCTTTCTGGATCAGCCACCGGAATTTGAATCTTGATTTATTGAATCGATACCTGGTTTTAGCCACCACCTTTATGGGACACCCAATTTTATTTCTTATGATGACCAAATCGACTTTCTTCGAGAATTTAACTGGGATCCGTATCCGGCTATTCTCAGCTAATCCACCGCTTTTGAGACGCCGACCACGCAGGATGCTTAGACTCCACGGAAAAGTACTTCAGAGTTTTACAATTTCTTGGTGATAAACCGTGTCAATGGCAATGTAAGAAGCAGGATTGTACATCGTTGTCCTCAACCGAAGCGTATTATGTAGCCATGTTCATGGCGAAAATTTCCGTTATTTGATGAGAACACAACTCAAAGACTATGGTTACGTGATTGACAATCCCGATGTAATCGCAACAATCGAGTTATTTGCATCTCGCGAACTCCCGCCGACTGAAATCAAAGCACATCGATCTTCGAGTATCATTTCATCAAGGATCACGGGAACAGGGTACCGCTGAATTATATTTTTGGGTACGTATCACCAATTGGCGTGATCTTCTCACCAAAGCCTTGCCTGGCCAGGTTTAATGAGTTGGTCCACCGGAGTTTGGTATGAGGTGTTTGACTCAAGAGGAATTGGATGACCTCCTAAAACAGCCTTAAAACTCACAAACACCAAAAATCTCTTTGTAAATAATTTTTCAAAAATAAAATATAAAAGTATAAAATCCATAAAACAACAAAAATATTCTTCTATCTATTTTCATTCAACATTGCAAGTATATTTTTTCCGGCCACTATAATCTTTAAAAATTCGTGATTTTTTCATCTAGTGTCAGGGAGAATAAAGATTTAACTATTTCAAAACATCCTGTACTTGCATGTTATCATATCTCCCGTTTTTTCTCTTATCAATGGTGGTAAATTTTCTGTTCACTCAACACTCCTGACTAAAATTTATAACCTTTCATCATCTATTAAGCTTTTAGGGAGGTCACAAAGTTTCTTTCTTAAAATCTTTATTTGGTAACCAAAATGGAAGTTAAATGGCTTTGTATGAAAAAAGGTAAAGGCAAGGACCAAACCTGCCAAAATGTTAAAGTTATTTTAATAAAAACACTCTCCACCTAACAATATCTCTTCACATTTAATACCCTAACCTAAACAATCCTAATGAGCCAAAATCGCTTTGACAAACTGTTTCGTGATCTTCAATTTGTGTTTTTTGTGTTCTAACAAGATTACAAACAATGGTTTTAAATCGTTTTAAATGTTAACGGTTAGATATTAACCTATGGCCGATTTTGTGTTCTATGCCAGATAGCGATGAACACATAATCTTGTTTATGTGTTTGTGGCTAAAAGGATGGTGTCAAAATGTCTTAATAACATAAATGATACTTTTTCTATCCCCAAACTAACCCGTGATTCACGAATTGAATGAGTTTGAAAAATTAGGGTTTATGCGGTATTTTCAAATGTGAGTGTTTTGGTCAAAAGATTGTTATGTAATGTTTATATGATGATGAATTGATGATTTCCAAGCTCTATAACCACCCAAAAACTCTAAATGATTAAAAATTTGGAATTAGGGTTTAAAGTTCATAAGTTTGGGTATTTTTGATTCACAACGATTTAGATGTTATAACTTGGTTTATAGACTCTCACAACATCTTAGAACTACCAGAAATTGTATAGTGCAAATCCCATGGTCGATTTATACGCCAATTCATAACCCTTAGTGGTTTTGACCCAATATGACTTTCTACTCATAACCGCTTAACTAATGTTCATGCCATGATTTGTTATTAAAATGAACTTTTGTGTTAATATTGATGATTTAATGAATTTATTTCAGTGCTTGCTACGCTTTAAAATTCAGAATCAAGGTCATTTGAATTCCCACGATAAGGATTACCCCACGCGTAGTCCTCCGGCGCGTAAGAATCCACACGCATAACTATTACGCCCGTAGGTTCTACAATGGGACTACGCGTATCCTGAAGGATATGCGAACAACACCTCACGATAAGGTCTACTCTTACGTAAGCCTTACGCCAAGAAGGTATAACGCCTACGCCGCAAGCTCCCACGATATAAGGTCCCTTTCCTACGCTAACATTTCGCCGGTGAAGATAAGATCCCACGATAAGCTTACGCCTACGCCATGTCATTACCGCTTACTTAACTTTGCCAATTCTATGCCTATGCCTTGTTTGACCTTCATTATGAATTGTTACGTGTACAACCTTGTTAATAAACTTATCATAACGTCACGAATCCAATAATGTCACTAATAAATTAAACGTTGATATGTTAGTGAACAATCAAGGATAACATAAACTTAAAACTTAAAGTTAACTAAATCACTTAAACATTTCACGACGCCATTGGACTATTAGACAAACAAGTGACTTAGGACTCGTAACAATCATTGACACTGTACATTCAATAACTAGACAATAAGACCTTCCGTTGACTAACATTATGTCTTTCGATATGTTGGTTCTTTTGGCTAATGTTATTTCGATCACTACATGGTCGAAGCAAATGAATGTGGATGCATCGAAGTTCTTATATTGCCGATATCTTCCGTAAGGTTATCCGAGAAAGATTGGAAATAACAACCTTAGGGTTGACTTTGATACCCTCACATGCTCGTAATCTTCTTTGTCTCATTGCAAGGATATTCTCGTGGAATCATCCCTACCGTAACATGCTCTCACACTCGCCACAATTCCAGGTCTACATTCAACAATTTCGATTCTATGAGGATCACTGTCAAAGTGTTATGTGACACTTAATCACAAACAAGTCACTATCACTCGCCGACTTACTGGCCGTTCTCATCATTCCCCGACATCGCCCAACCACTTCTTTGCTATCCCTACCGAAGCATTCCCGAAATTCTTGATAGATATTGGTTATGATAAAGCTTTCAGAATCATTACTAAGCACTCTCACATGGAGTCAAGAATATTCTCAACCATGGAGAACACTTACATGATCATCACCAAATCGGTCTCCTCGGTCGCGGATACTATGAGCATCCCAAGCTCATGGAACTGCAAAATTTTTGGTCGTTGATCAACAAGAAGGACATTGAACTCGGCACCGATATGGGAGGACATGATGCTATTTCACAAGAAGCTTGCTCCAAGATTCCATATGTCGTATACACCAAACTGCGATCCAGAGTACTTGGACTCTAATATCCTTGAGGACATCCTAATAGGTTTCAATGACCTGTATAATCAATGGCATATAGATCAACCTGCACTTCATTCGCTGACCAAAGAATTGCCACAATAAAGAATCGGGTGCTGTATACTGACAATTGGTCATCTTAACAAAATCAAAAGCTTGGAAACCTATCAGTGTCCTCCCACCATTGGAAGTGTCACAAGTACGAAATTCAAAGGAAGTTTCCAAAAGGAATCCTCCTCAAAGGATAGTTCCGTTAAGGAAGTCGCCCTATTCCTACACCTCCGAACCCAGAGAAAGTTATGGACGAGGACGGTGAGCACGAATCGATAAAGAGACTTTCTACTCAATGGTGAATCAGTAACACCTCCTTCAGCAGCTAAACCTCCAAGTCCACCAAAGCTGACAAAGGAAAGTGGAAGACTCATGTACTTGTGCGATTTAAGAAAGCTCGATGAAGAAGAAGAGCAACCGGATACCTCATACGGAAGAAGTTCAAATTCTTAGACTCCAACACGTGCGCAAAAGAATTTGCAAAGAACAAATGGGTGGCCCCGAGGGTCAAGTGGTGTTCAACTCTCACCGCATCCCGATGCGTTAATCAACCCGATAAGTGGATCCGTACCACCACTGGAAAGAACAACAAAAGCCCGGAAGAAACTATTGAGTATGAATTTGAGGTACTTGTTAATGAAAAGGCCGAGAAAGAAGAAGGTGACAAAGAGAAGACTGGCGTAAAAGATCGAAGAGAAAGATAAGTTCAAGATGACGATTATGATAAGTTTCATAGACAACCTGCCGTCAAAGGACAAAACCTCTAAGGGACCCGTAGTCTCCTCACATCTCATCATCATCAGCTTCTTCTTCTCACTCTTCACCACCACCATCAAAGAAATCAACCAAATCATCATCAGATCATGAAGAAGTAATTTTGATCTCTCAATCTAAGAATCAATGCGAAAGTATCCAACAAGTTAGAAAGAAGGACATGATCTAGCTGATTCATCCATAATGACAAGATCCGTAATGAAAGGGGAGTATGTACGTAAGCTCATGCGATGATCTACAAGCGGAAGATGGACAATGATCGAAGGCTACACTCACAAGTACCTTCTCGATATCGTTCCTAAAGTCACAAAGGAGATGTTTACCAGACAACTATATCCGAATCTTATGCAGATAGCCAAGCTATAAGATCAACACCCTAACCGTCACATCAATCCATCCGACCGTAGTTTCTCGGATAATGAATTGGTAGCCTTGTCACACAAATGTCCGCACGACATTTACTCATGAAGGAAAGTCGCTTCAAGTATCACCTGACTACCAACTTCAAGCATGCATTCGCCGGAAAGTCTAAACGCCCTAGAGACTATGAAGATAAGGATCGGGATAAGAATGATGGCGCTTAAATCCATTTAAGAAGTCTCCGGTGAATCATCTTCTATGCCACCACCTCCCAACGGCCTCCCCGCTCAACAAAGGTCTCCTCCTCGCTTCTACAGATAAACCTCATGATCGGACACCACCCTGCACTCAAAACCGTGATTACTTTGAGTATACGGGTGGTGACGATGAAGAACACCATGAGCCCCTACAACAACCCACCTCTCCCAAACAAGTAAAGAAACCCGAACCCTCATCTAGGCCTAAGAAACAGGCAAGGCAGCCCTATCATGGCTAGAAGAAGACACCACAGAGGAATTTGAATGGTTTTCTACACTTGTCAATTCCACCCCTACCCTAAGAAGGTCAAGATCCGTAGACGGTAATACATTGGAGCATGCTAAGGGTATGCAAGAAAAGTTCCATGTGAAGAAGATGACGAACCGAAGTTGAGCGAATCAAGAATGATGCTTTTCAAGAGGAAAGATGAAAAGTGCCATCGAGGTCGAATATCACCTGAAAACATTTCTCGAAGCTATGTCTAACAACATGGATTGGCTCAACCCAAAAGCAAACATCGACTTCACCAAACGGGACAATCCTCCATACTACACCGACTGGTCAAAACGTCTACCAACAATTGGCCAACCAGATGAACCAAGGATTCCATTCCGACATTTCTTCAACAAAGACTTGGAATTTCTTCTTCATGGTGGCGATGGTTCAAGGAAGTATGCTACATCCCTGACACTTCCATTCCCAGCAATGTAATACTCAAACCGAGATAGCTATCGAGGAACGGCCAATCACTTGTTCTCCAACAAAGTGGAAGCTTACCTAATCGATGCACAGCATGGATTCATCATTGGCCGTAACCGGTAGAATCTACTACGTAAGCCGCCAGTTCGTAAGTCTCAACATGCAAGATTCGGGCCTAAAAGTATCGCCATCAAACACGCTGATCTTTCATCTAAGCGGGACTACACCTTCCTAAAGAATATCGCTGTCCATTATGATGAAAGGGATTATGCATTCTCTCGAAGTGACTTTTGAGAATTTGTCTAACAACGACATCGAAGATATGTACCTTGCCAAAGTACGTGGTCGTGATGAGACTCCACCAAGTACAACGCAATTCATCAAGTCAGTGCCATCTTCATCGACGATAGTTATCAAAGAACGTAGAAGATATCCGCAACAAGCTGAATCTTATCGACATCGCGGTCAATCCATCACCGCAGCTTGATCTACCCGATATCAAACAGCCTTCTCAATATACGCCATCAAGAACCTTTCGGCTGCTTACCGGGTGAACTTCAAAGAAATTGCTTCGATGGATCGTCAGAGATCTTCATAAGTTTGAGATCACACTGAAGATGGTTAGGGACGGATTGGCTTACCGGTGAAGGATATACACCAAAAGATGGTCTCCTGCGATGGAATTCTCGTGATCGGCGGACGCGGAAGAGGATCATCACCATGATTGATGAACTGCTAGGTATAAGGGATCACCGTAAGACCGAAAGCTATGTTATGGTCGCACCTGTGAGAAACATCATCGGCTTTCAACGCCTCACCTACCTGGCGACATCTCTCGACTACCGGTACCCCTTGAACCGCTTCTTTCATTATCAATTTGATGTATGATTTATTATGTCGGCTTGGCACATTACGTTGTACAACCCGCATTTGTAAATAAAGGACTCGTGGTACGCTTCGCCACAATCCTTTTATGAGCGAAGCTTTACTTTGAGTAAACCTATCAAACCTTTCATTTTTCAAGGTTTTACTCAAAAGAACAAGTACTTTCCCTTATGACTTTCAAAACCTCAACCGCTTATAACACACGCTGTGGGGGGAGTACTGAATTAAAACTTTGTTCAAAAATTGTTCACGCGGGTCATTCTTCCGCAACACTCAAATGGTTATATTTATTCTCAACTTTTCAAAATTAACATCACATATGCCATTTTTGAGGGGGAGAATATACGTGATAAGAAATATGTTGTGTAAATGCAAATGAATCTTTGTGCTATAGACTTAACCCATGAATTGACGAGATCTTAACTGCTAGTCACTCGAAAAGACTTGTCCCGACTAATAATTTCAAGCTAGTTCGCTAGTGATGTAAACGTGATCTCGCAAAGGACTTGTCGAGTAGAATGTACCATTCGAGAAACTCTGGTAGACATGAACTCGACGGGTTTGACAACCTTCGAGATTTTCTACACCTCAAGGTAGTTATTAGAGCTAATTGTCACCTAAAAGTCGACAATGCAACTTTAACTATGCTAACGAACCGTTCTCACTGGGAATGTCTATCTTGAGTTGATCACTTCAAAATGTGCGCTCTTTCCTCACACGGCATTTTAACCGTTAAAACTCTTAAGCACATGTGGGATGGAAAATCTTATCTCTATCTAGTAAGGGTACTAAAATGTTTTTCATTCACAAACACTTTGAGAGATTTTTCACAACAATGGGTTTTTATGGCAACATAGGTTAGTCATGGAGTTATAAGGTGACTAAGGTTAGGAATAACCGTCCTATGATCCGCCAGAGTCGGAGGGATCTACCCAAGGACACCACAAATAGTTAGTATTTAGAAGTCCTTAGGTATGATTATAAAAAGGAGAAAATGAGAATTGGTGAAAGAAGGAGTTGAAGAATTAAAAAGAAATGCAAAGAAAAAGGTGAAAAGAAATAGCCTTCGAGATTATTCAACTTAGGCGCATAATCGGTTCAATTCATATGCTACTGGTTGTCACTTAGTGACACCGGTATTGAAGATTAAAAGTCGTAATGGACCCAGTGATGCATGCACTAAACCTTCTTAACCACTCAAGTTTCTCTCACAACAAGCTTGTTTCATTCTCACAGGGAACCCTAAGTAAACTATCTTTCTTTAGATTGCTGGTATTGAAGAAGGAGACCCTTCCCTAGTCTCCGCCAGAAAACCAAAACGCACTATTGAGTCTAGAGCCACGAGATTCATCAAAGATCTCTTAGGTACACTTGACATTTCATCACTTGATATTCAACAATAAGAATTTCAAGGACATTATCAGTCCTTCACAGATCTTAATAACTGCCGAGAACATTTATGAGAGGTTCACATTTGTGATCCTCAGTGATTGAATGGAAACTCCATCCGTGGTCAACATCAAACGTACCGACAAGAAGTCGCCAAGAACTCCCGATCAAGGCTGGTCTCTAAACGGTTCACAGTCAGAGGTGATGCTAAGTGTACCTCAAATGTCATTCAATCGTAGGTGTACTTCGCACATCGTGGTTATCTCACTTGTGGGACTCCATTCAGAACGGCCTTTGTAAGAAATTAGAGTTGTGTTTTCACACTATGATGTTAACACTCGGGTTCAAACTTAAGTGTTTAATCCGCTTATTAGTAACCGCTTATGTTTACTTCTTATGGAAGCTCGATGGAATGATCGCGTTCTTCTCAAGCTCACGCCAACAACATCACTAATGGAAGTTCTATCCAAAAGCAACATAACAAATAATGATTCTTCACAAATCAAAGAACCTACAAAGTTAAAGACTTAAAGAACTTTATCGTGATCGAATTCAAACGCCAAAAGAGCAGGTGAGCATGTTGAAGAATGAGGTGGAGACATCGTATCAATGGGCGCATACGATGCGCATACAACAACATACTATCACTTTCACGACAAAGAACAATGATCAAAGAACAAAGTTAAAGATGACGTCAAAGCATAACCGTTCAAAGTAAACTATCTCTCTACACTGGGAGATTGTTCAAATCAAGGCAATTCTTCTCACAAGAAAGAATAATGTCGAAGACGCCAAAGCTACTATTACATCAACGCTTTCACCGCTTTTCATCACCAACACTTGAGGTGTTTGTTACTATATGTAATAACACTTGTGGGGAGATTGTTGGAATCACTCCTAAACCTTATTCAAGTGTTAGTTGCACATATGTAATAGTTAGCTTATTATGGCCTTTATGTTTGTTATTAGCCTTAAGCTAATGTAGAAGGCCCATGCTTTGGGGCCTAAGCCTATAGGAGAAAGTGGAAGGAGTAGGAGTGTTGCCCTAGCTCCTTGCCTATAAATACTATGTAATAACCCTCACTTGAGGGTTGGTTGTTCAATATTTATCTTTCACTATCACCTACGCCAGAACCGGTCATAGTATATCATGTGTGTGTGTGTTTAATATTTTTCAATCACCTCTCTATCTTTCTTATAAGCTTGTGTGGTAAACCTTGTGACCTAACAAGTATGCTTACATAGGAACTTATATGATTATTTTTTCACATACTCATATATTACACATAGCTTCGTTAGGAAACTTTTCTTGCGTACGTGTTACTCTTCCGTATATAGTCTAGGTTTATAAACATATGTTTTATTTTACTTAATCCAAAAATCAAATCTTTCTAATAATAAAACAAAACACAAATCTCAAAAATCCTCCTTCCCCATAAATACCTCCTCCGGCCATTAACTCCACCAAACCCTCATTTTTCAAATCTTCCACTTTCAAAAAATTACCTCTCATTCAAACTTCATCTTCCTTCTCATCTCATCTCATCTCAAATCAAAATCAAGGAAGAACTTCATCATCATGGTTTACATCGCCTTCGTGATCATCGTCTTGACACTCATCGTCTCTTCGCACTCCCCATGATCAAGTTTTCTCATGGAGACATGTACTTTGTGTTGTTAATCTATATTGGTGTTATATACCCAATCCTTTGTATCGTTCTTAGCATTGAAATGAAATATTACTAATGTTTTAGTTTATATAGTTTATTATTCATAATGTGTTTTTTATTTCTTCTATTTTTTATCTTTCGTACATTTGATCTTGAGATACCTTAGAAACCTACAATGCATGCTTAACTAAGTAAATATTGGCTAAAATACATTTCTTTTTATAAACCTATAAGATGCAAAAATCTATTTTTCGTCAAAATCTTTTTTCATTACCAACAGATCCACGGATCCCTATAGTTCAATCCTATAGGATCCCTCTAGAAAGGAACCGTGAGAACGTGGAACCGGGAAACGATTCTCAAACATAAAACCGCTTTCATCTTAAAAAGAAAATCCCACTAGAATGTTAAGTACTATGTGAGTTAATTGTCATTGTTAATAGAAATCTAGTAAAAACGTTAGGTGATCATTTTGCTTTAATTCTCATCATATTAACTTTTCACTTCCATAGGTCTCTGCCATGTCTCATGAGTATGAATTCGACTTTTCACTCACTCGTGTCTACATCCTAACATTTCTTTTGAGCCCAACACACCTGTCAATCATGTCCGGTTCATAATCTCAAACTCGCACTTCCATGAAAGACGATATCGACACCTCTTACTATACTTAAGAAGGTATCAATACTTCTTTCCGCACCATAGGACTAGAAGGCCTTCTGAATTAACGAAAACTCGGTCCACTGCCTCTGTATTGGAATTCTTTCGGCCAAGTTGAACTCATTCAGAACGAGGATCGATCTCTATCTCTTTGGTTTTGGATCAAAACCAAAAGTTTGTTTTAACTCTTGGGCAATTTGCTCACATTCTCCGAATTCCAAATCATGGACAATGCGCTTCATCAAGACTGTCTTGATTCTCTCTTCAACTATCGTGAAGAAAATAGTTCATATTGTTCACATACCTTCCCTCAAGACTTGACTCACATGTTATGCAAACCTCTACTACTGATCCAAACATAATCTATATACGCGATATCCGAGATGAGTTTAAACCTCTCGCATCATCCCACGCGGAAAATGTTTGGAGTCTTAGGGGAAATCGAGAAATCCTTCCCGCCATTGTGGCTCACATAATGTATTGTTTGCTAACACAACAACCATACAATTCTATTTTTCTCGTAGGCTTAATTGTAAACCTTCAAGGAAACAAGAACAAAATAATCCCTTATGGAATGTTCCTGACACGCCTTTATCATCATATCATGCACTTCCATCCTCAATTTCAAAGTCCGCTAGTACCTAATAAGATGGTGGAACCTCTAAACACATCTCACATCAAGTCTTTTTCATCCTCTAATCGCAATACTCATCATCCATTTGACGATCCATCTAGCAAAAACGCTCAAGAAACTTAGTTTCCTTTCCAAATAGGCTCAATCCTTAGATTTCATCTTTTATCATTGTAATGTGATCTTTCTCATTAAACAAAACATTTAACGCTTGATGTCTCTGCTATATAGTTGTTCAAACTTTAGAAAACACTAGCTTTGAAATATGATATCTTGTGCAACTTTTGTGAAGGTATCGCTTAGGTGAGACGGATCCTCACTTTGTACTAAACGATCCCTCTACTTAGGGAACCGTGGGATTCGGCAAAAGATATGCAGCTTGTGACTTTATACATCAAACCATGTCCTTAGACTACTTCACACTAGCTAAACATAATGTCTTAGGACCACTTAAGCCTTTCTCAAGCTCAGTAAGTTTCACACTCACTCATAGTTCATCTAGGATCACACTCAAGATATTTCTTGATTTATCATTTCACCAAAACTCATCATCCTTCCGCTCCAATACTCATACATCGTTGCTCGCATGTTAACTCATATAGTCTTATCATTCTATCAATTTTAGCAAATTGATATTAATCATCCATACACGAAAATGGGTCAAGTACTAGTTTTTCATTTCTTATAACTTTTAAGGTATTTTCTAAAATTATCTTAAGTTACTATCTGGTCTCTAGGATCATTTAGCTACACTTGACACTCTCAAATTTTCTAGTGTCATCTTTGGTCATTCATTGGTACTCATAAAGTTCCATTTTCTTCCATAAAAGACAATCATTAGCTGCCATCACTCATTGCCCTTGATCATTTAAGTACCCCTTCATTTAAGACACTTAGGAAGACTGAAATACTCAAGAGGTATAGGTATTAGACCTTACAAACATCATTTTTCTCCTTTCTTAGCTGCTGAGAGCCGGATCCCTAGGATTAGCCTAGACGGATCCCTCATTGGAGGAAACCGTAGGATCCGGTTGATAGATTCATATAAACTCTAGCTAAAACAATCATTTCAAGCTCTCCTTGCTAACTTGAACACTCCATCTTCTTTTAATTAAACTCCTAGATCAGTGCAACTCTGAAGTTGACTCTTGTGCATGCAAATCATCACATTTCAAAGGATCTTAGTTGCTTAAGTCTTGAATGCACTTTCAAAATCCTTCCCCTTTATAAACCATCTTGTTAAGACTCCTAAAGTCATTATCTACATCCTCATTCTCAGCATTTAGAAACCTTTATAACCCTAATTCTCTTTTATCATCTCATCATAAGGAAAACTCCTAGTGGTAACTCATCCACCAAATGACCACCCAAGAAACTTGCTCGTGTTGTTCACTTAAATTTATTCATTAATCATCTCCGCTAAATCCACAAATGCTAGATCTCCTCCACCTATCAAACCAATCCCCAAAAGGATTGTTCCCACAAAACTACCAATGCCAAACACCACTATACCCCCTAAACCAAAAACTCCTATTTCCACTAAACCATCACCCTTAGTGACTAGGGCTATGTCATTCACCACTCCACTCTCATCACTACACCTCTACAATCTGGAGGACTTGCCTCATAGGCCATCTCATCCTCCACCAGTGCCAACATTCTCAATGGAATGAATAGCGCAACAAAATCAAGGTGTTGAATCAACACTAGCCCCGACATCTGTTTCTCCGTCACCCTCAAATAGTCCCTTTTGGATTATGAGGAATCATCAAAGTCAACTACCCGATCACATGGAAGTAGATACCTCTCTACCACCATCCTCATCACATATTCCACCACCACCACCTTTGGTTGAATCACCTACAAATATACCTCCACATATTCCTCCTTCTTTCATGGAATCTCAACCAAACCTTCCATCTCAAGTCATTTTTTTTACCACCACCATTTCCTAGCCATGACAAAGATTGTTATCATTGTCAACTTTAATACATGAAGTACGTGAAGATCAACGTTTCATCTTTTATCACCTCCTCGAACGTTTTGACAAGATCAACAAACCCAAACAACCTTGAGCTTAAGGATTCAAGTGGTGTCCTAGTCTTAAGCTTAACTTAGATAGTTTAAGAATCATATTTCATGTTTAAATCATTCTCTTAGTTTAAGAGATATGTAGATCATTTCTCATATGTTTTATTGAATGAAATTACATGTTATATGCTATATTGTCTTGAGAATATGTTTGTTGCCTTAGCACATATCTCATTTTGATGTTAACATCACTTGTTACATCACAATTGCTGTCTTTTATTTACAGCCGCATGATCCCCGCTTTTGTTTAGATGGATCCCTCCTAGAGGGAACCGGATCCAGGCAAGAAGACATGTTTATTACTAACTCAAGTCTTACTTGCAGGAAATTATGCATTATATACCTGTTTTCTAACCTTTGTTTTGTAGATTTTCAATATACATATGAAGACTTTAACACCATTAGCTAGGGGGAGTTTTGTGTCAAAGCAATACATGCAAAAATCATTTGCAATATCATTCAACATATGATTACATTACATGACGCCCTCCCTGCAAAGTTGCAATCATCAGGGGAGCATATTCGTCACAAAGACTAAAACCATTTGCAAACATAGTTGTAATGCTCTAGTTTAGTATTTTCTACTTGAGCCCCTCACAGGGATGGACTCGTCTGGGGAGCTAAATCGAGAATACTTCTCCTCACCTCTATTTTTCATTCTTTTTCTTTCTCTCATTTGTTTTTCTTAAAACAACGTTAGTTTCTTTTTTGACGCTCTTTTGTCTCACAAAAGGGGAGAAGAGAGTAAAACTTCAATTCAAACTTTTACGAATTTTAGTTTTTCCTTAAAATAATATTATTTTTTGTCATCAATAAAAGATTGTTAATACAAATAAGCCGTAAAAACTTTATTTATATTTTACTATCTTCTAATGTTTTGTCGATAACAAACGTAAAATCATTTTAACGAAAACAAATAAAATAATGAAATGGTTTGAGAATAGTTTATAGTTTAACACACCACGCTTTCACATAAAACGCTAAACAAGTAATAGCCGTGATTTAGTAATACATATGTACAACAACTAGTGTTTACATATTGGGTAGATATATACATACTTAGTATGTATTATAATGGGTAATAGAATGGGTAGAAGTTTAAATATTTGACCCATTGACTAAATACATTGAATGTAGTTGGGTAAAACCCAAAGTCCATGATCCATACCCATGGAGCTAACCCATGACCCATAGACTAGATGCATTGCATCTACTAGATACATTGTATCTACTTAGATACCCATGGTCCAAAGTCTAGGACCCATAACCCATGACCCATGACCCAAAACCCATGGGCGAGCGTCCCCACGTTCCCTGGGCTATTGATCGGACGGATCCTCAAGTGAAGTGGGATCCGTGGAACAGTAGCAATATTTTGTGTATAAATAGTGAGCCATTTCTTCATTGTGACTTACCCCTTTTACACACATTTTCTCTTTGTTTTGTAAACTCTCTAACCACAGATCCAAGTGATCTTTTTATGTAGTTTTGTATTTGTGTGATTCTCTAGGTTACTCTTAAAGGCGAGATCACCATCTCTTGAAGTCGAGCAAGCTCAAGTCCATGGGTTGCCTAGCTTCGTCATCATCAAGACTACTAATGGTATATTGTTGATAGTTCTTTTCTTTCTCATTAGAAGTGTAGTGTCGAAGACATAGGTGAAAGATGTCTAAAGCGTCAAAACGAAGACATTAGTGAAAAGTGTCGAAGAGTCATATTGAAGGCATTAGTGAAAGGTGCCAAATATCCGTGTCAAAGGCATTAGTGAAGGGTGCCTAGAAGTCGAGTCAACGACATTAGTGAAAGGTGCCTAAGGTGTACATTCGATATGGTGTGTCGATGTACAAGATAGATTTGTATTGGGTAAAAGGATATTGATATCCTTGTTGATGTTGTCATAAAGAGTGGATCTCCTTTGGGATAGGATTTTTGTAGTGTTGGGTAGTAGTTCCTCCTTTGTAATGGAACTCGGTATCTAACCTTCTACCGGATAAAGTGTAGGTGACGTTGTCATAGGTTTGGTTCTACCTTGTGGAAGAACCCGGTGTCTAGCCTTGTACCAGATAAAGAGTAGGCGCCATGAAGGCTTCTCCCGCCACAAGGAGTTTGTGTAGTGATTACTAACTCAGTAGGTGACTCGAGGAGTGGAGTAGGGCAAGGAAGGTGTCCTTGTAGCCGAACCACTATAAATACTCGCTTGTGGTTTGTGCTTCTTACTCTTTATCTTAGTTTTATTTATCTATACGCTTGTCTATCAACATCCAACACACACGTTCAAATAGATTGACATAAGTCGATCTAAATATTTTAAAACCAAGTATTAATCGGTTAAACTATTCAACCCCCCTTCTAGTTTTCCACAATAGCCTTTATCCAGCTTGAATCCTTCAATGCTTGAATTATGTTTTTGGGTTCTTTTTGTGATAAAAAGTAAGCAAACAAGTAGTTTTGAAGGTCTTTATGGTTTGTTCTTTGTTGAAAAGTACTAACAAACCCATGTTCCTTTAAATTCTTTGACATCTTTCTTGTTTGTGTAGCTGATTGCAAATCTCCAATCACTTGATCAAGAGGATGATCTTTACGAATTCTTGTAGTTGGAGCATGACCGACTTGGATTGTTGTATCCAAAATTTTCATGTCAGCTACTTCATCACCAATTTAGTAGTCAAATATGCTAGTATCTTCCAAAGCAGTCATTTTTGGATAAAATGGAAATTCAATGCTTACTTTTCCACCAACAGTATTAACTTCATTTTTGCCAGCAACATTAATAGTTGAACTAACAGTATTAACATTGTTAGTGTTGTTTCCATCACTAGCAGTATTAACAGTATTAGTGTTGTTAACATTATCATCCTTCTCTTGATTAGATCTTCATTAACCTTTTTTCCATCATCACTTGAAGGTTTGGATCTATCATCATGAGAAATCTTTGGATCTTGGGAAAAAGGTGGATCAGAAGTCCATAATGGTAGCAAAATGTAATCTTTGACAGGTTCTATCTTCTTTCTAGCTTGACCTGCATTATCACTTGATTTTGTACTTGCAAAACCATTAAACTGTTTACCTGCAACAACTGGCTCATAATTCATTGTTCTTGTTAGTGCATCAATATCAAATAGCTAATCTGGTCCATTACCTACAATATTAGGTGTACTTTCACTAAACCTAATTTGCAAATTCTCTCCCACTATCCTTGTTCTACTATTGAATACTCTAAAGGCTTTAATATTCAAAGAGTATCCAATAAAGAAACCTTCATCAGCCTTACCATCAAATTTGCCTAAGTGATCTATGGTATTGAGAATGGTAAAAGGACACCCAAAAGGTCTCATAAAACTTTAAGTTGGTGTTCTACCATGAAAAAGTTCATACGGGGTCTTGTTATGAGGATTAACTACTAACACACTATTTTGAACATAACAAGCAGTACTAACTGCTTCTGCCCAAAAAGTAGTTTGCAACTTAGAATCAGCTAGCATAGTCCTAGCAACCTCAATTAGTGTTCTATTTCTCTTCCCATCAACTCCATTTTGTTGAGGAGTTCTAGCTACACTATATTATCTCAAATACCCTTCATCTCACAAAACTGATTCATCTCTCTATTTTTGAACTCAGTCCCATTATCACATCTAATCATCTTAACCTTGTGATCTACTAGATTTTCTATTCTAGTTATAAAGGACTTAAGAATGCTACTACTCTTATCCTTAGTAGCTAAAAAGAAAACCCATGTAAACCTATCGAAATCATCTGTGACAACTAGGCAATACATTTTGTTCATAAGGCTTTTTACAAATGTTGGACCAAACAAGTCCTTATGCAACAAATGTAAAGTAAGACTGATTAATTTCTTTGTTTTGGACAGATGTGACAAGCGCTGGTCAATAACTTCCTCTTCTGAGCAAGTTTTTCAACCACCTAGTGAACCTAATCTTTGTAGGTATTGGGTAAGCCTCGGGATTGACATCGCTCTCTAGGGAATAGGAATGCTGAAAGAAATGTATTACGACAGAAGGTGGGGTTGAGGATGATTCTTTTTTATCTTTTTATTGATTTTTTAGAAAGCCAAGGTAAAATCTCAAGGCTATTGATTGGGGGTGGTACTTCTACCGATTACTTCTACTTATCTAATTATCTAATACTACGGGTAGCTATGTCTATTCTGTGCTCGTTGATGATTAAAAAGTGTTTACCTAGATAGTATTACTCCCTAGTTATCTTTTATTGGTTGGTTGAATTGTCACACCTTATCTTAACGCGTTGTATTCCTAAGGTCGTAGGGTGTGCATAGTCCCTAACTCTTTGAGGTTATCCTTCGGGTTTAGCATACGAAATCCGTAAGCCCTTAAGCTATTTCATTCATAAGCCTCACTTTCACAAAGAATATTCAAGCATTAAACAAAACCAATGATGCCTAGTTGCACTCCTAAGCCAATTACAATTAAGATAAGAAACAACCTAACAATAATCAATAACTAGGTTTCATAGATCTAAGCAAACACACAAGAAATTTAGCTAAACGTGGTAAACAAGCAAGCATACACACAATAAATTGAAGACATAATGATACTTTGGATTAAAATACTTATCTCGATGTGTAAAATAGGGTTTGGGACCCTAAGATACTGTCCAAATCAGACTACAAACGTTTTAGGTTTTTCTCTCCAAAAGTCTACCTCTCTAAATGCAGAAAAATCGAATTCTATATATAGATTTACACTTCCGATGGCGTAACCTTTTAGATGGGACGCCGTCACCTGTTATTCTTTCGTTTGGCCAAGTCATCGATGGGACATGGCGTCACCACAGAGTTGTGATGCCGTCAATTCAGTTAGGACGCCGTCTTGGTTCTCGGATCTGGGCCGTGTGAGATGAAAAGTCCTGGAGTGACGCCTTCTTTTCAAAGCCCCGCCGTTGTTATACGAACAAAAATTCCACTAAACCGTCGGGTGCATGTTTTGATCAAGTCTCTATATAGGGACAGTGTCGCCCTTTGATTGGGACGCCGTCAGGTTCAGTTTGAGCAACTTGAGTGGCTTTGATCTTGACTTTGCCATTTTCTTCATGTATTCACTCTTTTTCGTTCAAATGTGCTTCATTCCAGCATTTTGCTTCCAAGAGACCTAAAAAGTGAAAAGGAGCGAAATTAAGCAGTAACGGATATAAAAGTGGTCGATTAAGGGCTTAAATGACCCCTTAAAAGTGTACGTTTTAAATCCTTATCATGGAATTACAAGAGGCTCTGTATTGCTTTCCCTTTTGACAAGCAACAAATGTTTGATCATTTTCAAAAAGTTTGGAAGGTAAACCTCTTACAAGATTTCCCTTAACCAGTTTATTCATAGTTTTAAAATTTAAGTGACCTAGCCTTCAATGCCATAGTATAGATTCATCAGATGTGGTTTTTGCAAAAAGGAAAGTTAAACCTCCTTTACGACATATGTTCTTTAAATCAACACTATACATATAGTTCTTTCTAGGAACTCTAAGTAAAACTTGACTTTCATCAATTAACTTAATGTTTAGCGATAAAATTAACTTAATGTTTAGAGATAAAACAATACATTCAGTGTCATTAAAAAGAACAATATTCTTTTTGTCACACATTTGTGAGACAGTAAAGAGATTAAACTTTAAATCTCTCCCAAATTACACATATTAAAAATCTAAATTACCAGTTTTAATGGTACATTTTCCTGTGATTTTCCTCTTTTGAGGTTCCCTCCAAAAGCAACATATCCTACATCTATCTCTACATAGTCTGTAATGTAGGACATGTTCACTGTCGTGTGCCTTGAGCATCCACTATCAGTTACCCTTTGACCCTGTAAATCCATTTGTGGATTGCCATGCACATTAGGTAATAAAATCAGTTTCTTTTAGAGACCCAAGTCATCACTGACTTGGATCTGCCTTGTGCATCAACATAATCAAACTTTTACAGGGTGATTGATGCACTGTTGTATTTAGAAACATGGTCTAAAACTTTATGCTTTAGTTTTCAAACCCAACAAGCTGAGGCCTTAACAACCATAACATTATTTCCCTTAACAAAATTAACTACTGCTTTTGGCCTAGCAGTATTAAAATTGTTACCCCTAACAGTATTAACCCTTTGATTAATATTTTTGTTTTTAAAATTTGTGCTCTTATGAATAGGCCTCTTAACAAGTGAATGTGCTTTTTTAGAAAGATATGACATTGATTTAACAGCATTCACTGTTGTTTTTGAGTGAGCATCATTAACTTCTCTAGTAGTATTAACCAATACTGTTGTTTTTGAAATATTTTATCTAGCAATATTAATTGGTACTAAGCTAGACTTCATTAGTACTGCTCTTGAAACCATGTTCCTTTTAGCATAGGGGTGAGTCTGTTTAGCAAAATTTTGATGAGTCACCCTTTGATCATTGTTCCAAACAAGTTTTACCATCCTTTGATTTTGAAACTATTTTTTATGGTAATTGCAATCAACCTGAAAATGATCAAAGCTTATACACACATAAAAGGCCTTATTAAACATCCCAAAATTACTACCTAGTTTTTGACACATCATATTGTTCCAATTTCTTTGATTGCCTCTTGGACTATGAGTGTTTTGCCTAGGTTGCTCAACATGTTTAACAGTTTTCCTAGCGGTTTTTCCTTGTTGTTTAGATTTGACAAACTCTATCTTTGCAATACTAGGCCTAACTATTTTCTTTTCAATTTTAGGTTGTGACATATCCTATTCCTCATCATCTGACACACATTATTCAATAATTGGGGCATCATCATTCTTTCTACCTACCTTAGGCTCTTCTTCACTAGACTTAGCTTTACTTTTATAAACTACATGCTCATTAACAAACTCATCTAAACCAATAAAAGACAAGTCAAGAATTGGAGGCATGAATTTTCCTGTATAGGGAGGTGGAACTACATTATAACTTTCATAGCCTAAACCTTTCTTGCAATTGTCAACAATCTGACACTCTATGGCCTTGTTTAAATTTTTTGATGCATTATCAAATTTATCTACATTAAGTTGAATACCATTTTTTTATATAATTATTTCAAGCTTATTCCTAAGCTCTTAAATAGTTATTTCTCCTACATGAATTTTAAATTTTAAGCCCTTAATCTTTTCTTCATAAATAGACTCATTTGTTTTATAAAATTTAAGTTTTTCTTCCACTGACTCTAAACCTGTCTTATAAGCTAGAACCAATAACTCATATTTCTTAAAATCTTTTAATAGTTTATCATTTTGAGATTTAAGAGATTCAACAGTTTCCAAGCAAGATTTTTAACAAATAGAATCATTGGATACCTATGAGTTAGAACTTGAAGATGAGAAAGCCATGAGTGCATAATTAGGTACTTCCTCTGCCTGGTCACTCCAGTCATAACCACAAATACCATCACATGACACCAAAGCTGTGGAAGTAGATGTTTCCACAGGCACACTCCTTCTTGAGCTTCCCTTATAGTCTTGATTTGTTGGAGCTATGCACTCCCTAGCAAAATGTCCCCTCTTGTAGCAGTTATAACACTTCACTTTGGACTTATCAAAACCAATGTTCTCATTGCTACTGATAGTAAGCTTCCTTTCTGTATTCTTCAAAAACCTTCTAGCCCTCACAGTCAACATGGCCATTTGCCATCTTAAATCTATCTTTTTAATGTCATATGGATGGATTTGTTGCAAGTCCTCATGTACAAGTTGAGGACTATTTGGTTGACTAGAAAAGAATGAAAAAATATCAACATCACTCAAGTTATCAATATTAGTAGAATAAGCAACATTAACTTGATTGCTAGCAGTAGAAACTCCATGAGCAGTATTAACTGCATGAGTAGTATTAACTTCTCCTTTAATGCTGCTAATGTTGTTATTTGAAAAGGACAAAAATGCCATGTTCTGTGTGCTTGAACTTGAGTTAGAAATCCCTTTAACTTCTGGTTCATACACCTTAAGGTTGTTATAGAGATCATACATAATCATAGTATCCAAATCAGCTTTATTCCTCCACACAATAGCATGTGTGTTCCATTCAGGTGGCAAACTTCTTAATAACTTTTAATTAACATCTTCTTGTGAAATATTTTCACCCAAAAGCTCCAACTGACTTACAAGCTTTTGAAGCCTATCAAAATTTTGATCAACCATCTCTCAGCTTGGAGCAGTTGAGTTTTCATATAGCTACTTTAAGATATTCCTTTTAGTCTTTCTTGTAGTATCATTCCCACCAAATCTCTTTTCTACAGCTTCCAACAACAATTTAGCATCTTTAATAGTGTCAAACTTTAACTGATGTTCATTGGGAGTACCCATCATTAAAGTACTTCTAGCTTTCACGTCTAGTCTTCTCTAAGCCTTATCTTCAGCAGTTGCAATAAGCAACACTGTCTCAACACCTTCCACAACTTTTGTTTTTGGCAAGGTTGCACCATTTTCTATGACTTCCCATAGTGAATAGTCTACCATATGGATGTATTGTTTAATCCTCATCCTCCATATCTCAAACTCACCAGGTTTGAGCATGGGAACTTTGGATGCAGCCACCATGTGTCCTGAATCTTGATCCATATCTTTTAGCAAGATTTTGTGTTTAAAGACAGATTCTTCTAGATCAAAGCTTTTCAACAAGCTCTAATACTACATGTTGATCCTAGTTGAACAAGATCAAATTCGTTAGCTTGTAAAAGGATTAGTTATATTAGATAAACCTAACACAACTATAGTAGAAACTGTGTTGGAATATATTAAATATTATGCGGAATCTAATCTTTAGAATTAAGAAGAATTGTTAATGAAATAGTAAAACAATGAACAAGCTTCAATATTATTAATAGTAATATGAATACTCTCAAAGTATTAGGGTTACAAAACCATGAAGCTAAGAATTACATGATTTTTTTGCATCTAACTCTATGCCCTAGGACCTCCTTTTATACACCAAGGAGTTTTACACGACTTACAATACTTTCCTAAGTATATCAAATATTTTCTATAAATATCTAATACATATCTCATAAGCAGTACCAACAAAATGCCTAACAATACTAACTTACACTAACAATTGTAACCAACTGTAACACCGTAGGAAAATCCTACATCGGTTGTGGCCTAGAGAGATGATGGGTTCATAAGATAACATTCGCCTTATAATGAAACAACTCGTTTTGTTGTCTACTGCGGGTGGAGTTCTTAGGAACTAGCAGTTAAGCGTGCTCATGTGAGAGTAGTACTGGCTTTGGTGACCTGCCGGAAAATCTTCACATGAGGCCACAAAAACAAAGTCAAGAGCTTGCAGGCAAAACGGACAATATTGTGGTCTGAGTAGGCGGGATGTTACCAGTGGTATCAGAGCCACTCCTGAGCCGTTCAGGATGGTGTGGCAAACCTAATCGAGTATGATCACTCCCTGGGGACCCTAGGCAAATCCTACATCGGCTGTGGCCTGGAGAGATGCTGGGTTCATAAGATAACATTCGCCTTACAATAAAACAACGCGTTTTGTAGTCTACTGCGGGTGCAATTCTTTGGAACTGGCAGTTAAGTGTGCTCATGTTAGAGTAGTATTGGCTTGGGTGACCTGCCGGGAAGTCGTCACATGAGGCCACAAAAACAAAGTCTTGAGCTTGTAGGCAAAGTGGACAATATTGTGGTCTGAGTAAGCGGGATGTTACCAGTGGTATCAGAGCCACTCCTGAGCCGTTCGGGATGGTGGGGCAAACCTAATCGACGACGATCTGTCCCTAGGGGGGATTGTAACACCCTAGGCAAATCCTACATCGGCTGTGGCCTGGAGAGATGCTGGGTTCATAAGATAACATTCACTTTAAAATGAAACAACGATTTTTGTGGGCTACTGCGGGTGGAGTTCTTAGGAATTGGCAGTTAAGCGTGCTCATGTGAGAGTAGTGCTGGCTTGGGTGACTTGCCGGGTAGTCTTCACATGAGGCCACAAAAACAAAACCGTGAGTCTGCGGGCAAAGTGGACAATATTGTGGTCTGAGTAGGCGGGATGTTACAAGTGGTATCAAAGCAACTTATGAGCCGTTTGGGATGGTAGGGCAAACCACATCGAGGACGATGAGTCCCTAAGGGTGGTGATTGTAACACCCTAGGCAAATCCTACATCAGATGTGGCTTGGAGAGATGTTGGGTTTATAAGATAACATTCGCCTTACAATGAAACAACGCATTGTGTGGTCTTCTGCGGGTGCAGTTCTTAGGAACTAGCAGTTAAGCGTGATCATGTGAGAGTAGTACTGGCTCGGGTGACCTACCGGAAAGTCTTCACTTGAGGCAAAAAAAAAGTCTTGAGCCCGGCAAAGCGACAATACCTCGAGTATGGATGCTACGTGTGGTATGAGCTACTCCCCGAGCCGTTCGGGATGGTGGGGCAAACCTCATCAAGGACGATGAGTCCCTAAGGGGGTGATTATATAGCCCTAGGTAAATCCTACATCGGTTGTGGCCTGGAGAGATGTTGGGTTCATAAGATAACATTCGCCTTACAATGAAACAACGCGTATTGTGGTCTACTGCGGGTGGAGTTCTTAGGAACTGGCAGTTAAGCGTGCTAATATGAGAGTAGTATTGGCTTGGGTGACCTAAGACACGATATCATATTTCTAGGTTATACGTTGAGGTTTTCCGGCTTATCCATCGATTTCCTTATACACTTAACATCATTAACTCACGGTTAGTTTCATAGCCCCAACTTTTACTTATTTTGAACTGTTATGGGAGAGATACATGCTCGTTTTACTTGATTGATGGAACATCCTATTTGTTTATTGAAAAATATTACTCACTTTACTTAAATACACGATTATTTTTATGTGCGAATACAAATGTACTTTTTCAATTACTTTCCATTTGAACACAAGTTCAATTTAAACTTTTACGGACTGGCTTAAGTTAGCAATAACCCACATTGTTAACTCCCAATATCATGAATAGTTTAATTACCTATGTGTAAACAAGAATGTCTTAAATAGTACTATTTGAGGTTAACACCTCCGTCCATACTAGGTTAAGCTCTACGACCCTAAACAATGTCTGACAGACACAACATATTTGGTGCCCCCCTACCTGGTAGATTATCAAAATCTACGAGAATGGGATGAGAAACACATTTGGTGGCCCCCTGCTGCTAGATTACAATATCTTTGAGAATGGGATGAGAAACATTATGGGTGTATAACAAAACATTATGGGTGTATAACAATGTAACCCATGAACTAATGGACTTAGTGTTGGAATCACTTGTAACTAGTATTATCAAGTGCTAGTCATTTCATTGTAATAGGTTGCTTAATTATGGCTTTTATGTTTGTTATTCGAGCTAGGCTTATGTAGAAAGCCCATAAGCCTATGCATAGGCCCAAAAGGCCAAGGGAAGGGACTAGACTTGTTGCCCTAGCTCCCTTGCCTATAAATACATTGTTACCTCCCATTTGAGAGGTGTTGATATCTTTCATAATAAGCATAAACCTTTCCTTATTTCATACGTGTGATTGAAATCAACCATCCCTTCTTATTTCTTGTTTCTATCATCTACATACTTGTGTTCATATTATGGTAACCTAACAGTGGTATCATACGCCATCAAGTTGGGTGAAACAACTTGTGTTTGAAGTTTTGTACTCGTACGCGTAGCCTTCACGTTCTCAACTTTTCATTCGCTTCAAAACATTGATTTTTACACTAAACTTTTAAAGATTCTTGTATTTTAAGGTTACTATAGTGCTTTGAATCATTGTTTTGACAAAAAGTTTGAAGCTTTACGTGTTTTAGTTCGTTTTAAACCTCATTTTTGAATCATGGTTACAGTTTACGCTTAAGCTCAAAAATCATATTGGTTCATCAAGTTCAATACTTTCTTGTTCGTTTAGTGTTTTTGAAGCTTTTTCATCATTAAAACGAGTGTACAAAACGTTTTGGTGCATAAAAATATGTTTTGGTAGATTTTGTTGGTTTTACGCCTAAGAAAACCCTTTTCTTACGCGTAAGTTGAAAACCCTATTTTTAAGCCTAACTAAACCCTAGTTTTACGCGTAACTTTTACCTAAGTGTAGTTTACGCTGTAATTTTTACTAAGTCGAAGCTTCAAGCAGCTTTTACGCCAGAAGGAATCTTCATCAAATTCTTTGAAGTCGTTGGCAACTCTGTTTCTCTTGCTTGGATAAGCCTGAAAACACTTCGACTCGTGGATATCTTTCACACTTGGACAAGTGTGAAGGATATTGGTTTAAAACCTAAACTTACGATGTTTTAGTTTTTACTTAGTAAGTTCCACGAAGTTCATTCTTACGCCTAAGGATCCTTACTACTAAGTCTTTAGTTTACGCTTAAGCTTACGTTTAACCTTTAAGTTTACGTGTAAGGAGTTTACGCATAAGCTTTCAGTTTATGTTTAAGGGAGTTTTACGCCTAAACGCAACAGTTTACGCCTAAGGTATTGTTTACGCCTAAAGTACTTCTTCAACAACAACAACAAGTTTCATTCGGCTACAAAGATCCATCATCTACACAAGTTTCAAAGATGTCTCAACCACCATACTCCAACTACATTCCTCATGAATATCCTCAACAACAACAACAACTACGACAATATCCTCAACAACAACCACAACAAGTTGGTAATTACTTTCCTCGTCAAATTGCACAACCACTCCCACAACAACATTTCCTTCTACAACCCCAACAAATATCATGCTAACTACTTTCAGACGCCTAAGTATGCTATGAATGCAACAACGCAAAAGGAACCTACTTGGTTTGCAAAGATGTGTGAAGCTATAAGTAGCCAACAATCCATTCATGAAGCTGGATCCCTTGCTAGACCTCCAATGCTTACTCCCGGAAACTATGATCAATGGGTGATGCAGTTCTTTAGGTTCTGTAATCTTGAGAAACCACATGGTAAGTTCTTGAAGAAGGTCATCCTTGAAGGTCCTTTTGAAATGCCTACTCCACCAAGAGATGATGTTACTTCCACTCTCATAATGGATCAACTCACTGCTGAACAACTACTTCATTTTGAAGCTGATGAACTTGCAATGCAATATATCCTTTTGGGTTTACCCAGTCCGATTCTTCGCAGTGTTGATGCTCAAAAAACTGCAAAAGAAATGTGGGATCACATTCATCTCCTAATGAAAGGCACATAACTCAATCAAAAAGATTTGGAATCAAAACTTTATCTATCCTATGAGAACTTCATGATTGAACAGGGGGAATCACTAGAGTCATACTATCATCGGTTTACAGACATCATCAATGACTTGGACGCACACAACATCATCATGCCAAAAATTGCAATCAACACAAAGTTCCAAAGTCATTTGGTCCCGATTGGAAAAAGTATGTTACATTCATCGTCAAGCTAAATATCTTCACAAGGCAAAGTATCGGTTGTTGTATGACTACTTGAAGCACCATCAAAGTGAAGTGGAGAAAGATAGAGTTTCTAGAGTGGTACTGACCTTTACCAAAATGCAAATGCTCTTGATTTGTTCACTAAGCATGTTATCCACTTCCACTCGCTTACATAATCCAATTCACAACGCCCAGATTACACCATATGATCCATCACAAGAATCACAAGAAACTAAATCCCTTACAACAACAACACCGATTCAAGACTCTACGCTGAGACACGGAATGAGGAAGTAAGCTTTCATACGCTGAATCAAGGATTTTCGCGACTGTTCGAGCCTTCGAGATTTTCTAACAAATCCAACAACCGTATTCGCACCTCATCTAACACAAGAATCGAACTGCCAATGGAAGGTTGAGGGTCTGAACCCAAACAATGGTCGCCGATGGGTAGTGGTCAAGGATTTAATGCTTCTGGAAGGAATAACATGGGTACTCCACAGCAAAGGGTTCAAATTGTTGATCAGGGAAATGCTCAGAATGGGAATACTAGTCTTAGATGCTACAATTGCAACGAGAAGGGTAATTTGGCGAATGCTTTCCCAAAGCCAAAGAGGCCTTTATCACAAGGAGGCTTTACCTTTGCCTCTCAAAGATGAAGTCGGGTGGAACACTCTACCAACAAAGAATAAAGCTTCATGGCTAATGTAGATTTCGATGATGACATGAGGACTTGCAAGTTAACGATCAGAATGTGATGGACAAAGAGCTCCACATGAGTGATATAGGCCCGATATGACACGATGATGGTTTGTCTCGTGTACCGGATCCTAACATGTCTTATACATGATATGATATCTCACCGCAGACCGTGATCCGACGAGGATCAGAGGTTCAACATGAGCCATCTACATCTCATCAGAAGATAACCAAAATGAATCCCGTAGTTGGTTTGGACGCATCAAGATGACCTTATGGTTACCGTTGATAATCAAGTTGACCCTGAGATTACATTTGAGGATCTAAATGATGAATATGTTGAGACTCAAGTTGAACAAAATGCACCTTTGTCTAATCCAAATCCAAAGCTCATTACCTTATTTAAGACCACCGAATCTCAATTGGAGAAGTGCAAGGAGATAAATAATAATCTTCGTGAAAAAAGTGGCACCATTGACTAAGGATATTGAATGCTATAAGGTACAACTTAAAATTTTTGAAACAAAAGAGAAACATGAATATAGTTTTGAAATCGCTTTTCCAAAGTCATACCAAAACGAACAATCTTTAGAAAAACAGATACGTTATTTAGTTGTTTCAAAAAATGATTTGATTTCTCAAATAAAACAACAAAAATTTGAAAATAAACAACATGTTAACACTGTTACTTTGGAAACTCAAAAAGCCAAGTCTGAGTTGTCATCGTGTCAAAAGGAGTTTTCAGAATTCAAACAAACCTCAAAGAAACGAATTGATCAATATCTTGATGAAATTGTCGATTTGCAAAACAAAATCAAAGAGTTTCAAAATTTTGTCTATAAACATGGTGAGTCAGTCACAACGATTCAAAAGTTCACATTTAAGCCAAATCCATATTGATATGGGCCAAATCTTGCTGATAACAAACCACATTTTTTCAATAGAGCATTCAAAGCAAATCCAAAGTTGTATAGTGTCAAACATATGCTTGATGAATCTGTTGTGCGTGTCGTTGAATATAATCGTGAAGAGAAATCGATGCAGAAGATGAGAGTCGATTGAATATGGAAAACGTTGAATATAATAAACCATTTAGTTATTCAAAAGGACCTCTCGTAACTTTTGTTAAACAACAGGATAATACAAACACACCTTGAGTTATCACACCAATTCCTGAGTCCTCTTCTAACGTTGGTCCCATCAACCCAGTTGCAAAAATTAATGGTCTTGTACCTTCTTTGAGTGAAATCAAACCATTACCCGAAAGATGTCAACTCCTTAAATATTTTGATACATTCATGTCTGACATTAATCTTTTGGAACGTGAAATTGAACTTAATTCGGAAATAAAAGTTGAAACTTTTCAATCGGCTTATACCCGAAAACAAAGAGATATTTTTCAAAAACAACTTTTACCCCATGTTCAAAATTTACGTATGTGTGCAACATATTGGGAACGGGATCTTCAGAAGGAGATTGGGCACATGAAAATAATTTTCAATCCAACAGAGGCATGGACTTTGAAAACCAAAAAGAAGAACAAAATTTTTCGAAACCATGTCGATCGAATCTTGGAAGATGTTATCAGTGCTGATACCATATCACTTGTGTTGTATTATACTACTGCTTCTGCTTTTGATAATATTGTTGTTAATTCTGTTGATAATGTTGATATTGTTGATAATGTGTCTCAAATCGAATATTTGAATGCTAAAAACGAGTGTTTATTAAATGAACTTTCAATTGTAACATGTCGTCTTCAATGGTGTCAAAAAGATTGTAATAATCGAGAACTTGCTTTGCAAAACAAACTCAAACAGTCGAGTGATAAAACTTTTGCACCAAAACTTGAACGACTGAATGAGGAAAACGCTTCTTTAAAGTGTCAAATTTTCAAATATGAACAAGAAATTGCAAAAGTCAAAACTGAATATGGTGTCATATTTAATTTTTCGAAAAAGACTCTTGCCAAAGCATCAAAAGATCTTGATGATCATCTTATGTAAACTCGTGAAGTCTTAAATGTAAATGGAAACATACGCTCTGAAAACCAAGATTTGTTACACACTATCATAGAGTTGAAAGAGAAATTGGGGAAATATGAGAATGATAAGTCTAGTAACACAAATGTCCTTGCACCTGGAATGTTTAAAATTGACACTAGGATGCCTAATGACAAACCTCAAGATACTAATGTGCTTCCTTCCACTTCTACAGGAGTAGTTGCCTATAATCCTAGCGTTAGCACTTCACAGCTTAAGAGCACAAACAAAAAGAATAAGAAGTTGCAACGTAAGAGAAGATCAGTAAAGACAATTGCAGTAAAAGAACACACTAGGAATTTGAATAAAACACATGTTGCACCTACTTTAGATATTGCGTTAGATAAATGTAATAGAAAAAGTGATGTAACGAATGTTGAATCTTCAAGTACTTTGAATGTTACATTTGAAGCATCTTGTGTTGTTTGTCTTAAAAGCATGTTTTCTGGTTGTCATGATAATTGTGTTGCTAAATCTATCTTATCTCGTAAACGGAAACATAGAAATGGCATTACCTCTAGGCCCACTAATGCTTCTAAGTCTGTGCTAGGTAAACCACCTTTTTTAGTTTCTGAGAATATCATTGATGTACCCATAGAACCCACATCTCCTGGTGCATTCACTAAAACCAAAGCACAAACTAGTTGGACTTGGCAGAGATGGTTACAAAATACACCTAGATTTAAATGGATACCCAAAATTATTGACATGTGTGTTTCCTCTGAAACTGTAACGAAACCCTCTAACTCTTCGGGTTCCACCTCTACTTCTATTCCATCTGTGTCGTTTGTGTGTATTATGGGTGATACAGGTCATCCTTTGGATTGTTGATAGCGGATGTTCCAGGCACATGACAGGCAATCTCAAACTTCTAACAAACTTTGTTTCAAAGTTCATTAGCACTGTCAGGTTCGGGAATGATCACTTCAAGAACTATCATGGGCTACGGAGACTACATCAATGGGAACATCGAAATTAGCAGAGTTTATTATGTTGAAGGTCTTGGACATAATCTTTTCTCAATCGGCCAGTTTTGTGATGGAGATTTGGAAGTTGCTTTAGGGATAAAAATTGCTTCATCTGTGATCTACTAGGAAACGATCTCATGTCTGGAAACCGCACATCAAGCCTTTACACAATCTCAATGCAAGACATGATTGCATCATCTCCCATCAGTCTACTTTCTAAGGCAACATCTACAAAATCATGGTTGTGGCACAAAAGACTTTCACATTTGAACTTTCAAACCATAAATAATCTAGCTCGACACAAACTAGTTGAAGGTCTTCCAAGGTTTAGGTATTCAAAAGATCAGTTATGCTTAGCTTGTGAACAAGGGAAAAGCACTCGTGCTCATTTTCCTTCGAAGGTTGAAAACAGCTCTCATCATGTTCTTCATCTTCTTCACATGGATTCGTGTGGCCCGATGCGGGTGCAAACGATAAATGGCAAATGCTACATTCTCGTAATCGTTGATGACTACTCCAGATGGAGTTGGGTTTATTTCCTACGAACTAAAGATCAAGCTCCACAAATGATCATCACCTTTCTCATGAAAATTCAAGTTCAGCTCCGTAACACGGTATTTGTCAACCAAACTCTTTGAGAATATTATGAGAAAGTGGGCATTGAGCATCAGACATCAATTGCAACAACACCAGAACAAAATGAAGTTGTCGAAAGACGAAACCATATGTTAGTGGAAGCTGCAAGAACGATGTTGATAAATGCAAAACTTCCAGATTAATTATGGGCAGAAGCCATATCAACTGCATGCCACACTCAAAACTGTTCTATGATAACCAAGAACCACAACAAAACACCTTATGAGCTTATCGACAATAGAAAACCGAACCTCAAACACTTTCATGTATTTGGTGCTCTTTTTTACCCAAATAATGATCGTAATGACTTTGGAAAGCTCAAGGCCAAAGCTGACATTGGATTCTTCGTTGGATACTATGAAAACTCATAGGGATACCGGATCTGGAATCGTCGTACAAAGGAAATTATGCAAACCATTCATGCTAATTTTGATGAGCTCATAGAAATGGCTCCTGTGCAAAACAGCTTAGAACCCGGACATAACCGTCTCAACTTCCCTCAATCATCAGCTGATCAAACTTTTCAACTCACTCTTCGTCAAATGGAAACATTTTTTTCTCCTCTATTCAATGAAGATTTTGATCAACGTGCTACAGATGTATCAACTGTTTCCGCTGCTCAACCTGATAATACTCCAATACCTGATACACCTAAAACAACAACAACTATTGCGGATGCACCTCTGATTGAATCTCCAACAAAGAACTGAACAAATTGCTTCTAATGACACTGACCCAGCTGATGATATTCTTAACCAAAATGTACTTGCACCTACGGATTATGATGGAAATGCGAACCCTTTTGCTATTGAACGGACATATCCAGATGTTGCTGAATCTTCTACTAGTCATCTGAATCCACCAAATCTGCACAATGTATACCAACACCAACCTTCTACACATCGATGGACTAAAGACCATCCTCTTGTTAACATTATTGGCAACCCAAACCAACCAGTCATAACTAGCAACGCCTTCAGACTGACGGAGAACATTGCATTTATGCACTCACTGTCAATCAAACTGAACCTAAAAACATTAAAGATGTAATGAATCATGACAACTGGATTGAATCCATGCAAGACGAGATGAAAAAGTTTAAACATTTAGAAGTATAGGAATTGGTTGAAAGACCGACAGGGGTCTACATCATTGGTCTCAAATGGATTTGGAAGAATAAGTTAGATGCTGAAGGTACGGTTATCTGAAACAAGTCACGCCCGGTGGCTAAGGGTTATGACAGGAAGAGGATTGACTTTGAAGAATCATTTCGCACCGTTGCTAGACTTGAGGCTGCATTTGGTTTTTCTGGCATTTGCGGCTCACTTGAACATCATCTTCTACCAAATGGATGTCAAAACGACTTTTCTAAATGGTCAACTTAAGGAGACAGTGTATGTTAGCCAGCCGAAAGGATTCGTTGATCCAGAGTTCCCTAATCATGTCTACAAACTAAACAAGGCTCTTTATGGTCTCAAACAAGCCCTTCGGGCGTGGTTTGATAAGTTGTCATCGTTTCTCCTTGCTAATCATTTTATCAAAGGATCGGTCGACCCAACATTGTTTATTCAATATCATGGGGCACACATTTTAATTTTTCAGATTTATGTGGATGATATCATCTTTGGTACTACCCATAAAAAGTACTCAAACGCTTTTTCGAATCTAATGAAAACAAATTTTGAAATGTCAATGATGGGTGAACTAACGTTCTTCTTAGGACTACAAGTTCATCAATCACCCCGTGGTATTTTCTTAAGTCAGTCCAAATATGCTCTTAAAATATTGAATAAACATGAAATGCAAAGTTGTGACACTTACAATACACCAATGGCACATACCAACAAACTGGATGCTGATATACATGGGAAATTGGTTGACCCTGCCAAATACCGTAGTATTATTGGGTCTCTCATGTATCTAACAGCCAAGAGACCCTACATAGTATTTTCTATATCTTGCTCCGTTATCTGTCAAGACCAACTCGAAAACACCTCTCTCGAGGCTAAAAGAATCATCTGATACGTCAAGGAAACCATTAACTTGGTGATCTGGTATCTGAAGGATTCTGGTTTTGAACTAATAGCTTTTTTCGACACTGACCATGCAGGATGCTTAGATTCATGAAAAATTACTTCAGCAGGTTTACAATTCCTTGGTGATAAACTGGTGTCATGGCAATCGAAGAAGCAGGATTGCACATCACTGTCATAAACTGAAGTTGAATATGTAGCCATGTCTGCCTGTTGTTCTCAAGTCATTTGGATTAGAACACAACCCAAAGATTATAGTTATGTATTTGACAAGATTCCGGTGTACTGCGACAACAGAAGTGCTATTGCGATCTCGTGCAACACTGTTCAACACTCAAAGTCAAAGCACATCGATCTTCGATATCATTTCATCAAAGAGCATGTGGAAAAGGGTACAGTTGAATTATACTTTGTAGGTACAGAACACCAATTGGTGGATCTTCTCACTAAATTCATGCCTCCCGCAAGATTTACTGACTTGATTTACCGAATTGGTTTGAGGTGTTTGACTCTAGAAGAACTGGATGAACTTTTAAAACTCTCATGAAAATTCAAACACTAAAACCTCGTTTTTAAATATATTTCAAAAACAAAATACAAAAATATAAAATCTTATAAAAAACCAAAAACATTTTTCATTTCAATTTTATCTGAAAAACAAACATTGCAAGTACAAAACTTCCATCAACACAGTGTTCTCTCAAACATTTCACCATTTTTCCCGAACAAGTGTTGAGGGGGAGAATGTAAATATTTTTCAGTTTCATAAAACCTTGTACTTGCATGTTATGAAAAATACGTTGTTTCCTATTAAATGGTGGATATTTATCTTGAAATATACCCTCCTCGGACTCAAATGTTTACAAATTTCATTATTTCAAATGTTGAGGTGGAGTATCATTAAGTTTCTTGCCTAAAAAGTATTTTGTCTAACCAAAATGGGAGTTAAAGGATCTTGGTTGGAACCTCTTTGAGGTTGAGGGGCTGAATGTGTCAACTTGGCAAAATAGTTTTAAACAAAATCATCCAACCACCACATTCATAGCATCTCTTGCATTTACTCCTAACTCAACCAACTTGATCCAACGGCCCATATTCTATCTTCAAATCCGTTCTTCAAAATCAAAATCTATAAGTTACTAAGTGTTTTGATCATGATTTTGTATAATGGTTTCAAAAATCTTTCAAATCCAACGGTTAAAACTTCCAATATTTGATTTTGAAATTTTGTTCATGCGTACGATTTAGGGTTTTACGCATAAGTGTGTTTTGATTGAAATGGTTGGTGTTAAACCGTTTCTACATGAGTTCTAAACCTATTTCAAACATCCAATCATACCCAGAATCCTTAATTAAACGTATTTGAATTTAGGGTTCTTGCGCTTAATTTGGGGGTTTTCTTGTTTGTGGCTTCGGTTGTGATTAGATGGTTAGGAATGTGCTTGAATGTGTTTATATACATGAATTAAACCTTTAATTAGCCAAGAAACAATCAGTTGTTCAAAAATTAAGTTTTAGGGTTCTAGGGTTCGTCACCTTTGAATCTTCTGATTCTGTGGAGGTTTTGTGTTAAAACTTGTTCTATTTCACTTCTATGACATCTAGGATAGCCCAGAAACAAATCTTGCTTGATTTTTGTAGTTAAATTTGTTAAGCGTAGAACAAGGGTTTAGGGTTTAAGCATATCTTACGCCTAAGCTTTTCTATGTATTACTGATATTGTCTTATGATTGTTTTGTGATGTTGTTGATGTTTAGAATATACCGTAATCAAGTTTTCATGTTTGTCATTTTCAGGCCGCTTATTTGTAAAATTCAGACAAAGGTGTTCTACTGTTACGCATAAGGAATACTCTTATGCGTAAAGGTTACGCCTAAGAGAAATCTTACGCGTAACTCTTACGTATAAGAGGTCTACAGTAGGATTACGCGTATCTTGGAAAGATATGTGTAAACTACACTTGTTATGCTTAAGCTTTACTCTTACGATTAAACCTTACGCGTAACATTCAGCTTAACCTTACGCGTAAGCATAAAGCTTTTAAACTTGTTTTACGCGTAAGAAATTTCTTACGCATAAGACATGGTATTACGCTTAGCTTACGCCTACGCATAAGGATTCAAGCTTACGCATAAGATACCATTCATTTTATTTGGACTGATACGCATAAGCAATCTGTTGAATGTTATGATTAAGTCACAAAAACCTAGTGTTACGCATAAGCCTACAAAAGTCAAAATGTTGTGTGTTAAGTGAAAATTGGACTTTAAAACTTCAATACTAACATGTTCACGTAACTTATCACTTCAACTTTAAACAATTGGACAAATGTGACTTAGGACATGTAACAATCATAAATATGATAACGTCCAACAAGTAATTGGACAATAAATCAAACTAAAACTAACACAATGTGTTTCCATATGTTTGTTCTTTTGTCTAATAACTTTCAGATCACAAAATGGCTGCAAAACAAGAAAACATCAATGCCCCAGTTGAGCTCACTATGGCCAACACTTTCCCATCCGGTTATGACAGAATCATCGGTAAGAACAATATCCGAGTCGACTTCAACAATTTCACTTGTGTTGAATCCTCTTGCATAATAGCTGTTGACGTCCTTCTGCATCATCCTTTGAGGTCCATGCTTACAAGATCATCCTCTATTCCGGACTTCTACATACACCAGTTCTGGTATACCATGGAAAGGACTGCTGACAGAAAAGAGATCATGTGGTTAAGGTGACTCTTGACAGAAAAGAGATCATGGTTTCTGTAAATGATCTTTGAGCAGTTCTTCAACTTCCAAACATTAACTCTGCTACTGATTATGTCAACACTCCAAATGAAGCTGAGATTCTGGAATTCCTGGTTAACATTGGGTACGATGAGGCTTCTAGCATCATTTCTACTCATTCAAGAGTTGATGTCAAGAATATTCCTCAACCTTGGAGAACAATCTACCTTATGGTCGCCAAGTCTCTGCTCTCGTGGAGGATACGCCATGAACACCGAACTGATGCATCCTAAATCTTCTGGGAATGGTTCATGTGCATCACATCAACTACGCTAGCCTCAGCTGGGAGGACATGATGCAAAAGATCTGAAGAAACACGGTTCTAGGATTCCCTTCGTTCATTTCACTAAGCTGATCATACACAACATTCTTAGGAAACACTAAGACATTCCCAAGCGTCTTGACGACCCCAAAAAATACACCATGATCAATGAGCCTATTCTCAAGGAAGTAAGGGTCAAGAAGACAACTAACCTCAGAAACAAGGTGATGTTCTCCCTGAATGCTTACTCACTGACAAGGTAAAAGCTGCTACGTCATACATATACTACACTGAGGCAGTCAATGTGAAGAAAGTTAGGTTCTTAGATGAGGTGATTGCTCCAAAACCCAAGACCAGAGCTGGAAGGGCTGGAAGTACCCAGTCTAAATCTAAGAAATCATCAAGGGTAGTTAAGAGGAAGGTTCTAGTCAACGTTGTCAAGAAGGAACCTTCACCTGAGCCATCATCTCAACAAGATGATGACTCTGAAACCGAGTCTGATGAGCTTACTGTTTACACTGAGGAACGTACAAGTCAGAAAAAGGGAAGAAACCTCTGGAACAACAAGAATCCGATGATGACAAGTATGACTCGATGGATGAAAAAGAACAATTCAGGAAACCATTGAAGCAGAAGTGACTAGAACACCAAGCAGTTGCCTTCTCGGTTAATTAACCTGAAGGGCCAGGTGGTTCAAGCGGTGTGCTACTGATACACGTACAATGCGCGTTCGGGGTCAAAGGAAACTTCCTTTTCTTTGAGCAAGTTTTTCATCCACCTAGCCAAAGGAACCTAATCGTTGTAGTGTAGTATTAGGTAAGCCTCGGGTATTGATATCGTTCTCTTGGGGAATAGGAATGCTAGTGAGAAATTACTACGCTAAGGTGGGGTGAGGAAGATTATTTTTTATTCTTTTTTTTATATTTTTTAGAAAATTGAAAGGTACGAATCTCGGGTATTGATTTGGGGGTGGTATTTCTAACGATTACTCTACTATTATCTATTCTAATTAACTAAGCTAAGGGGTAGTCTATGTCTAATTTATGTGTGCTCGTATGACGATTAAAGATGTGTTTACCTAGATGCTATTACTCCCTAATTATCTCCTATTGATGGTTGAATTGTCAACGCCTTATTCTAAGCTGCTTGTGTCTTCTAAGGTCGTAGGGTATGCTTTCTTCCCTAAATCTTTGAGACTACCTTAAGGTTATTGCCTACAAAATCTCTAGGATTCATAAACTAACTCTAAGGTTATCTTTGAATTTTTAGCCTACAGTAACTCTAGGTGATTATAAACTAATGTTCACAAAGATTACTCAAGCATTAAAAACACAACGAATGACCTATCGCAATCCTAGGTCAATTACAATTAAGATAAGAGACAACCAATCAATATTCAATACCTAGGTTTCATAGATCTAAGAAACACACAAGTAAATTAGCCGGACATGGAAAACATGCAAGCATACACACATACAATTGAAGACATAATTGAATCAATGAAGTAAATTACTTATCTTATTGTAAAATAGGGTATGAGAACCCTAAGATACTGCCCAAGATAGCCAAAAATCATTATTAGGTTTTACTCCACAAAACTATCTCTCTAAAAGTCTGAAAATTCGAATTATATATAGAGAGTTACAACTTGCGACGACGTCATTCTTTAAATGTGACGCCGTCGGATCGCCGCCATTATGGTTTCGTCTTGACCACGTCAACCTTGTGACGGTGTCACCTTATAGCTGTGATGCCGTCGGCTTCATCTTCGTGACGCCGCCGATCTCGAATCTAGGCCGCCCGAAGTTGTGACGCCTACTCTTTAAAACCCTCGACTGCCGGGTACAAAATATCAATTTCGCTACTGACCGGTCACAAATTTGGAGCACGCTATGACGGCGTTGCCTTCTAACTCGTGACGCCACCTTCAATTCCAAAGCAGCTTGAGTGTCTTGATCATGACTTCATTTTCATATATTCATCGCCTTTCGTTCGAATAATGTCATTCGAACAATTTGCCTTCAAGAGACCTAAAAGTGAAAAGGAACGAAATTAAGCAAGCATCGATATAAAGTGGTCAATTAAGGGCTACATGACTCCTCAAAACTGCATCTTTTAAATCCTTATCAAATATCCCTACACTTGTATTTTTTGTCCTCAAGCAAATGTGCTTTTGGCCATTAATTTATAAGTTGGGTCATGGCATTAGTTTAACAATTCACAACAAGTATAAGCCCCAAGAAAGTCATAACAAGCACGGAAATTACATACTAGCACCTCACAAGTGGTGTTTGGATACTCTCATCTCTCGGTGTATATGAAATATATCAAATTGGAAATGGAAGATAAACACTCATTAACCGGTCCTAGTACATAGATTACCATAGGCTTGAGACTAGATAAACCTCCATCGCTTAAGGAAGCACCTAGGAAAAGCTATCTAAGAGGTCTTTTAAAGGGTTGTAATGTTAGCTTACTAGAGGAAACAAATGGTTTGGTGGGATAGGCTTATTTAGTGGTGGCAAGTCAAAATCTTATGTTACAAGCATGATATGTTGGGATATGAAAGTGTCAAGATATCAAAGTAATCAAGATATGAAAGTACCGTAGTTTAAAAGAACTGGAAGAAGTCAAATAGTCAAAGTATCGCTAAATGACAGAGTCAAAGTAATCGCAAGAGGAAGTCAAAGTATCGCTAGAACAAATAAACCGTTATATTCGCTATGGAAAGTATTGTAGATTACTTGTCGTACAAGGTTATCAATTGTAAACCAACTAGGATATCCTTGAGCCTATAAAAGGACTCCTAGATTGGCATTAGAGATAATGATTTAAGAATTAGAGTTTAGAGAAAAGTTCGATTATCTTAGAGTTGTATTAAAGTATCTCGATAATAAGCGATTTAGAGTTTGTTAATAAAGTTTTTCTTCTTAGCTTTGTTAAGTAAATTCAGCGTACTTAATAAAGATTGCTCAGTGTTTCTTTGTTAATAACTTAGGATTTATCCGAGGTTATTAAACTTAACAAGCTAGTTAAGATAGTTTGATTAAAGTATATCGATCCAACAAGTGGTATCGGAGCTTGTGTGGAAACTCGACTAGGAAGAAACCCTACAATATCCAAGATGTCGATCAAGTTGTTCCACAACCCTCAATCACCTCACCCGAATTCCATTATCAAAAAGGGAGAATATGATCTCTCGGTGCATGAAGATGAGGCAAGATATTGCCATTACACCATGCTCGTGGAATGTAATTGTGAATGGGAATGAAGTTCCTCCAGCACCCATTCAAGTTGCTGGACAACCTCTAGCACCAAAGGCGCTTTACCGCAGCAACCCTAAGGAATCAAGAGAAGGCTCTTAACATTCTCTGTTCCGCCATTCCATGGTCATCTTCTTAAATTTCATGATGCTAAAGATGCTAAATGACTGGGTCGCTTCTCAAGACCAGATTTGGAGGGAATGAAGCCTCTAAGATGCATGTAAACTTGCCAAACAAATGCTTGAAACTTTCACAGCTTGGAGAAAGAGAGAGTCTTGATGTCGATATGATAGGTTCCGAATCTTCTTAACATGTTGGAATTATACAAGGCGTAGTATCGCTTGAGGATGCTAATTTGAAGTTTCTACAGAGTTTGCCATCTACATGGCATGTGATTGCTACTATGATCAGAGGACAACAAGGGTTGGATGTTATGGACTTTGATGATCTTTATCATCAACTGAAGGTGTATGAACATGAGATGAGTGGTCAACAAAATTCCAAATCTCACAAGATTGCTTTTCTATCATCTGAAGAAGAGCAAGCACTTCCAAAAGTACCTCCTCAAAGTATCTGCTTCTCAAAGTATCTGCTGTTACAATCCCCATCATATACTCAGTGCCCCACCATCTACCACTTTGAACTCGATGAAGTTGTGCTCTTTCTTTGCACAACAAGCAAGCTTACCACATCACTTATGAAGAGGATCTAGCATGATTGAAGAAGATGCACTTGAAGAAATTGATATCATGTGGCAAGTTGCTATGATTACTGCAAGGATCAAAAAGTACATGAAAAAGACAAGCAAAGCTATTGATTTCAAACCCAAACAAGGAATAACTTTTGACAAATCTCAAATTGAATGCTTCAATTGTCAAAAGACTGGTCACTTTGCAAGGGAATGCAGATTTGCTAAGTATCAAGCAAAGTAACATCCGAGAAGCCAAAACTTGAGCTCAAAGAAATACCAATAACTGAGACAAAGGCCTTGATAGCTCAAGAAAAGTTATCGGTGGACTGAGTGAAGAGTTCGATGATGAACCGCTGACTTCATCAGATGATAGCAAGGATGATGCGCTTAAAGACTCGGGAAGCATTGACCGAGCACCGCTTTGATGAAGAATCGAACATGCCGCTTTGGAATCGATGATGGCTTTGGAAGATTTGATTGGAGCAGAGAAAGTGAAGATGATCCTGCTCTTCTTGCTATGGTGGCTACTTCACCAACTCAGCCTCCTATCTCTGAGGTATGCTCAAACTGTTATGAGTTTTATCAAAATTGCTTAACAAATATGTGATTGAAAGAGATAATTGTATTAGGCTAGGTCCGAGGTAGCGGTTACCAAATCACTTTAGAGTCTATAGAAGCTAAAATCATCACTCATGAAAATAATGAAATGGCTTTAAATGAAAAGTATGAACAAGTGATTACCGCTAAAACTTAGTGAATGGAAACTAAACTGTAAAATTGTGAAATTGAGAAATTAACTAAGGAAAGAGATGATTTGTTAGCTAAGTTTGTCGTTGGAGAAGTCCGGTTTGTCTCATGTTCTTATGTTGAAAACAGAAGAGCTTACATAAGAACAGCTTAGGATTTGGAATGGACTTTAGCAAAGGTAGATGAAAACCAACCTAGTAATCGTGATGTGGTGATTTTGAGGACATAACCACTAGTGATGATGAGCTCATTAACTATGTAGATTTATCTAGTAATGATGGCTCGTTAGTGAACCACCTCCGAATATAAGAAAGACAATGGTTATCATGTCGCTCCTCATCCCATTAGTCATCACCCCTCTAGGCCTGATGTTTCTCATTATGGAGTAGATAGTCTAGAGTATAGGAAGAAGCTTGTTGCTCAATCTAGGTCTGAGAAACCCAAAGAAATCATGAAAACAATGTTCAAAATCCAAAGAAGTACTTTAAAACAAAGTACTCGCCAACAAGCAGCACTTCTCGCAAAACCTTTTCAAAACAAGATCGCTAAACCTTTTGGGATAATTTTGCTCAAAACAAATTTTATCAGCCATCAAGAAGGCAAAACAATTTTGGGCATAGACATAGAAGAAATCACTTTGGTCATATGGGTCAAAAACTGTGTTTTGTGTGTTATAGTCCTACTCACTTAATCAAAGATTGTGACAAACATTCAGAATATCTAAGCAAGTTTTCAAGGAATAAGTCTAACAATCATAGACCTAGAGAGCACAAACCGCTGTGGACTAATTCAAATAGGTTAATCACGAAACTTCACACCGATCATAGATACCCACATCGAGAAGACCTTAATCTCACAAGACTTTCCAAAGTAATCGCCGAGACAAGGTAATCGATAACACCGCTTGGAATAGGAATCCTAGGAGATCTCACTATCAACCTAGAATGTCTTACAATTCATATAGGGGATCTAGATCACATGAACCACCTGTTAAAACTGAATGGGTAAAAGGGAAGTACCTGGTAAGGATTACACAAGACGCTCAACAAAAAGTGAATCACTGTTTTGTGACACAAGAAAATGCTAATAAACCGGTGAAAGAGATTTATGTTGAAAAACCATAAAGTTTTGAAAATCCACATGCTAAAACTCAAAAGATAATTTTGGATCACCATTTGAAAGATAGTGGAAATTACATACTCAAGGAATTTGAGTTTGTAACTCCACAAGGGGAACACAAGTCAGGAATGGCTTGGGTTCCTAAGAGTTTCTAACTCTTTTCTTTGTGTGCAGGGCAACCCGTAAGAGGAGCTTAAAGATCATCTTATTGTGGATAGTGGTTGCTCGGAAGTATGACAGTGATAAAGAGATCCTGTCTGATTTTAGAAATATTAGTGGAGGAAAAGTTGCATTTGGGAATGATCCCAATGGAGGAAGGATTACTGGGAAAGGAACAATTAAAGCTGGAAGAATTGACTTTGAGAATGTCGATATGTGAAGGAGCTAAAGTTTAACTTGTTGTCGGGCCAAATCTGGATAAAAAGCATCCTGTGCTATTCACCTGACACGAATGTCTTATTCTTTCATCCGACTTCAAACCCGTTGATGATGACTTGGTAGTACTTAGAGTACCAAGGACAAATGATGTGTATAGTTTAGACATGAAGAGTCTAAATTCCTATGGAAGAGCCACATGTTTGGTGGCTAAAGCAACATCTGAAGAGGCACATCAATGGCATAGAAGATTGGGCCATGTGAATTTCAAGAACATCAACAAACTGGTCAAAGGCAATTTAGTTAGAGGTTTACCTTCAAAGACTTACAAGAATGATCAATCATGTTTGGCATGCAAGAAGGGTAAACAACACAAAGCTTCCTGCAAGAAGCTTAAGGAAAGAAATATTAGGAACCATGGAGCTATTACACATGGATTTATTTGGACCTGCCTCTCGTGGCAAGTTTAAATAAGAAGAAGTACTGCTTTGGTTGTTACCGATGATTGTAGTAGATTCATTGGGTTTTCTTTTGGGCTTTAAAGATGATACTTTTGATGCTATTCAGACTCTCATAATAGCACTTGAAACCAATTGAGACTCAAGGTTAGAGGTATTAGATGACAATGGCAATCAATTCAAGAACAAGCTTATGGATGATTTTTGTGCTAATAAAGGCATCAAGAGGGAGTTTAGTATTGCTAGAACACCACAACAAAATGGTGTTGCAGAGAGGAAGAATAGGACCTTGATTGAAGCCGCAAGGACTATGTTAGCAGATTCTCATCTCCCTATTCAATTTTGGGCGTGTCGTAAGTACCGCATGCTATGTACTCAACAGGTTTCTGCCACCAAACCACAAATGAAGACACCCTATGAATTGCTGATGGGCAATAAACCCAACATTCATTTTATGAAGCCTTTGATGTCCTCTACTATTTTGAATACCATTGATAATCTGGGGAAGTTTGATGGCAAGTCCGAAGGTTATTTATTGGGATATTGCACTAACAAGAAGGCTTTAGAGTATACAATAGAGTTACTAAGAGGATTCAAGATTGTCTTCATGTTGAGTTCTTAGAAGATCAAGACAATGAGAAAGGAAAAGGTCCCGATTGGATGTTTGATCTTGAGATTTTATCTCCTTCAATGAACTATGTACCTGTTAGAGAAGAAAATCAACATTTGCACTCTGATGAAGATATTCAATATGTTGTCCATGATGTTCATATTAGACTGATGTAGTCCCCGCTAAAGTTCCTGAGAGTCCAAAACAAAGTATCGATGTTCCTATGCAAAGTACCGATTCTCCAAAACACAAGATCTGCACCACAATCCTCATTATCCGAGGATCAATCTATTCAAGAGGAGCTTAATCAGATGCTTCTTCAAGATGTATTAGCACATTCTTACACCGATGAACAAAGGAGAGCTTATGAAGAGGCAAAGAAGAAGAACCAACACAGTACTCACAAGATACTTTGACAAGACTTTCGATCAAAGTACCGCCAGACCATTGACAATACTTTAGATGATTTGGATGAACCTACCATGCCCGGGTTAGAAGATACCGATGATGAGCTTGAAGATGAAGGTATTTTCACAAATCACGGTGTGCCGATTATACTAACTTGGATGATACATATGCAGCCACAGTCACCAATCTTTAATTCATAAGACTCATCCACTGATCAAATCATTGGTCCTCTACATCCGAGTTATGACAAGACACAAAGCTAAGGGTTTCACAACACCTCACAATGCTTTACTTAGCTTTGTGTATAAACAAAACAGGCTGAATCATAAGGACCATCAAACCCGCTATTTACTTGTTTCATCTCTCAAGAGGAACCCAAGAATATTGCTCAAGCTTTGACTAAAGAAATCTGGGTTGAAGCTATGCAGGAAGAACTTCTACAATTTAAACTTCAAGAGGTTTGGTTTATGTGATCTTCCGTGATGGGAAGAGAGTTATTGGAACAAGGTGGGTTTTAGAGTTAAAAGGGATGAAAGAGGCAATGTTATCAAAAACAAGGCAAGATTAGTTGCTCGTGGTTATAGACAGAAGGGGGTAGATTATGATGAGGTATTTGTCTCGTGGCAAGGATTGAAGCAATTAGAATCTTCTTGCTTTTGCTTCTTATATGGGTTTTCGTGTATATCGATGGATGTCAAGAGTGCCTTTCTTTATGGTACTATTACGTAAGAGGTGTATGTGAAACAACCTCAGTGTTTTGAAGATCCTAAGCATCCAAACAAAATCTATAAGGTGGTTAAGGCTTTATATGGTCTTCATCGTGCACCTAGAGCTTGGTATGAGAGGCTCTCTACATTCTTATTACAACATGGATACATGAGGGGAGCTATAGACAAGACTTTGTTTATCAAGAGAGACAAGAAGGATATCATGTTAGTTCAAGTTTATGTGGATGATATCATCTGTGGGGCTACCAAACAGCCTATGGTTAGGAGTTTGAGCAAGATGCGGAAGGAGTTTCAAATGAGTTCAATGGGAGAGTTAACATTCTTTTAGGACTTCAAAGTTAAGCAATCCAAGGAAGGAATTTTCATTAGCCAAACAAGTATGTTGCGCATATACTTAAGAAGTTTAATTTTGATGATATGAAGGTCATACTACACCTATTAAATCTATCAATTCATTGGGAAAAGATGAAGATGGACAGCCTGTTGAAGTCAAGTTATACGATCTATGATTGGCTCTCTTATGTATCTTCATCGCATCAAGGCCCGATATCATGTTTGCGCTTGTCTATGTGCAAGATATCAAGTCTCACCAAAGATCTCTTACATGAATGCAGTGAAGAGAATTTTCTCGTTATTTGAAACAACAACCTAAGTTGGGGTTGTGGTATCCTAAAGAGTCACCTTTTCACTTAGAAGCTTTTTCTGATAGTGACTATGCAGTGATAACTATGATAGAAGATCCACAACTGGTGGATGCCAATATCTTGGAAGAAGGTTAGTCCCTCGGCAATGCAAGAAGCAGACAATTGCAGCAACATCATCTACCGAAGGAATATGTAGTCAGCCGCAAGTTGTTGTGGTCAAGTTTTATGGATGCATAATCAACTCTTGGATTATGGGTTCAATTTTAAGAATACTCCTATCAATATTGATAATGAGAGTACTATTTGCATTGTGAAGAATCTCGTATCATTCCAAGACAAAGCATATTCAGATTAGGCATCACTTTATCCGAGATTGCTATGAGCATAGGCTTATTAATGTGGTTAAAGTTCACACAGATGACAATGTAGCTGATTTACTCACTAAAGGTTTTGATGTGTCACGATTCAATCACTTGGTCGTGAGCATTGGAATGATTAACTACTAAGCTATGTTTAAGGGGAGGACTATAAGGTGTTAGGTATAGTCTTGTGTATTGCTTGAAGGGAGGATGTTTGTGTATTACTTAGTTTATATGAAGGTTTTTGGCAAAGTATCAGATTTCCTGAAAGTACCGCTGGGAAAGTACCGCTTGGGAAAGTAATCGCTTATGTGGAAAGTAATCGCTTGTCGTATTAAAGCATCGTCCAACGGTAATATTGAGGGTAATTAAAGCCAACGGTTATTTTATTTTGGGCAGTGATTTTTCAAAATCCTACCTATAAATAACAACTTTCCAATTTTCCCTCTCACATTATTCATTACCTCTTTTCCATACTTATCTTCCAATTACCATCTCTTTATTATTCGATATAATCTTTCTATTGTGATTACTTCTTCAACAATGGTGAATCGCTTAACTGCTTCGGCACAATATGGTGGCTAATTTGGATAAGACTGAGGCTAATGTGGCTTTCTATGATATCATTGATTATCTAGTTGGGTCACCTATTAGTTATGCTCTTTTAGTTGAGCCGGATGTTATTGAACCATGGATTCAAGAATTTTGGGCTAATGCTAGAGAGAATATGGAGGAGGATGAAGATTATATTAGATCCTCGCTTCGGAAAGACTATCAAGATTACGAGGTCTCCATTCGTGATGATTTATTATTTGGAGATGAAGAAGGGGCTATTAGATTTGCCAAGCAACTGATTTGGGATACTTTTCGTAATTTGGGCTATGAAGGTTCTTTGACTGAACAAACTTTTAAGAAGGCATTATTCTGTCCTCAATGGAAGTTTGTGATTCATGTTTTGCTCCATTGCATAAGTTCTAAAAGCACTTCGGGAGCAGCGGGTCCAATATAGCCTCTGTAGTGGTTGGCTTAGCTACGCATGAGTGTTTAACTTTTCACGACTTATTTTGGATGGAATGCTCTCTCATATATCATCTGCGGCAACTTGGTTGATGTATCCAAGGTTTATATGTGTTTTCTGAACAAGCAATGGTCGATGTTCCAAAACCTACCGCTTACTACCAATATTGTGCAAAAGCCAAAATCTATACATTCATGGCTAAGAGAAGTAACTTGTTTAGAGGTGGAGATATTCCTTTAACAACATCAATGATGGAAGTTGTACAAGCCGCTCGCGGCCGCAACAAGAGATGAAGAAACTGAAGGTACTAATAATGACCAAGGTATCGTTCACAAGGTAATCGCGATCTAGCACCGCCACAGCATCGTGACCGCAAGTATCGCCGAAGATACCGCTTCGCTAAGGTGATGTTTCTTTCAGATCCCGAGGTTCAAGTCGAGATTGAGCGCGACACCTACTCCCTCTCCACAACGCTCGCTTCAGAGGTTCAAGCCGTCGCTACTACAATTCCTCGTGAAGGTTTAACTATGGATAACTATGCTTTGACAAAGGCGCTTGCTAGGTTAAACAAGACCGTTGAGCAAGCCAAAACTATTCGAAGTTGAAGCGTAACTATTTCTGGTTGAGAAATTTTGTTAAACCCTATATTCAAGGTTTCAACTTATGGGTTAAGGAGGAAACATAACGAAAAGCACTTCGAAGGAATTGAAAAGAAAGAAGGTTCTAAATCATCTTCACAACTTGGGGAGGAATTTAGAAAAAGAAAATTTGAAAGAAGATGTTATGAAGACAAAAGAATCAAGAAGATGTTTGAAGAAAAGAAGGTTTTTCTCGAGGAACAAGAAGTAGAAGTACAAGTTCAAGGTAATCATAATCAAGGTATCGATGTTCAAGGTAATCGGTGTTCAAGGTAATCGAACATCAAAGTACCGATTTTCATGATACATCAAGGGAAGAAGTAATAACACCAATAACTCCAAGGGTATTAAATTTTGATGAAGAAGTTGGTCCTTCTACATTTGTTAGAGAAGAAGAGGAGGAAGCTACTTACATACCTATTCATTCAACTAGTGATGATGAATTAATTGCTACATTATTTGATTTGTCACAACCAAGAGGAGGAGTTACTATTAGAGAAACACAAGAAGAAGAACAACCAAGAACTGATCAACCCGCAATTGATCCAAAAGACAAAGGAAAAGGTGTTCTGGTTGAGACTAAGAAAAAGAAGCTCACTTTGGCATAACTTAGAGCATTTGAAGTGGCTAGGAATGAAGCTGCTGCTAGAAAAGTTCAAGAAGAATTAGATGCTATAGACAGAGAAGAACAAAGAAGCTCAAGAAGCTAAAGACAAGAAGCAGCCTCAAAGGTGCAAGATGAGTTAGATGTCAAACTATCGAACCTTTACGCTCCAACACTGTTAGATTTATGTCAAGAAGACCTAATTTAGCTAAAGAAAGGAATGCAATGATGACATATTTAAAAGGCAGAGGATTTAAAGGATTGCAAAAGCTAAAATATGTGGATATGAAAAGATTATATGATGTCGGAGAGAGGCTTATAAGAAAGATGTTGCGTGCATTAAAGACTTTAGAGAAGAAACTTATTGACCTGAAGTTGAAAGAAAGAAAAGCTTAAAGAGGAAAAGAAAAACTGATGTTACAGATGTTAAATTTTCAAAGAAAGAAGGTGAATTAAGATCCGAGACTAGTGATGAATTGAAGAATTATCTCAGAGTGGTAGATTTTGATTATACCAAGGAAGATTATGATTTAAAGATGAACAGATCAAAGATCAAGATTTTTAAAGTTGTGAAAACCAAGAATGAAGAGTACATGGTTTTTCATAAGGAAGATAAAAGTTTTAAGGTTTTCAAAAGGTTATAGGATTTGTTGCATGTTATTGATAGAGTAGATCTATTCTACTTATATCAAGTTATAAAGGTGTATTTTGAAGATCATCCATTAGAAGGTATTGGATTGGTTTTACATGGGGATTTTGTAACTATGTGGGAAACCGATGAAGAAAGCATCGATGATATTTGGAAGGATCAAGAAGATCGGGAAATAGTTTGCCGGAGATTCTTTGATGAATCCGAGTTCATGTTCGAGCTAGAAAATGGAACAATGATTCACATGTTTGCAGTAAAGAAGATATCCTCTACAGCTGATCTAATGAGAAGAATGCTTGAACATGGTTTGGAAGTAGATGATGAAACCGCTTGCATGGTGATTAATTTGTTTATAAACCGACTACCATTGCTGAAAATGATCTTTAACGGTATGAATTTTATTTGAATAAATGCTTTTGATATATCGTATTTTATTCAAAGTAATGCCGATCGACAAGACTTTCATCAAAGTATCTGCTGATGAACTAATCCAGCTTAAATGACTTTTTAAGAAACCTTTTGCTTAATAATAAATATTTTTGAAATAAAGGTTGAATAAATGGGTTTTGTGATGATAACATCAATAGGTTATCAATCCACCATGGTTACAAAAGGATTGACTAATCCATGAGCAAACGGCTTTGGTAAAGATATATCAAACCGCTTTTAGTTGTCAACTTGCTAATAAGTTGATGGTTATCAACTCACCATATCGCAAAATGTGAAGAGTTGGCTAGCCCACAAGAAATGGCTTGTGGTAAAGGCAAAGGAAAACCATTATTGGTAATTAGTTCACCATTAGATAAAAGAACTAACTAGTCCGTATGGTACAGCCTTTGGTAAAGACTAAACAAATCTGTTGATAGCCGGTGATTTGCTAAAATCATATGGTTATCAATGTACCATGGTCTTACACACCAAAACATTTGGCTACTCCAAAGATAATGGCTTTGGTAAAGAGTTCTAAATCCATTGAATTTTCAATGATTCACTTTGAAAGTGATGAGGATAGTATGCAACTTAAACTCAATCAATCGTACAAATTGTCATATGTTGCCGTGTTGTCAAAAAGATGGAGATTGCCGATGTCAGCCGTGAAGAGAACAATTCTAAGAGATACTTTGACAAGCACGATTCTATGAGATATAATCTAAAGATCAAGAACAATCCGCTTTAAAGATGAAGCTATTAAAGATATATTCACAAAGGAACTTGAAGTCAAGCAAGTAGAATTCAAGTTAGGGGAGGATTGTTGGGATATGAAAAGCCAAGATATCAAAGTACCAAGATATGAAAGTACCGTAAGTCGAAAAGAACCGAAGAAGTCAAATAGTCAAAGTACTCGCTAAATGACAGAGTCAAAGTAATCGCAAGAGGAAGTCAAAGTAACGCTAGAACAAATAAACTGTTATATTCGCTATGGAAAGTATTGTAGATTACTTGTCGTATAAGGTTATCAATTGTAAACCAACTAGGATATCCTTGAGCCTATAAAAGGACTCCTATATTGGCATTAGAGATACTTCGATTTTCTGCACTTAGAGTTTAGAGAAAAGTTCGATTATCTTAGAGTTGTATTAAAGTATCTCATAATAATGCTGATTTAGAGTTTGTTAATAAAGTTTTTCTTCTTAGCTTTGTTAAGTAAATTCCGCGTACTTAATAAAGATTGCTCAGTGTTTCTTTGTTAATAACTTAGGATTTATCCGAGGTTATTAAACCTTAACAAGCTAGTTAAGTTAGTTTGATTAAAGTATATCGATCCAACATGATAAGAATGGCGTTGCTAAGCCAAGACTCGACACTCTAAACTCTAGATAACTTGAAACAAACAAACATAAATTTAAAGATAGATGTAAGATGGTAGCCCGTATGTTTTTTCATTTTTTTCATTTTTTTTTCATACACTTTTACTCTACCATCCTCTACGATAACATCAAAGTAATAGGGATTTATAGGCACATCCCTACACTTGAGTTTTTATTATTCTAACACTAATTTGACCCAATTGAAAAGAGATCAAACACTTGGAGTATTATTATTAAGTAAATAAAGGGAATTTGAATTTAACGTTCCTTCCCGTCACTTCATAAAATTGAACTTTTCTCATGACTCCCAATCGTCCCAAAACTATGTCCAAAGGATATGACTCGACTTAGCAACTTATGGAAGCAACTAGATAATTGAACTAAGGGTTTAGTATGATAACAATAATGCACTAAAAGTAAGTGCATACAAGGTAGGCTAAGGCGATTTGGGTGTACATTTGGGGGTGAATTGTAAACAATGCTCTTCATTGATATTCCGAAAAACCAGAACATCACAAGAACCACGAAACAATGCTACTGGATGTCACAAGATGACACCGGTATTGAAGAAAAATTCATCGGACACAAGGAAGAATGCACTAAACCTTCTTAGCCACCAAGTTCTCTCAAAAGAGCTTTGTTTCATTCTTTCATAGGGAACCCTAATGAATCTATCAACTTCTCTTGAGATTGTTGGTATAGAAGAAGGAGAATCCCTCTCAGTCCCACTTAGGAAACCAAAGTTTACTATTGAGTCTAGAGCCACGTGATTCATCAAAAGATCTCTTTAGGAATACTTGATCTTCATCACTTGTCGCTCAACAATAAGAACGCTAGTGACACATTCTAGAGTCCTTTCGCGATCTTAGAAATCGGCGAGAAAATTTATGAGGGGATCTCACAATGTGATCCCTGTGATTGAATGGAAACTCCCGCCGTGTTCAACATCAAACAACCGACAAAGAAGTCACTTCGGTAACTCCTTGTGTGTTACGCTTAAGCAGCTCTCAAAATGTACTACAATCAGAGGTGATGCTCGTGTACCTCAAATGATCACCTAACTATAGATATCCTCGGATATCGTGTTAGCCTACTTGAGGGCCTCCAGCTCGGAACATCCTTTGTAAGAATTAGAGACTTGTTTTCACATTATGATGTTAACACCCTCGGGTTCAAACTTATAAGTGTTGAAATCCCGCTAAGAGATTCCTTTCAAGAATCGAAGTTCTAAAGATGTGGTCACATTGAACTTGTTCAATGTAATGCCAACTTTCCCTCCACGGATTCGACGCTGATCGCCCACCAAGGTGAATGGAATCAAGACATTCATCATAAGACAATCGAGTGGTCAATTTTAATAAAAGTCCACAATGATCGATTGGTGTTTTTCACTAACCCATTTTATGCAGCTACTGATGGATGTTCCTGGGAGAAAAGATCATGCCATTCTCCACATGCTCATACCAACAACATCACATATGAAGTTCTCTCATAATCAAAGGCAACACAAAAGTTAATGCATTCTTCAAAGCAAAGAATCTACAAAGTTTAAAGACTCGAGAACTACACCAGACTTGGAATTCAAAGTCAAAAGACGTATGAGCATGGTGGAGAAAGGCGGAGACACTGACAACGGTTTACAAATGGCGCATAAACAACATAATACTATCACAACATCCACAAAAGAACAAAGAACAAAGAATACAATGACGACAAAGCTAATAAAGTTAAAAGAAACAAAGCATCTCTACTCACAAGAAAGAATAATGCTAGAAGACGTCAAGAAATCACTATTACATCATCACTAACACTTAGGGGGAGATTGTTGGAATCATTTGTAACTAGTATTATCAAGTGCTAGTCTTTTCATTGTAATAGGTTACTTAATTATGGCTTTTATGTTTGTTATTAGAGCTAGGCTTATGTAGAAATCTCATAAGCCTATGCATAGGCCAAAAAGCCAAGGGAAGGGACTAGACTTGTTGCCCTAGCTCCCTTGCCTATAAATACATTATTACCTCTCATTTAAGAGGTGTTGATCTCTTTCATAATAAGCATAAACCTTTCCTTATTTCATACGTGTGATTGAAATCAACCATCCCTTCTTATCTCTTATTTCTATCATCTACATACTTGTGTTCATATTATGGTGACCTAACAGTTAGTATAGTGACAAACTAATGGACTTAGTACATTTTGTGAACTAAGCAGAAACTAGAAACCAAAACCTAGAAAACTTAAGGCTTTGGTGTCAGGAACTTATGGCAACGAAAACACTATCTACATTTTGATATTGTATTTATGTACAATAGTCATACACTAGGAATTCTTGTGGTTTACATTTAATATTTATATATACTTGTTACAAGGATTTACTCACAAAGGTTTTCACATTATTTACCATAAATCTATGAACTCACCAACCTTTGTGTTGACACTTTTTAGCATGTTTTATCTCAGGTCCATAAGGTACGAGGCTGGCAAGGAAGGAAAGAAAGGGCACGAATACTCAAGATGGCTATAAATTTTATTATTATTCGAAAACTTTTTTATTATGTAATCGTGAAATTACTGGGACCTCTTTATTTTTCAAACTCTAATTTACTTTAATAAATCGAATGATAAGCCTTTTGAAACGACTAAGTTAGAGATCGTTTTATGTTATTATAACTGTTATACTATGAAGTAACACCCAGTTTGAATTCCGCTGCATTCACGAAATTGGGGTGTTACAGATTGGTACCAGAGCTATAGTTATAGAGAAACAGGTCTAATTGGGACCTAAACTATCACCATTTTTTCTCAAAACATTTTATAGCCTTACACTCTTCGTGCCCTCCATCATCCAGACGATTATGTGACTTATAGGAATTTTATGCTACACGATCTTATAGGAATATTAATATAAACACACTCGACATACTTATTAATTTTAATGATCCTCTAAAACCTTATATATATATATATATATGATATACTTTTATAAACACTGTAGTATCACAAACAACGGACATATCACGAGTATAATTAAGTTAAGTATTTAAAAATTCATCAAACCTTGGTTAAATATAGTCTGGTCACCTATATTTAACCTAGGATAGGAACATAGTCTCGACTACCTATGTTCAACTTAAAAATGAATTTTTCGATATTCAGAATAGTTATACTAGGGTTATGTTCTGATTAATTTCTACTTGGTTTTCAAGGATCGCGACAATTTTGTGTGAGTATAATAATTCATATGTATTCGTACGATCAAGCACAACAACTAAGCAGATTCTTACTATACCCTTACCATGTGTAGCCAACCTTACCCTACACCGTATTTCGAGACAACGAGAATCAAACTACATCTAGATTTCAGTCCTCATTAGTGATCACACCTCTTCACCGACACCACTTTGACATATAACACACACTGAATTTCGAGACGCAATTCTCTTTAAGGTTGTAAGACTGTAATAAATCAAAATTTTCGCGTTTATATTTATTCAAAACATAAACATTTTATCCAAAATCGCGTACAATTTCGAATTTTAAATATAACTGTTAGGTTATCCCACGCGTAACGAAAACCGAATCTGAACATTTTTATTACATTAAATTAATTTTTAGTTCACTAATAATTATTATATGGAATTTTAAAATTTAATTTCAAATGTTACCAAATAGACCCTATGATTTACGAGTCTAAACTTGTGTTTTAAATAATTTTACGTATATGTAAATTTGACCTATACCCGCACCGCATTTTTTAAGACGTTTAAAAACTTTTATATTTTTGGAAAAGTCAACACATTTCCCTCCCTCATTGACCAGAAAATCATCCCTTGATTTTATAAACTAAACAATATCAAAATACACAATATTTACACTAAATTAACTAAGTTGTAAATGCCTAATACTATTTAGTCTTTTTTATTTATTATCTAGTCATTAAAACTTCCTAACTAAGCTAAGTTATTTAGATATTTTCTAAAAACTTCCTAACTAAGTTTAACAAGATATTTAACATTTCTGGTTTTAGACTTAACGTACATTTAACACCAACCAACACTAGACTAGGCCTAGTCTACACATTATAAGCCTTTTAAGTTCATACTAATCATATTAGAAAAGTCACATTTCACTTTTTTTATTTTCGCGGAAACTTCGTATGGGTTTACGCGTTTTCAACCTACATTTTTAGGATTTAACAACGTTTACGCACTCCGTTAAACTTATCACTCAATTAGTATATTTTTATAGAGTATATTGATAAGTTTTAACATTTCTTATAATTTTTTTATTTTTAAGATACCCGATTTTAAGTTTCTCGATTTAAATACTTAATGTTAGTAATTACGGGGACCAACCAACACTCCGTAAAACACAAGATAAATATATAAACCACTAACCTCCTTATTCTTTGCCCTACATGGCATTTTTGGTGACTAACCAAAGCACTTGGCTTGGTTAGATTGCATCTTACACAAGATCATTACACATTGCTTAACTTATGAGCTAAGTCTTGCAAAATATCCTAAGTAGTAACCTCTTTATTAGCTTATAAAAGAAACTTCATCTCTCCTTTGTTTCATCATTAAAAAAAAGCCCCAACTTAAATATCATACACATTGATTCTTTGATCTTCAATCTTCAAGTTATACTTCATTGTTGAAGCACTTGTCAAGCTCTACATGAATCAAGTTCTACTTCTTCCATTCTATGGTTAATTTGAAAGCTACTCAAGTGATCCATTTCTTACACAAGTCCTAGCACAAGATCATAAGTGCACAAGAGGGTTGAAGAATTCCAAGAGTAGAATTGTTTCTAGCTCTTTGTTCTTTGATATCCCTTTTGATTAAGGCAAAAAGTTGTAAGATAAATCATGAGCATCATCCTCATTCTTATGATTTTATGTTTGTTATTTTATGCTATATATGTTAATTATATTTATCATGTTGTATATAAACCTCAAAACAAGTAAACATGTATAGAAACGTGCTTATGATTTCATGTGAAGGTTATGTTATTAAACTAGTAAATCAAGTAAATTATGTTAGTTATTATCCCCAAATTTATGGACACAAGACCTTGAATATATTTGTATAAGAAAATAAAATAAAAACATAGTCTTTTGAATCATATAAAAAGAGTTTGTAGATAAAAAGTTGTGATTAGATTAGGTTTCTAAAAGAAAACTTGACATTTGGTAAAAAGCTTTTTGTCCTGAATTTAAACCATAATTTTGACCCCTATACATATACATATACACTCACATTGAAATTCAAAAACTTCCCCCCCCCCTCCTCTTTGTACCTAACCGGCGATGTCCCAAAAGGGAATGCCCAACATCTCATTTCTATCTAGTAAACCACAAATACCTTATTTATGATTTAGGTGAAACCATATGTTAACATGTGAATTTTTGTACCACTTAGCCAACTCTTCCCACCTCTTTTCACACCATATGCACGGCTCAAGAACAAGCACCCCCTCCCCATGCATACTCAAGGTCTCTATTTGGGTCACTAGTCACTATTAACCCCAAAAGTAGATCCCGTTCTAGACAAAACTTGTGCTATAAAAAGGTTACACCTAACTCTCCATTTCATATTCACAAAACACCATATCTTTCACTTTTTTTCTCTCATATACATGGTAGTAAGGATGAGCTAGCAAAGGTATATTAGTTCTTGCTTCAAGTTGGTTTAAGGGTTTGATCATAAACAAGGGTTTGGAGTTCATAAGTTAGGGTTTCTTGGGTATTTTGTGCACTTTCTTGTCCATCTTCATCCACAACTCTTTGTAAGCACTTCATAATCCATTTCATATTTCATTTAATTCATACTTAATACCTCATGCTTGTTTTTATATCACCTCTATATGTTTTGTTGTGTTGAAAGTGCTTAAAAGATAATAAAGCTAAACCCTAAAATCTACATTAATTTTAGTTGACTTGTGAGCAAGAGAAAACCACTATAAACTAAATTTGGGTGGTATACACTTAGATATAGGTGTTAGGAATTTCCTGATCTAACTTTATAATCTTTAGAATTTTGTTACTATTTTTACCTCGCTACACAAAATCGGGTGTCTGAAAATGAATAAATCCTAGTACTTGTCACATAACGCCAAAACAGAAGACCTAAAGACCACTCCGAGAACTCTAATTGTACTTTTTTGAAAGGTAAGACATAGATCTAGCTATAGAAGTTGGAATTTGAAAATTGAATGAAAAACAAGTGAGTTATAGTCCATTGAAGTCGGGTAAAAGTTTCTGACAAACTCTGAACAACAGGTCAGTGGGTTAATTGGTATAAATCGACATCTAAAAAGTTTTTTCACAAATCGAGACCTTGATTTTTTGAAATTAGACATATTTACCCACGTCTAGAGAGTTAAATGACAAAAAACGGGCAAAAATGAAGGATATACGCCCATTTAAATTCGGGTTTTACTTAAAATAAGCAAGCTTATAAAACCTTACTACAATTACATAAGGGTGATAAAACATTATAAAATTCATACGCATATAGTACATAACATATCCATTCCTAAGACAACTTATTTACTTAGGTCGCGGTTAGGATTACTTGTCGTTGAACTACGTTATACTTTTCTGTTACACTACTTGCTTGAGATGAGATAGCCTAATGTTTACTACTTTGTACTTGTTTTGAAATATGATAACATAAAATTATCCTGAATATTAAGTGTCAATTTCCCCCTATAATGCTTGTAATTTATATCATTTATATGGATTTACGCTTGTTTTCCATTATATTTCACTTTCGGGTAAATTACGAGCATTGGAGCTAAAGAGACGCGGATTTGAGAGTTTATGAAGTTACGGCAGAACCTCTCTCTCTCAAATACCACCGTAACTAAAGCGGCTCAGAAAACCAACTTAACAAGATTACGGCGTAAATCTATCAAAGATTGATGACAAACTATTAGGTCAAATGATGTTCCGCGCCGCTACTAATTACCGTAACTCATGCTACAACTAAGGCGAACCAAGATTTATTGAAGATACAACGTAACTCCTTCCAAAGGTTACGCCGTAACCAAAGATTTTAGTGCAAAATTTAAGAATTGTATGTTACGCGAATCTTATAATTAGTTACCGTAACCAACCGCCTATAAATACCCCACAATTTCCAGCATTTCAAAGCATCCCATTTCACACACAACATTCAAAGGGAACGGAGAAGAAGTCGGCTATGTGATCTAGAGCATAGCTATCTCCAAGGGAGAAATCACTCCCTCAATGATAAGCATTAGCTTTTATCTTTCTTTACTTTAATTCATGTGTTTCGAACGTTAAACATTGAATGATTTTTATAGTTAATATGAGCTGCTAAGCACCTCTAGGTGCCGCCTAGTTATGATTCCTTAATTGTTTTGTTTGCATTTACATTGCTTTCGTATAATTATTTCTAAGTGTATGCATGCATAGTTTGTTGATAGCTACCCTTGTTTTGGTAGTTTTGAATGGCGGTAGAGGCTAGTTATTTAGGAGATATGACCAACCAATTCAAGGAGTAGACCGGATTGAGAGGTAAGATATGACCAATCGACGAACTTTCTACTTGTGCGATTTGACCAACCGATCACTCTATGGTTTGATGAACTTGAAGTAAGGGTGAGTGTTTAAGTTGCTAGCTCGGCACTCACAATGTTATAAATCTAGCATGTAGCGTACTTAATGACTTAGCTTAGGGACCGTGAACAACCGACTTATGACGGGCACCTGATTTTCCCTGGGACTCTTCTTTTGTCGATAGGTAGGACTAACTGACCAAATGCTGTCCTAGCGACTTTGACCCCACTGAATTAATTGAAGTAATTATCTAACACTACTAATTAGGATGAGTAATTAGGTTAGCACCCCTCTCCTCTATTGATCACAACCCTCGCCTTTTATCCGCTTTTAGTAGTTAATTAGTTAATTCAATATCGAAATCATATTAAAATCTGTGACACCTAGACTTAGTTTAAATCAACACACATAGCTCTTGACGACCTCGGTTTTACCGAATACTACACTACACACAATCGGGTACAATCGCCTAGTGCATTAGGGTAGCCATAGGTATAACGAGGACAAAAAATATTAAAACCTGGTCAAGAAACCCCGTGATCAAGTTTTTGGCGCCACGGAGTTATATTAGGATTACTATTAAGTTTTTCATTTTTGTTTTGTTTTAAAATTTTCTCAAATTCTCACGATCTCTTTTCAAGTTTCAGGTACCATGGAAGTTGTTAACATTGATGACCTCACTCTCGAGGAATATTTGGCGTTGACAAGAGAAGAACAAGGAACAGAGATTGTTAGGCCGGCCATCGCAGAAGATGCTCAATTCGAAATCAAACCTCAATTTATGAAGGAGTTGCATGCAAACCCTTTCTCAGGAAGCATTACTGATGATTCTAATGAGCATATAGACAACGTGGAATACATTGTCAGCCTATTAAAAATTCCTAGAGTCTCAAATGATGCTATCATGTTACGTGTGTTCCATATTTCTCTCACTTGAGCTGCTAAGAGATGGGTTGATCGATTACCTGCTGGAACAGTCAACACCTAGTCTCTCCTAAACAATACTTCATTCAGAGATACTGTTCTCCATCCAGGACTACTAAACAATTAGAAGAAATCCATAACTTCAAGCAGGAGGGTGATGAAACTTTGTACCAAGCATGGGAAAGGTAAAACGAATTATTATACAAGTGCCCCACCCACAACCTCAACAACAAAAAGTAACGCTTTTACAAAGGTCCAACATCTCCTCAAGATAAATGATCGACTTAGGGACCAATACCCGAATGACTCCAACATTGGCTCTGAAACTATTCGAAGATGGCCGACCACTCTCACAAATGGCACAATGGAGGAAGCAATTAAGTAAGAGTGGAATATGGAAGGCCTTGCAGCGATAAACAACAAATTAGAAAGTCTCGAAAGAGACATGAAAAAGCTCAAGGAAAATGTGCATTCTATACAAGTTGAACGAAATGAACACAATGGAGCTCTTCCTACTAAGGAATACTCCTCCAACGAGGAAGTTAAAAGGATTGAAGAAGTAAAATATGGAAGTCCCTTCAACGGATAATGGTAATGGGCCAGATAAGAAAAATCCCGTGGATTCTATACAAGAATCAAAAAATCCTCCTAGACAAAGCCTTCAAGAAATAATGCATAAACATATCGAGGAATCTACAAAGAAAAGCGATAGACTCAAAGAATGGATGGTCAAGGTAAAAGAAGACACCAACATGAACTTGCGGAACCAAGATGCGGCAATTAAAACCCGAAACCCAAATTGGGCGATTAGCTAAAACCTTGAGACCAGTAATGACAAAGCTATTGCCTGTAAAGCCATATTTGCACAAGATAAACCAAGAAGGAAAAAGGCACCTCTTCTGTCACCAATGATCTATCCGGGATTAACTACCTAAAAGAAGATGATAAATCGAAAGACGACGAGGACCTGCCAAGCCAACTTCCTGAGAAACAACACTATCAGGAAATTTTTCTTCTTCCATGCACTATCGGTAATCTTAAAATTCCCACATTAGCTGATTTGGGGGTGGGTAAACCTATTTCTACCACTTTGTTTGATAAAATAAAACTTACCAATTTAAAAGAAACAACAATGATGATTGAAATGGTTGATTCCTCTAAAGCCGTACCTGGGGAGTGGTTAATAATGTCCTCCTTAAAATTGTAAAGTTCCTTTTTCCCACTGATTTTGTGGTTATTGATATGGGGAAAACGGAGACTTACAACTTCATTGTTGGAAGACCTTTTCTCACAATTTGTCGAAAGCACATATTAAGGTCTTTGAAAAACAAATTCATTGGGAACCAAATGAACGAATAAATTTCAAAGATGAAAGAGCAACTAAACCCAAAATTAGAAGTTTCAAATAAAGTTGATGTTGTCAATATTTCGTCGCTCGACCCACCTATGTGTTATAATCTTAGTACTAACAATTGTGGAGAGAATGTTAATAGTTGTGAACAGGAACAGGGAGAGATTTTCTTGATTGTCCAGATTCTGAGAATGTTAATAGTTGTGTACAGAACAAAGGTAACTTCTCTTCGCAACCCTATATTACCGAAGATAACGTAATCAATGAAAGCATGGCCCTCGTGTAACCCTTTTCGTGAATTTTGTGAAGGAAGGGCGGATGAATGGACGCACTCTCACGATTGAGAGAAACGATATAAAATTCGGAAAATTATCCTTTGAAGATTGGTACAAGGTAAGATTTGAGACTTCGGAATCAATAACGGATTGGTAAAACAACTAAAATGCAATTACGATAACTATCACCTTATTGATGCAATGACCAATGATGAAAGATCAAACATAAGTACAACAATTGGTCCTATAACAGAAAGTGACGACTGCAGGAAGTCATGTTTATCGTTTAATGAATGGATCTCGCAAAAATTTGGAACATGTAGCATTGGGAACACAGCGAGAAAAAAAGTTTTTATCGAATGGATGAATGATTGCCGCCAATTAGTGGAGGAAGTTGGCCAAGTCCAAAGGCCACCATAAAGCCCCGAGGCTCTAAGTCTAACTTAAAGATCAGAAATAAAGAAAGTGCTCTTCTGGGAGACAACCCATTATCCTTGTTTTATTTCCATTTTGTTGGGTTTTGTGTTTTAACCATTTTTTGTGAAACGAAGAAGAGTTGATGCCGCAAAGATGCCGAACCGATCAGAGTTATGGCTGCGAATCTATTCTCATGGTTACTGCACAGGCCCTTTGCGCTAGTAACTTCGTAAGCATTACCAATTATGAGTGCCGGTAGCTTTGTAAACTTTAGAACTTGGCCTTTACATCACTTCGGTGACCATAGACGAGGTATGTTGAGTTAGCTCGATGTATTTGGACTTTTCGCTTTAAAGAAGGCAATACTATAGGATTATCACCCAAATAGCCTACCATTGTGTGTCTATCGATTAGTCTCCCTCGACTGCACCCCATGTGAAACCCTTTTGTTGCACTCCACCTTAGTGCAAGATACCCCTAGATACACCCTTCTGAGCCATTCCTTTCATTTTGTTAACCCAATATATTGTTTCGTTACACCTATACACCTTAGCCTACCCTGTATTTTTTATTTGTGATTGGGAAGTCATCATTTGCCTAAGTTCAAGGTTAAAGTGGAAAGGTTCGGGAATCACGCTCTCGTCGATGACATATCCTTAAAGATCATTGAAGACCCCCCGAATTCTCATTGTTCATCTCAAGTGGGGGGATGTTATGTTTATTTGTTATGATTATGTAAATAAATAAAAAATAATAATAAAATGTGATTCCAAAAAAAAAGAAAAAGAAAAAAAAAGAGAAGTTATGTATTTGTTATTCAGTTAATTGTAATGTGCGATGATATAAGCACTATGTTATGAGATTAATATAGATTTAGTATCGAGGAGGCCACCTCGGTCACATTTGAAGATTGGAGTTGGTAATTGCACCACCAGTTGGAGAAAAGGTAGTGTGCCCATCATGACGTCCTATAATGACACATCTACCTAGTATATGATGATCCGGTTTCTTAACTTCGAAACTTGAACTTTGGGCGGACGGTAAGTGGTGATAACTTGGTTATAGATTTAGACTATTTGCATGATTTTTATTTTACACCATTTATATATCACATGTCTTATCCTACCCTTTAGTCATGAAGTGTGTCTAGGTGATGCATCGAGCAATGTTTGGTGTCTCGGCCATGGATTTGGTCATGTACCATTGGTTTTGTCCACTTTGCCGAGACATGTTAGTAATGACGAGTCACCCTTAACCTTTGTCGTGTCTACCCATATTGCCTTCGAGAATTGTTTAGCCCTTAACTCTAGTGGTGGAGATTTGTGTAACCGCCAAGCTTATGATAGAATACATGCTATGACTGTGCAATTGAGTGATCACCCCAAAATTGACACTTAGAATAGTAGAGAGATTTGAGTGTTTCGTACCCACTTCGTGAGGTGTTCGGCATTGTTTTATTCTAACATAAGGGATTTGTAAACTTATATTGTTTAGGTAATGGGAGATATCTTTTTAGAAATCTATATAATAAGGTCTACTTGAGGGCAAGTAGAGTTCAAGTGGGGGGATATTAGATAACAACAAATTATCCTGAATATTAAGTGTCAATTTCCCCCTATAATGCTTGTAATTTATATCATTTATATGGATTTACGCTTGTTTTCCGTTATATTTCACTTTCAGGTAAATTACGAGCATTGGAGCTAAAGAGATGCGAATTTGGAGAGTTAATTGAAGATTTATCATAGTATGCTCACTTTGAAGAAGCTTACAGTAACTCTCTCTCTCACATTACGCGAACTAAAGCGTGGCTCAGAAAACCAACTTTCAACAGAAGATTACGCACTTATCCAAGATACGACGTAACCATATTAGGTCAACTGAGGTTCCGCGCCGCTACTAATTACGTCGTAACTCATGCTACAACTACGGCGTAACCAAGATTTATTGAAGATACTACGAATCCTCAGAGGTTACCGCAACCGCATTTTAGTGCAAAATACGGAATTGTATGTTACGGCGTAATCCTTATAATTAGTTACGCCGTAACCAACCGCCTATAAATACCCCACGATTTCCAAAGCATTTCAAAGCATCCCATTTCACACACAACATTCAGGAACGTGAGAAGAAGTCGAAGGCGAGATCTAGAGGAGCATACTGAGCTATCTCCAAGGGGAGAAATCACTCCCCTACGATAAGCATTAGCTTTTTATCTTTTCTTTACTTTCAATTCATGTGTTTCGTAACGTTAAACATTGAATCGATTGTTATAGTTAATATGAGCAGCTAAGCACCTCTAGGTGCCGCCTAGTTATGATTCCTTAATTTTTGTTTGTTTACATTGCTTCGATAATTATTTCTAAGTGTATGCATGCATAGTTTGTTGGTAGCCACCCTTGTTTCGGTAGTTTTGAATGGCGGTAGAGGCTAGTTACTTAGGAGATATGACCAACTGACCCTAAATGAGTAGACTGAGACGGGAAGGGTAAGATATGACCAACTGACGACCCTTTCTACTTGTGCGATTTGACCAACCGATCACCTATCATTTGGATGAACTTAAGAAGTGGGGTAAGTGTTAAGTTTCTAGCTCGCACTCATCATTATGAATCTAGCATGTAGCGGTACTTAATGACTTGGCTTAGGGACCAGAACAACCTGACTTATGACGGCACCCTGATTTCTCGGGGGACTCTTTGTCGATAGGTTAGACTAATGACCAAATGTTGTCCCAGCGACTTTGACCCCACCAAGTAATTGAAGTAATTAGACGTAAACACTACTAATTAGGATGATTAACTAGGTTAGCACCCCTCTCATCTATTGATCACAACCCTCACCTTTATCTGCTTTAGTAGTTAATTAGTTAATTCAATATCGAAATCATATTAAAATCTGTGACACCTAGACTTAGTTTAAATCCGCATACATAGCTCTTTGGACGACCTCGGTTTTACCGAAATACTACACTACACACGACCGGGTACACTGCCCGTTAGTGCATTAGGGTAGGCCATAGGTATAACGAGTAATTAAAAATATTAAAACCTAGTCACTAAAACTTGCATCAAGTTTTTGGCGCCGCTGCCAGGTACACTGCCCGTTAGTGCATTAAGGTAGGCAAGAAACCTACAGGGGCATACTTATGTACATACTGATTACTTTAAGGCTTTGGGGTCTTGAGCTGAGTGCAACTGTAATACGTTTTGTGTGACATTGTATTTGTTATAATGGTCATACATGGAAATCTTGTGGTCAACTTTTACAAAGAAGCATCCATAATCTCCAGTGTATTCCTTTCTACATGGTCTACAGGGGCATACTTATATTCATAAATTTGTTCTTTAGGTCTAATGACTTTTGTATAATTTTTTATAAATCATGGTCTACAGGGGCATACTTATATTCATAAATCATTGTTGTATCAACAAATTATACAAAAGTCATTAGACCTTGATTTTTGAACTGTAAGCAGCCATAATCTCCAGTGTATTCCTTTCTTGGCTGCAAGAAGTTTTTGACAAACTTGTCTTTAAAATCATTCTAACTAGTCAGAGGTGGAGCCAGAAAGTTATAGTTGAGGGGGCAAACTTTGATAATACTTTAAAACTACACTACAAATTTGTTCTTTAGGGGGCAAAGTACAAAAATAGCCACATATTTTAGAAAATTTAGTCTATATTTTTTTTGCTATGGGGGCATGTGCCAACCCTGCCTCCCTCATGTCTCTGCCACTGCAACCAGTGATGCTTTACTTATTCAACCATTTAAACCATATAATTGCATGTTTTGCCAGTGTGCATTGGAACATGTGAAAGGATATGGGGTTGTTCCATGCATTGGTCTTTGCTGCACATTCGAACCGGCAGATGTGTGAATCCGAATCACCAACTCTATCGTATATAGAGACGTAGGCTGGAAGCTTCAATGCCACTTGAAGCTGGTAACCCTCTATCTACATCACGAACTGGTTTCTTTCAATTTCCAGGGCACGTAGATGCTCAGGCACATCTGGACCCACTGTCTTGTAATTTCGCCATTTCATTCCAATCCAGCACATGTGTTATCAAGGTGTTAAACAGGTCCATGGATGAAACCTGTAATTGTGCGAACTGGACCTTGGTAGCCATGCTTGAGGTGGCTGCATGTTGATATTCAGGCGACTACATGTATTGTGTGGAGGTATTCATATAAATTGGTTGATAAGGATATTAACTGATGCTCTCTGATATGCTTGTTGTTACATATGCTGGGGTGGTGCACTGTGATAAGTGGTTTGCGAATTTTGTTGCATGTGTTATGATACCTAACGTGTAGGTGACTGTAAAATTGCATTTGAAACTTGTGAGTATTGTCCTTCTTGATTTCCTTCTTGACTTTCTTGCATCATCCACTCCTATTGCAAGTGTGACTTGTACTATGTGTGTTGATTTATCTTGTGGTAGCTTGGAAGATGAAGGTGCATTGGATGTTGTTGTGAAACTAACGGTTTGTGGTGTTTGTGTTTAGGCAGTTATGGTGACTGGCTGAGTGCTTTCTTTGAATGAAAGTGCATTTGGTCCACTCATTTTCATTGTTATTGGTTGTGACATGATGTTGTAAATATTTTGCGACAAAGTTGCTCGTCCCTATTCCATATTAGTGATATTTATGACGCTAACTGGACCAGAGATATCGAAAAAAGGTGGTGGTGATGGTTGTTGTTGATTTTGTTGATCTAACATGTTTATGACAGAGAGTTTTTGTTATCATTAAAGGATGCGATGAAAGGTTTTTTTTTTTTTTTTGATGAAAAATGAAAATGTTTAGGTTTTTCGTCATCGAATAATCAACGGTTTTGTGGTAACTTTTTTGTGTATTTTGTAGCGAAAATAATGAATTGTTTTAGTTTTTCGTTGTCAGAAAAATGGAAACTGATGGTATTTATTATGTCATGGGTCCAACGGGATGGCGTCATGTTTGCGTATGGTACGTAAAGCGAGATTTGGATAAATGAGATGGTGTGAAATGAGATGGTGATGGTCTTATGCCCGGTTTTTTACGTTTTGTAAAGACCTCGAATAAGAATGATTATCGTGAGATGGGGTAACACTCACATACGATGATGATTAATGTGTGTTTGGTGGTGTGGAATGGAGAAGATAGCTTAGCTCTTCTCACCAAATGCACCAGTATTTTTGAAGATGCATTTGGGTTGTACACGACACCTGGATGTGATCCAACGGTCGTGGATGATCTAATAGTCTTGGATGGACCACGTGGTGATCATCCAATTGATGAGACAAGAATGACACGTGGCGTAACGTCCTTGGATTATGTGGTTATTGAGATCTTCGGCACGATCTTCATGTATTATCGAAATACCTGCGACACTACCTCTAAGCAAATGAGGTCACCACGTTTGGCATTACTGTGTAACGATTTTGGAGATAAGTTCTTAGGCATGTCCTTTCTCTGGAGTTAATTTTTCAGGCAAGGAGACTTGTGTTCGATCGACGTTTTCTTGAAAGCTGGTTTTCCAGGCGACGTTTGCTAGGCTTTCGGCTTTATGGGCCGGTTTTAGCTGTATGGGCTTTAGCCATTTGGACTAAAACTCCTGTACGTTATGATATAAGGACGTAGCTGAGCGAATAGATGTCCTATAAAAAAGCTTATAGGAATCCTAAAGGCTAGAATTAAAGATATATAATACCAACTATTGAAACAATAAATCGCAATATACGTGTAACTAGCAAAAACGTTTATTTTAAAAATGAGGTTACGTGAACTAGAGCTTAACAAATATTCCTAATATGTGTGTTTGGTATGCTATCATAAGAGCACACGGTGTGGGCTTGCCGTGAGGGCTCGCCGTCCACCGTGGCAGCTCGCCGTTGTTCGTTTTGACACCGCCCCCCTCGGCGTCCGTCGCCATGGGAAGTGTCGTCGTCTGCACGACGAAGAGGAAGCTTGTACTTTTTTTTCCTCTCTCTTTTTTTTTATAGATAGTGATATTTGTGGAGGTTTTTAATAAGGTGAACTGTGTTTTTAATAAGGTGAAGTGTTTTTTTGCATGGATTGAAAGGTTCGTAGAGGAAAAAATGCAAACATAAACGCATAATGATGAAACCTTTAAACTGAAACTTGAACAATTAACTAAAAACATGAAATACATAATACGTTTAAACATAAAAAACTACAGAATCTCCCTAAAAACATGAAATACATAATAAAACTACTAAAAACTTAAAAAAACGAATCATCTGAGTCCCAACCCGCAGAACTGGTTGCCGGAGAATTAAACTCCCCATTATAGTATCGACGCTCCATTATGTCGAAGAAGTTGTCTTGGAGGTACTGAGCTTCCTGTGCTTCTTGCTCACGGCGAGCAGCCTCTTCACGTGCCTGCTCTTCCATAATCTCCCTAACGTTTTCTTCATCTTGTTCTAGTTGCCGGAGGGAAGCCTCACTTAACCAGCTGGGGTGGTTTTGAAAATCCACCTGTGGACTGTTCATAGGTGGAGTTGCAACAATTGGGAGGTATGAGATGTTTTCAAAACCCACCGGAAAGACATCTTCCGGTAGTGTTGAGTAAACTTCAAACTCTGGTAGAGTTGGAAAGCTGGTTTCCGGCAAGTGATTTGGAGTTGGAAAGCTGGTTTCCGGCAACTTTTCTGGGCTGGGGAATTGCTGAGAAAAATCTTTGCGAGACATTTTTTATGTGTGAATTGTGTTAGTTGTGTGTGTAATCTGTGACTGGTAGGATACTATATATAGCTATATCCCGCTTGAAAACTAAACCGTTTGAATTTGAATTTTAAAGTACCCCGCTCCTATTTGAATTTGAATTAGCCCGCTCCTATTTGAATTTGAATTAGCCCACTCAACAGTATACGGTTTTTGAATTTGAATTTAAAATTTGAATTTGAATTTTGAATCTGAATTTTAGAATTTGAATTTGAATTTGAAAACCACCCTTATAAATAACAATTTATACCCATCATTTTTTCACATCTACATCAATTCAAAAAAAAAACACACACACAAATGTCTCAAACTCTGAAGTGGAACAAGTCTGAAGAAATCTTGCTTGCGCAAGTTTGGATAGAAATTTCGCAAGCTATAGATGTGGAAAATAACTGTTCCGAAAATATTTTTTGGAACAACGTTATGCATATGTTCAATAATCAGACAACCGATGACCATCGTACAAAAAATTCAATCACGGGTAAATGGACGAGGATTAACGTCGATTACAAAAAGTTCAACGCAATTATCAAACATTTGCAACGTCGAAGTGCTCAAAATGACCACACTCATCTCGAAAATGCGAAACTAAACTTCCAGCAACAATTTGGTGGAAAGGAGTTCAAGTATGTTCACGTTTGGGAGATTTTGAAAAATTGCCCGAAGTGGGATGTCGAAGATTAAATCCAGTAGTATGTGTTGTATTTTTTTTTACTCGTGTTGTTTTTTTTCCGTTTCGTGTTTTTTTTATCATTATTGTGTTATGTATTGTATTTTTAATTTGAATGAAATGAATTTATTTAGTTTATTTGGAAATGAAAATTAAATAAAAAAAATAAAATGGTAGTGGTGGGCCCCAAATGAAGAGGTTGAGGTTTGTTATGAGTGAGGATGGGGTTTGTTGTGGTTAGTTGTGGAAAAATGGGATGCTGATGTGGCACTGAGGTGGCACGACGACGAGCCTAAGGCTTGTCGTGACACCTAGTGCTCTAAATGATAATGGGTATGAGTTTGATAGTAGTGGTGGGTCCCTCACCAATGAAAGATTCATACATTGCTCACTTGATGTATATGGAGTATGAATTATATCTATCATTCATTACTATAGTGGTGGGCCCCCTCATCTTAAACAAAAACATTTAATCACTTTCATAGTCATAGTCTCATTATCATAGTGGGATACCAAACGCACCCTAAATTATATCCTTAACATTTGTTGGAAGTGGATTTTGAGGCCTCAAAAATATAAAGCGCGAACATTTTGAGGCTCCTATGATTCGGATGCCGTGTGCGATCGCATAAATCGTACATTTTCGTATACAGGTCGAACTGATTTCACATATTATCCTACATATTTAACTTAATAAATTACTAGTTTCTCAGAATTCTATGCTATGTTTAGCAGCTTCAAATAGTCTTCCCTTAAGGCGTTCGAAACTTAGATATTGAGACTCTCAAACTTAGTTATCGAACTTGTATGCTTACAACATCACATTAAAAAATTTTAGACGTAAAATATTTTTGGGTGTACTTGAATACTTGTACACTTAATTTTGGCAAAAGGACTGCATTCTGTATACACGTTGACATATTGATACGTCAACTACTTAAGATCGTGTTATCTTACGAGTTTTAGGAGAATGCAACCTAATCTGGTTTCAATGGCCTAAGTGAAAACACGACAAGTATGCTACACTAGTTTAATTAAACAATACGGAGTAGTTGAATTTCTATCAGTCGCCACGACTATATTGTCATAAACTTGAATGATCACAAAAGTTCGTAAGAATAATTGAGGGTAAAGTAGTAAACTATTATTGCAATTTGCAAGTGAAATAAAACGATAAAGTATACTTCATGACCCCACAAAGGATATGCATGTGATGTTGGTGGTAGTTGGGCAAACCAATAAAATATCATACACATTGAAAACGAAATTTTTTCTCTTTAAACACTAGAGCATACACATTAATAACTCAAGTTATGAAATAACACCGTCCACATCAGCGCCACATCATCTTTAACATTTAACCTTAACATACCCAAAAATACCCACATCAATAACATCTCAATTTAAACTTTAACATTTCAAATTTTCAATTTCAATCCCTAAACTAAAACAAACACTTCATTTATTAAACTAAACATAACATTAAATTTGAAAACATATTACAATACGAAATTATAAAAATACATCGAAAAAAAAATTACAACGAAATAAATAAACACACAGAAAAAAAATAACAAAACATAGCAAATACTTATTCATCGTCGCTCTCTTGTTGTTGTCCATGCCGTTCAAGATTCTTCTGTCAAACATGCTCCATAAGGTCCTGTTGGAGTTGGGTTGTCGGTCGTGTATTTCTTTTGCCTTACGACTGTGAGTATCACATCTTTCAACCCATCTTTGTTGCCTCAAATTCGCTGACGGATCCGCCCACAATTTGTTATAGTCACGTAATGCAAATTTTTGATCTTTTATAATCATGTTATGCAAAATAATGAAAGAATACATGATTCTACGTATCGTGGCAATTTCTCATTGACGTGCCGGTTGTTGTAGTATACCCCAACGGCTTTGAAGCACACCAAAAGCACGTTCAATATCCTTTCGGGCACTTTCTTGTCTCCTTTTAAAGTACGTATATTTTTTCGTCAGTTGTTGCCGTGAAGGATTTGACGAAAGTTGCCCACTGTGGATAATTTCAATCAGCCAAGTAATACCCCTGTTCATACCTAGTTCCATTGACCGTATAAGGTGCTCTTGTGGCATTGTCATTAAGAATGTCGTCGAACAACGGAGACTGGTCTAAAACATTAATATCGTTATTGGCCCCCGCCATCCCAAAAAATGCATGCCAGATCCATAAATATTGAGAAGCAACAACTTCAAGCATAATTGTTGGGTATTTTTTATCACCCCTAGTAAAATGCCCTTGCCAAGCCACTGGACAATTTTTCTATTCCCAGTGCATACAGTCAATGCTACCAAGCATTCTCGAAAAACCATGTTTTTCTTCATGTTTTGATAAAGTTTTGGAATGTCGGCACATGTTGTTTTCTTAAATACTCCGACATAAACAAATCAATAATGCATTTGTTAAAATTATCAAGACATAATTTTGAAGTACTACGCACCCATTTGCAGTATTCATAAATGCATCGGGTGAGGTGACGTACGCCAATTGGCGTATGGCAGACGTACACTTCATTAGAGCACTTAAACTCATTCGACCCGTACAATCGGGTGTTTGCCTAAAGTAAGTAAAATGATCTGGAATATTATCGGAAGTATAAGACTCAATACCTTCAACTATTTGCAGGAATAGTTTCCGGCTCATACGAAATCTTCTACGAAAATTCCGGTTTGAATACTTACAACCTTCAACGAAATAATCGTTGCGCAGACGTTCTTCTGCAATCTCACGTTCACGATATATATGGCTACGAGCATGAGTAGGATGTTGAGATGCTTCTTCTTGTTCCAACTGAAGGTGATACTCGTACGCGGACGCCATAAATTGGAAGTCCTCTTCGTCATCAACGTATGACCAATGCAGAGGAATTTCACCAAATTGATTTGGATCCATTGTGAAAGAACTTGATTCTTGAATAATGGAAGTGTGAGAGGAAGTATATAAACTGTGAATTTGAATTATGGAAGTGTGAAAAAAAATGGTATTTTAGTTGGGTATTTATAGTGGTAAAAAAATGTTTTTGAATTTTTTATTTTTTTAATAAAAACAAGCCGTTTAGGGGGTTTTTTGTAATTTTTTTTAAAACCTAACGGATACTAGCCGTTGAGGGGGTGTTTTTGAGAATTTTTTAATTTTTTTTTAATTTTTTTTATACGCCTTTAACGGGCGTTAGGGGCTTAACGTGCAGGGGCTTAACGTGCAGGGACTTAACATGAAATAACGCGCCTCCTCCAATGAATTAACGCCACTAACGGCGTTATTAGGGGCAAAAACGGCGTTATGCCGTTAACGATGGAGATGCTCTTAGGGTGGTGGCAACGGCGTGTGGTATCACACGGTATGAAACCAAACCGTTCAGCAATACCATTGCTTGGGTTGCGGTTTGGTTCGGTATGGAGGACAATCGGTATGCAATGCCGAATTGGCATAGTGAGGAGCGTGTGTTTTGTTTCAAAATTTTGACCGTTGGTACCATTGATTAATAAAAAAAAAATCCCCTTTATAAATATCAATTCATCCTCCTCACATTTTATTCCAAATCTCATCATTTTTACACAAACAAATCAACTACAACACTCAAAAAAATGTCTTCATCCTCCTCTTCTTTATCCGGTGACGAATTAATTTTTCCCGAAGAGTCTTCCGAACTATTTCAACGGTGATGTAATTTTTGTTTTCTAAGTTTTATGTAATTTTCTTTTAATTATTAATGAAATATTATGTTTTTATTAAATTGTTTAATATAATTATGAATATAAAAAAATAAAATTAAGTGAGGTATGAAATCATGGTTGCCACTAGAAAAGTATGGTGAGGTATGAGATTAGGTGGAATGATATTATTGATGGGTGGTGAGGTATGGGTGAGGTATGAGTGGCATGAATGCCACCACCCTTAGGTATAATGGCTTTGAGTCGGATCCAAGTGGACGTGGCACGACATCATAGCGCCGCCACCTCACGAGACTTTGGCGCTATAACCCACGTTAAACCAATGGCCTGAGCCAAAGAGAAAGACTACAAATTTTTTGATCGCTAGAAGGTCGTTCTAAGAGCATAAGGTATCCTATATACAATAACACGTTATTGGTATGCCACTTCAGCGTCACACCATACACCTCCCAATAACTCACCAATAACTAAAACACCCTCACTCATAACACACCACTAACATGTTATTTGGTCCCACAAAATACCCAACTAAAAATATCCACTCACTCACGATACACTAAAAAAACAAAAAAAACACCAAACATTACAAATGCCTTGAGCCATTGGAATGACTCAAATACCTTTGGCTCACCAATGGCACCAAGTGGTGTTATAGTTTGGCTCACCAATGGCATGAAAAATGAACCTTTGGCATGTTAAAAGCTCCCCATACCTTGTGCTCTAACATTTATATTTCACAATTTTTTTTTAAGTTACATATTTATATATAAGAGTTAATGACATCTAATAACAACGAACTTTCTCAATCACATGTATGTCATAAACCCAATAAAAAACCATGATACTAGGGGTGTTCATGGTTTGGGTAATACCCAAAAAAAATCGAAAACCGAAACCGAACCGAATTAAATATTCGGTTCTCGGTTTTATTATGGTTCTAGCAATCTAAACCGAAAACAGAACCGAAATCTAAATTCAAATAAGTATAAGTATTTTTTTATATATTTATATGAAAAAAAAATTAAAACTCTGTCATACTATAATACATTTTTTAAGCTTAAAAAACAATTGCAAAAAATCTATATAAATAAATGAATAAATAATTAAAATTATGTAATTCGGGTTATTCGGTTCGGTTTTCGGTTATGGGAGTTCGGTTTTAGGTTATTCGGTTAGGTTTAATCAATTTTAATTCGGTTCGGTTCGGTTCGGTTCGGTTCTCGGTTATACCCAGAAAAAAATTAACCAAACTGAATATACCGAACAACCCAATAACCGAACCGATAAACACCCCTACATGATACCAATCAAACTTTGTTGATTTTCGATTAATATCAACAACAACCTGTTTTTTACCTACAAAATCCACGTCAGCTGACACGTAAGTAAAGTGCATTAAATGCAAAAACCTACCATGTAAGTAAATAAAAAAATAAAAGAGAAAAAAATCACGTATGCAATTTAACCGGTGTAGCTGGCTGTCGGTCATGACACGTAAGAAAAAGTATGATATTTAACTAAAATTTGAAAATTTGATGGGTATTGTGGTATTTTTTTTAGGTTCATAACTGATATATGAATATTTGAGAAACTTTGTTGCTATTAAATGTCACAAAAATGATTCATCAAGATAATGCTTTTATTAATAACTTTCTCAGGATGTCGCAATACAAACTCATCATCTTCGTCAAATCCCACTACACCTTCATCCGTAAACTCCATATCTTCAAAACCCCAGTCTAGTCCGTTTGGTAGCTAATATTATGTCAACATATACACCCGAACAATAATATCTTCAACAACAACAATTACTTCAACAACAAACTCAGCATCTTTAACAAAATCCACCACAACCACAAACACAACCCGAACAAGCCCCACAAGAAACCCAAAAAACCAAAAGTTGTCAAAGAAAAGGCAAAAAAAACCCGCGAAACACACTAGAAAGCAACCACCACCACCACAACAACCGAGGGATCCTCTTAGACAAACACTCGTTGGAGGCATGAAGAGGAACTATTATTAGTCGAGTGCTATGTTGTCATTTATGAGGACAACCAAATTGCACCTAACTTCCGGCCACCATCGTACCTTCATCACCTTTGTAACTTTGTATGGCAGAATATGAGAGAAAAACCATTTCGATGATACCCTTAACTTCGATAAATCCATCCAAACTATTGTTGGGGGAGGGGAAAATGCCCATCAGGTGTCTCGACCTATGATTATGGATAAGGGCATCATTTAAGTTACCTCTACAACTTTATAATACATAAGCTTAGATATATGCATTATGTTGGAATTAATAAATCATGACATGCATATTATTAACATAAATCACATAGAGCACGCAACGGAATACTAGAATCAATATGTGTAAATAATTAACCATTATTTAAATCGTAAACGTACATTGTAAGCAATCCACGCGATAACAAAAGATCAAGAATCAAAACCCTAAATATTTAGGGTTTAGTAAAATCGTAGGAACCCTAATACGATTAGGGTTTATGCAAAAATCCAATAGGGATTTACCTATGAGCTTGTACACATGTATTGCTAGCGATTCGATGCGGATGCTAGTTCCTTGAATCACAATAACTGACCAAAACACTCTTGTTATACTCTAGATCAAAGGCAAATCCCAAAGGACTTGTAATTCGGTCGACCTAAGTTTAAGAATGGAGAATAAGAGAAGTTAGGATTAGCTAATGAGATACAAGATTAATCAAGAATGAATATAAGCCTTTGTATTTATACTTGAATAACTTAGAGTCCAAGTTAGGGTATGATTACCCTACCTTAACCCATAAACGATCGGCCCTATGAATCCATTGGGATTCTAGAACCTTCTCGTAGCCAATTTACACTTCTAGTCCTTCCATCTTTTATTTAACGACCGTTAGACTAAACGTCGTTAAGACTAATGATCGTTAGACATTATTGTGAAATAATAATTAAAAACATATCATTTATATTAATTGTTATTCATTGAATCTCATACGCAATATGTGCAATCCCATAGTCTCGTGTTCGAATCCAGTCATACGTATATTAAATATAGTCCATAAACTAACAGCTCCCACTTGGACATATCTTAATATAGGTAATGACATTGGTTAGCGTATAGCAACACGCCAATGCCCCCAAAACGACCCTGAGTGTGATTTCATAGAAAAACCTTTTAATGATTCATCATTATACTTATCCTTTTATTACTAATACCACGTTAAATATGGATATGGATCTTATCATTCAATTTATTTAACTATTCTGTTTCTCTTCATATTCTGATTGAACAAGATTATCAAATCATTTGAACTCATTCCAAATATATCTTGGGTATGGTCATAACATCTTGTCAACCCCATGAGGGGCCCACCAATATTATACTTCAAAACAAATTCGAAAGAACGAATTATCTCTTGACTACGAGCAAAACTCATGAATTTCACAACACTTCTGAAAACACCTCTTATTACTACCAGTTACCGATAGCGTTAGACTACTTTACAGAATTGGGCTACACCCACAAAGATCCATAAAGTACAATCATGTAGTTGGGATCATTCCTATATTCGATCCTTTGAATATCATGTAAGTTTGGCATGACCACCCATCAATATACATAAGTATATTATACCAAACCTCATATTTGTCTGATTGATTGACAACGGACTATTTAGAATAACATGAGTTATACATGGATTTAAATATGAAAATATAGGATAAAATATATTTCAAATAAAAACAAACATACTCAGTACTTTAATTCATTGAAATAATAATTTTTTATTACATCCCTTATCCAAATACTAACCAACAGATCTACATGAAACTACTAGCTAAATGAAGTCCAATGCTATCAGCATGTTGAGTAAGCTTTGCCTTAGGTAAATCCTTCATAAAGGGGTCAGCTAGATTGTCATATGTGTGAACTTTGAGTAGATTGATTTCACCTATTTTGACTTTTTCTCAAACATAGTGATATCGTTGAGGAAAATGTTTGGCGCCCTTCATGACTTCAGGTTCATTGGCGAATGTAATTGCTCCAGAATTATCGCAATACAATTTCATAGGTTCATCATTTGAAGGCATAACTCCGAGCCCTGAAATGAACTTCCTAATCCAAACAGCTTCCATCGCAGCTTCTGAAGCAACTATGTACTCAGCTTCTGTTGCAGACATCACAGTAGTACTTTGCTTTGTGCTCTTCTAGTCTACTGCTCCTCCATTGACTACAAAGACATATCCCGTCTGAGACTTCGTATCATCTTTATCAGTTTTCCAGGATGCATCGCAGAAACCTGTAACATCAAGCTCTACCTCTGGATTTCCACCATACACTAGAAACATATCTCGAGTGGCCCTTAAGTACTTGAGAATGTTCTTAATAGCATTCCAGTGAAGATCACCTGGATTCTGTTGATATCGACTGGTGATATTATGTACAAATGCCACATCCGGTCTTGTGCATCTTACTGCATACATGATAGATTCTATGGCTGAAGCATAAAGAACCTTCTTCATGCGTGCCACCTCAACGGGTGTTGAAACACAATCTTTGCTACTTAAGCCATGTTCTATTTGAATTGGAAGATATCCTTTTTTGGAATCTTGCATCGTGAATCTCTTCAAGATTTTATCAATGTAAGCACTCTGACTTAATCCAATCAACCGCCTATATCTATCTCTGTAGATCTTGATTCTAATGATGTATGCTGCTTCTCCTAAATCCTTCATATAAATACATCTTCCAAGATAGGATTTAACCTCTTGTAAATTTGGAATGTGCTTTCCCATAATCAATATGTCATTGACATACAGGATAAGGAAAGTAACATTACTCTCACTAGCCTTATGGTATACACATGGCTCATCAAGATTACGAAACCAAACTTCTTGATTTACTCATCAAATATCTTATTCCTTTGCCTTGATGTCTGTTTTAATCCATAAATGGATCTTTGAAGTTTGCATACTTGCTTTGGAAATTATAGATTCACAAACCCTTCAGGCTGCGCCATATAGATATCTTCATCTAGGCGACCATTCAATAAGGCGGCTTTGACATCCATCTGCTATGGCTATAAGAATTCTAATTACTCAAATGTCTGCTATAGGAGAAAAAGTATCCTAGTAGTTAACCCCGTAGGTTTGAGTAAAGCATTAGCTACCATACGAGTCTTATAGGTGTGCACTTTGAAATCCATGTCAATCTTCTTCTTGAAGAGCCACTTACTTCCAACGACTCTAACGTTAGGAGGAAGGTCTACTTCAATCCAGACATCATTATCTATCATGGATTGCATCTCTTCATTCATTGTTCCTTTCCATTTGTCCTTTTCAGGATCAGCCATGGCAACCTTATAGTTAACGGGTTCTCCAAGATCCCAAACTATATTCCTCAACCTCTACATTAAGACAAAGACGTTCAGGAGCAGGTATAGTCCTTTCAGACCTACGAATGGGAGTAACTTAAGGTAGAAGTGCAAGATTTTCAAGCTCCACATGAAGTTGGCTAGTGTTTTTGAAAGGTGATGTATCTTCTTGATCATCTTTCAAATCTTAAAATCTCCCACTGAATTCTTGAGATATGATATTCCTTTCAAGGAAATATCCTTACCTAGCCACAATGACTTTGTTTTCAGGTAGGAAGTAAACATAGTAACCCATTGTTTCCTTTAAGTATCCTATGAATATACACTATGATCTCTGCTGGAGTTTATCAGCTGAGCCACGTTTAACTAACGCCTCATAACCCCAGACCTTTAAGTAAGACAAGTTGGGAGCTTTTCCATACCATAACTCGTATGGAGTCTTATCAACCTTCTTAGTTGGAACCATATTTAGAATGCGAACAGCAGGTTCCAAAGCATAATCCCAAAAGGATAATGAAAGAGTTGTCAGATTAAACATTGATCGTACCATATCTAGAAATGTATGGTTTCTTCTCTCCGATACACCATTTTGTTGTGGTGTATATGGAGATGTGAACGGCTGGATAATTCCACACTCTTTAAGTTGCAATTCCACCTCTATCGGATCAAAGAGCCTTAATCTTCTTTATAAGTTGCAATTCTACTTCATTTCTGAAAATCTTAAATGTTTCAAACACTTCATGTTTATGTTTAATTAAATAAACATAACCATAACGACTGAAATCATCTTTGAAGGTTAAGAAGTAGTTGGCACCTTTCTTTGACACATGTCTAAGTAGTCCACATACGTCTTTATGTAACACTCCAAGAAGATCTGAAGCCCTTTTGGTTTGATGCGAAAAAGGTTTCCTTGACCCCAGATATACAAGATTCTCATTATCAAATGATTCATCATTGATATGTTGCAAGAGCCCATCGTGGTGCAACTTTTCCATGCGTTTCTTGCCTATGTGAGCAAGTCGACAATGCCAAAGATAAGTAGAATCAATGTCAGACTTGATTCTCTTATTAGTGATGCTAAAAACAGAATTATTAGTATCATTCACAATACCATGCATATCAATTTCAAATACTCCATTTACAGGAATTGCATTAAAGTAAAAAAACACTATTTAAAGAAATTTGTGGAAAACTAGAAGGGGGGTTGAATAGTTTTACCAATTTAAAACTTCCTTTTAAATATTTAGATCGACTTCTTCAAAAGGTGAAGATCGGTGGGATCACCCTGGTCCCATGCATCCTAAGGATACCAACCGGACCCTCCCAAGGACTGGCTGAGCAATGAGCACATGTCAGTGGTACATTACTTATCGAGGAGGTGGGCTTTGAACCCTGGCCATTTTCTTCAATAGGCCCCTCGCTGACCAGTCAATCTGAGCATTTACGGTGGGGGGATGGTACCAAATGATCTTTTGTGCCATGGAAGAGGTTTGAACCCGGGTCTATTGACCCAAGCCCAAAGCTCTTACCAATGGACTAAAGCATCATTGGTAATATTTAGATCGACTTATGTCAATCTATTTAGATGTGTATGTTGGATGTTGATAGATAGATATATAAAAATGTAATGAAAGATAAAGAGCAAGAAGCACATAACCACGACACGAGTATTTATAGTGGTTTGGCTACAAGGAGACCTTCCTTGCCCTACTCCACTCCCCGAGTCACCTACTCGAGAGTTCGTAATCACTACACAAACTCCTTATGGCGGAGAAGCCTTCACAACGTCGCCTACTCTTTTGGTTTGCTAGGCTAACCACCGGGTTCTTTCACACCAAGGTGAACCACACCTACCACAACGTCGCCTACCCTTTATCCAGTACTAGGCTAAGTACCTAGTTCCATTACAATGGAGGACCTACTACCCAACACAACACGACACCTAATCTCAAGGAGACCCATTCCTTATTACAACACCATCAAGGATATCACCATCCTTGGAAACAAACTAATACTATATGTATAACGATATACCTCATCGATTATACGACAACTGCATTCTTCACTAATGCCACTTGATTTGATTCTTAGGCATTCTTCACCAATGCCTTTGACACAACGCTTGGCACCTTTCTATAATGCCTTCGATCTGACACCTTTAGCATTCTTCACTAATGCTTTTGACACGGACGTTAAGCACCTTTCACTAATGCTTTCGTCTTGACTCTTTCGGCATCCTTCACTAATGCCTTCAACACACCACATCTATGGGGGAAGAAAGAACTATCAACAAGAGAACCTCAGTTGTCTTGATGATGACGAAGCATGGCAACTCATAGACTTGAGCTTGCTCGACTTAAAGAAGTGGTGATCTCGCCTTTAAGAGGAACCTAGAGAATCACACAAAAACAAAAGACAAACTACATAAAAAGATCCATTAGGATCAGTGGTTAGAGAGTTACAATACTTGAGAAAATTATGTGTAAGAGTGGCAAGCCAAAAGGAAGACATGGCTCACTATTTATAGAGGAGAAATGCTTACTGTTAATACAAATAAGCCGTTAAAACGTTTATTTATATTTTACGATCTTCTAATGTTTTGTCGATAACAAACGTAAAATCATTTTAACGAAACAAATAAAATACGTAAATAGTTTGAGTCAATAGTTTTCTAACACACTTACGTATTTACATAAAACACTAAAACAAGTATAAGTGATTTTATGATTTAGATATGTACAACAACTAGTGTTTACATATTGGGTTAACATATACTTAAACTAAGTAAACTAAAATGGGTAAAAACAAGTATATACTAAATGGGTAAAAACTAACAAATGGTATTGACCCATAACCCATGGTTTTATATATACCACTTAAACAAGTTCATTGTATCCTTGAGATACATTGTATCTAGAAAGAAAACCATGGATCAACCCATAACCCATGACCCATGACCCATAACCAAAAAATACCCATGAGCAAAGAGGAGCGTTCCAAGGATCCCTGGCTTTGTGCTAGCCGGATCCCTTGTGGGAGGGATCCGCGGGATCCGGGGAACAGTAGAGAAATTCCTCTATAAATAGAGAGTCATTTCTTCATTTCTACTTATCTTTTTACACACATACTTCCCCAAGTATTATAACCCTCTAACCTCAGATCCAAGTGATCTAAGTAGTTTGTCTTTTGTTTTTGTTTGATTCTCTAGGTTCCTCTTAAAGGCGAGATCACCACTTCTTGAAGACGAGCAAGCTCTTGTTGATAGTTCTTTCTTTCTCCATAGATGTTGGGTTGAAGGCATTAGTGAAGGATGCCAAAAGTGTCAAGATGAAAGCATTAGAGAAAGGTGCTTATCGTCCATGTCAAAGCATTAGTGAAGAATGCTAAAGGTGTCAAAATAAAGGCATTATTGAAGGGTGCCAAGCGTTGTGTCAAAGGCATTAGTGAAGGATGCCGAAGAATCAAATCAAGTAGCATTTGGGAAGAATGCCTAGGTCGTATAATCGATGAGTTGCATCGTTATACATATAATATTTGTTTATTTCAAGGATGATATCCTTGATGGTGTTGTAACAAGGACTGGATCTCTTTGACATTAGGTGTTGTGTTGTGAAGGGTAGTAGTTCCTCCATAGTAATGGAACTAGGTGCTTAGCCTAGTACCTAATAAAGGGTAGGCGACGTTGTGATAGGATTAGTTCTCCTTGGTGTGAAAGAACTCGGTGGTTAGCCTAGCACCGTATAAAGGATAGGCGACGTTGTGTTAGGTGTGGTTCGCCTTGGTGTGAAGGAACTCGGTATTTAGCTTTGTACCGGAAAAAGGTTAAGCGACATTGTGAAGGCTTCTCCGCCATAAGGATTTGGTGTAGTGCTTACGAACTCTCGAGTAGGTGACTCGGGGAGTGGAGTAGGGCAAGGAAGGTTTTCTTGTAGCTGAACCACTATAAATACTTGTGTCGTGGTGATGTGCTTCTTACTCTTTATCTTTCATTACACGTTTGTATATCTATCTATCAACATCCAACATAAAACAACCAAATAGATTGACATAAGTCGATCTAAATATTTAAAAGAGATTTTTAAATTGGTAAAACTATTCAACCCCCCCTTCTAGTTTTCCACAATTGGCATCAGAGCTTCGTTACCAAGTTTCTTAAAGTATGTTGTACTTTAAAGACTTGATACGATCCATGTATGTTTGAAAACTACAAAGAAGGATTTTTTTAAGGTCATATTTTCTTTCAAATCATTTTGTTGGACAATGATAGAATGCTCTAACATTTCTTTTGTTAAGCATTGTCCATACTTGGATTTGGAGTTACCAAGATCATAAAGAATCTATCTAAATATTTATTTTCGCAAAAAGAATGTTTAGTACTCTCACAACATAAATCTGGAGATTCCAAGAAAATCACAAAAACATCTAAATACTTCTTTTCTTAAAAAGAATATTTAGCAAAGGTATGATCGTTAATTACTTACTTTTATTTTTATTATTAAAATCTTAGTTGTATGATTCATTAGTAATTGTTCAAGTGGTTATTCATATTATAGTCACCATCAAAATAGTATTCTTCGACTAATTTGCATAGACTACATTACCAACTCGTTATAACGATTTCTTGGTTATTCGATAACCTCAATCATTAGTCATCACAAAGGATTTATTGACACTTCATCTATATCAATAAATATCCATGTGAAACTTCTTATATTATGATAAAATGGGATTTTATTATAATGTTTGAAAAGGTTCCCAAGAATTATGACTAATTCTTAAAAAGGGAACCTCATCTAATAGGAATAGTATTAAATCTTCAAAACCACAAACCACAAGTTTTAAAGCCTTAAAATTAAAACACTGGCGTTTTAGAACTCCCAAACCAAAGTTATCAAGGAATGTTTGAGCTGACTTTTGCTGTCATGCCGGATCCCTTCGTTTATACTAGCCGGATCCCAAATGAGAGGGATCCGCGGGATCCGTGTAACAGAAGACAATATATGCTCAAGAATGATCAATGTGGATGTTCCACAATTATACTCACCTCAAAGACTCACGAACAAAAACTCAGGTACTGTTCATAGGAGCAATTTGATCATTCCTCTCAAGTTTAACAATCACTTGTGTAAGTACAATCTTCACTACATTGTTAATTTAATTCCTTGATTTCTATGATTACAATTTCTTCATCTTTAAGAGTTGGGTTCAAATGGGTTTACCATAATTTGTCACCACATTGCTTTCTAAGATAATCTAAATCAAAGAATTAACATTGTTAATACAAATTAAACACATTTCTTGAACTCAACAAAGATGATGAGAGAAAAATTGTGATCAAACCCTCTAGGTTACTATTCACAATTAACACCACATTGTGGTTGTGTTGTTTAGGAACATCATGCCAAGCAACAAGCAATAAGATTACCAAGACACCGCTCACTACATACCCATGTACCATAGGAAAAATGGATTAAGTCCAGACGATAGGAAAGCCTTTAAGTTACTTGAAAGGAGACTCTTTCATGAAGGTAGAGTTGTTGATCCTTCATTTCTTGCAAATACCGACATGAGGGAAGTATTTGGAACTATTGGGTTTGATTGTTTATTGGATATAAATGAGCAAATTTGCTCGGTCTTTGTGCTTGAGTTCTATAAGACTATGGGTATAATTAGAAATGATGATGGGTCCATCTCAATTGAATTCACCATAAATGAACATGAGTACACTCTTTTACTTGAGGAGCTTGGAAGAATAATAGGGGTTCCATATGATGGTGTTTGCATGTATTCTAATTAGTGGTCGTTGGAGGAGATACACTCTATGGTTGATCATCACGACATTTATCACGCAACAATCCCGGAAGCAACCACGATAAGGGACACCGTGTTTATGCCAAGAGTATCCCCAACAAGGGTTACTAGGAAGTCGAAAGTGATCTATAGGGATCCTTCCCAAATGGAGCTCGAGATGTACCGTGTATAGAAAATGGGAAGATGTGATAAGGGGAGAATGTGGTGTGTCTAGTAGGAAACAAGGATCACCCCAACGCATGTCTAACCTTCATGATCTATTTTCTAGTGACCGAGACTCGCTTCAACATTGCCTACTACATGGTCAAAAGAATGGCAAGTGTAAGAAGCATGGACAAGATGGTGCTCCCATATGCAATGCTCCTAACCCGTCTTGCTAAATTTATCTTTGTATTAGATCCTTCTCCACAAACCTATGACCATAGTGTTTGCAACAAGGTTATGGTACCATTGACCGAGGGAAGAACCACGAGGTTTATGGTAGATGGCAGAAGGCACCCACCCACCCAGTTCCTCGGAAGAAGGGAGACCAAGAGAAGGTGAAGGAAGTAGCAACCCACTCGGAAATACCGAACTCGACCCCTTGGAGTATATCAATCAATTGCCGGATGTTCCCGGTGCATCACCCGAATGGCAACAAACCAAGGGAATCTTCAAGTGCTTTGCTAATTTCTTGAAGAAAAAGGGAGAATGGAGGACCGGGTGTGAAGACGAGATGGGAAGGAGAAGAGAGGTAAGGTCTTAGGACTCAAGTGTATGATGAACAATTTCAAACAATGGTTTGTAACACTTTAAACTATGCTCGTAGTATGTAGGTATCGCCATATCTTGGCACTAAACAACTCTAACTTAGGTATATGAAAAATGAGATTTCTGACCCTTGAGTGGTCGTCGTCACTCATTCTAGGAATTTCAGCTCTTCCTATTTTGCTATACATTATAGTAGTTGTGTTCCTGCATTTAGTTCCCATAGAAACAACTAGGGGGAGCATTTACTAAGAAGTGCAAAATTGCACATTTTCTGAAAGCCTTCGATCTGCAGATGGCGGATCCCACATTTGAACTAGCGGATCCCTCCCGAAGGGAACCGTGGGATCCGTATGTGTGAGCATACTGATTTGCCTACATCAAAATAGTCTACTATATCACCTCACATGAGTCAAACATAAGATACTAGAGCCAACTAAGTCTTCCTCAAATAGTTGATAACCTCACTCTCATCCATAGCTTAACTAGAATATATTTTCGAAATATTTTTGATTTATCAACTAGTCAAAACTCACCATAATTCTGCTCCAACACTCACACATTATCTATCACGTTTGATAGCACTTAGTTTGGTCTATCCTTCAATTTTAGCAAATTGATCTCAATCATCTTTGACTTAAAATTAGGCTCAAAAATAGTTTTTCATTTCTTTTTATTTTCAAAGATTTAAGTAAATTCCTCTTAGGACATCATCTGACTTCTAGGATTTGGTTACCACCATTTCTCCACATCAAATTAAATGATATCCTTGTCAAACATATAGTTAGACTACCCAAAGTCAATCTTCTTGCCCAAAACCATCATTAAGCACCATCACTTATTATGGTTGAAGATTTGAGATATCCAACAGCTAAAGACTTCAAAATTAAGTCAAAACCTCGAAATCCATTGATAATAAACCTTAGAAAAGCATAATCATTTCACCTAAAACACATGCGACAGTAGGATCCACGGTATTTAACCGAGACGGATCCCTGTGAGAAGGATCCGCGGGATCGTAGTGCGAAAGCCTCAATCGACTTCCATATTCAATTCTAAGTCATCTTTTGGTTCTCTAACCACTTTTAGCATTCATTTATTATCCTCCTAGAGTTGATCAAAACCTTAAGAGCATGCTTAGTCCTCTAAGTGGCCAAGAATTTAATTTCCTAATTCAAATTATCCTTTATAAACCAAACAACCTTAGGTTTAATGCACCATCCTCACTCACCTTTCAAAAATCAGCAATTAGAAGCTCACATTAGCATCATCATCACCATGACTAAGACTCTTAGCAACAACTCCTCAACCTTAGGATCATCCAAAAGAAAGGGTCAAATGATCGATGAAATCTCTTCCAGAAACATCCCCATTAGAGATAATGATACTAGAACCCCATCTCATCAAACTCATCCAACAAAGGCTAAGAGAACCGCAAGGATTAGCATCAAACCTTTTGGACTAGAGAAAGGATCCTCTAGCTCAAAACCAAACTTACTAGTTCTAGCAAGCCATCAAAACCATCATTCATTGAGCATGGACTACACTCCTTGAATGAGCCTCTCCCTCACCCAAACATCTATTCATTATTTCATTCACCACCAAAAACCTCCCATTCACCAACCTTTTCATTTAATAGGGAACCACCAACATAACCACTAGCCCATCATGGGAGACAAGGAATAATCTTGATCATATGGAAGAAGTTCCATTACCACCCTTATTTTTAGAACCTCATCCTACTTCTCAAAATGAAGACCCACAATTACACATAGAACCTCCTCAAAATATCCATTTTCCTCGGGGTCCAAACCAAGACAATAATTGTCCAAATTGTCTAGACACTCAAGGACTTGTTCAAGAAGCACAAAATGAGATACATTTCATGTTTAATCATCTTCTTGCAAAGTTGGATCAAATCATCAAGTCCACTCATCCCTAGACTCAAGCACATTGTTGCATTTTATGTCTAGCAACTAGTTAGTATTAAGTGGTACTTGTATGTCCTATTTCATTCTCTTAGTTTTAGAGATTTGTTTGGTTATCTCTTGTTTTATCGAATGAATATTTATATGCTATGATTACTTTGTGCGCTGTGCTTGTTATTTCACACATATATCATCTCTTTATTAGCATTGTTTGACACATCTTCACTGCTGAAGAAACTGTCACCAGATGGCCGGATCCCTCCAAAATGCCTAGACGGATCCCTCCAAAAAGGGAACTGTGGGATCCGTGGTACAGAAGCACAAATTTCTACTAACTTGAGTTTTATTTGCAGGAAATTATGCACTATACTCTTGTTTTTCTAACCTTTACTTTGTAGATTTTCTAAATACACATGAAGATTTTGACACCATAAAGCTAGGGGGAGCTTTGTGTCAAACGGTATTGCAAAAACATTTGCAACTTAATCCACTTTTGGATTATACTTCATGACACCCCATTGCAACTTTGCAATCTTCAAGGGGGAGCACGTTGTCGTCATTTATACGAACCATTTGCAAACATACTTGCAAACACAATTAGTTTATTTTACGTTATGTCCTTGACGTCCTCTCAAAGGGATGGACTCGTCAAGGGGGAGTTAAGACGAGTACCATTTCCGTCACTTGCTCTCTTTACATTTTCTTTTACATATTTTTTTCTTATAAAAATTGTGTTAGTTTCTTTTAAACACTTTTTGTTTCGACGACAAGGGGGAGAAGAAAGTAAAAACTACCAATTCAAATTTTCTACGAATTTTAGTTTTTCTTAAAATAATTTTATGTTTTGTCATCAACAAAAAGGGGGAGATTGTTAATACAAATAAGCCGTAAAAACGTTTATTTATATTTTACGATCTTCTAATGTTTTGTCGATAACAAACGTAAAATCATATTAACAAAACAAATAAAAATCATTATATAGTTGAAGTCAATAGTTTCCTAACACACTTACGCATTTACATAAAACACTAAAACAAGTATAAGTGATTTTATGATTTAGATATGTACAACAACTAGTGTTTACATATTGGGTTAACATATACTTAAACTAAGTATACTAAAATGGGTAAAAACAAGTATATACTAAATGGGTAAAACTAGCAAATGGTATTGACCCATAACCCATGGTTTTATATATACCACTAAAACAAGTTCATTGTATCCTTGAGATATATTGTATCTAGAAAACCATGGATCAACCCATAACCCATGACCCATGACCCATAACCAAAAATACCCATGGGCAAAGAGAAGCATTCCACGGATCCACGGCTTTGTGCTAGCGGATCCCTTGTGGGACGTATCCGGGATCGAATGCTGATAGAAATTCCTTTATAAATTGAGAGCCATTTCTTCCTTTCTACTTATCTTTTCACACACATACTTCCCCAAGTATTATAACCCTCTAACCTCGGATCCAAGTGATCTATGTAGTTTGTCTTTGTTTTTGTGTGATTCTCTAGGTTCCTCTTAAAGGCGAGATCACCACTTCTTGAAAGAGCCGAGCGGCGCAAGTCCATGAGTTACCATGCTTAAAATTAAGTGGTTGTTGTAACAAGGAGTGGATCTCCTTATGACATTGCAGGTGTTGTGTTGTGAAGGGGTAGTAGTTCCTCCATATTGTGGAACTAGGTGCTTAGCCTGAGTACCGAATAAAAGGGTAAGCGGCGTTGTGATAGGATTGGATTCTCCTTGGTGTGAAATAACTTTCGGTGGTTAGCCTAGCACCGTATAAAGAGGGTAAGCGGCGTTGTGTTAGGGTGTGGTTAAGCCTTGGTGTGAAGGAACTTCGATTGTTGCTTTGTACGGAAAGGTTAGCGCGGCGTTGTGAAGGCTTCTCCGCATAAGGAGTTGGTGTAGTGCTACGAACTCTCAAGTAGGTGACTCGAGTGGAGTAGGGCAAGGAAGGAAGGTGTCCATGTAGCCGAACCACTATAAATAACTTGTGTTGTGGTGATGTGCTTCTTACTTTTATCTTTCATTACACGTTTATATATCTATCTATCAACGTCCAACATAAAACAACCAAATAGATTGACATAAGTCGATCTAAATATTTAAAAGAGATTTTTAAATTGGTAAAACTATTCAACCCCCCCTTCTAGTTTTCCACACTTACTGTTCCCCGGATCCTACGGATCCCTCCCACAAGGGATCCGTCTAGCGTAAAGCTAGGGATCCATGGGACGCTCCTCTTTGCCCATGGGTATTTTGGTTATGGGTCATGGGTTATGGGTTATGGGTTGATCCATGGGTCTTTTACTAGATACAATGTATCTCATGAGTGCAATGTACCTAGTCAAATGGGTATGGGTCAATACCATGGGTTATGGATTTTTCCATGGGTTGTAGTTTTTACCCATTTATATGATATATACTAGTTGTGTATATATTTTGCCCAATATGTAAACACTAGTTATTGTACATATATATTACTAAATCATAAAATCACTTATACTTGTTTTAGTGTTTTATGTGAAAACGTAAGTGTGTTAGAAAACTATTGACTCAAACTAATTACGTATTTTATTTGTTTCGTTAAAATCATTTTACGTTTTTTATCAACAAAACATTAGAAGATCGTAAAATATAAATAAACATTTTTACGGCTTATTTGTATTAACAATCTACCCCTTTTTGTTGATGACAAAACATAAAATTATTTTAAGGAAAAACTAAAATTCGTAAAAAGTTCGAATTGGAGTTTTTACTCTCTTCTCCCCCTTTTTGTCGAAACAAAAAGAGTGTCGAAAAGAAACTAACACATTGTTTTAAGAAAAAACATGTAAAAAGAAAAGATGTAAAGAGAGCAAGTGACGGGAATGGTTCTCGTCTTAACTCCCCTTTGACGAGTCCATCCCTTTGTGAGGGCGTCATGTAAAAATATAAACTAACAAGCTAACGAATTGCAATTTTGTTTGAAAATGGTTTCGTCCTTGTGACGAAAATGCTCCCCCTTGAAGATTGCAACGTTGCAATAGGGTGTTATGAAGTATAATCCAAATAAGGATTATGTTGCAAATGGCTTTGCAATATGGTTTGACACAAAGATCCCCTTAGCTTTATGGTGTCAATTTCTTCATGTGTATTTTGAAAATCTACAAAATAGAGGTTAGAGAATGAGAGTATAGTGCATAATTTCCTGCAAATAAGACTCAAGTTAGTAGAAAATTGTTCTTCTGTACCCACGGATCCCACGGTTCCCTTTGTGGAGGGATCCGTCTAGGCATTTTGGAGGGATCCATTTGTCTGGTGACAGGTTATTCAGCAGAGGTGATATATCAAGCAATGCTAAGTATAAGATCAAGATATATATACAAACAACAAACATATACTCAGAGAAATATGGCAGACAAGTTATCATTCAATAAAACAACGAGACAATCAACAAATCTCTAAAACTAAGAGAATAATTTAGCCATTCATTTTCTACTAATAAGTTACTAAAGCCTAGAATGCAACAAAGTGCTCGAGTCTAAGGATGAGTAGACTTGTTGATTTGGTCCAATCTTTCAAGAAGATGATTAAACATGAAATGTAACTCATTTCGTACTTCTTGAACAAGTCCTTGGGTGATTAGACAATTTGGGCAATTATTGTCTTGATTGGGAACCGGAGGAAAATGGATGTTTTGAGGCTCTGAATGATTGTGGGATTTCATTTTGAGGTGTGGGATGAGGTTCTACTAAAGGTGATGATGGTGGTAGTGGAAATTCCTCCATATGATCATGTCCATGATTGTTCCTTGTTTCCCATGATGGACTATTCGGTGTTGTGGGTGGTTCCCTATTTAACGAGAAAGTTGGTGAGTGGGAGGTTCTTGGTGATGAATGCTCTAATGAATAGAGATTTGGGTGAGGAAGAGGCTCGTTAAATCTATGCTCAAAGAATTAGGATTTAGACGGCTTGCTAGAGTTAGCTATGTTTGGTTTTGAACTACATGCCCCTTTCTCTAGTCCAAAAGGTTTGATGCTAATCCTTGCGGTTCTCCTAGCAATTGTTGAATGAGTTTGTTGAGGTGGGATTCTAGCATTGTTATCTCTTACGGGAGATGATTCGGTGGATGAAATCTCATGAATCATGTGACCCTTTCTTTTGGATTTGCCTTTGGTTGAAAAGTTGTTGCTAAGTGCTTTGGTCATGGTGATGGTAAAGATGCAATATAAGCTTCTAATCATTGTCTTTTGAGAGCTAGGTGAGAGTGATGATTTAACCTTAGGAGTGTTTGGTTTATAAAGGATGATTTTGAATTAGTGAATTAAATTCTTGGCCACTAAGAGGATTAAGCATGCACTTAGGATATTGATCAGCTCTAGGGAGATAATAAATGTAAGCTAAAAGTGGTTAGATAACCAAAAGTTGGCTAAAAATTGAGGAGGGAAGCTGATTAAAGCTTTTCTGCAGACCACGGATCCGGGATCCCTCTCACCGAGGATCCATTTGGTTATAAAACAGGGATCGTCTGTCGACAGATTCTATGTGAAATATTTATTCTTTTTTAAAGGTCTAGTACTTATGTATCTCGAGGTTTTGACTTAATTTGGAAGTCTTGAGTGGTGGATGTCTTAAATGCTCAACCATAAGGGGTGATGGTGCTTAATGATGGTTTTAGGTAGGAAAGTTCACTTTAGGTTGTCTAACTAAGTGCTTGAGAAAGATATCATTTGAGTTGAGATGAAAAGATGGTGGAATTTAGTCCTAGAGGTCAGATGAAGCCTTAAGAGAAATTTACTAAAATCTTAAAAAAAGAAAGAAAAAATGAAAAACTAGTTTTGAGCCTAATTTTGAGTCAAAAGTGATTAAATACAATTTGCTAAAATTGATGGATATATCAAACTAAGTGTTATGAGATGTGATAAATAATGTGTGAGCGTTAGAGTGGAAATATGGTGAGTTTTGATGAGTTGATAAATCAAAAACACTTTGAATTATATCCTAAGTAAGCCATGGGTGAGTGTGAGGCTTTCAAATATTTGAGGAAGACTTAGTTGGCTCTAATGTCTTATGTTTCACTAGTGTGAGGTGATCTAGTGAGCTATTTTGATGTAAGCAAGTCTGTATTGCTCATCTGTAGTCACGGATCCCACGGTTCCCTTCTGGGAGGGATCCGGCTAGTTATAATTCTGGGATCCGCCTACTGCAGATCAGAAGGCTTTCAGCAAATGTGCCATTTTGCATTCTAAAGCAAGTGATTCTCTTATTTATTTCTATAAGGACTAAAAGCATGAACATATCAAGTATAACGCATAGCAAATGTGGGACAACTAAAAGTTCCTAAAAATGAGTGACGATGACTACTTGAATATTTTCAAGGAGTCGTAAAATCTCATTCTACGTGTTCCTAAGTTAGGATTGTTTAGTGCCAAGTTATGGCAAGACCTACATGCTACATCCTATTCTACATAAGTATTGTTTAAGTGTTACAACCCATTGTTTGAAATTGTTTTTCACAAACTTTAGGTCCTTATGACCTTACCTTCCTTCTCCCGTCTTCACCTATCCTCCACTCTTTATCACACCATCTCTACTTCTTTTTCTTCAAGAAGTTGGCGAAGCACTTGAAGATTCCTTTGGTTTGTTGCCATTCGGGTGCTGCACTAGGAACGTCCAGCAATTGGTTGATGTAGTCCATGGGGTCGAGATCGGTATTTCCGAGTGGGTTGCTACTACCTTCACCTTCTCTTTGCCTCTCCCTTTCATTCGAGGAATCCGTGGGTGGGTGAGGCCTTTTGCCTTCCACCATAAACCTTGTAGTTCTACCCTCGGTTAGTGGTACCATAACTTTGTTGCAATAGCTATGATCAAAGGATTGCGAAGAAGGATCTAATGCAAAGATGAATTTAGCAAGACGGGTTAGGAGCATTGCATACAGGGAGCTTTTGTCCATGCTTCTTACACTTTCCATTCTCTTTCATGTAGTAGGCAAGGTTAAAGCCGGTCTGGTCACTAGGCAATAGATCATGAAACTTAGACATGCTTTGAGGTGATCCTTGTTTCCTACTAGGCACAACGCATTCTCCCTCACCATATTTTCCCATTTCCTATACAATGCGTACATCTCGGAGAGCTCCATTTGGAAAGGATCCCTATAGATCACTTTCGAATTCCTAGTAACCCTTGATGGGGATGCTCTTGGCATGAACACGGTGTCCCTCACCGTGGTTGCTTCTGGGATTAACATGTGGTAGATTTCGTGATTATCAACCATAGTGTGTAACTCTTCCAAAGACCACTCATTAGAATACATGCAAACACCTTGATATGGAACCCCTGTTATTCTTCCAAGCTCTACAAGCGAAAGGGTGTACTCATGCTCATTTATGATGAAGACAATCAAGGTGGACCCATCATCATTTCTAACAATCCCCATTGTCTTGTAGAACTCGAGTACAAAAACCGGGCAAATTTGTTCGTTTATGTCCAATAAACAATCAAACCCAATAGCTCCAAAAACTTCTCTTATGTCGGTATTGGGAAGAAATGATGGTTCTACTACTCGACCTTCGTGAAAGAGTCTCTTTTCGAGCATTTTAAAAGCTTTCCTATCTTCGGGACTAAGTCCATCTTTTCTATGGTACATTGGTATTTAATGAGCGGTATCTTGGTAGTCTTGTTGTCGGTTGCTTGGCATGATTTTTCCTAAACAACATAACCACAATGTGGTGTTAATTATGAATAGTAACCTAGAGGGTTTGATTACAATTTTGCTCAAATCATTTTTATTGAATTCATGAAATGAGTTTAATTTGTATTAACAATATTGATTATTTGATTTGGATTATCTTAGAAAACAATGTGGTAAAAAATTATCATAAACCCATTTGAACCCAACTTCTGAAAATGAAGAAATTGTAATCCTAGTAATCAAGGAATCAAATTAACAATGTAGTGAAGATTATACTTACACAAGTGATTGTTATGCTTGAGAGAAATGATCAAATTGCTCCTTTGAACAGTAGTTGTGTTCTTGTTCGTGAGTCTTTGAAGGGAAAATAATTGTGGAACATCCACAGTGATCATTACTAACTTATGTTGTCTAATTTTGCACGGATCCCGCGGATCCCTCTCATTTGGGATCCGGCTAGTTTAAACTCAGCGATCCGGTTTGACAGCAAAAAATCAGTTTAAGCATTCCTTGATAACTTTGGTTTGGGAGTTCTAAAATGCCTAGAGTTTGATGTTTAAGCTCTATAACTTGTGATTTGAGTTTTAGACGGTTTTAATACTAATCATATTTGACGTGGTCCCCTTTTAAAGAATTAGTCACAATTCTTGGGAGGTTTATTGAAGATTATGATAAAATCCCATTTTATCATAATATAAGAAGTTTTACATGGAAATTCATTGACATAGATGAAGTGTCAATAATTCCTTTGTGAAAAATAATGATTGAGGCTATCGAATAGCTAAGATATCATTATTACAAGTTATTAGTGTAGTCTATATAAATCAATCGAAGAATACTATTCTTGATTATTGCTTTAATATAGATAACTTCTTAAGTAATTACTAATAGAGATTAATTATGCAACTAAGATTCTAACAATAAAAACAGGTGTAAATTATTTAACGATCATACCTTTGCTAAATATTCTTCTTAAGGGAAGAAGTGTTTAGAGCAGATGTTTAGTGATCTTCTTGGAATCTCCAGATCCATGTGTGAGAAGAACAATGCTAAACATTCTTTTCACGAAAATAAATATTTAGATAGCTTCTTCATGATCTTCTTGATATGCCCAAATCCAAGTATGGAGAATACTTAACAAGGAGAGTGTTAGATCATTCTATCATTGTCCAACAACAAACACTATAATGATTTTCAAAAAACATTACTTGAAAAAAAATCCTTCTTTGTAGAACATACTGTATCAAGTTTTTAAAGTACAATATACTCTAAGAAACACAGTAACAAGCTCTGATGCCAATGAAAACTAGAAGGGGGGGTTGAATAGTTTTACCAATTTAAAACTTCCTTTTAAATATTTAGATCGACTTATGTCAATATATTTAGATGTGTATGTTGGACGTTGATAGATAGATATATAATAATGTAATGAAAGATAAAGAGTAAGAAGCACATAACTACGACACGAGTATTTATAGTGGTTCGGCTACAAGGACACCTTCCTTGCCCTACTCCACTCCCCGAGTCACCTACTCGAGAGTTCGTAATCACTACACGACACCAACTCCTTATGGCGGAGAAGCCTTCACAACGTCGCCTACTCTTTTTCTAGTACTAGGCTAACCACCAGGTTCTTTCACACCAAGGTGAACCACACCTACCACAACGTCGCCTACCCTTTATCCGGTACTAGGCTAAGTACCTAGTTCCATTAAAATGGAGGAACTACTACCCAACACAACACGACACCAAATCTCAAGGAGACCCATTCCTTATTACAACACCATCAAGGATATCACCATCCTTGGAAACAAACTAATACTATATGTATAATGATGCACCTCATCGATTATATGACCTTGGCATTCTTCACTAATGCCACTTGATTTGATTCCTAGGCATTCTTCACCAATGCCTTTGACACAACGCTTGGCACCTTTCACTAATGCCTTCGTCTTGACACCTTTAGCATTCTTCACTAATGCTTTTGACACGGACGTTAAGCACCTTTCACTGATGCTTTCGTCTTGACTCTTTCGGCATCCTTCACTAATGCCTTCAACACACCACATCTATAGAGGAAGAAAGAACTATCAACAAGAGAACCTCAGTTGTCTTGATGATGACGAAGCATGGCAACTCATGGACTTGAGCTTGCTCGACTTCAAGAAGTGGTGATCTCGCCTTTAAGAGGAACCTAGTGAATCACACAAAAACAAAAGACAAACTACATAGAAAGATCCCTTAGGATCAGTGGTTAGAGAGTTACAATACTTGAGGAAAGTATGTGTAAGAGTGGCAAGCCAAAACAAATAAATGGCTCACTATTTATAGAGGAGAAATGCTTACTATTCCTCGGATCCCACAGATCCCTCCCACAAGGGATCCGTCTAGCGTAAAGCTAGGGATCCGTAGGACGCTCTTCTTTGCCCATGGGTATTTTGGTTATGGGTCATGGGTCATGGGTTATGGGTTGATCCATGGGTCTTTTACTAGATACAATGTATCTCATGAGTGCAATGTACCTAGTCAAATGGGTATGGGTCAATACCATGGGTTATGGATTTTTCCATGGGTTGTAGTTTTTACCCATTTATATGATATATACTAGTTGTGTATATATTTTGCCCAATATGTAAACACTAGTTGTTGTACATATATATTATTAAATCATAAAATCACTTATACTTGTTTTAGTGTTTTATGTGAAAACGTAAGTGTGTTAGAAAACTATTGACTCAAACTAATTACGTATTTTATTTGTTTCGTTAAAATGATTTTACGTTTGTTATCGACAAAACATTAGAAGATCGTAAAATATAAATAAACGTTTTTACTGCTTATTTGTATTAACAAAATTGAAATTCCATAACTAGTAAATGTGTAAACAAAACCAATATCTTTTAACAAGGAAACTGAAACAACACCTCTAATTATAGAATGTGTATAATTAGAATTGTTCAAAACTAGTACTAAGCCTGAAGGAAAAACTAAATTAAACGTTCCTATGGCTACAACAACTACACGCACATCATTTCCTACGTACATGTATTGCTCCCCATAGGACAGCTTCCTTGCTCCTCTAAGTCCCTGTAATGTGTTACAAATATGAATACCACATCCAGTGTCATACTCCCTGGAAATTATTTTATGAGTAAAAGCAAATATTTCTATTTTGAAGATACCTGAAGTGCTGGCGACCAGCCCAACATTCTTGTTCTTTTTCACTCGCAACTCTTTAAGGTAGAGTGGACAGTTCTTCTTCCAGTGTCCTACCTCGCTGCAGTGGTGGCAAGCCATATCCTTTACAGGATGATTATTCTTCTTGGGAGGGTTCTTCTTAGGCATGCGTTGATAAGCCATAACATGCTTACCTTTTCCCTTACCTTTTCCCTTTCCATTGTTCGCTTTCGGCTTTGGCTTATTAATCCTACCACCTTGTATTGCTAGTACTTGAGGTCTAGGAGCCTTTTTCGGTAAATCCTTCTCATAGTCAATTAGAATTTCATGTAACTCAATAATTGTCTTCCCCGTGCAATGCATATTAAAATTGCGCACAAATCCAACAAATTCCTTGTTAAGGGATTTGTTGATCATGCCAACACAAATATCTTCCGGAAGTTGGTAGTTGAGGCGCTCAAGTTGATCAATGTAACTTTTCATCTCAAGTACAAGAGTACTCACGAATTTACCGTCCTCCATTTTGCAGCCATGTAGAGAATCTAAAAGATCAAAGAGTTCTACACCTATCTTTTTCTCAAACATCAATTTGAGCTCAGTAACCATATTTTGGGGAGAATGACGCTCACATTGCTTTTGCAAAGTCGGAACCATACTTGACGCATGATTTCTGACCAGGTTTTAATGTTTATAATCTCATCTACCTAAGTTCTACCTAATGCACTAACGAGTAGTGTACCCGATCATGTGTAGTGTAGTAATCAGTAAAGCCGAGGTCGTGCTAAGACCTATGAGTGCGGATCCTAATTTAATTCTAATGTCACTGATTTTAAGGGGGGTTTTGAGTTTTATTAATAATAAACTAAATAAACGAAATAAAATGAAAGCAAATAAAAGATGTGAACAATCAATAGAAAGAAATGTGCTAGCCTAATTACAAATCTTGTTACGCTATAATTAAGTTTTCCTATTTATATTTTCTATCGCTCCATGTGGGGGTAAATGTCACTAGACTCCTCGGGTAAATTTTACTAGCCTATATTCCATATGTTCCTATTTCGCAACCATACGATTACAAGAGTTCGTGGGTTAACCTATGTAGATTCACTAAGTAACAGCTATAATCTAGACTTATTCTATAGAGACATGGCCTCTCGAAACATAGGTCTCCCCTTAACTCTTTAAGTATCTTCGTTAGGAAGGTGATCATTTGGTCAATTCGCACGCAATATAGTGGCAGTCTTATGGTCAATTCTTACCACTACTCGCAACCTATTCGTCTAGGGTCCTTTTGTAACACCCCCAAAATCTCTTTTTTCATCGGAAGGCTAATTTAGGTGTTACTTCAAGGATCACAGTCAATAATCATAGAAAACGACTCAAAAAGAGACAAAAATGTTGAGTGAATCCATAGGTTTATAGTTAATCAGTTGAACACAAGAAAGATGATAATTGCTTACAAGACAACTTATCATAGAAAATCACAGATTATTATGCACTAAGCTCATCACACCAATACTCAACTGCATACACCTAATTAATGGTGTCGTATGCAGATTCGCCCCCAAGGAGGTAATAGCCAATTACCTAATGCAATTCAAATATGGTGCGCCCTGGTTATTTCTGATAACCGAGACAGGGTCGTTACTCCCCATAGTACTATTCACGATGTCTGCGTTCACTCGCAAGTGACTAATGGTTCATGATGTAGGGGTCTTTCGGCTAACAACTTAGGCAATACCAATAATCAAGTAGCGTACAGTTTCAAAAACCTTGTGTTCTAGTTTATAGCATGTATCTCCCTCGCGGGGTTTGTAAAGATAAGTAAAAGCGAGGTTATGAACTCACCTTGGTGATAGTGATAAAGCACAACGAGATCAAGTGTGATATGGCAACGGCTCTGACCTGGAACCTAAGTACGAGATGTCAAGTCTCAGAATCATGATAAACATTTGGTTCATGACCAAAATGATAGTGCTTGAATAGATAATTCAATAGTGCGATACTAGCGTTGGTTTCACTTATGTGGGAGTGCTTAAAGTTCAAATCCAAAAGATGCGCTATATCATCCAAATTAGTTATTCCTTAGAAATTCCCACTTATATATATTTAATTGAAATGTTTTCCGATGCCGATTTTATAAAAACAATGATGTTGCCAAGAGTTTATTTTATTCATTTCTATTATGAGTCGTTATTATATAACATATTCATATATTTTATATATATAAATATATAGGTTTATTTAGTTATCAACGTATTAATTTTCGCATAATTGCGTTTGTATATTAGGTCGTCAAAATACTCGTTTTTATGAAGCCGTTATATATTTTACAAGTTTTCTAAACATTTTTTCAATGTACAGTTTTTACCCTCAAGTTTCCAAATTTACATTTTATACACTTAAGTTATAAAGTTTACGATTTAAACCCTTATATTTTGGAAAAGTAGCAACTTATACCCAAACATATTTCTTACGCAAAAATATTCATAAAATTTACATTTTCAGTCCCTCAAGAGACTGTTTTTACAAAATTGGTCCCAAAAGTCATATTTACACTATCGGTCCCTACAGATTCGAAATTGACAGTTTTGGCACAAAACTTTTATCTTCCTTATAAAACAAGTTTCCCATAATGGCAGTTTCTAACCTGTAATTCCCATGCATACGTACAAATTATATATTTACCTTAAACTTTCCAAAATGTTCAATTTTTACCCGATAACTAAAATATTTGCAAATTGAGTCCAAAAATGTGTTTCGACCTTTGTTTTCATGTTTTACTTTCACATCAGCTTATATCTAGCTTTTATTGGCTTGGTAAAAAGCTTAATGGGCCATAGATTCTAACTCGACTGGGCTTTAAGGCCCGGTATGGTCCGTTTGGGTGTTAGATGCCAAAAACACGACATAGGGGTGTTTTCTAGTGTTTTTAGCTTGATACTAAGTGTACTTATGGTTTCCTTTTGCAAAGCATGAGTTGAGTGTAAATGGAAAGGTTAAATGCGACTTAGGTTTCGAAGTAAATAGGTAACGAGAGTTTATAAATAACACAAGTTATGTCTTATGATTATGGTTGTTATAAAAACGTATTTACTTGGTTTTCTAACGTCTTAGATACTCGTTCTCATATTTTATAGATTTATACGATTACCTTAGGTTCAAAAATAAGTTTTACGTGTTATGCATATGAATAATGTAAGTAAAGAGATTTTGAAAGAAGTGTAGAATACTTACTACACCCAAGGGTGGTGATGAAACTCGAATGGTTGGACGTGACCTAAGGTTTCCCTCGTGCTCCTTATACCGGAAATTAAACTTCTTAACCCTTATTGATTTTTCTTTTCCTTAGTCTCGACCCACAGTGGACGTTTCTAAGATGTGGTGAGTAGAGTTTGAGTAAGTTTGGTAAGTGGTGAGATTAGTAGTTCAAGTCTTGAGTTTGTGTTGCATTTTATAGTGAAAGAATGCATGGTTGATTCTATATTTTATTTGTACCTCTCCCTAGCTACAAGAAAGAAGAAGAAAGGTGTGTGACCTCTTAAGTATGCTTAGAATTTCAGCACATAACAAGGGTATGGTTTGGTTGGGTCACGTCAAGTTAAGCATGGGAAACACATGGACTTGTGGATAATAGAGTCAAAGAAGTCAAAGGTGGTTTAGGGTGAATATTAAAATGTATTAGGGTGGCTTGTAGTTGTGTTTTGGTCTCCTTTTGATTACACTTACACGCAAAGAACAAGGTCCAAAATGTTGTGTGTTTGCTTGTGCCATTGGCATCACAGAACCAAGAAACCATATATTATAATTTTTACTTGTAAACAAATTTATCCAACACAACAACTAGGGGTGCGCTGGGCTGAGAAGGCGAATGGGCTACGCCCAAGTGAAAAATCATGATGGGTTGGGTTGGGTTGAAACTACACGAGCTAAGGAATAAAAGAAAGAAAGGTAGAGATCGGTTGGGCGTAGGAGCCCATTAGGAGAAATTAATAAAAATAAATAAAAAGTAAATACATATATATTTTATATAATATATATAAAAAAATATTATTATCGAGGTCGCGGTAAATTTGATCAGGTCACAACGATTTATTTTAAGCCTTTCATTCATGGTTTGCGATATACTTGCCAAATGATATAAAAAATCGATCTAAGGAAAATTTTATGGTTCCAAATAGGTGCTTTATTCATGATTAGATAGATAATGACATAGAAATTTTCTGGGAGCTTACACCTTTAGTCAATTCTCCTAGCTTCCTAGATACTAACAAACATTAATATTATCGAAACAAAGATGTCCACGAATAAGCAAAGAAAATATGCACATGAAGCGATAAGAAAACGAGAAAACTAAATCATGGAAATAACAATTTCATAACAAGGCTAACACCAAAGGTGTTTAGCCGGTCATATTAAATAATGCAGATAATTAATGTTTAGAATCATAATGAAAGACATTGAATTAAATACAAAAGTGTGATACAAAATACTAAAACGCATGTAGCTAATGGCGTGAATTTTCCTTTAGAAATGGTCTGTATGCTACTGAATATCGTCCCTCTGGAAGCCCTTTTTCATCCCTTGGTGTTGTGTGTTACGAAGATGATGTGAAAATGCAGAACTAGGGCATGTATTTATAGCCTCGTCAAAGTTACGACGTAACCTTGTGAATTGGTTACGTCGTAACCATCGTATCTCAGACGATCTTATCCATAGTTAAATATTTACGGTGTAACCTAATAATGGGTTACGATCATAAAACTCACATAGTGAAATTCATCACTTTTACGCCGTAACCTTGCAAATGGGTTACGGCGTAAGTGTCTTGACCATCAAAATTCTTCTAAGTCTGGAATTATATACGGCGTAACAAAGTTGTGAAGTTACGCCGTAACCTTTAACTGCGTTGACTTTGGTCTTCAAGTGTAAATCCTAGTTATGGCGTAATTAGAGCATGTAATTACGCCGTAACTTATGTCTGGCCAACATACTCTTGTATAATTACTTTAATAACTTTCCAAATCAGCGTCTCTTCGTTCCGATGCTCATTAATGATCTGAAAATGATAAATTAAGAAATAAGAGTATATTTTCAAGAAAAATAATACAAATGATGAGCATTTTAGAGGGAATTGACACTAAAATATCAGGACTATTTGATGTTATCAATACTCTCCAGCATAAGACATGCGACTTCATTGTGACGGTCATACTGAGTAGTCCACGCTTCTAATACATCATTAGGTGAGTTAGCAGAAGGAGCTGGAGGACAAGGTTGTTCCAATACATCTAGTCTTTTAGCAACTCGCAGGACAATCCTCAGCTGCCTATACCAATCATTAAAATTATCGTCAGTCAATTTATCTTGATAAATCATATATTTGAAAGCAAAACTTATTGTGTGGTTATCAGGTTGAGCCATTCTACAAAAAAATCAAAAGATAATACTTTCAATAATTCAACCTTTAAAGAAATTAAATACCCATTGGTTAATATTCATATAAACCATAAAATTTTCTTAAATTTAGGATCCAAGTTAACATGGTACCATTACATCAGTTGATTTGCTAGTAATGATAGTATTTAATAAGGTAATAATCGAACAATAATTGCCAAACATGTTCCAATTCCTAGATGTTGGGTTCAGTAAATACCCAAACCCCTTAAGTCTAGGATTTGAATAGAAAATACCCTAAGTGTTGTCCCTTAAACACTAACAAGTCACTGAGCGCATAGTCTCTCAGTGAGCTATCTTCGGGATACTAAGTAAGAGGCAAAGAAGAAGTCTCTCCACTCAGTAAGGCGGAACTTAAGGGGTGAAGACTGAGTCAAGAAGAAGATGGTGGATTCAGTGAGTGATGACAATAACTCACTGAATCCCGAAACTCCTCACCAACTACTTACACTGAAGTTGAAGAGTGAAGGCAATGAAGACTGAAGAATGAGCGGGACAAGGCGGGATAAGTTTGAACAAATAAGACAAAGTCCTTATCAACCAAAGTCAACTTTCCCTGAATGGTTAACTATCAGGCTCGGTCATCCTGACTTGATGGCGACCTTGTCACTTACCCAAATAGCCACAAAACAGAGACAAAATACATCGTATTTTGTCTTCGTAACCTCAGTTTGTCCTCTAGGAAGAGTTAAATACCATACTTGTATAAATAGCATAAGAGTTGGAGTGGAAGATTTTAAGCTTGTGATAATTGTAAAACACATACACACACAAGCCATCTTCCACTCCTCCAAATACAACTCGTCCCTGAGATTCCAGTGGTTCCATTAGTTGTGCTCAGACCTTTGAGCTTCGTGAGGAGACATAACACTTTGTCATTTCAATCCCAAGTACTATTCCGCAAGTACTTGGGTAATGTATTCTTTCTGATTGATTTCTAATAAAGAATATTAAGTTGAAAATTTATCAGTGTGTTTTTACTTACATTATTTTCAGTCATTACTCACAATCAGTTTACTTAATACTTTAAATTGTTTTAAACGATTGTGAAACGGGAAAAACAAGTGGTATCAGAGCCAGGTTATCCTAATGGCTGGAATTGATGTGCCCCAACTTGTCGACAAAAAGGGTGGAGCTTATTCAGCTGTTGCCCCTCGACTTGAAGTTGGTAAATTTAACAAATGGAAGAAGCGAATGCTTTTCTATTTGACTGGAATGGAACCTTACTACATAAAGTGTATTAATGAAGGTCCATTTGTCCCAAAGACTGCTGAAGGTTTGCATAAACCTGAAGCTCGGTGGACTCAGGATGAGATGAGAGTGGTCAACCAGGACCAAAGGCTCAAAAGTATCATCATACATTGTCTTCCTTATGATATTATGGAGTCTGTTATAAGTTGTAGTACAACTAAACAAACCTGGGATGACCTGGTCCACAGTCATGAAGGTCCATCTGATACCAAGGAAAACAGGATAATGGACCTGAAACTTGAGTATAACACCTTCAAGGCTAAGGACTCAGAAACTCTATCTCAAACTTACACCCGATACAAAACCTTGTTAAATGAACTGTCAAATTATGGTGTTAAGTTGTCCAAATACGAAATCAATGTTGGTTTTGTCAATAGTCTCCCTAAGAAGTGGCTGAATTTCTCTCACGGACTTAGGAATGCCAATCATATCCAGAATCTTGAACTTCCTGAAATTTAGAGGAAAACCTCATCAACAGACGATACCCTGACTTGAAGAATTCTCAAGAAGTCAAGAAGTCCCTGACCACCACTTCATCACCTATCTCTACTGCCTTTTATTCTAACAGTGTGGTTCAAGATTTTCAGGAAAATTCAGATGATGAGCCAGATGAGAGATCAAGCGAGGAGTACCTAAATGACCTGAACATCGAATTTCAGGAAAGGGCACTCCTTGCTAACTCTCGGAGGTTTATAAAAAGAAACAAAGGTTTTTCTAATGCTAAAGCAAATGAGGACACTGAATGCTTTAAGTGTCATAAAAAAGGTCATTTAGCTAAAGACTGTTTTTCAAAAACAATTTCTGAACCCTCTTACAAACCATCAGGGTCTAATCTGTCCTCAGGCTTTAGCAAATTTCAACCAAAAATCTATCAGTCTCATCAAAATTTTCAAAACAAATCTGATCAAAGTAAAACTGTTGAATTTGAAGCTAAGTACAGGAAAGTCAAAGCCAAGCTAGCACTACTTGAGGCCACTCCCTCAGAAACAACAAACACTGTTAAATCTGTGCAGGGTAAAAACAAGGGCCTGGTTGCTGAAGTCTTCGACTGGGATGAAGAGCCAGTCTCCTCAGACGATGAAATGGTGCAAGTCAGTGCACTGATGGCTCTCTCAGAAGAGGACAAGCTTGCTGTTGGGAAGAATCATGCCAGGAATGGAGAATGGGTCAACATCACAATGAAGAAGGTAAATATTTTACTTTCTATGGATGATGACTCTGATTGGCAGTCTTATATGAACTATATCAATGTTGACCTTAAGTTTGTAGAAGAGCAACGATTAAATCTTTTTTCAAAATACAACAAGTTAAGTTTTGAATTAAACAAGTGTAGGGATGAACTGCTCCTTTTAAAACAAGCTAAGCTTGAGGCTGTCACACCGCAAATTCAAAACACTAAACTAGTTAAAAGAAATTAGGCTCTTCAAGATGAACTTAAAAAGGAAAAAGATATCATTGAAAGTTGGACTGCTAAGAATCCAAGGGTCTTTGATGCTGTGGGTGCCCCCAGTAGCAAAAAGATAGTCATAGGTGAAGATCATCTCCCTGACTCTCACAACAAAGATCTGAGTCCAAAGCCATTTGTGTCTGGTGCATGATTACCAATATGTTGACAATTCCCAAGCCCGGTGATTGGATTCAACGGGTTAACCCTGAGAGTAAGCTTCCAAATTTCGATTCTGGAAGAATACTGGAGCCTGAAAGCCAAGCTCTAAAGAGCATGCTAGGACTCCCTGATGTGCCTAGTGGTACTGAATACATCTCTAAGTCTGAAGTAGAATCTCAAGCACCGCTTCCACCCCTGAAACCTCTTCAGGGTGCTGCACCAAGCTCTGAGCTTGCTCCTTTACAATTCAATCCTTATTCACCAGAAGAAAGGTCTAGACTTGGTAGAACCATCCTGAAAAGACAAACAAAACCAAACCAACAAATTTCTACTCCCACTGAGATATCCACATCTTCAGTCCCCACCGAACTGACCAAATTCAAAGAACCGATGAACTTGTGAGGAAGTCGACTGATAAGATGGAATCCATCGAAAAAGCTCCGATTCAATCAAGGAAACTAATTCAAAGATCCTCTAGTTCCTCAAAGTCAAAATCCAACAACAAACCCAAGCGTAGTGTGATTTGTGCCATTATACCAGTCATACCACTGATAATAGCTACATAATCCTTTTTTGTATGATCTGCAAAAAGGATGATCACAGAACTTCTGATCACTTACAGTATGTAAGTTCACTCAGTGAAGCACGACTCACAAAAGCTGGTCATCAAAGTGCTTCAACTTCCAAACAAGCTCACAGGAAAAGAGCAAAACCTTTTCCTCCTTGCCCACACTGTGGCTTTAATGATCATCATCCTGATGATTGTCTCATGAACTCATGCTGTGATATTTACGGAAATCCAGCTCATGAGACATCCCATCATGACAGTGTCATCCAAGCAAGGAGAAGTTCAAAGCAACCCCATATCAATGAGTCATCCTCAGTCACCAAATGCAAAACCTGTGGTAGCACAATGCACACAACCACTGACCATGAGTCAATTGCCAAATTCAAGCAGACCTTTAGACACAAGCCCACTAGCATGTGGGTTAGCAAGAGAAACTAATTCAGTTTACTATTTGTGCAGAGACACGCCAGGGAGCCTATTTGGCATCTAAATAGTGGTTGCTCAAGAAGCATGACTGGCGTTAAGGAATATCTGCACAAGTATGTAAACGAACCAGGACCCAAGGTAGTATTTGGTGATAACTCATCATGTCCCACTGAAGGTTATGGTTCAAGAACTGCAATGGAATAGTTTTCTCTAGAATAGCTTATGTCAATGGTCTCAAATACAATCTCATCAGTGTCAGTCAATTATGTGATGCTAAGTACATTGTACAATTCAATGACAAATAAGGCACCATTTTCAATGCCAACAAAGAAGTTGTTTTGATAGCTCCTAGGAGAGATGATGTTTACGTTTTGGACATGACAACACTCTCTCAAGATGGAACTTGTCTCTTTACCAAACCACTGAAACTGTCAACTGGCTGTGGCACAAGAGACTCTCTCACTTAAATTTCAAAAACATCAACAACTTGGCAAAACAAAACAAGGTCATTTGCTTATCATCACTGGTTTTTGCAAAAGACAAACCATGCTCAGCCTTTGAAAAAGGCAAACATCACAGAGCATCGTTTAAAACAAAACAAAATTTCTCCATCAAAAGCTGCCTTCACCTCCTGCACATGGATCTCTTTGGACCTGTCAGTCCTAGATCAATCCAGCATGAGAAGTATACACTTGTCATTTTTGATGAGTTCTCAAGATATACTTGGGTATACTTTCTTTCCAAGAAGAGTCAGGCAGCTGATACAATAATGTCATTCATAAGGAAAATTGAAAACCAGAATGACATTACTAATAAACAAATCAGAACTGACAATGGTACTGAGTTCATAAATCAAGAGCATGAGAATTTCTGTGATGAAAAGGGTATCTCCCAAAACTTTTCATCTCCTTACACCCCTGAACAAAATGGGGTAGCTGAAAGGAAAAACAGAACTCTCATTGAGGCTGCAAGAACTATGTTAAATGGCTCAGCACTCTCAAATCATTTCTAGACTGAAGCAGTCAAAATAGTCTGTTATACTCAAAACAGGTCAATCATTGACAAAAGATATAACAAAACCCCATATGAGATATTCAAATGTAGACTTCTTGATATCAGCTACTTTCATGTGTTTGGGTGTCCTGTGTTCATTCACAACCACAAGGATCACCTAGGCAAGTTTGATGCAAAAGATGATGATGGATATTTCCTAGGTTACTCACTGATCTCTAAAGCCTTCAGGGTGTTTAACACCAGAAGACAACAAGTTGAGGAAACCTTTCATGTCACCTTTGATGAAAGTTCAGAAAGCATCAAATTTACCAATACCTCAGTGGAGGAAATAGGGATTGATGACTCATCAAGATATCCTCCTGATGAGTTCAACACTGAAATCAATTCCTCATATCAAGCTGATGCTGACATCTCATACTATGTCTTACCCCACAACATTCCTCAACCAACTATCAATGAAATCATTGATAATCAATCAGTCCCTACTAGGAAAGGTAATATTGAACCAAATGTTCAAGAACCTGTGATTCATGAACCTCAACCTGATCAAAGCATCTCAACAGATGATCTTAATGATTATGTGGCTCCTGCACCTGAACTCACTCCTGAGTTTCCTGTGACCTCTTCAAGCTCAGATCCTAGACCACAAAGTAAGTGGACAAAATCTCAAGACATTGAGCTTGTAAACATCATTGGTGAACCCACTGAGGGAATGCTCACTAGAAGCATGGCTGCTAAGTTAACTACAGCTTCAGTCAATGAATGTCTATATGCTGATTTTCTATCAGAAATAGAACCCAAAAGTGTCACTGAAGCTCTAAAATATCCAAGCTGGGTTCAGGCCATGCAAGAAGAACTTCAACAGTTTGATAAAAACAAGGTCATGACCTTGATCAAATGTCCTCAGGATGTCATAGTCACAGGAATGAAGTAGGTTTTCAGAAACAAAACTGATGAAAACGGCACTGTTATTAAAAACAAAGCCAGACTTGTAGCCAAAGGTTACAGTCAACAAGAAGGCATTGACTATGATGAGACATTTGCTCATGTTGCAAGAATGGAAGCCATCAGGATCTTCCTTGCATTTGCTTACCTACATGAACTTCAAAGTTTACCAAATGGATGTAAAAAGTGCATTCCTGAATGGTGAACTCAAAGAAGATGTATATGTTCAACAACCTCCTGGCTTTGAGAGTAGTGAATTCCCTGACTATGTCTGCAAGCTTGACAAAGCCCTTTATGGACTTAAACAAGCTACCAGGGCATGGTATGAAACTCTCTCAGTCTTCCTGATTCAAAACAAGTTTATCAGAGTAAAGATAGACAACATATTGTTTATCTATAGGACAAAACAAGATATGATCCTAGTCCAAGTGTATGTTGATGGCATCATCTTTGGCTCAACAAATTACACTCTTTGCAAACAGTTTGAAAAACTGATGACAAAGAAATTTGAAATGAGCATGATGGGTGAACTCACTTACTTTCTTGGACTACAAATCAGGCAAACTGATAAAGGAATCTCCATCAGTCTAGAGAAATACACCAGAAATCTCTTGAAGAAATATGAGATCTCTGACTGTGCCTCAGTGAAGACACCAATGTTCCTTCCTAACAATCTTGGACCTGATCTCGCTGGCAAATCAGTCAATCAAACTCATTTTAGAGGGATTGTAGGTTTACTGATGTATCTAACTGCTTCCAGACCAGACACACAATTCTCAGTCTGTCTAATAGCAAGATATCAGTCCAATCCCAAAGAATCCCATCTCACTGTAACCAAAAGAATCCTCAGATACCTGAAGGGAACTCCAAGCCTTGGAATTTACTATCCAAAGTACTCAGGGTTTGACCTCAAAGGGTATTCTGACTCTAATTATGCAGGCTGCAACATGGACAGAAAAAGTACCTCATGGTCCTGTCAACTACTTGGAGGAAAGCTGGTTTGTTGGAGTGCTAAAAAGCAACAATCAGTGGCTATGTCTTCACTGGCCGGTATGCGTCGCAGATGTTGTGCAATGTATTATGGATGAAAAGTCAACTCGGTGACTATGACATCCATTACAAAATGGTACCCATCTTCTGTGATAACACCAGTGCTATTGCAATCTCCAACAACCCTGTCTTTCACCAAAGAACCAAACACATTGATATCAGATATCATTTCATCAGGGACCACATAATGAAAGGAGTCATAGAACTCCATTTCCTCCCTATAGATGATATTTTCACCAAACCCTTAGATGAACCTACCTTCAGGAGACTGAAAGCTGAATTGGGAATGCTTGACATTGAAAGTCAGCAACATGAAAATCAATCCCAATCTCAGTAAGTTCTCTCTGAAATGGTCCATACTCCCTGAACAAAACCCTAAACAACCTCTTACTAAATGAGTAAGACTCATTCAGGGACCCTGACTTTAGATATTGAGTATTGAATGAGTAACCAAATGCACTTAGTATCAGTTACTTCAATGTCCTAGGTTGGTAAATATACCAATTTAATATAGGAATATATGCCTCTTGTCTTACTGTCATCCAAGTCAAGGGTCCCTCAAAACCTTACCTCATCCCACTTGGCATTAAATGCCTCCTCTCACAAGAAATATCTTAAGGATATTTTATTACTGCAAAGTGCACTGCAACTGTTCCCTTGAAACCCGGGAAAATACTGTGGGTAGTGGAGTGGTGGCATTAAATGATGTAAATTAAACGTTTTCAAAAACTGACTTTACAAATCCTCATCTATGCAAAATTTACCCCTCTCACCACTCTATAAATACCCCCCCCCCTTCTAAACCTCATAAACACACACAAATTAATTTATGAAGCAAAACTCTGTCAAAATACTTTCTCAAACCTAGAAATCTTTTGTGTGTTCTTTAATCCTCAAAACAGTTTTTCAGTAAAATCTTCTCTGTAAACAATTTACAAAAGGTTTTTCATCACAAAACTTAAGAGATTCAAAACTCTTTGATTGTTCTTGTCAAGAAATCTTTTCAAAAACCTAAAACTTTTTATGGAAATGGCAAGAACACAATCTCTTCAGTTTGCACCTCAGTGGGTAGGAGATCTTAATAATGTTGAATTTAAAACAAACAATGTTATAGATACTTTTGAATACCCCCTGATGTCCCAGCCTATAATGGCATCCTGAAGTTTTTATTCAACTGCTCACTCAAATAGGCCTTTACTCAGTCCCCCTCAATTCTGTACCAAAACCTCTCGTGAGTTTCGCAACAAGTGGCCTATGACCCGACACCCTCACTGATGAGATGGCCTTAGACCACTCGGGAGTATCTCATCAAATCAGCCTTTTTAATAGGAAAAGTCAGTCACCCTCGACTATAAAACGTTTTGTACATCAACGGTTAGACTATAATTTCGGAAACTATGTTGCCCATCCCGAACCCTCCACGTTAAGGATGGGTTAAAATGTAATTTAGATCCAAAGTTTTTGGACAAAACCCCAGTCACCAAGAACTCATTTCCTACGGCTTGGAAGATCATGTTTACATTTGTGATTCAGTTTCGCGGGAACCACTCATCCATCAAGAAGTTAACTCTATTCGTTGATGGTGGCATATTGCTTGATGACGGGGTTACCATCGACATAGGGGAGGTCATTTACAGGATCTCAGAATAGCATCGAGCAAAACTAGGACGGCACGTTTGTACCTAGTTTTGTCTCATGCACTTTACAAGTGTTACTGGGTAGCAATTATCCTCAGAAATACAAATACTGTGCTTTATCTGGTATCCTGAGTCAATCAAATTTTCAAAAAGACCCATCCCAAGTCATTGAAATTGAATTGACGACCCATATATAATGCTGAAACAACCGTAGGGACTCTGGTCTCCAAACCCTGCTCCTAAAAGAGAAAGAGAAGTCTCGATGGGACTAAGACCAAACCCAAGTCTCAGGCCCCGAGGCTTCGGAGCATAGCCTAAAAGGCAAAGAAAGCCCCAGACTGATCAGCCACCTAAAGGAGACCAAACATCATCCACCCCGGTGAAAACGAAGAACACTGATACATCACAGTCAGTGCCCTTGGTCCCAACTACTACTCCCCAAGATTAAGAGGGAAACATACAACCCGATGTAGGGGAGCGCCTTCCACACTACCCAAGGAGGACATTCTCCAATCACAGCTTTTGTTTGAGGGCCAAAAGAATGATCCCAAAGACTCAAAGAGAAATGAACAACCCGCTGATAGGGATCTCACTACCACCACTTCTAGGGATAGCACTGGGAATCGCCCACCAGTGCTTGAAGGAGCACAGGGGGACAAAGACTCAGAGGGAAAAATACCACCCGCTGATATGGAACCCATCACCACCACTGGTCTATTAACAGTTGCTGAAGTAAATGAAATCCTATTCTATGATGAAGAACTGGCTGAAAGTGAAGATGACATACTTTCAGCAAGGGAAGAAATGGACGCTGATGTTCAAACTTAAGAACAAGAGCGTTAGCCTGATCCTCAAGAGACTGAAGAGTCACCAGCTAAAGAAACTGACTCTGACTCCTCAACTTCATCCTGTCCTGAAGAGTTCAAGAAGTATGATAATGTTCTTCCACCGACCAAAGATACCGTAATGTGGATAACAAAGGCTACCAGAAATTATACTCGTGTGTTACCGATGTTCTCTGGGATCAGACGCTGAGCAGCCTTCAAGTTATGCCGACTTAAAATCAAGTGCTTACTTTCAACGGCAACACCGATGAGCAGGGAGCTAATGTATCAACATCTCCAGACTAGATGAAAACCTCGTTAAATTTCTCAAGCACCTTCGTGGTTGTGGCACAAAGATAGATGAAATCGGGATTCGTTAGAAGACCCATCACTCAACTCCAAAGTGTTGGAGGCTAATGAGGCTTACATGAAGAATTCCTCCAACTAATCGACATGCTCAAACCGCCAATGTTCGTGGTCTTGGCCCTCCGTTCAGCCTCTTCAGACAACACTGGGTTCATTGGATGCTCAAGTGACTACTTTGGCTATAGCATCGTCTTCTATGACGTGGAATCTTGGGCCTAGAATTGCTTTGGAATTTATCATAGGCTAAGCGTAAAAGGTCACCAGCTTCAACAGATACAACCGACATCAAGGCTATGGTCACGGAGATCTACCAAGCCTTCAAAGGTCAAGCAACTCCAACTCCCTCAGTGTTTGAGGCAACTCTTGCTCTTCATGTTGCGCCAGCTGAGGGGAGGAGCCATCGAAGAGACTCCTCTCACACACGGGGGAGTCAGCTTAATCAGTTTCAGCAACACCCATATCATCAGTCCCACCAAAAACAACAACAATAATGCCAATGATAGTTGCCACACCCATCATGACAACAACACCCCCTTTGGTAACATCCTCCTCATCAGGACAGGATAAAGGAAAAGTTATGCAGGTTTTATTGACCAGGTTTTAATATTTATAAAGTCTCGTTATACCTATGGTCTACCCTAGTGCACTAACGGGCAGTGTACCCGGTTGTGTGTAGTGTAGTATTCAGTAAAACCGAGGTCGTCCCAAGAGCTATGTGTGTTGGATTATTACTAAGTCTAAGTGTCACAGTATTAAATAATGGTTTCGATAAGGAATTCATAATTTAACTACTAAAGCAGAAAATAGCAAGTAAAGGCAATTAAAAGGTAAAGGGAAAATCAATAGAGCAGAGTGGTGCTAACCTAGTTAATCCGCCTAGCTAGTTATGTTTACGTCTACTTACTTCCAATTAATTCAGGTGGGGTCAAAGTCGAGAGGACATCATTTGGTCAATTCGCCCTAACCTATCAGAAAGATGCCACCAGGGAGAAGTCAGTGTCCCCTCATAAGTCATGTGTTCCCGGTCCCCTGCCAAGTCATTAAGTACCGCTACATGCTAGATTTATAATAGTGAGCCCTGGGCGTTAGCAACTTAAACACTCACCCCTAATTCTTAAGTTCATCCAAACGGTAGGTGATCAGTTGGTCAAATCGCATAAGTAGAAAGGGTCGTCAGTTGGTCATATCTTACCCTTCCCGTCTCAGTCCGCTCACCTAGGGTCAGTTGGTCATATCTCCTAGGAAATTGGCCTCTACCACCATTCAAAACTACCGAACCAAGGGTAGCTACCAATAAACTATGCATGCATAGACTTAGAAATAATTGCGAAGTAATATAAACGTAAACAAAACAATTAGGAATCATAACTAGGCCAAGACCAAGAGGTGCTTAGCCGCCCATATTAATCATACAAACCAATTCAATATTCAAAGGTATGAAATACATGAATTGAAAGTAAAGGAAATATAAAATGCTAATGCTTATCGTAGGGGTGATTTCTCCTGGAGACACCAGTATGCTCCTCTAGAGCTGCCTTGAGCTTTTTCCCACGTTCTCTAGTTGTTGTGTGTGGAATGGGATGATTAGAAATGCTGGAATTCGTGGGTATTTATAGGCCAGATCTGGGTTACGGCGTAACTATAATAAGAGTTACGCCGTAACCTTCAATTCCTTCGTATTTTGCACTAGATCTGCTAGTTATGGTGTAACCTTATAATTGGTTACGCCGTAGTCTTCAATAAACTTGGTTACGCCGTAGTTGATGGAATAGTTACGTAGTTATCACGGGCGTGGAACCTCATTTGACCTAATATAGTTACGTCATAGCCTTTGGGGAGAGTTACGCCGTAACCTAATGATGAGTTGGTTTTCGAGTCACACAATATTTACGGCGTAATGAGAGAAGAGTTACCGTAACTTCTTCAAAATCAGCATACTATGATAAATCTTTAGATATTTCTCCAATTCCGCGTCTCTTTAGCTCCAATGCTCGTAATTTACCTTGAAGTGGAAAACAATGGAAAACAAGCGTAAATCCATATAAATGATATAAATTACAAGCATTATTGGGGAAAATTGACACTTAATATTCGTGACTATTTGATGTTATTAAATATCCCCCACTTGAACTCTACTCAAGTAGACCTTATTAGAAAGATTCCTAAAAGATATCTTCCATAACCTGAAAATATAAGTTTACAAATCCCTTATGCTAGAATAAAACAAAGCCGAACACCTCACGAAAGGGGAACAAAACACTCAAATCTCTCAACTATACTAAGTGTCAATTTCAGGGTGATCACTCAATCGCCTACCATAGCATGTATTCTATCATAAGCTTGGCGGTTACACAAATCTCCACCACTAGAGTTAAGGGCTAAACAATTCTCGAAGGCAATATGGGTAGACACGACAAAGGTTAAGGGGTGACTCGTCATTACTAAGATGTCACGGCGAAGTGGACAAAATCAATGATACATTACCAAATCCATGGCCAAGACACCAAAGATTGCTCGCTGCATCACCTAGACACGCTTCATGACTAAAGGGTAGAATAAGACATGGGATATATAAATGGTGAAAAATAAAAAATCAAGCAGGTAGTCTAAATCTATAACCAAGTTATCACCACTTACCATCTGCCCAAAGTTCAAGCTTTGAAGTCAAGAAACCGGATCATGAAATACAAGGTAGATGTGTCATTAGAGGACGTCGTGATGGGCACACTACCTTTTCTCCAACCGTTGGCATAATTACCAACTCCAATCTTCAAATGTGACCGAGGTGGCCTCCTCGATACTAGATCTATAAAGCTCATAACATAGTGCTTATAACATCGCACTTTACAATAACTAAATCATAACAGCTTTTTTTTTTTTTTGAATCACTTTTTTTTTCTTTTCAACATAACAATAATAACTAAACATAATATCCCCCCACTTGAGATGAACAATGGGAATTCGGGGGGTCTTCAATGATCTTCAGGAATATGTTGTCGATGAAAGCGTGATTTCCGAACCTTTCCACTTGAACCTTGAACTTAGGCAAATAATGACTTCCCAATCACAAATAAAGACTACAGGGTAGGCTAAGGTGTATAGGTGTAACGAAACAATATATTGGGTTAACAAAGTGAAAGGAATGGCTCCGATGGGTGTATCTAGGGGTATCTTGCACTAAAGGTGAGTGCAACAAAAGGGTTTCACATGGGGGTCGAGAAGTCGAGGTGACTAATCGATAGACACACAATGGTAGGCTATTCGGGAGATAATCCTATAATATTATCTTCTAAAATGAAAAGTCCAAATACATCGGGCTAACTCAACATACCTCGTCTATGGTCTCGAAATGATGCAAAGGCCAAGTTCTAAAGTTTACAAGCTACCGGCACACTCATAATTTGGTGGATTTGGGGTGAAATATAGGAAAATGATATTACTAATCTCACCATAATATATCAAGGGTTGTATGTGCTCGGCTAAGGTCTACTCTAGTTAGGTTAAGAAAAACATGTCAAAATTTTAAAAATGGCATAATTTTTCAAAATAAACTAGAAAAACGAGGGCAAAATAATGTTCAAGAGATAATTCTACTCCCGTCCCCCCACTTGAATTGTACAAAGTCCATTTTGTACTAAGCATTAAATAAAGGTGAAGTGAAAAGTAGAATTAGAGCGAGAACTTCCATGAAATTTGCTCCATAAAGAAAGAAGGCCCAAAAAAAAGACGCGCTTCAGATAAGCATCATGAACAAACTTCAATCCCCGAAATCACACTACCGACAAGGATAATTCTAAAAAGAAAAATGAATAATGAAAAACAAACCTAACTCACTTTTCAGAAATCACGGTTGCATTTAGCATATGCAACAAGCCTTTTAAACCACTTGGTGTCCCAAGTGGACGAGTGAAGTCTCGTGAGGTTTTACAGGGAACACACCCACAAAGTTCATTTAAAATACTAATACAAGGTTATTGTGTTTTATAATGAAAGAATTAAAGTAGAGAAGTGTTACGTGAGGAGTTACAGTAACCAGGGAGTTACCAGAACTAGCAAAACCTGGCATAAGCCGCAGCGAGTGGTTACCACGGCGTAACCACGTGAGATGGTATTACGCCAGAAGTAATGCGTCGGAATTCGCCGCGAAAATTTGTTACGGTGTAACCACATAAATGAGTTATGCCGTAACTCCGTCGATCAAGAACCGCAGAAGCAATTACTTCCTCGTTTCATGCAAAATGGTTAGAAAACACAAAACCCTACGTAGTGGAAATAAAAACAAAAGAAAGGGATAATTGGTTGTCTCCTAAAGAGCACTTTTCTTTATTTACGAGTCTTTGTTAGACTCAGAGCAGGGCTCTATGGGGGCCTTTGGACCTGGCCCACTTCCACCACTCGTTGGCACTCATTCATCCATTTGTTAAACCCTTTTTTCCTTGTAGTATTACGGATGCCATTTGTTCCAAATTTATGTGAAAGCCATTCGTCACATGATTTTCCCCGGCCATCCTCTTCTGCAATAAGACTACTAGTAATACTTATGCTAGATCTTGCACCGTTTATTGTGTCAGTGAGATGATTGTACTCATACTGCTTAACCAGTCCCTTAGGGATTTTTGAGTTCCCAAATCTTATTTTGTACCAATCTTCTAATGCTAATTCAATATCATGTCTCTCACCCTTGTGAGGGTATATCCATTCATTTGCCTTTCCTTCACATTTTTTATTATACGGGGGCCATGCTATCACCGCTTCGTTATCCTTGGTTAATATCGAGTTGCGGAAATGTTTGTTTGGAACCGGAGTTTCCTTAATGCCTTGGACAATCTTTCCATGTTTCTGCTTACAATCATCAACATTCTCTTTACTATCATTAGTAATAGGATTAAAGTGTAGAGGGGGATCTAGCGATTGAACATTAACAACATCAACATTATTTGAGATTTCAACTTTTGGTTATAAATGCTCTTTCATACTAAAAGTTATTCGTTCATTATCAGTTCCTAAAGAAATTTGTTTTTCAAAAACCTTAATTTGAGCCCTACAAGTGGCCAGAAAAGGTCTTCCAACAATTAAGTTGTAAGCCTCCCGCTTCCCCATGTCAATAACCACAAAATCAGTTGGGAAGAAGAATTTTCCAATTTTCAAAAGCACATTATTCACAATTCCCTTTGGTATAGCTTTAGAGGAATCAGCCATTTCTATCATAATAGTTGTTTCTTTTAAATTGGTAAGTTTTATTTTTTCAAATAAAGTGGTAGAGATAAGGTTTACCCCGGCCCCCAAATTAGCTAATGCGGGAATCTTAATATTAACAATAGTGCATGGAAGAAGAAAACTTTCCTGGTATTGCTGTTTCTCAGGAAGTTGGCTTGGCAAGACCTCGTTGTCTTCTGATTTATCATCCTCTCTTAGGTAGTTAATCCCGAAAAGATCATTAGTGACGAAGAAGTGACGATCTTTCTTTTGCTCTGCTAAATATGGCTTTCTGGCAATGGCTTTAGCAATACTTGTTTCAAGGTTTTTAGCCAATTGCCCAATTTGTGTTTCAAGGTTTTTAATCGTAGCATCTTGGTTACGTAGGTTCATATTGGTGTCCTCCTTCACTTTGACCATCCATTCCTTGAGTTTATCTCCCTTTTTGTAGATTCTTCGATGCCTGCGTGCATTATTTCTTCAAGGCTAGGTTTAGGAGGATTGTTGTTGATTCTTGTGTAGAATCTTGGGGATTTTTCTCGATATATGGGCCCGTTATTATTGTAGTTATTGAAAGGGGATTCTCTTCCATATTTAACTTCTCTGATCCTTTTAACTTCCTCGTTGGAGGAACATTCTTTGGTAGGTGGAGTTCCATTTCGGTCTACTTGAATGGAATGCACATTTTCCTTGAGCTTCTTCATTTCTCTTCCTAGGCTTTCTAATTTGCTGTTTATTGCTGCAAGGCCTTCCATATCTCCATTCTTACTTCAGTTGCTCCCTCCATTGTGCCATTTGTAAGAGTGGTCTGCCATCTTTTGAATAGTTTCTAAAGCCAAAGTGGGTGTCATACCAGGAATCGGCCCTTGAGAATCAATCATTTGTGTTGAGGAGATGTTCAGACCCTTGTAGAAGACGTTCACCTTTTGTTGGTTGTTGAGATCATGAGTAGGGCATTTGTATAACAATTCGCTATACCTTTCCCAAGCTTGGTATAACGTTTCATCACCCTCTTGCTTGAAGTTATGGATTTCTTCCAATTGCTTAGCCTTCTTTGATGGAGGACAATATCTCTGAATGAAACACTTTTTAAGATAGGCCGTGTTGATACCCCTAGCAGTGTAATCGATCAACCCATCTTTTCGCAGCTCCCGTAAGAGAAATAGGGAATACTCGTAACATGATATCATCGTGTGTGACTCTGGGAATTTTGAATAGGCTGACAATGTACTCGACGTTGTCTATATGTTCATGGGCATCATCGGTGATGCTTCCAGAGAAAGGATTTGCACGTAATTCCCTCATGAACTGAGGTTTGATTTCTAATTGAGCATCTTATGCGATAGCCGGCCTAACAATCCCTGGTCCTTGTTCTTCCCTTCTTAATGCCAAATATTCCTCAAGAGTGAGGTCATTGATGTTAACAACTTCCATGGTACCTGAAAACTTGAAATATGATCGTGAGAAAAAGTTTAAAACGAAATGAAAGACTTAATATTAATCCTAATATAACTCCCCGGCAACGGCGCCAAAAACTTGATGCATGTTTTTGACTGTGTTTTAATATTTATAAAGTCTCGTTATGCTTATGGTCTACCCTAGTGCACTAACGGGCAGTGTACCCGGTCGTGTGTAGTGTATTATTCGGTAAAACCGAGGTCGTCCCAAGAGCTATGTGTGTTGGATTATTACTAAGTCTAAGTGTCACAGTATTAAATAATGGTTTCGATAAGGAATTAATAATTTAACTACTAAAGCAGAAAATAGCAAGTAAAGGCAATTAAAAGGTAAAGGGAAAATCAATAGAGGAGAGTGGTGCTAACCTATTTAATCCGTAGCTAGTTATGTCTACGTCTACTTACTTCCAATTACTTCAGGTGAGGTCAAAGTCGAGAGGACAGCATTTGGTCAATTCGCCCTAACCTATCAGCAAAGATGCCACCACAGGAGAAGTCAGGTGTCCCCTCATAAGTCCTATTGTTCATGGTCCCCTAAGCCAAGTCATTAAGTACCGCTACATGCTAGATTTATAATAGTGAGTGCCCAGGCGTTAGCAACTTAAACACTCACCCCCTAATTCTTAAGTTCATCCAAACGGTAGGTGATCAGTGGGTCAAATCGCACAAGTAGAAAGGGTCGTCAGTTGGTCATATCTTACCCTTCCCGTCTCAGTCCGCTCACCTAGGGTCAGTTGGACATATCTCCTAGGAAATTGGCCTCTACCGCCATTCAAAACTACCGAACCAAGGGTAGCTACCAATAAACTATGCATGCATACACTTAGAAATAATTGTACGGAAGTAATATAAACGTAAACAAAACAATTAAGGAATCATAACTAGGCCAGAACCAAGAGGTGCTTAGCCAGCCATATTAATCATACAAACCAATTCAATATTCAAAGGTATGAAATACATGAATTGAAAGTAAAGAAAATATAAAATGCTAATGCTTATCGTAGGGAGTGATTTTCTCCTGGAGACAACTGTATGCTCATCTAGACCGCCAAGATTTTTCCCACGCTCGATTGTTTGTGTGGAATGGGATGATTAGAAATGCCGGAATTCGTAGGGTATTTATAGGCAGATTCGGGTTACGGCGTAAACTATAACAAGAGTTACCGCACCCGCCAATTCCTTCATATTTTGCACTAGATCCTGCTAGTTACTGCAACCTTATAATTGGTTACGCCGTAGTCTTCAATAAACTTGGTTATGCCGTAGTTGATGGAATAGTTACGGCGTAGTTATCAGCGGCGTGGAACCTCATTTGACCTAATAGAGTTACGTCGTAGCCTTTGGGGAGAGTTACGCCGTAACCTTTTGATGAGTTGGTATTCTGAGTCACGCAATAGTTACGGCGTAATGTGAGAGAAGAGTTACATCGTAACTTCTTCAAAATCAGCATACTATGATAAATCTTTAAATAATTCTCCAATTTCGCGTCTCTTTAGCTCCAATGCTCGTAATTTACCTGAAAGTGGAAAATAATGGAAAACAAGCGTAAATCCATATAAATGTTATAAATTACAAGCATTATCGGGGGAAATTGACACTTAATATTCAGAACTATTTGATGTTATCAAAAAGCCATAATAAAAACACCTGAGCCTGAGAAGATTCCTTATGTCATCGGCAACACTCAGTATCTGCTTACCCCACAACAGCTAAGTGCCTATCTTGCAAAGGAAGAAAGGAGAAAGAAACTAGCTGAGGAAGAAAGGAAAAACAAAGAAGCACTGGTACAAGTTGTTGCTGAGGAAGCTGAAAATATTGGAATTGATCCCAAGAAGCTTCAAAAGGGTCAGGCAGGACAAAAGTTCAAGGATGCTCAGGCTGCTCAAATGGTTGCAATGAGGGAAAAGCTGGATGAAAAGAACAGAAAGCCAGCCATCGGCAGAAAGAATTGATCACTACAATTGGTCAATGACAAGCGTAAGGTCACTGAAAAGATCACAGATGTAAAATCATCCCCAAGTCCAAACCATCGGCAATGAATGTCTATAAGGGGATGATAAAGACATTTCGAGGTTCATGATCCCATGAAATTCACCGACTTTGGGATCATCGAACTCGATGAACTTGGTCCAATCATTTCTAAGAAGCAGAATGCAATGGTCAAGGAGCTGATGAAATCCCTGAGCAAAAGGTATGAAAGACTGAGGGAAGCACCAGCACAACTTGGAATTCAACCAGCCCTAACTGCACCACAAGGATCTCAGTCTCAGCCAGCCCAAGGTAAAAGAAAAAGGGTTGAATCTGAGCCAGAAATTAAAGTTCATGGCCTGGACTGCAACAGGGAGCTACCAGAGGGAGTAAAGTTTGTAAACTGTCTTTGCATTGAAGAGCCTGAAAGAGTACTCTTCTTTATTGATGTCTATGGAAACCCAGCATTCCAAAGGTGGAGTGATATTGATGTTGCAGGGGTAGGTACAATGGCAAGTTACCTACCAGTGGCCTCTCAAATTCAAACTCCTGAAAACATCAGGTTCTGCAATGACCAGAATGCCAAGATAAGAGAGCACCCTGACAAAGAAACACTCCTTAAGAAGAAACCAAAGCTTGAAGCACTGGGAATGCATCTCGACTAACATCATATGCTTTATCTTTTGTACTAGTGATAGGAATTATGTAATTTGATCAATAAATGATGTATGTTTTGTTAAAAAATCCAGTATTCCTTATTATGTTCATTAGTACATTCAGTGTAAGAAGAAGCCATTTTCTCACTTACACTGATCAAACACTTAGGCTATTTGTATATCCAAATAGGGGGAGACTGTTGGGTTCTGTAAATACCCAAACCCCTTAAGTCTAGGATTTGAATACAAAATACCCTAAGTTTTGCCTCTTAAACACTAACAAGTCACTGAGTGCATAGTCTCTCAGAGCTATCTTCGATACTCAGTAGAGGCAAAGAAGAAGTCTCCACTCAGAAGGCGGAACTTAAGGGGTGAAGACCGAGTCAAGAAGATGGTGGATTCAGTGAGTGATGACAATAACTCACTGAATCCCTCAACTCCTCACCAACAACAAACACTGAAGACAAACTGAAGTTGAAGACTCAAGGCAATGAAGATGAATAATGAGCGGAAAATACGGATAAGTTTGAATGATAAGACGAAGTCCTTATCAACCAAAGTCAAATTTCACCCGAATGGCTAACTATCGTGCCTGTCATCACTGACTTGATGAAAGCAGCCTTGTCACTTACCCAAAATAGCCTTTCTAAATAGAGACAAAATACATCAGTATTTTGTCTTCTGTAACATGTCAGTTTGTCCTAGGAAAGAGTTAAATACCATACTTGTATAAATAGCATAAGAGTTGGATTGGAAGATTTTAAGCTTGTGATAATTGTAAAACACACACACACAAAAGCCATCTTCCACTCCTCCAAATACAACTCTGTCCCTGAGATAGCTCAGTGGTTCCATTGTAGTTGTGCTCAGACTTAGCATGAGCTTCGTGAGGAGACACAACACTTTGTCATTTCAATCCCCAACATCGTCCGCAAGTACTTGGGTAATGTATTCTTTCTGATTGATTTCTAATAAAGAATATTAAGTTGAAAATTTATCAGTGTGTTTTTACTTACATTATTTTCAGTCATTACTCACAATCAGTTTACTTAATGCTTTAAACTGTTTTATACGATTGTGAAACGGGAACAACACTAGATCATTATGGGACTTACTAATTGCCAAATTAGTTGCAATGTAAACATATTTCATCTCATCTTATGCCTTGGGTTACTAGATCTCACTCTAAATCAATTGAGTTGTCCAATTTAAAAAACTGTAAATTTATTCCAGCTACGTCTAACAACGTGGAGATTTACCTTGGGATTACAATCTAGCTACGTTAGGGATTACAATCTAGCTACGTCTAACGTAATGTAAATTGCAACTGCATGTGTTTCTTTGATTGGATGGCATAAACTTAAATTCCAAATGGTACAAATACTTTTGATTGTGTGTGATCAAATATGTACGAAGAAGCATGCATACATCTTCGTATAATAGGTTCTAATAAAACTTTACTCAATTAAGTTTTCTTATTAAGAATAAAACAACAAAGTTTTAATCGAGGTATTGGGTAAATCAATCAAAGAATTACCAATAATTATCATCTACTATATCGTACTACTGCATGAGTCAAAAGACCCAAGTTATTCGGGTAATTACCACAAAGTGGCGCGTAGAATTAAGGTAATTCACCCTTGAGATGTTTTTGTTAATTAAATATATGTAGGTAACTCCATTCGACGCACAAAGAAGCGGAGAAGCGGGTCAACGCGAAGCTTATTAAACTTTCTTCTTTAGGTTGCAAATACATAACAACCATCCTTTTACCTCTCTTATAGTTTGTCAAGAATGGATGAGCTTTTCTAACTATTTATACAAACAACATCAATCGACTAAAAGTTTAAGTTTTCATTCTTAAATACACATTAAAACCGTTATTAGTCCGGTTTAATTTTCTTTCAAAAAAACACCATTTGCTTGTTACTTATCGAACAATAATAAAAGCAAACAAGAAAATAACCAACTAATAATAAACATGCATAAATAAAATCAACTAATATATATATTTTGAACTAAGACTCCCACTTATTTTCGAGCTTGGTACAAGTGGACCATATACATCGATAAATCGATTGCGTAAGTTATGCGTTCAAATATACAATGACACGCAAAAGTTGATTAAATAAACAAAACATAATGAGGTCTTCCCCTGTTTTACAATTAATTAAATTTTATTTAATTAACGTGTCATGCAAACTTAATTACTAAAACCCTAATTAATTAACATATATTGATTAAATTAAGCATGTAAACAATAGATAACAATTAAAGCATATACATATCAAATATTATATATTCATGACAAAACATACATGTTTTCATCATTGATCCCCACATAGTAAATTATTATCATATAATCAAGTCAACAAGAACGTTTACATAATGATGTAAATGAATTACTACGTACTCATTAATCATAACACATAAAAAATTGCATGCAACCTAGGGTTTTTACAATTTTGCAAAACCTAATTTTTTTAACTAACTATAGGGTCATACGACTCATAAAACAAAACCAAACATTAGGGTTTCAAAATTAAACCTTGTAAACATGCAATAATCATCGAGGTACGTTATTTATGTGTTTAGGTAATTAATTAAACAATATTAACGGCTCGTGATGCCACTGTTGGAATTAATAAATCATGACATGCATATTATTAACATAAATCATATAGAGCACGCAACCGAATACTAAAATCAATATGTGCAAATAATTAACCATTATTTAAATCGTAAATGTACCTTGTAAGCAATCCACACGATAACAAAAGATCAAGAATCACAACCCTAAATATTTAGGGTTGAGGTAAATCGCATGAACCCTAATACGATTAGGGTTTATAAAATCAAATAGGGATTTACCTATAAGCTTGTACACACGTATTGGTAGCGATTTGATGCTAATGCTGGTTCCTTGAATCACAATAACTAACCAAAACACTTTTGTTATACTCTAGATCAAACGCAAATCCCAAAGGACTTGTAATTCAGTCGACCTAGGTTTAAGAGGGGAGAAGAAGAGAAGTTATGGTTAGCTAATGAGACACAAGATTAATCAAGAATGAATACAAACATTTGTATTTATACCTGTGTTCTCGAGTTCACTCATTAAAAGAAAAGAAGAGAAGAGAAAGAAGAGAAATAAGAGAAAAGAATGGAAGAGAATCACTTTCCTTCCTCCCAAAACCGGAAAGAAAATCATGTACCAACAAAAACACTAACAATTTCCTTCCACTTCTTTCCATTTCTCTTCCTTTCTTCCTTGTAAAATACCCGAGAACACAAAAATTTTCAGTTTCTTTCATTTTCTTTTCCTTTATCGTGTAAATGGATCTCAAGAACACAGTGTTAGAGTCTAAGTTAGGGTAAGATTACCCTTTCTTAACCCATAAATGATCGGCCCTATGAATCCGTAGGAATTTTAGAACTTTCTCATAGTCAATTTTCACTTCTAGCCCTTCCATCTTTTATTTAACGACCGTTAGACTAAATGCCGTTAAGTACTAACAATCGTTAGACGTTATTGTGAAATAATAATTAAAAACATAAATATTATATTAATTATTATTCATTGAATCTTATATGTAATGTGTGCAATCTCATAATCTCGTGTTCGAATCTAGTCATACGTATATTAAATATAGTCCATAAACTAACACATTAATCTACCTAATCGTAAAATTAGTTTTAGCATTAAAAACGACATCACCCAGTCCAATGGATCGACATGATCATCATTAGGTTGTCGAAGAATGATAAACGTGAAGAATTACGTAATGCCCGAATAAACAAGCCCATTTTAACTAATATACCAATACTCCCACGTGCTGTTGCAACTTGCAAAATTACAGTTGACAAAAATAATGGTTTGGTGTCAGATAAGCATTACAACAACAACAACAACAAACCCAATCCCGCCGAGGCAGGGTATGGGGGAGGTAGAATGTAAACAGATCCTACCCCTACCCCAGGATAAACCCGGGAGTAAGGAGCCTGCTTCCAATGAGACCTCCGGCTTGTGCACGTGTGCGGGTGAGGAAGAAGATAAGAGAGAGCAAAAGGAAGCAAAAAGCAGGCGAAAAGGGGCAGACCAAACACGCACAAACGCAAAACACAAGCACAAAGCAAACCAGAAACAAAACCAAACGCAAATGCATGAAAACCTAAGGGAGCAAAACAAAGGAAGGCAGAACAACCCACAGGACCTAAAGCAAGGGCAAAAAGGCAACCTAAGGGGGCAACAAAAAGCAAGGCAAACACGCAATGGGCCTAAACTAAAGCAAAGGCAAAAAAGGGCACCTAAGCAAGGCAGTAGAAGACGCCTAAAAAGCCTAACACCTAGCCTGAACTACCCGCAAAAACCTAACAAAGAGCAAGGCAAAACACGCAAGGGGCATAAACTAAGGAAAAGGCAAAAAAATGGTATGTATGTGTGACGGATCGTTGTTGTTGGTGGCCGAAATTTAGGTTTTTTAATTGGAACTAATGGTGTTTGATCGAATTTATAAGATATAGAAGATGAAGTTGGAAGAAATTATTAAATTATTCTTAAGACAATTAGTCACACATTTTAGGCCTCCCAATCATTTTCCTATTCGAGTAGTGATTGGGATGCCTAACTCGAATGCCTAATAATATGCCTAAACGTATGTGTCAACATCTTATTGGGGACAGCAGGGGGACCCACTTCTTCTTAAACCAATAATTAATTCACACATCTATTAGGCACACAATTAGTCACACATTTTAGGCCTCCCAATCATTTTCCTATTCTTAATGGTTGTGTATAATGAGTTTTTTTGAAATAGAGAAAGTATAATGACTAGTGAGTAAAGCAAGGTTATAAATAGCGTAAGGTGTGACGTGGCGTCATGGTCAAGCCTCAAGTATTAGCGTGAGGCGTGTCAGCATGCCATTTTTAAGGCGGCAACAAGTATTTACAAACTTAGTATATCATATTGCATAATTATATGAGAGGTAAACATTACTAAGTCAAAGACCAAGTACAAAATATTAAATGCAAGCTCAAATCTCAAATATTAGTAAATCTTTTAAACGCTTCAAAAAAACTAGTCGCGTCTTGCGTCTTTTCATGCCTCGCCTAAAGCCGACGGCTTAGTGTATTTCGTAACTTTGAGGCCACACGCCTCGTTCTTTGATGCCACCATTGCACGCTGTTTAAAACCCTTGTGATACTATATAAAGTATTTTTGGCTTTTAACATTTTCAAATATGTATGGAATTTTTTTTAAGGTCGGTGGTAATAGTGACGTCAATTTTTTTATCGTCACGTCAGTTTCTCTCTCCTCAACCAACATTAGACTAGTAGTAACAAGACCACAAACAACCTCATCACATCAACGCTAACTAAGTTTTCTCTCTTAAACCAAACACTCGTAGTAAAGAGACCGCAGTCACAACCAAAAACAACCCCACAAAAATAAATTAAAACGAAAGGCACACACACAAACCTTTCAATTGTTTTGGTACGCTGACAGACCAAACAATTGCATTGGTTTAGGGGGGACACGTTCCATTTGATCCTCGTATGGGAGGGACGCATCTGTTTTGGCAACGGGGACCGAACCATTTCGTTCCGCTACTACTAGTCTTACCACCAACATAGTCTAATAACACAATCAGTATAGCCACCAAAACATATTCTAATAAACACAAATATACCTCACAATAAACTCACATACAAGAAAAGAAAAGAAAAAAAAATTGGTCTGACTAACTGACTTATGCTCCAAATCCATGTAAGACGCGTACGATGGGTCTGGTATAATAACAAAGACGAGTCCTGAGAGTGCCAACAAGTCAAAGAACGCGTTATTGATGAGTTCTCACCTCTAGTGTATAATTTTAAGAAGTGAAAGTTGAATTATCCATTAACACATTACATGACAAAAGGTCATGATACTTGGTATTTAGGGGGTGTTTGTCGGCTTATATAGCTGGTTTACGGCTTATTTGGTCTTGGGCTTATGTTTTGTAAGTCTATTTTTTCGTGGCTTATTCTGAAACTTTTTGGCTTATATAAGCTTATTATGTCATAATAAGCTTATTTAAACCGAAATTTTTTAAAATAAGCCACAAAAGATAAGCTTATGAAATGTATGTCTAAAACCAAAAAAGCCATAAGCTTGTTATATAAGCCAAAACAAAAACCCCTCTTTTAATACTCTAGTTTCTAGGGAAGCCATTAACGATATTTGATGAAGCAGCATTAGTGAGAATATTCTATTGATCCAATGTTAACATATAATTTATTTTTGGGAACTTTTTCAAAAAGGACCGGTCGCACAAGAGAACAATTCTCTTTACTTTCTCATTTTTCAAAAGCCTAAAAGAGACCAAGTCAACTGTACTATTAAAAGAACTCAACCAAATTTTTGATAAGTGTCATATGTTTTTGGAGCAACTTGTACTTTTAAGGCAATATGTATGAGATAACTTATACTTTTAATGTATTATAATATTAAAATAATAAACATTTGTCAAAATATAGTTAAGTTATACACTTGTTTAGTCGCCCTAATTTTTTTTGAACTTTTGAAAAATAACTGAGTAAAAGGTGTTATACCCTTAAGCGACTGGTCTCCTTTCGAAAATTTTCTTTTGTTTTTTCAAAATAATTGTATTTCTCTTCATTTTAACTATAAAAGAAATATACGTGTCTGGTGCAACCTTTTTACTTGACCCTTTTAAATATACATTGGAAGGTTCCATTGTGTAGGCACCTAACACCATTAAGAATGCCAAACACAAATGAGTGAATCTTGAAAAATGACTCCTTTAACTTTAAAGTAATGAAGGGGCATGACTTAGTTTGGGTAATGGTACCAAACTATTTATCTTTTTATCACACTCTTATGGCCTACCACAACTATAATTGTTTATCGTAACTAAATAGTATTCTATTCTATTTCTTTCAATTGTTTACTTATTTTGGTAAGAAGTTGTTGCGTAATTATGTCATCTAAGTTTTATTATAAAAATAATTAGGTGTTTTTGACCAAATTCGTTACAAAAAAACTACAGTATTCTATGCTATAAAACTTCATCCATACCGTAAGTTAGAAATAGTTAGTATATAATAATAATGATTATTTTTAATTTGTTTTTCTTAAAGAGCATATCTTAGTTATTGTTGAACAATATATTTAATTTTATTTCTTAAAAGGAAGTACAAGCGAGTGGTCATGTTTTGACTACTTTGAGGGTCCATCAACAATTATCTACAAATTTTATAAATAGACATTTTAAGTGGATGTTTTAACACTACCTCTTCTAGAAGCTAGACAACAATGGTTGAGAAATATACAATAATATAAGGTTTCCTAGATAACATAAAACTTGCAATAAAAAAAGGGATACACTATTGTCGGCTTTTATAAGTTTATCATATCATAATAAACTTATATAAGCCTAGAAGTCTCAAAATAAGCCACAAAATCGGAGCTTATAAAAAATAAGCCCAAATCGGCTTATGATAAATAAGCTTAGCCAAACATGCCCTTAGTTTATAGATTTAAGAATGGGACAATTTATACAAACCCTTCTTTTTTTATAAAGGGCACCTTCTTTTTTTTGCGATTTTTTATTTATTTTTTTATTTTATAATTTTGTTTATATCAAAAAACTATAAACCTGAAAATATGAAACGGAAAATATAAAATTTAATAAGTCAATCGCTTAAAACTGTCAGAAATACGGAGCAGAAACTGACAAAAATTATGTTGTAGTGAAAAACAAGAGGGACAAAAGAAATAAAAGTACAAACCCCCCTATTTGACATCCTATGGAGGGTTTGTATAGTATCACCCTTTAAGATTATATATAGCATCATGTATTTTGGGGAAAAGTCGGGTTAGGTTCTGGTAATGAATGTCATTTGTAAGAAGAAATATGGTAAATTATTTTAGTGTTTGTGTAATTGGTGCTTTTATAGCAGGGATTAAGTAATAGAATAATAACGAGTGGGTAATCCCGCGCGTTGCTGCGGAAGTGTTGTAACCCCGTTATATCGTGTAGCGGTCCTTTAAAGTTTAATTATGGTACATCGTTACTCTTGAAGGACCAAGTTTGCAAAGCGGCGGGAGTTTTCCGATAAGCTATTGCTAAGCCATCTTTGATGAGTCCTTGAGCAAAAGGTTTTTGTTGTGAGTCCTTTGAAGGTGTTGCTAAGCTATCTGTCATGAGTCTTTGAAGCAATACCTAAGAATAAAAGTCAACCCTTATGTATCAAACATACAATTTTCATAGTGTAAAAGGCACCAAAGTTCCATTAAGTATTAGCCCCCAAATAAATTTTTTTATTAAAATAAGAGCTGGTTATGATTTGCTTGTAGTTATACTGAATTGCGTACTCATTATCATAACTATATCTTAAGGTATTTATTATATTAATGTATGTTAAAGCCAATTTTATCACAATAATTGTTCATTTAACGCAAAAAATGGCAGTAGGTATCATGATTGGTTATTCAAGAAAACTAAAAGTGAAACAAAATGAATCATATAAATCTAAAATAAAGAGGTTAGAATATACCTGAGGTGCCGTGGTGGTTTGTGAACTTTGTCTAGAGTTCACACTCTTTGAAGCGTGAACTGGATCAACTCCATGGTTCAGCCATCAATGAATTTGCCTTCAAACCCAAATAGTTGTTTTGGCATTAGTTATCAAGTAAATGGTGACGTAGTATGATCGTTTAACCATTAACCGGTGAAAGATTCGGCCAAGATTCTTTATTATCTCTACCGTTTCATAGAAATCCTAACAATGTAGTTAAATCAACAGCAAAGATCCGACAGTTGTCACCAATAGCTCTTTATTGTTAGCAAAATTGTATCCTGTCCTAATTGGATTATCATATAACCCCAAAATTGGAACACAAACCTATACAGTTAACTTGGTAAATTTGGTTCTCGCTCACAACTATGTTTTAAAATTGTATCTTTAATTTCGCAGTCTCCAGTGATGCACTATATCTCCGCTTTTCACACTTTAACAAAAACTATAACATAAATGCATCAAAACAGCTACATAAAAAATATGAGAATAACCAACCTTGGGTCGTCGAATGTGTTCGGCTACCACTCCCATGTATACCACTTCGAGCTGCTACTTTCCTTTTGATTAGCCTTGTAATACCAATAGGTTAGCAGAAAGGAGCGCCACCTAACGATTACATGTCAGTTGTCATACACATTACAATACTTTGTTAAAGTCTTTGAGGTCCTATTACCTATTGTTGTACAACTGTGGCATGCCTCTCTTATAAGATGTGCCATTTCTGGCGCGACCATCCCTCCGCTCATGTTCTTGATACACCTATAATGGCAAAGACATAAGGATTACAATGTGAACATTCAGGTTAGTAGTAGAAGCAGTTTTAAGCTATCACTTTTGCTTAACTTTTTCTTACCAAAATAAGCCGACATAAAGAACACTTAAGTCCGCCAACAAAGAAATAGACATCAGTGTCCAATGTCTTACAATGATTACTTGGCCAAAGGATTGGGTGTACTAAACTTCAAAGAAATTTGACTTGTAAAGCTTTAACATATATTTAAAAATCGGTTTTTAAATAAAAAATAAAAAATAAAAATTAATGGTGTTTCGAGAGCGATTCTAAAAGGGTATAAGTAACTCTTACCTTGCACAGTGGAAATGTAGGACATTGATCATTTTACAGTCAACGCTCTCACATCTTGTCATCGAATATAAGACGGTAGCTGCAATTACCAGGTGCATGCTTGTGTCAGAGTGCAATCCAAACATTACGATCAAATCCCATCCAATCAGATGAATATAGGAAAGGCATGTTAAAGTGGTAATACCAAAGGTTGTTGTCCCATCGACAAAGTAACAACGGCATGCATTAGTCAATAACATAAGGCTAGACTGACTCAAGCTCGTGCCTGGATTGACAGATGATCCAACAAATGAATTCGAAAGGTCATGTGCAAATACGTTCTACCAGTGTATAATAACACTCGTATCTAATGAAAGGCATGCTAAAACCATGACCTGTTGAGGCAAGACCTTGTTGCCCTCTATTTCTTTTCGCATATAGCCTATGGCATTTGAAGCTTTTCCCAAATTTTGAACGTCACGCGAATTCATGAAAACCCGCTTTGTTGGAAATTGTAGTGGAAGGAAGCGGGTGAACACTTCGTGGTACCTGGCCCGAAATCCAACACTAACTAACCCACATCCTCATATGGGAGTCTCTTTAGAATATGAAAATGTTAGTGACAAACGACTATATTAGAACTTTCGAAAGAAATATAACCTTCATTTTTGGGTTGGTACTTCTTGACAATCCCAAGTAACATGAGCTTATGATAGACATTTAAAATCATGCCCAAGTAGTATGAAACATAGGACGTTCAGTAATTTTTTGACTTTTTTTTCATTTTTCCTTTTTAATGGGTTAAAAAAAATATCTCACATATGTATAGTGGTGGAGCAAGTGCTACTATTGTAAAATGAATATTTAACATGTCGAGAGATTTCTTAAAAGTTATAAAGGACGACACATGTATAGAACTTTGTTCATACCTGTACTCATTTACTGGATCTCACACACGTGTCCTTCCCGAACACCCAAATAAAGCAAACGTGTCAAAGAGTACCGATAATGGACTCCCAGCGAATGCATAAATTATGCGCGTCAATGAAATAAAACGCAAATGTTTTTCGTTACTTACAGTAGCCGATGTTATGTTACCATGAAAGAGAGCGTGAAGTTTTCAGATCATGATTTCGCATCGCTGATGAATCATATTTACAAAACCTTTGGGAACTCGGCCCCGCTTGGGGTGCATTTGTAGAACCCGCAACACGAAAAGGTTAAAAGAACCATCAATAAAGAACGATGCTTGACGTAACAAACAACAGTAGAGCATACCCGAATCGTGGCTCGTTGTATTTATTCACCAGTATACTACATGAATAGTAATCAAGGTATGTTGGTCCAAATACCTAAACAGAATGAAAGAAAACACAGTCGCAAGATGGCATACTGGATGCACAACACCACACCTTTGCAAAGCGTTTAATCCATTTAAACAAACATGGATGTTCTATAACACCCGGTTTAAATTAGTAGTTTCTTCGGTTTTGACGCAGAAATGAGGCTCAGATTAGGATACAATTTGCGAAATAGTGATACACTAAACACTTGGGCTCAGATTGGTAAATGCGGACCGAGTCACAAAACTTCGAACTTAAACATGGTCGCTATACGACACGGTTGCATGGTAACTGTTTATACCATGCCCTCCGGTCGTTACCCCGCCAAGTTTGAGTCAAGCTTTCTACTGCCCGTTTCATTTTCCTCAAATTACAACAATCATCATAGCCCGGTAACTATCATCATTGCTTTTCCGATAATCGTTATCAATCAACCACATATTTATCCTTCATGAAATTTCAGATACATATATATTCTATATTGGACCGACTCGCTTTTAGGCCTAGGTACCAAGAACCCATATTATTCAAAGAGGCAAATGACGGATTGAATCTTTGACGACCAGCTTTTGCCTCAACAAACAACATTTAATCATCATAGCCCACCAATAAATCCCAATAATCAAACAACCTCAACTGAATAAGAAGAAGAAACTAAATTGAAAAAGTGAGACTGAATAAGAATAAGATAAATCCCAATATTTTCTCACTTTTTCATTAATTCCCAATTTAAAAAATATAGACACTAAATTGCATACCTGACTTCGAAGCAAGACAGGAGAAATCCGAATGACAATCCTCTTCATAACGACGCAAGATGCACCGACATCCACCAAAATCACAGCCACAATTAAACCCTAATCCTAATTAATAATAAAAATCAAACCTTTAAAGAAATTAGAAAACATACACATTATGACAAACATACGTACCTGCTGCAAACCGATCAACCAAGAAGACAGGACATCACCAACACCGTGGATGGTGTGAAGCACAATCATCCTGGCATCCGTAGATTTTCACTACACGTGTTAAGTATGGAAAGATGAAGCTGATTACCGGGTTTGTGAATATGTGGAAGAAACAGAGGAGGGCGGAAAGATGTTAAGATGGTACATCCTGGGTGTGACTATGTGTTAAAATCGGGTTTGTGGAAGACGGTTTAATTCCATGGCTTTTGAGATGAGATCAGATGGAGAAGATTAATGACGTAAAGCGGTGGATCGCTTTTAATGAGAGAGAAAGGCTGAAGCAAGTATTGATGCATTAAATTTTTTTTCGATTCATTTAATGGTTTCCAATGGATGTACCATCGCTGCAAGTTCATTTAATGTTTGTGCAAAACTTGCATTGCAAACACTGTGTCCTACCTTTTAGTATATATAGAGAATGTATTTTTTAAAGTGTCCAGACGCTGCTTTTTAAACTTTGTTAAGTGTAGAAAGCATGATTTTTCACAAGTGTTCTAATTTGATACGTCATCCATGTATTAAATTGGAACACTTATGAAAATTACATTGTTATTCTACAACTTAAACAAAGTTAAAAAAGTACACGTATTTAAACATGACATTTTGAAAAAGTACATTGCTATTCTGCAACTAAAAAAAAAATACACGTACTAAAACGGAACATTTTAAAAAATATATTGCTAGTCTACGACTTAATCTCTTTATATTATTGTTTAAGATGTTTGTGATTTAGAGATTACTTTACTTAACTTTGTGATATATTGTTGAATACGTGGCTTAAATAAGAGAATGAATAAAATTGCTATTACTAGATTTGACACTCTTTTTCATATAAAAAACACACAACCGTCTTTTAATCTCATGTATATGTAAACTTATAAAGGTTTTCATCAAATAGATTACGTCACCGGTAAGCGTATTTTATTATTCACTTCAAGTTAAAATCGACTTTACACTTTTTTTATACAAAAAAAATAATAAATAATAAATAAATAAATAAAAAAGAATTATTTCGCATCATATCGTAAAATTCGCAACATACGTAATAAAATCACACCGTCATCGACCATCCTCTTTACTCCCATGACCCCTCCATCTTTCCATGAATCTTCGCCCCTTTTCGCAAAAGTAGGGGTGTGCACGGTCCAAAAACCGGACCGGACCGGCCAAAATCGGACCGGACCGAGACCCGATTTCGGAAAAAATCTTAAACCGAGACCGGACCGAATGTGGTCGGTCCGGTCCAACAAGGCCAAATTAGCCTAAATTCTTCGGTTTTGGTTCGGGCCGGACCGAGGACAGAATTAGCCCAAAAGCCGAGACCGCGAACCGGACCGAATGTGGTCGGTCCGGTCCAGTCCAGTCCGGTCTCGGTCGGTCTAGTCTGTTCGGGTTGTATGCTCACCGTTACGCAAAAGTATTAATAGTAGAAATTGTTACGAACCTCCTTCATCCTCACTTGAACCACCTCCATCCCCGTTCTCATTTTTTGTAAATGTGTTATGAAATGTTGTGTTTCTTCCTCCCTCCTCCATCTTCCCTCTATCAACCTACAACTTTACCTCATTCATTCTTCTACACAGTTGAAAAAATTTATCTTCTATTAATCTTCTTCCGATTAATTATTTTTGTAAAAAAAATTAACGATCTTTCTCAAACAATTTGAGTTTTTGTTAACCAAAAAAATGTTTGTAAGTTATAATTTGTGAATGGTATAAAATGATATCTTTGCAAACTCTGCAAGTAAAGTCATGACCTCTTTTTGTGTTTTGCGAAATCTACGAGTACAATACGAGGTTATGTGAGACAAGAGAGGTATTGTCTTGAAAAAAAAATCTTAGTTTTAACAATATGCTACGACAGTAAGCCAAGTTGAAAATAAGTGTCATCTTGACCTCTTGGGTCATAGAAATGCAAATTTCTCATGGAAAAATATAAATTCAACAACTAAAAATCATTTATACTTCAAGTACTTTTCAAGTTTAATTAATGTGTTTTAACTATATTTTTAAAGAAAATTTGAGTCTAAGTAATACCTGTAACTAGTGCCTCGACTGCGCTAGTTAGATAAACTCATTATTAAAACCGCATTAACCAAAGTTTAACTATATTTCTCTCTTGTAACTGTTAAAAAGTACAACAAGTTTTGTAAAAATTTCGAGATTTTTCTTTCTTATATCTACTCAGTTGAAAGTAAAAACTTCACAATAAAAATCTAAAATACTGTAAAATTGTTCCGCTTTACATTCTGAGTAGAATATAGTGTGAATTTTGCACTTTTGCAAATGTTTCAAAAATTTGACAAAAGTGTTTCAAATATTTGGCGGAAAAAATATGTACTACATATAAAACAAATGCTTAGAACTTAAAACAAAATACCTTTTAAAACATAAATTTCATTCTTTTGCTACTTTCCTAAATAAAAATATGTAATGTTGCTTAATGAAATAGTTGTTTTAATAATATTCTCATCGAAAATTTTAAAATATACAAAACAACTTTTGACAACTTTTTTGTAAGTAGTTGCTAAACTAAAAAGAGGTCAATTTTTTGTAATTAATCCCAACATTAATAATTTTTAGAAATTCATAACATGTTGCATTTATACTAACTCCAATATCAAAACATAACATAATCTTGATTTTTGTAAATGCAAAAGAAAAGGCAAATCTGGAAAAAATAATTTTTTAATACAATTGCATAATAACAAGAATAATTGTAAAACAAAAGTACTTTGGAGCATACTATTTTATTTAAATATTTAAATTATAACTTAACCTGCAAACTTTCTCAACTATCACAATCTTTACAAATAATACGTAATTCATATTAACGATATTATACATCGTCGCATTTTTAAACGTATAATTGTTTATTGCAATGATTGAAAAAGTCATACTATTACCATTTATTTTGTGAATAACAAATTTTTTGCTTATGTTTAAAAAAGTGTCATATGTGACATTTTTGCTTTCGAAAAAAAATTCTACCCTCCCGTCTCAAAATTATCACGTGAGACAAAAACACAAAGTTTAATAAAAGTGGGACCACTACAATTCTCAACCACTCATATAATATTCTCCACTAAATTCTCTTTTTCTTACTAAAATCTGAGTTTGACAATTTTTTTGAGACATCCAAAAACGAAATGTGACAATTAAATTGAGATCTTATATAGATAATTTAAAGAGAAAAATGTCCAAAAATTTCGCAAAATACCCTAAAAATGATGAATTTGAAAAAAAAGTACCTACACAAACAAAAAAATTTGTTCGCTACACACAAAAAACAAATGATGACAAGTATGATACATTTTTTAATCATTTGCCCTTGTTTATTTAAAATAAATAAATAAATAATCCATGTTGTTGTACTGAAAATTTGTATTCGTTTTTCGTAAAAACTAAAACCGAAAATATAAAGAGAGAGAGAAAATAAGTTTGATCGAGTAGTTAAATGAACAATAATTGAAAAGTGTAATGGTTGGTTGGCTCATGGCCAGATAATAATTGTTGGGTTGGTAGAGATCTAGAAATATATTGGTACCGTGGGAGGATTTTCGTGTCTTCACTCTCACTCTCACTCTCAATCTCACTTTTCCAAAATTTAATCGAAATTTTATTATTATTATTAATATTATTACTATTGTTTTATTTATTTTTAATTATAAACAACACTTTATTATTATTATTATTATTATTATTATTATTATTTTTTTTTTTTTACTTTTTTTTTTTTTAAACAACATTTTTATTAAAAACTCAAAGGATTACAAATTAATGAAGCCGGTAAACCAACCCCCACACCTCTAAGAATAAAAACCAATTCTATTAAAATATGAATCTGCACGCGCTCCAACGTCTTGAGTCATGAGAATCGTCGAATACGCTTTAAATAAGAATCGCGATCCTTCTCCGTTCTCCAAAAGAAGAAAAAGAAAAGGGGAGAAACCCATATCCAATATCCGCACATTTCGCATCATACTTTACACGCTATCGGATGCAGATCAATGATCGCACGCTCAGTATAAAATCAGTCATTCCAGATTGCGTCAAGGGCGACGATCCAGTAAGATCAACACATACATCACGCCCATTATCCCACGAGTAAAGTAATATATCGCCGGCCGCAGGATCTGTCCCCATCTCCGTAAAGCCCAATATCCACCTCCTGCGCGTAAATTCGGACCGGAGCATATATCAACAAGAACATCCCGCACAAGGTTGTGCCGATGTTTAATGCCAACAATGCAAGCATCGAAACAAAGATGATCCCCATAAATATCTCCGTGAAATACCTTAGAACAAGTTTGAACACGACACCAACAAAAAAGAGGAACACCCAACCGATAACATAGCACACAACGAAAAGCCCTAACATTCATAGTTTGTCCGCACAGTATATCGGAGCCACCCTAAGCCAATCCGTGTGATCCTCCTTAGAGAACTCCATAACGCCATCTGTCGAGGAGAAAGATGGAATGTAGACTCAACAGTTTGGGTAATCCGACCAAATATATATCGCCAATTTCTTCATAAGTTTGGGGGCAGCGACCTCGCTAGGTTACTCAAAAGGTCAATATCCATATTCACATTAAAAGTACGTAGAGCATCATCAAAAGAGGAACCAGCAGTTACAATACCGTAACCAAGGAGAAGCTTAGACTGTAAGCTAGCAGATTGAAGTCTAGAAGCAAGGAATGCATAATTCAAGACGCCACCGCAAAGCATATAAAACCAAGCCCCCATAAGCAAAAGGTAGGGTGGCGAGTCTCCACCGCCAATCACCAAAACCGCCCGAAGCAATGACAATACGCTCCAAGGAAGAACGGTGCCGCATCAAAGAAACCCGAGCACACTCAAAGACCGAGGAGAGCATGTGCGCATAGAAAAATATAACTTAGAAATACCAAAGACATGTACATGAGTAGCAACAACTCGCATTGAGGGTCATTGAGTTTGGCAACTGCCTCCATAAGTTCAATAGTTTTAGCAAGCCTTTTCAGGACCAACTTACTACCAAACTCAAAATCCACACTAACAGGTCCACCCAATAATTTAACACCATGAGATGGGCGAGAAATATTGGGGGGAAAAACACCGACATACCTGCTCCTGGGGTCCTCCTGTGGCCAAAAGACTTCTGTTTTTTGTTATTATTATTATTATTATTATTATTATTATTATTATAGTTTTTTGTTTATAATAATGATCTTTATAATTAAACATCACTTTTATTATTATTATTATTATTATTATTATTATTATTATAATAGTATTTTATTATAATTTCACATTGAAATATTATTAGTATTTTTCTTTTTTCTTATCTTTAAGTTACATGAAATAAACCTTATTTTTAAAAGTTATGAAAGATTATTTTTATACAGTCTCTAATAAATTCCGTCTAACAAAACTTATATGTAAAGAAGTTTGTTTTTTTAAATAACCAGAGTTTTCTCGTAATCTTATGTGCCAAATATATTTTTAGACTATATAGAGATGGAGTATAAAATTTCACTTCTCTTAGCCTGATCTTAATTTTTCAGAAATTTTTTCCTGTGCAAAAATTGAAAACACTCACCTTTTTATCTAGTTCATCTTGCTCATCCTTTGCAAGTCTCAGCACTTATCCATAGCACGAATATTTTTTCCCTTAACAGATAAACCCAAATAAAGTAAAGGATGGCTAAGGAGCAAATATTTATCCAATCAAGTGAAATTATTTGGTGTCACATGAATCAACATACTCTACACTTTACATTCATTATAAAATTAGAATTATATCGAACCAATAGTCTGTAACATGTTACAGATTATTTGTATTAAAAATGCTAGTATTTGATTTATGTACATGTTTATAATCGCCATTTTAGGTGCATTCGTTACCTTGAGTCAAGTTTATGTGATTATTTCTGCTAAAGTGATGTATATTTCTTCTCTCGAGTCTTCGAGGAGAAGCATGGTCTTTGTTTAGTCATCACAACACTTTGTGTACAAAATCATACAAAGCCGCCTAAACTGACGAAATATAAGACTTACACTCCATTGAACAAAGATAATTGAAACATAGGAAAAGGGAGGCTAGGAGGAAAGTGAAGGAGCTTAAGCGACGATAGCGACAATGAAGATAAAAGGATACCGGGAAACCTCTAGATTTGACTTTCATATTTCATTTCATTCAGTTACAAAGAGCTCGGATATATCAAGATCCATATATTAGCTAAAACAAAGCCCTTTAAAGGTAGAACTAGGAGTTGAAGTCATGCATTTAGCGAGGTTGCTTCATGAGGAGACCTTAGGATATAATTACTGTTGTTTGTACTATAATTTATAAAACCTAAAAACGAATAAAAGTTAACTCTGGGACTCTAGCTTTTTTTCACAATCACTTTAAGCATATGTTTCTAAAGATGTTGTATGTTTACTTGAATAACGAATCCGCATACTTTGAAAATAGACACCATATGTCGGTACAGTACTCCACGATTATTATCCATCCATCTATCGATACAAAGCAACATTTTGCAAACGACCCAAGACTCTTTTTAAAGGCCTTTTTCTGACATTGCATGTTTTTTCCACATACTGGGACAAAATTTGCAACCATTTCTTCTTCTTTCTCCCGCTCCAAATTATTTTAGATTTATTTTTGTCATGTACTCTATGATATTTTCCAATACAACTTCCAACTTTATATCTACACACCATTCTGTGAAGTGCGATGTCTTCATATGATTTATGTCTATATTTTAAGCACGTAACTTAAGATCAACATTGGTAAAAGTTTGATCCACTTAGGTGAATCAAATTCACCCTAAACCGTTGTGACTCCCTCCAATAATAATCGGCTTATCAACTAACCATCCACATTTCAATCTAGATTTCAGTTACATTCGGTTCGTTCTTTACCATTTGATCTTCATGTTAACATATATTTTTCGAGACGCACAATGCAACAATTGAATCACAGAGTATTTGGGATTTTTTATTTGTTTGGCATTTCTGCTTATGTTTAAAAGGATGAAATATGTATTTCTCAAGCCACTTTTGTCCCTATGATTATTTTTAAATAAAATTAGCAGATTCTAATAAATAGGGGAAGTGATTGTCACATTCACAAATTTTATTGAAACACTTCAGTATATAAACGGTTAAAGCAGATTATACTTAAAGTATAACTGTGTATTGCATACAATGGAGTGTTCTAATAAATTTTGAAAGTGTGCGAATCACTAAACTTACAACTATTTATTTTTTGTTGATTTTAAAATATTTTTACAAATTAGTTAGATTACAATTTTTTTTAGAATTGGCTTCGTGATGCGTTTATTTTGGCTTGTAGTTTGTCACCATACTCGATATTTATACCTATTCACAAGACCAATGAAACACAATCCCTTCCAACATTATCTATAAAAAAAACTAAATACCAAAACTTAGAAAACACAAACATAAAAAGTACGTCAATTGTAATATTAAAACTAACAAAGTAGTACCAAATACATCTTACAAGCAATGACATTCATACTTAGCTTGCATACGACTATACGAGTGAAAAAAAATATCGACTATTTACTTTTCTATAAACTAAATTTACCATTATATCATAATTGTACAAAAAGAAAAAATAAAAATAAAACTAGAAATCATACTTCTAGTAGAGAAAAAAAACAAGATATTGTTCTTATAAAGTTAAGAGATTATTATTTCATCTCCAAGCTTCTATAGTCCAAAGCGCCATTTTTTATTTTAAAGAAATCAAAACCAACGTTGTTGTTGTTACCACTTGTACCATTAGTACTACACCTGCATTCCTTGTTATCTTGCACACCTAAACTGCACGCAAAACATATTGTTCCACCAGTCATCAAAGGTTGTTGCATGTATGATATTGATGGTATCATGTTACTACTATGATGTTGTGGTGGGCCAATTCTCAACTCCAAGTTCAAATCTGGACATCTTTCTTGTTTTTGATCAGGTGAGGTGATATTGAGCTTAGTGTCTTCTTCCATGTCTTCATTTTTTACTACATGGGCTGTTGTTTTTGTGGTTGCAAAAGATATGATGTCTGGTGGTGGTGAGGTGACATTATGGTTGTTGTTCGCGGTGGTGGCGACGGTGGTTGTGGTGGTGGTCGTGGTGGTGGGGTGGTCAGTGACTGGGCGGTGAGTTGCTGGATCAATTCCACGGTTTAGAAGCTTTCTTCTGATGTGTGTGTTCCAGTAGTTTTTTATCTCGTTATCTGTTCTTCCTGGTAATCTTCCAGCTATTAAAGACCACCTATTTATAGAAAGAAAGATTGTTAGAAAATTTTCATGATGAAAAATCAAATTTTGAGATATGGGTATTGTTTGTTAAAGTGAAAAAAATAAAGGGTCTAAAAAATCTTGGAAAAAGGTGGAGTTTTCGTCTTAAATTAAATGTCTACTTTATGCGTAAGTAAACTGTTCATTAATAAAATATTATTTTTATATTTAACAAATTCTAAATCTAACTCTTATCTAAAAATGAACATTTATTATGAAACAGCTGAATTTTACAGAGAGAGTTGTATTTTGAGAAGAGAGTAATTTCTTTTGTACATACTTGTTGCCAAGGAGGCTGTGAAGTTTGATAATAAGTTCATCTTCATCTTCAGTAAAATTGCCACGTTTAAGATCAGGGCGAAGATAATTGATCCACCTGAGACGACAGCTTTTACCACACCGTAAAAGGCCAGCAGCTTTAGGTAGTGACCTCCAGCAGCCTTCACCATGGGTTCTAATATAAGCTATCAACCGATCATCTTCTTCTTTGGTCCATGCACCTTTGTTTGTGTGTGCTTTTTCACAACAAGGTGACCTTCCCATATTTAGACTTTCTTCTTTGAACTTCCCAATTTTTGTGTGTTATTGAGAGAGAGAGATATGATAGGCCGGCTTTTTGAGTACTTGAATTGGGATTGATTTTATAAGCTTTTGACTATTTTATAGTGGGTTGAGAGGGATATGTTATAGATGAGAGAGAGAGAGAAAGTAAATGCTTCTAGATGCGAGTTGGTGAGACAGGTTTGAGGGAGTGGCTGGTGGGCTTCTGTTTATGATGATATTACCACATATCCGTATTATTAAAATCAAATGCTCAACTAGATATTTAGTGATTGTTAGACTCATTTGTGGATACTTGTATAACTTTTAAGTACTAAAAGTGTTTATTTCTAAGAAATGCACTAATGATGGTTAGGATAAGATCTCCGGGAATCTATTTTGCTTGGTATGATTCAATCCAAGACTTGATATTAAAAATAGAAGCCCTACAATATTGTTTAGTGTCAATAGTTAAATACGTATCCTTCGACAGTTCACGACATATAGTACAACAGGGACGGTAAGGGGTTATTTGTATTGGAGCGGGTGTTGGTAGAACAATAATCGAAGTTATTGTGATGTCTTGCGACCGTTTATGTACTAATGTTTAACTGGTATCGCTTTGTCTCAGCTTTGACAAAAAGTATAACTAATTTTTTGCTTTGGAATATCAAATCAAAATGATAACGTAATTAGTTCAAATTATACTATCAGAATATTTGAGGGTTTTTAGCGAAATTAGCGGTGGAAGGAAACAATAGTAAGGAAAAGTGGTGAGACGCAATAGGAAAGGATTATATGCAAACAACATAACGGCTTTCACACTTGCCTTCACAAAAATGCCGAAAGGTTGCATCGGTACACACTAAACCGAACAAGCAAGTGAAAACAAGAAACGAGTTACGAAATGAAATAACAATTTAAGAGGAAATGAAATATAGTGTTATTTACATTTAAGAGCTAAACGGTAACTACCCGAAGTATAATATTTATCCGGGATAAATACTAGAGGCTAGCTAGTAAACGACAAAAACACAAAATCAGTGTTGTGTGATGCGTCGACCGACCCTAAGAGGGGAGGGATCAAGTTTGACTTTATGTCAAACTTGATTACTTGTTGAACAAGGATTAGGCTTTCCAAATCCTACTAGAATCTTCCTTAGTATTTTATAAATATCAAAGGGTTTCTAGGTTTAAAATGATAACTTTCCAAATCCTACTAGAACCTTTCTTTGTATTTTATAAATACCAAAGGCTTTCTAGGTGTTACATGATAATTCCTCATAACCTAAAAATCCCCCCCCCCCCCCCCCCCAGTCTCTTCTCTTTGTGCGATCATACAAACCAAAGGGTTTTATCCCTTTGGTCGATCGACTTTAAGTCGACACCCTAGTTGACTTGTATAGTCGATAAGGGTTTTTACCCCATTTCGTGCTCGCCTAACTTGCGTAGGTTTGTAGCCCTAGTTTTACCTGTGCAGTACCAGTGGATAACTGACGTTGTCCAAGAAGTGATAATCCCCAAGAAACCCTAAAGGTGACCGTGTTGCATCAAGAAGATCAAGAAGGCGTTCAGTGCAACTGAAAAGGTTAAATAAGCTTACGTACAACAGGATTAACAAGTAAGTTTTCTAAACACCCTTTATACGTGTTAGATATAAGTTATATCGATGTTTAATGATCTGCCTATTAGGGTTTTGGACTGAACGACTTTATGTGTTTATTTTTCGTTATGCATATTTTATAGCAAATTAATTATCACAAAACACACATTTTAGACCATTTCACAAAAACAACCAATTTAAATGGCTTTTAATAAAATAGACACATCGGGAATATCAATTGCTCGTCACTTTTCCATTTGCTTCCCTGTTTATGAAGAAAGATATTGTACTGTATTTATGAAGAGAGATATTGTATATTTTATTACCCAAATTTTCATCTCACCAAATACCATCGTATATTTATAAAGAGAGATGTTGTGTATTTTATTACTCACTGGCCCCATGACTCCCCACTATGCCACACCCACTTTTCAATAACCTAATTATCTTCTTCCTCCAATTTTTTCCGATTGAACTAACCACCGATAAGTAAAATAACCACCGCCCCTGCCCACTTACACTCCCTTTTTGCTCGCCCTCCCCTTTTGCTCGCCGTTTTTAAAAGAAGACAATCATTTGTTCGCTAAATGACAAAGAACATGGCGAGCAAATGCTTGCTCGCCCTCATGGTTTGCTCGCCGTTCGTTAAATGAGTGTTTCTACCAAGCATTGTTGTGTTGAGGGCGAGCAAAACCATTTTTCTCGCTTCGTCGATTTTTGTAACACGGGTGTCGATGGTTCATTTTGGTAATGGTTTATGTATAGTGTTCATTTTAAAAAATGACACTTTTGTAGCCGTGTGAATGATCACCAGAACCCTAAAGTGGTATCAGAGCTACTTTAAACATATATAACCTAGTAAGGGTTCTTAGTGATTGTTAATATTGTCATAAAAATCATATCTTGATTTTGGTTATGCATGTGTTTGGATCGATTTATGCTTAGGGTTAAATTAGGGTTTTTGTTTTTGTGGCAATTAGGGGTTTATTACTCTTGTAATTAATTAGGGGTTTTGTATGTTTGATTACACAATTGAAATACACAAGGTTTTTCTAAACCGTTGAGGGTGTTCATTTAGGGTTAGGGTCTTTCCTTATTCGAAATACACAATGGTTTTTTTAACCCTTGAGGGCGTCCACTTCTTTATAGGAAAACTCTGTAAACGTACTCAAGATCAAACATCGAGTCCCTAATTGGTAATTATCACAGTTGCAAGAACTAGGGTTTCTAGAATTAGCTTTCTTGGCGTGCAAGTAATCTTGGTCTTCACGTTATGATCTAGGGTTTTAGGTATTTTTGGTAAGATGCAAATCTTTCCAAGAATATTCTGAAACAATGAATGAAAACCCTAGGTTTCCAAAAGTGATCATAAGGTAACTAGATTGCTTGTTAGCAAGAAAATTATCGGACTAATCAAAACCCTAGACGGGTCGATTTTGCAGATCTCGGCCAAATGGGATCGCAAAATTTGACAAACCAAATAAAGTTTTCAAAAACTTATAGTTTTTCACTTTTAACTTATTTGGAATATGAGATTACCAAATATAGAAAATAGGGTTTTAAAATATTTAAAAGCATAACTAGGGTTATAGGAAATAATTTTTTTTTTATTAAAAAGGCCATGATAAAAATTTTCTTAAAAAGATAAAAACTTGGTGACTTAAGGTTTTTTGTTGCCTAAGTCACATGCTTTTAAAATTTAAAAGTAAAAAAGAAACCCTAAATAGGGTTTATAAATTTTAAAGTCAAGACTTTTCTAAACTGACAATATGTAACAATAAGGTAAGAACCGTCATTCCGGAAATGACAAGTTGCATTAGTATCAACAATGCGGGTGAAACTTATGTTTTGTATGTACTTTAGGATGGGTTATTTATACGGTGCATGTATATATATAGTATGTCCTAGCAAACTATAGCTTAAGTATTTTCATATGTAGTTTATTTAATACTATTTTCCAGCTTTTAATTGTTAATCATGCATGACACAATCCTGAGCCATAGACCAAAAATATAAACTACTTGGTTGTGATGTAGTTTAAATAAGTTTATATTTTACTGTTTTGGGTTTAAGGGAGGCATGCGTTCCATTTTTTATTCCCTCTTGTATTTTAATTATAAGTAGGGTAAAAGCCATAAAATAACAACGTATTTTTCAAAATTTTCCGACTTGAAACACTTACTTTTTTATTACATTACTTCACCAACGTACTTTCTAAATTTGTTCTGACTTCACCCATATGACCCATTTATATTAAAATAATAACTAAAATATTTATATTACACTTGTATTCTTTAAAATTTGTTCTGAATTCACCAACGAACTTTTAAAATTTATTCTGACTTCACCTATATGCCGAGGGTAATATAGTCATTTTAGTTATTATTTTAATTTAAACTGATCATATGGGTGAACTCATAACAAAATTTGAAAGTACGGTAGTGAAGTAACGTAATAAAAAAGTAAGTGTTTCAAGTCGGCAAAATTTGAAAAGTACGTTGTTATTTTATAGCTTTTACCCTTATAAGTATAGTAGCTTTTAATTAAATGTAAACTGAGATGGACATGACACAAGGAAGCCCGAACAAGGTACGAGAATCTATGGAGCATGGAGAAAGATGAGATCCAGTGGGAGCACGGAGGAGTGACGATCCACAGGTGAAACAGAGATTATCATGGGCGATGCTGCGAAGACGCGGAACTCAATTAAGCCTTTTTTCCTTGTGTCATGTTTTAACCCTTAGGATAGACCCAAATTTGATTCCCTAAGTGGCTCTCGGGATCAACAATAGATAGTGGATCGGTCGTGTCAATAGGGTTTTATTATTGTCTGATATGCATGCTTATTTGTTAAATAATATGTCAACCGGTATTATTTAAGAGACATAATAAAACGGGGCGTCTCTGCTAAAGTAAAAGGAAATGGGTGTACTTAAACACTAGGTCCCTGGCAGCGAGTTCGCGTAATAAAATTAGTCAACCTATACTAATAAAGCCTTGGGAAGGGTAAACCTAAGTTTGGACATCTTTTATTACAAAATGATTTGTTTTAAAATTTAAAAAAATCGTGTTATGAATTCATGTGTAGTTCATACGTAAAACGACTTTTTGAGGAAAATCGTTTTAATACTAGATATAAAATATAAGACTGCTGAACCGATTGGTTTAAAGTATAACCCTATGGTAATCTCAGACTAATGCACCATCAATAAACTATTCCACTCTCTTAGCTCAGACCATGTAGATAGTTGATGCACTAGTACGGTGTCTATGGGTACATGGCTGACGCGGAGGAGGTGGTTCTTAGATTCATTGATTGTATGCCCTGGAAGAGATCAATGAATTACGAGGACACTGGCTTTTATGGTAGAGTCTATTGGAATTCCGCTATAGCGAACCTAGGGCTGCATGAAGAGACTAAGTACGTCCGACTGGTGTCGGAGTCTCATCCCTAGGAGCTGTCTTTGGGAGGTAATTGGTGGTGGTAAAACACATACCTAAAAACTGTCACAAGGTAGATTGTGCCCTAGTGTGATATCTTAGGATGGTATAATATGAATCCTAGTATAATATGTGAAATTATAAGGTTATAGCTATTACGATAAAATGATTGAATTCACTAATTGTCTTTATTAAAAAACTTAAATGGCATACTACAACATCTTGCATCGTCATTCTGATACCCATGATTGGGCTAACCCCTCAAGGCAGGAATGATACAATTTCACTGATAAGATACCTGAAATGCCTTATTACCTAATGAATCGTGGTGCAAGGGTGACTACATCACCTCGCGTCCAACATAGTTGGAAACCTAGATCTCCTTGGGATATTCATCCTGAATCAAGGAATGATGAGATTTTTACCCACATGTATGACTTAAGGAATTATCACATATGAGTTGGCACATCTGCAAGGTTTCACTACTATGATGGAAGGATTTCTCAGTCGTCTCCCAAAGATTGGTAATCCTATGAGTGATACCTACTTGATTTTATGAAGACTTGTCAGGAGACTACGCTAATGAAGAATTACGAGTTGGTGTGTAAAGTTAAGGATGACCTGAGGATCATATCTGACAGGGTCAGAAAGCGAAAGGCTGAAGATGTGAATGACGAGCGGGTTAGTGGAAAGACTGAGGGGTTCATCTTTAAACCAATAACCAGAAAGAGAAGAACATTTCCCATATGCTATTAATGCTAAAATCCTAGGCATGAAAAGGGAAAATGCTTGAAATATTTGCTTGACCAGAAGCTCGTTGCAAATATGTAAGAGATTGGTTATCATAAACACGCAAAACACAAGATAGATGGATCAAATACTTTTTAGAGAGAGAAAGTTTAGAGGTTGGGAACTTGTAGAGAGAAAAAGTGAAATTGCATAAATAAAAGCTCCAACCCTCTACCTTGGAGGGTAGAGGGTATTTATAGTGTCTTACAAAACGCCCTCTGTCGGGCTGTGGATCGGGTGTAAAGTGGTAAAGACTCGTCCGTCCTCCACGGTGTTATTTAACTAACTACTAAACGTTTAAGACTACGATCTTTCTAATGCTAACAAATACCCGGGGTGTTTGAGTCTTTACTTATGGATTTACTAAATCCTAACGATCTCCCCCTAAGGGAGGTCACCCCATAAAATACATTTTGAATTCTAGCATTTTATTACATGTTTTTGTCCTTCAAGCTCGTAGTATTTGATTCTTCAAAGTCCGCATTCTTTGTACTTCCAGTGGTGATCTTTGAATGTTCCTTGACTTGGTGATCTTTGAGCTTTCTTTGAGATCATCAGCCAAAGTAAATCTCTGAGTCATCCTTCGTTGTATTGCCTTCATGTGATATTGTGACTTTTGGACCGACATGCTCACACTTTGTTGGATCATAATATTGTGCATCAGAGTTGCAGAAGCATTATTGTAGGTCTTTAAATTATCATGATTTCTTTAAATGTGAGTGTGAGGTGTGAGCATGTGGTTATGAATTGACGTCTCAATTTCCATCAGCCGCAACCGTCAGGTGTTCCTGCAAACAACAATTAGCAATAAAGCACACGAAAGTGTCTTTGTTCACTTTCGTTGAATATGGTTGCAAGAACCACGGTTCCCTGTTGATCAGTATAAACACTGCCTGTGATCAGGTAGAATTCCGAAGAATCTCCTTCACAGGGTTTTGCAGCTTGAGCTAGCCGTTCTCAAACCGAAGCGTCTCAAAGTAGACAACACGGAGTGAGTGAACCATCGAATTGAGATTCACTTATTGATGAGAAATTGACTTGAAAACAATTGCGTATTGCTGAAGAGAGAGAGTTTTTGCAATACGACGAAAGTTTTATGAGAACAATCAAGTTTCAATCATAAATACTTTTTGTTTAAAAATTTTATACGCAGTCGATGTGCTTGAAAAGCAATTGTTGAGCACATCGAAAGGTTTTTCCAAAAGTATACTTCAATCCATTTCCTGGAACAAGGTTGATTCAAAAGTGAATCGCCCAATCGTTTCTTTCCAGTTGAAACAAGTTTGATCCATGATGGATCTCACATGTCCCCTACCAAGAGCTTGTTTGATGTTGGCTCTAGAAGGATTTCCATCTTCATTGTGAGTACATTACACATCACTCGGATGTTCTGGAAATACCACAAGGATAATGCGTAGGACTCTTAATGTATATTTTCGTACTTTTCATAGTGTATGAAACAACAAGCCTATTTTAAGTGTGTCATAATGAGATTTATGGATGATTTCTTGGCTCTAGACACAATAGTGCATTTTAGTTTTCTTATGCGGAGACTAGAGAGAGGGTCTCCTTTTTCAATATCAACCATCTTTAAGAGAAAGTCAATAGATTATATCGGTTCCCCGTGAGAATGAAACAAGTCCTTTTAAGAGAACTTGAGTAGCTGGGAAGTTTAGTGCAGTGCGTCACTGGGTCCATGACGTCTTGTCTTCAATACTGGCGTTACCTTGGTAACCACCAGTAGCATATGTATTGAACCCGGTTTTTGCCCTAAGGTTGAATTATTGGAGGGCTATTTCTTTTCGCCCTTTCACTTTTCATTTCTTTTTCATTCTTCAACCCCTTCAGTGCTTACCGAGACTTCATTACTAGACCTTGTTGGGTTTGTTCCAGTCCTCGCTCCATCTCAGTCGGCACTCTTCCCTTACTCTCACTTTTATCCTTTTTTAATCATACCTAAGGACTTCTACACTATCTAGTGGATTGTCCATGGGTAGATCCCTCCGGCTCTGGCAGGATCGTGGGAACTAATACCTAACCTTATCATCCTTATAACTCTAATAAAGTAAATGCAAGGTCGGTCTTTGGTGTCCTTCCACAATTTCCATTGAAAACCATTCGAAAAACCAATCAAGGTACTTGTGATAAAATATCAAAGCATTTGTACCTCAATTGTTTTTTATCATTTCGAAATGCTCCCCCTCAACATGTGCATCGGTAGTTGAAATCGTTTAGCACATAGAGGAAGGAGTGCTTGTTTGAGTGTTAAACAATCACCATTTTATCAGATTTAATATTTAAATCATATTCTCTCCCCCGATCAAAAATTTCAAACCTTTTGAGATTTGTAATCCTAATTGATTTGAATCATTTAGAAAATTTTGGGGAAATATGTGGTCTGCTTTTAATATTTACTGATAAGGAACATTATATCGCTCCCCCTCAATTTATGTGGGAGAGTGTTAGTGTCAGGTATGATAATTTTGAGAGATCTTTGAGAAAAAGAATTTTGAAAGATCTTTGAGTACAACGAAAGATCATACACTGACACCTAACACCAAAACTTTCTTCACCACTTTATAACGTACAACTGGACTACGGAGTTGATTGGGTATCACTTATTTGAAAATGTGAAGTTTGAAATCACTCTCCCCCTCAATCGATGACCCGAGTCATTGATTGAGTGACAAATGTTTTGACAAAATGGAGTCCGGTTGATTTTAAAAAATTTGAGTCCAATTTATTTTCAAACAATATGTTACCACCATGATAAAAACAAATATTTTTCTGAAGAATCATAGAATGAAAAACATTTGTATAGGAACAGCCATCCTTTTGGCGACGTGCTTTCCTTATTTTTTTTTAGGATAAGTGCTCGATATTTATAAAAAATCGATTTTGCGTAGCACTTTCCTTTCTTGAAAATACGGGTTACAGTCTGAAATAACTGCAAGCCATAGTTTAGGCATATTTTGAAAAACATATGAACTTCTGCTCGAACTTCATCTAAAACCCCGTGTCATTATTGAATGACATTTCTAGGAATGTAGATTTTATCGATATCAGAAGACATGCCTTGAGAAAATAATATTTTTGGAATTTTCTGATTTTTCAAATATTTATGGGTTTTTGTTGGTTTTATATTTTTGTATTTTGCTTTTTGTTAACTATATATAAAGAATTGGTGAAGCAACTCCATTTCTCCTCATTCTCTTCCTGAAGACTTTTGAGTGTTTCTGGCTGCAGACTCTTCATGCCGAGTCGTGTGAGGATAAACTGAAACCGATCTCTTGGAAGAGCTTTTGTGAAGATGTCTGCCGACTGATACTCAGTCCTTACAAAATAGAGTTCAACCACACCGTTCTCAACTTGTTCCCTGATGAAGTGATGTCGGATGTCAATGTGCTTTGATCGTAAGTGTTGGATGTTGCAGCAGAGTGCGATGGCACTTTTGTTGTCACAGTACAGAGGAATTTTGTTGAATACAAAGCAATAGTCACATAGTTGGGATCTCATCCATATGATTTGAGCACAACATGCTGACATGCCAATGTACTCAGCCTCTATGGAAGATATAGAAGTACTCATTTGCTTCTTTAACGACCAACTCACTAATTTATCACCCAAAAATTGAGCATCTCCTGACGTACTTTGACGTGTATCTTGACACCCTGCATGGTCAGCATCTGCATAGGCTGTTAGTGCCATGGCGGTGTCCTTCGGATACCAAAGACCCATGTTAATGGTTCATTGGAGATACCGAAAGACCCGTTTTAACCGCTTCAAGGTGCTTCTTGGTAGGCTTTGCCTGATACCGAGCTGTAACATATTGGATTTCACAAACACATCAAATCATGATCACATATAGGCGTATAATATAAGGTTTTAGAGAGAGAAATAGTTAGAGGTTTGGGAACTTAGTGAGAGAAAGTAAAAGTGTTATTATGAGCTCCAACCCTCTACCTTGGGTGGTAGAGGGTATTTATAGTCTTACATAAAACGCCACCTACGGGCTGTGGATCAGGCATACAGTGGGTAAAGACCCGTCCGTCCTCCACGGTGTTACTTAACTAAATACTACTTAACATTAAATTACTACGACTACGAGCTTTCTAACGATTACATATACTTGAGGTGACCGACACTTTAATAACTGGATTTGCTAAATCCTAACAATCTCCCCCTAAGGGAGGTCACCTCAAATTACATTGAATACAAACAGATATTACATTAAGATTGTTCTTGGATTCTTGATAATGTTCTTTGCTCTGTAGCCCGTAGTCATTGATTATTCATTTTTGCATGTTTGGTTAATCCAAGTGGAGGTCTTTAACTGATCCACGTGATAATGAGTTTTGACCCAGCATTGAGATCATCAGCTACCATAAATCTCTGACTCTTCCATTACGGTGTTGACATTACGTGAAGTTGTGATTTTTTGGATCATGAAATCTTTTCATCAGAGTAGCGGAAGCTTTAGTTGATTCATGATATTTGTAGCAGCGTAGCAGAAGCATGGAGTGAAAATATCAGAGACATTGATGCACTTATCATGGTTTCTTTAGAAATGAATGTGATGAGTGAGCATGCGGCTATGGATTGACCTCTCCATTCTGATCAGCTGCAAACGTCGGGCGTACCTGCATACAACAGTTAGCAATAAAGCGCACGAAAGTGTCTTTGATCACGTTCGTTGAATTGAGGTACACGGCCCACGGTTCCCCGTTTATCAGTACAATTGCCTGTGATCGTATGATTCGAAGAATCTCCTTGACAGGGTTTCGCAGGTGTTCTAGCTGTTCTCAAACCGGAACGTCTCAAAGAAGACAACACAGAGTGAGTGAACCAAATAATTTGAGATTCACCGATTGATGAAAAGAGATTTGAAAATAATCGAGTCGCTCAATAAAGTGTTTTGCAATACATCGAGGGTTTTTGAGAAAAATCAATTATCAATCATAAACACCATTAATATTTGAAATTTTAATACACAGTCGATGTGCTAAAGAAACGAATTTTTAAGCACAACGACCGGTTTTTCAAAGGTATCCGTCAATCCATAACCTGAACCAGGATTGATTAATAAGTTTCAATCGCCCCATTTTTTCTGTTCAGTTGTCACATGGTTGATCTATTGGATAGATCTCACATGCCACCTACCAAGAGCTTGTTTGATGTTGGCTCTAGAAGGCTTTCCATCTTCATTGGGAATTTGTTTGCATATCACTCAGATGTTCTGGCAATACCACAAGGATAATGTGTAGGACTCATAAGATATAATATCTCTTTCCACATTGTGTGAAACAGAGAGTCTTCATTGACAGTGTCCTAAAGAGATTTATTTGATGATCTCGTGGCTCTAGACTCAATTGTGCACATTTGGTTCCTATGTCGGAGACTAGGGAAAGGGTCTCCTTCTTCAATATCAACAATCTCTAAGAGAAAGTCGATAGATTATGTAGGTTCCCCGTGAGAATGAAACAAGCCCTTTTAAGAGGAACTTGAGTAGCTTGGGAAGTTTTAGTGCAGTGCGTCACTGGGTCCATGACGTCTTGTCTTCAATACCAGTGTTACCTTAATAAACACCAGTAGCATATGTATTGAACCCGATTTCTGCCCTAAGGTTGAATTATTGGAGGGCTATTTCTTTTCACCCTTTTTCATATTCATTTCTTTTTCATTCTTCAACCCCTTCAGTGCTTACCGTGACTTCATAACTAGAACCTTGTTGGGTTTATTCCAGTTCTAGCTCTATCCAGTTCTAGCTCTATTCCAGTTCTAGCTCTATCTCACTTTTCTCCTTTTTTTCATCATACCTAAGGACTCTACACTATCTAGTGGATTATCCCTGGGTAGATCCCTCCGGCTTTGGTTGGATCGTGGGAACGAATACCTAACCTAACCATCCTTATAACACCATACATAAAGTAAACTTGGTTGGTATATTTGGTATTGTTCATCTGCCATTGGAACCAATTGAAAACCATTTGAAAATCAATCCAGATACTTGTGATATAATATCAAAGCATTTTGTACCTGAATTGTTTTATATATTTTTAGAAAAAGAGCTCCCCCTCAACATGTGCATCATATATTTGAAATCGTTTTGGCACACGGAGGCAAGAGGAAGGATTCACTTCTTTGATTACCATTTTCTAAAAGATATCAACATCACTTTCCTGATCAAAATTAGCATTTTTCATACTTTGTTAAAGATAATTTTTGAAAAGAATGTGGTTTTTAAAAAATTGCTCCCCCTCAATATGTGCATAGAGATTTAGAAGTGTTTTGCACATATTACGGAAAACTTGCATATTGAAACAAATCAATCACGTTTCAATCCTTTTTGGTTTGAAATAGATGCTCCCCCTCAACATGTGCATGGAAGATTTGAAATCGTTTGGCACATGTGGGGAGGAGAGCTTGTAAATCATTATACAACCATTTATCGAATTATCAGTTTAAATCCAATTTAAATCACAAATTCTCCCCCGATCACAATTTTTAAATCAATTGAGATTTGTGATTTCTGGAGATTTAAATTGATTTTGAAAGCTTTTGAGGAGAATTGTGACTTGCTTATGAAAATATTTTACCGATAAGGATCTAATCTGAGACTTTAAACTCCAAAGATTAAACATGCATTAGTATCTTTTGAAAACAATTTTATGACAAATAACCTTTTAATTTAATTGAAATCATTCTCCCCCTCAATCAATGACATAGGTTGTTGATTGAGAGATTGAGATTTTGACAAATATTAAGTCCAGATGATTTTCAAAAAATTGAGTCCGAGTTATTTTTCAAAACTATTAGTTTTCATTAGATAGCAAATATTTGTTTAAAGAATCAGAGCATGAGATTTGAAAAAGAAAAAGAAGATAAAGTATGGCTCTGTTCTTTCTATAAAAACGGGTTATAGACTGAAATGACTATAAGCCTTTGTCTAACTTTCTCTCAATATATATATATAGGATAAAGATCAAATAAAAAGACAAATATCCATAAAAGGATAAAAAGATTTTTTTTTTCAAAAAAAGTTCTCGAAAAATTCCAAAAAAAATTCACAAGATCGGGTATGATGGTGCATGAAAAAGTTGTGAGAAATTTTTTTCTAAAAGTGGATATTTTTTCCGAAAAAAAATTATGAAAAAGTACGTTTGCGCATTAAATCATTTTTTTGTGCATCAAAAATTGGTTTTTGCACCCAACTTCTTTTGACTTTTTTCATCAAAATAACATTGCACATCTAACTAAAACAAGTTGAAAATTTTGTGCATCAAAATTTTTTTGCGCATCAAAATTCGTTTTTTGTGCATTAAAAAAAACGTATCAAAACTCAAAATTATAAAAAATATTTTCACAAAATTTTTATGCACCAACATACCCGATCTTGTTAAATGTTTTCGGAATTTTTGGAGAATTAAAAAAAAAACAAATCTTTTTATTCTTTTTACGAATATTTGTCTATTTATTTTAACCTTACCCTATATATATATATATATATATATATATATATATATATATATATATATATATATATATATATATATATATAGTTATGATCAAATAAGAAGAATAATAAAAATAAGAAGGATAGGAAGTAACCACAACCACAAAAATGGATGCATCTTCATTTAAATTTTCCCTCCCATATTAAATGTGTGGCTAGAATTACGTCTTACCCTTCTCATTTTAATTATTTTTCTTATTGGATTCCTTCCTATATATATATATATATATATATATATATATATATATATATATATATATATATATATATATATATATATATATATATATATATATTTTAAACAAATTATGTACATTCGAAGAACATCTAAAAACCCGTGACATTCTTTGCATGTCAACACAAAGTCTGTAGATGATATCGAACAAGGAAAACATGACAAAATAACAATATTTTTGGGAATTTTTCAAGATTTTCTAATTTTTATGGATTTTGAAAATTTTATATTTTTCTATTTGCTTTTTGTTGGTCTTGAAATTTTGTATCTTTCTTTTTGAATAACTATTTACAAGAGATGGATGAAGAAAACCTTTTACTCCTCTTCTTCCTCTTGAAGAAGTTTAAGTGTTTCCGGCTGTAGACTCTTTAGACCAAGTCGTGGGAGGATAAACTCAAAACGTTCTCTAGGAAGAGCTTTGGTGAAGATGTCTGCTAATTGGTATTCAGTCCTCACAAAATAAAGTTCCACCACACCGTTTTCTACTTGTTCCCTGATGAAATGATGTCGAATGTCGATTTGCTTTGCTTTTGAGTGTTGTACGTTGTTGCATGAGAGAGCAATGACACTTTTGTTATCACAATACAGAGGGATTTTGTTGAATTCAAAGCCATAGTCAGATAATTGGGATCTCATCCATAAGATTTGAGCACAACAAGATGACATGGCTATGTATTCAGCCTCTGTAGAGGATATCGAAGTACTCATTTGTTTCTTAGAAGACAAGCTCACAAGCTTATCACCCAAAAACTGAGCACCTCCAGACGTACTTCGACGTGTATCTTGGCATCCTGCATGATCAGCATCTGCATAGGCTGTTAGAGACATACCGGTGTCCTTCGGGTACCAAAGTCTCATATTGATGTTCCTCGGAGATACCGAAAGACCCGTTTAACTGCTTCAAGGTGCTTTTTGGTAGGCTTAGCCTGGTATCTAGCACACATGCAAACAACGAACATAATGTCTGGTTTACTGGCTGTGAGGTACATCAGGGATCCAATCATACTACGATATTTCGTTTGGTCTACCATGATCCCTGAGTGGTCCTCATCCAGTTTAGTACACTCTATCATGGGAGTGTCAACATGGTCACAAGAATCAAATCCAAATTTCTTTAAAATCTCATTTGCATATTTAGATTGATTTTTAAAAATGCCTCTGGGACTTTGTGAAATTTGTAATCCCAAGAAAAATGACATTTGTCCCATCATTGACATTTGAAATTTGGAACCCATTTCATTTGAGAAACAGTCACATTCATTGGGGTCAGTCGAGGCAAAAATAATATCATCAACATAGATTTGAACGTGAATAAAATATTTGCCTGACTTTCTGGTGAACAATGTCGGATCAACTGCTCCTTTGCTGAATCCAGTAGATAGAAGAAACTTTGATAGCGTATCATACCATGCCCTTGGAGCTTGCTTCAAACCGTAAAGAGCCTTCTTCAAGCGATAGACGTGAGTAGGATGCTCTGGATTCACAAAACCTTCAGGTTGGCTGACTTATACGACTTCTTTAAGATCTCCGTTAAGAAAAGCCGTCTTTACATCCATTTGATAGACTACCATGTTCTTACTTGCAGCATTAGCCAAGAAGATTCTGATTGCCTCGATACGAGCAACAGGAGCAAATAATTCTTCAAAGTCAATTCCCTCCTCTTGACGGTATCCTTTTGCAACCAATCGAGCCTTGTTCTTTAAAACATCACCATGCTCATCAAGTTTTACTTTGAAGATCCACTTTAGAGCAATGATCATAGCACAGTCAGGAGCCGGTACTAATTCCCATACATCTAGTCGATCAAACTCATGAATTTCTTCTTGCATGGCATTGAACCAATTGTCTTCATTCATGGCGGTTTTAACATCTTTTGGTTCGACCTTGGATAGTACGGAGTTGAAGAAGCACCATAAGGCATCAGTTGCAAGTTGTTTGCGAGTGGATACTGGACAAGAGGGATTTCCAATGATGTTGTCCAATGGATGATCATGTGTCCATTTTCTAAGGTGTTCGTGTGGTTGTTGTTGAGGAACCGAAGTAGCAGAGTCAATTTCTCCGATGAAGATGGTTCGATGATGATTCAGGAGCAAATATGTTTTCAAAGGGGCATCTTCAGGAGTAGCAAAGGGATTATCTCCATCATAGGTGCGGACACAATTCCATGATGTACACTCGATGATTGATGATTTGTTGATGAGATAGAGTGATCAACAGCAGGCGCTTCTTGACTTAATGACATAGAAACTGAAGGGTTAACTTCATGAGGGGATAGGCAGACCTCTGTTGATGGAATTGACAGATCATTAGCACTTGGCTCATAGTGTTCATCAAACATTGGATCAAACAATTTCTTCAAATCATCTTCAATAGGAGGTACATAAGGAGTTGCTTTGGTGAGGATTTAGAACAAGAGTAGAACTGATAGGACTACTTGATGAAGGTTGAGATGCGGGTCCAATACTGGATTGTCCTGGAGCCATTTGCCCGGACAGCTCATCGAACGTAACGTGAGTAGTTTCCATGATATCTCGAGTTCTTTTGTCGTAGATTCGGTAACCCTTCTTGTTTGATGCATAACCTACAAAAACTCCAATGTCGCCCTTAGCTCTTAATTTACCTAGATCTTGACCGTCATTCGTTGGATAGCACAAAGCACCAAACACACGAAGGTAGGAGAGATCAGGTTTTCGTTTACGGACAAGTTCGTATGGAGTTTTTCCATGAGATGTGTGTATGAGGGAACGATTTTGGGTGTAGCAAGCAGTGGCAATGGCTTCAGCCCAGAGAAACATTGGAACCTTTGAATAAATTAGCATTGTTCTTGCGACTTCCACAAGAGTTCGATTTCGTCTTTCAACTACACCGTTCTGTTGAGGAGTTCGTGGAACACTTCTTTGAAGACTGATTCCAACACTTTCATAAAATTGACTTAAGTCTTCGTTAACGAACTCTGTGCCATTGTCTGTTCGAACAATTCTAACCGTATTGTTAAGTCGAACCTGAAGCTGCTTGATAAGTTTGATTATGACATCTGGAGTTTCATCCTTTGTCCTCAAAAACTTTACCCAAGTAAATCGAGAGTAGTCATCAACAACGACAAAATATATTTCTTCCCATTAATCGTTTGCACCCTCATTGGTCCGCACAAATCCATAAGAAGGGTATGCAGAACTTCCATTACTGAGTTTGTGGGTATATTTCTTGCTTTTTCCCAATTGGCATGCTGAACAAAGATGATCTTTTTCATACTTTAATCTGGGTAAGCCTCTTACAAGATCATTTCTGGAAAGATTATTAATGGTGCCGAAGTTCAAGTGATTGAGACGACGATGCCATAACCATGATTTTGTTTTTGAAGCCTTTGACAACAAGCAGATTGGAGAAGACTTCATCATGTCTTTGATAGAGATGGTGTATAGATTTGAACCACGAGTTCCTCTTAACAGTTCCACACCATCGAGTTCTCTAACGAAACAAGTATGTTTTCTAAATGCCACTTCTAGATCGGAATCACAGAATTGACCAACAGAAAACAAGTTATGACCAAGACTTTCAATATAATATACCCTGGAGATTACACTTTTGCCAACAACATAGATCCATAACCTATAATTGCTCCAAAATGGTCGTTCCCGAATCTAACAGTCCCGATGAATTTACTCACGAAGTTCATGAGCCGCGAGCGATCTCCTGTCATATGCTTGGAACGGCGAGTCCAGTACCACAGAACGAATTGAACGATCTACAGTTGAACACATACAGACAAGAATGGATAACTGGATAATTGGGATCCCCATGCAAGAATGGGTTCCATTTGGTTAGTAACAGTGATTGGAACACCCACATCGGAAGTAGAACCAATGGAATCATCAGGAATAGATGCAGTGCTAGTGTCCGTATTTGACCTATTCAAAGTATGTTCACTTCTTAAAGGAATAGTTCTACCAGTAGGCATCCCTTTTCTAATGGGCATTGACTTAGCAAATTTAGGGCAAAACTCATTAAGATTAAACTTACGGCCAGTAGGTATCCATTGATAACCAATATTACTAACTTTTCTTCTGTGGGTTTCCAATGTTTTCTAACTTTCTTTCGCCTTTTCCTTTTAGCCTTCTTAGCTTGATTTTTGACATTAACAACTTTAACGGGGCATTTAACAGCATTAAGCAAAACATTCACACCACATTCATGATCAGTAACAGAAATCAAACAGTCATCATTACATGGTTTGCAGATAGTAGCAAAATTTGAATTAATTACGACGCTTATAGCTAATACTAGAATAAACACGATTCGTTTTATTCAACTCAAACTTAGTGTTCCTAGGGTGGTCTTCTACTCTCTTCCAATGCACATTCTTAGCTTGCGAGGTCCTATCTTGCTTTGTATTGCCTTGAGGCTTTGACCCGCTTGCTTTTATGTCACTGATTACTCCTGTAGAGGGAATTATGGGAACATTAGTTGGTTGGGCTACTTTTTGCATTCCTGAACTAGACGTGCATGGATCAGAACTACTTGCAGGAACTTTAGAGTTCACTTTCTTAATACTAGGCATAGAATGGGTTGCACAATTGGCACTAGGCATGGAACAAGGCATCACAGCTTTATCTTTTGCACCTAAGGATTTAGGACATGTTGCTCTTAAACATTCTAGCAGCTCTTGAGATCGTTTGGCCTGAATGCAAGAAAACCTAATCTCTCTATCAAGTGGCTTATTTATGAAATCCTCTTCTACAATCTCACGGAGACATTCTAGACTATCCTTAAGGTGAGCGAAATAGTTATGAAACACAAGTTCGTTATTTCTAAGATGAGGAGGAATGTATTCAACAGTCACAGTATATTTGCAGTCTGCAGATGACTTTGATTCAACATTCTCATTAAAGACAAGTGACATTTTCCCTTTTTCCTGACTCTTCAGATTCTCAATTTCCTTTTGCAAAGACGTTATCTTTTCGTTGTTCTTGTCACGAGTGACTTTCATTGAATCATATAACTCTTTAAAGTGTCGTTTAACTTTTTCATTTTCTTCTAGAAAACTCTCATTTTCCATTTGTAAAACATTGACTAAGTTTTGAAGATGAAAAGTTTGAGAACACTGAGAATCTAAAGGAGGAGGCATTTGGGAGCCAGTCACCTTGTTCTTTTCACCCTTTAATTGTGAAATTTGGGCTTTCAACTTTCTGATCGTGTTACAATGAGCTTGAATCTGTTCGTCACGTTTGTTTATTTCAAAAAGTGCATCAAACTCTGGAACATTTGAGGATGTCTTGATGTTTGAGGTTTTGACATTTTCCTTGAGATGTTGATATTTTAATTGCAAATCAAAATGTTCAACTTCTAGCTTAGAAAGGTGTTTTACCAAATTATCGTGATCATCCTGATCAATTTTATCATTTAGTTCCGAGTTTTTGTTTTCAAGCTCAATGACACGATCATGGGAGACTTTCAAAGCAACAGTTAATTCATGAAATTGAGAAGCAGTAATAGAATGCTTAGTAACAGTATAAAACACATCTTGAGCCACACAACTTAATACTAAGTTCTCATTTAGGATATGCAAATTCTTCCTTTCAATTTCATTATATTTGAGTTCCCGTTCATAATCATTGACTTCAACAATCATTGCATTAAATTCCTTTTCCATTTCTTTAATATCCGAGTTTATCCCCTTTTGAAGACTTTCAAATTGACCTTTTAATTGTTTAAATAAAGGCATGACCTCAGTTAAATAACATTATTTAGTTTGCTCAAAACCCCTTTCCTCTTCAGTTATCCCTGTAGGTGTGATTCTCTTCTTACATGTCTTCTCAAAATCAACAAATAGTTGATAAAGAACATACAGGCTGATTAAGGTCTTGCTATTAGTGGCAATAGTTCTAGGAACTAAGTGCATTGGTGTATTTGGAGGATACACCGTAGCTGCAGGCATTTTCCTAAAGGGAGTGTTTGTTTCAACAAGTACATTAACTTTTTGTTTATCCATATCTTTCTTCCAAAAAATAGGTTCTGGGGTTAATTGAGTTTGAGGCTTAAACATGTTCAGGGAGATCCAATTTTCCTTAGTGTAATCATGGGGTTTGCTCGTTATGTTATTCTTTTTACACGCAGGATTGTTAAGCTTCTTATCCATTTTCTCCCTAGATGCATCATCTAATTTTCTATCCTCTTCCGTGCTTCCAATACATGATGGTGTTTGCCTAGGCTTAAGAATCTCATTGCCATCATATAGTACCTTATGAGCAGCTCTAGCCTTTTTACCTACCTCGGGATTTGGTTCCTCAACAAGGGGAATACTATGATTATCGCTTAAGACTCTATGCTTAGTGATCATGTGAGCAGTTTGAATGGTATTCCCTTGTACGTACAACTTATTTTCAAGCTTGTTTTTCAAAGTTTTTAGATTAGAAAAGTCATTCAAAAGTTTTGATTCCTTAGCATTAAATTCTTGTTTAAGCACTTCAACATTATCTTGAAGCTCTTGCTTTTGCTTAACAGTTTTAGAAAGCTTTTCTTGTAAGGAGTTTAACTCTTGTTTTAACACTTCTTCTCTAAAATTACTTTTTCTAATAATTGTACGCATTTGGTAATCCATTTCCTGCTCACGGGTAGTTAACTCAAATTTAGCACGTTGTTCATAAATAGCAACTTGTTCTTTATAGGCATTCAGTTCAGAGATAACAGAATCATCAGGAGCACATGCAGTGTATTCATAAAAAACATAGTCATTATTGACTGCAGAAGATGCATCACTTGGTATAATCTCACTTTCACTTTGCGTCACATATTGATCATATGAGACAATATTGCTATTACCCTCATTATCAATATCTGATTCATAAGTTTCAAGAGATTGTACTTCATTATGAATCTTTTGCTCATCAACTTCATTGTATAGTTTTAATACCTCTGAAATGATTGATTATTTAGATGGACCAGCCTGTTGTGGTGATGAGACCTTTGGAGAGACCATTGGTGAAATACTAGCCATGAAGATTGTCTGGGCAGTAGGTTCATCATCGACGTCAGAGTCAAATGCATCACAGTCAGCTACTTGAAAGGCATTTTGATTATTGTGACCAATTTCCTGAATTGGCTGCTCATCAACATCAGCATCATAAGTTTTGGCATTTCCTTCAGCAAGAAACAACAACTCCTCTTCATCCAAAGCTGCTCCATTATCCTGAGCTTGCACAAGCAAGATCTTGTCTCTGAAGTATTCTGCATTCTGTGGACGTTTTGGAGATGTGCAGTTCCTCGCAATATGTCCCTCACCACCACAGTTGTAGCATTTGATTGGCTTTGCTTGTCCTTGATTGGCATTTCTTCCATGATTCTGATTAGCCATATACCCTCCACCAACTCCTCCTCTTCCCTGTCCATACTGCCTTCCTTGAGCTGGTTGCACCATAACCTTTCCATCTCTGACAGTAGCTTGATTGTGTGGATTGGATGCTGTTCTGAGATTATTGTTGGTGTGTGGGAGGGAATTCATATTTTGACTAACCATGAGAGATAGTTGATTGATGAAGTTTTCCATGAGTGTGTTTGAGTCAGGAGGCTTATATGCTGGATCAGGGATGAGCTTGTAATTACCATTACCCGTGGGTATGACTTGAGAAGCTTTGGTAGTAATTCCAACATTGGTGTAAAAGGCTGTAGAATCATTTGACGAACTTGTTTCTCCCTGCTTAGATTTGAACTGTTCAAGAATCCTTCGTTCAAACATAGCATGTCTCTCATTCTGCAGAAGGAAGGCATACAGTTGCTCATAGTTGGTGTTTTCAATCCTTTGGTTAGCTTCACAGAGGTGACAAATTTGTGCCATTTGGGATTCATGTTGTTCACAAACTTTGAGTTCAGCTGAATATTTGGCATTGTCATTTTGATATTCCTCATATCATTCACAAGCTTGTGGAATCTCACGTAATATTCATAGACACTTTCTTCTTGTTTCATCTTAAAGTGCTCAAATTCATCATACAGTTTTGATTCTCTGTCTTCCTTAGTTAATTCAGAACCCGAGAGAAGCATCTTGACATTATCCCAAACTGCCTTGGCTTCAGTGTTGTGATTGATAAGCATGTAGATATCTTTTGGAAGACCTTGAAGTATAATGTTTGAAGCCCTGATATCAGCATCGAATCTCTTTTTCTCCTTATCACTGAGCTCATCATATGTCTTTGGTCTGTCCAATCCAAAGATCATTGTTCCATCTGCAACAATATCAATTATGTCTCTTGTAGTCTCAATCTGATAAGGTCCTTCATCAATTGACTTGAGAATTTTGACTCCATTTTCCTTTCCCAGACAATACAACCTAATTCGTTGAGCCCATGAGTCATAGTCAGTTCTGTCAAGCATGGGTGGACGAGTGTCTGAACCAGCTGCTTGAACGTCCTCAGCTACAGTAGAGATGATTGTAGGCACGTTGGTAGACATGATTACAGATTTCACGGGATTTTATAACTCTATGATTAAACTGGGAAATAGATTCTTTCACGTGATTTTACTAAATCAAGAGAAAACCGTATTAGAAACAAATATCAACCAAGTCGCTATAACCCTTGAACCAAGTCGCTAAGTCACCAAGTCGCTAGGTAGCAACTCGCTAAACCTCAAGTCGCTGTGAATCAAGTCGCTAAGCACAAGTCGCTAAGACCCAATTCGCTGAACACAAGTCGCTAAAGCACCAATTCCCTAAGTAGACAAGTCGCTAAAGAACAACTCGCTAAGTATCCAAGTCGCTATGAATCAACTCGCTAAGAACAATGATATGTGCTTAAACACATATCTTTTGTTTATCAAAACTGACCCAAAATAACCAAGAAAGAGCCGTTTATTGCTAATATTTGTTGTTTTCTTGAGTTTGTGCTTGTGCAGGTACGGATATGATAAAACACACAAAAAGAAGCCAAATCAGACGAAAATCCGAGCACGAGAGATTAAGAGAACTTAAGCTGAGCCGGAAGGTCAGAATTATACATTTGTGAAGATTTCTACTCTCTGAGGATGATTTTTGAAGATTTGATCAAAGTTTTTAGAATTGTCAGAAATAGTCCCTGAACTTTCAGCATTTGGCAGAAAAGACCCCTCAAGTTTCAAAAGTTGCAAATTTAGCCCTTGGATTATTGAAGTTTGGCAAAGTCAACCCTTGGAGTACATTTTCAGAATTACACTAATGGTCCTTAAAAATTTAGATTTGGCAATAATAGTCTTTTAAATATACTTTGGGTTCAATGTTAGTCCAAATCTTAGCCCGTGTTCCAAGCCCAAATAATAAAACCAATCCACGGTTCAATATCCACCACCCAATACCCGGTTTATCCAACCCGTGTCCCAGGTCAACCAAATTTTACCCGGTCAACGATTAAAACCAAAACCGAAATATATTAAAAAAACCCATAGGCGCCAAAATATTTCCCCAAATGTTTCCAGGTATTATGAACCCTAAATTACCCTTCGCTCAATTCGCAAAAATTACCATCATTAAGGGCAATTATGTACTATCACCTGACACCTTATGACACATCTGACACATGGGGGTTGCCAGGTCACCAATCCGTGTGCTATACACCTAAATGCTCTTCTCTGATTGGTGGAAACAGCGTGACAGGTGCAATCCAAGGGTTGAGATCAAATGGGATTCGTAGAGGGATGATCAATGGCTCAAAACGTCCAAGAGAAAGCACAAGATGGTATTTCTAGATGCTTCCAAGGCCTCAAGCTCAAGTATATAAAGACCCTTTCACTCATTGTTTGAGACACCTTCTTTTCTTCTTTAATTCAGTAGCTAAAATTGTATTTTTTAATTCTGTTTTAAATGTTTCAATGTATTTTCCAGATTTTTAATTTGTACTCAGTTTTTTTAGTGATAATGAAATTGCAGTTTTATACTTAGATCATTGATCATTGTTTAAATGTTTCTGAATTCAGTTTGTTTAGCTTAATTTAGCTTATTTTAAAAAGTTATCTCAGCTTATTTATCAAAATTATCCAAAAATAAAAAAAATCAGAAAAAAAAATTAATTAAAAAAATACTTTCAAATTTTTTATAAGCTTGTACAAAGCTTAAGCTACTGTTTCATTGAGTTCATATAAGCTTTTAGTAGCTTATAGTGAGCTTATTTCTTTTTCAATTTCAGAAATTCTCTCAAATATTACCACAGTCAACAAAAGTCAACTTACTGTTTCAATTGTGACTTGGATCTGGTTTGCTGATATTGAGTTAGATATGGGGTGATGCAGAGCTGGATTTGGGTTTGATTTTGATTAGAATAGTGGTACTTTGGTTTGAGATAATTTGAAAAATTATCTGGACTTCATGTGAGTTAAATTTTAGTCTAAAATCATAACTGTTTTACTGCTCATTTGAATTACTCCTTGCTGTGCTTGTTTATCATTGTTAGATCTGTTATTAATAGCTATTTTACTATTAGAACTTAGGTTATTGTTTAGGATTCAGGTAGAGTAATTGCAAAATTGTCATTTAAGTAGTGTTTGGATCTGCTGTTCAATCTGGGTTTGAGCTTTGTGTAGTTGTTAAGTTTCATTGGTTCAGATTTACATAGGCTTGAATAACTCATATCTGTCCACTAATTTGCACTCTAAACGCAGAAAGTCAAAATCCATTTGAATCTGAGCTAGGTTCATATCTATTAGAATATTAGGAGATTATAAACTTGAATTGTGTTTAGAATTCATAGGAGTAGCTTAATTTAGCTTTATTGCATCATAAAACAACTATTTCAGTTAATTAGATTGAATCAAAATTTCATTTTGGTCAAAATCACCATTTCTGAGTTAAACGTCAAAAGTGAAAAAGTCAGTTTTCACAAAACTTTCTGAATTTTTCATAGATTCATTATTGGGAAAAATTAAGTGAGATTTTGGGTATTACAAGTTCAGTTGGTCTACTTTCTAAAACTGATTTTTGTCAAATTTTTGGAAGCTACTATAAGCACTAAATCAGCTGTGCAATAAGCTAGTTTTACCCTGTTCACACTCAACATACTCTGAGTGTGAGCAGGCTTTTTGCAGGACTTGCACAGGGTTTAATATAGCTAGTTAGGGTCCCAAATCTGGTACAATTGATCCTTGGTTGGTGGTCTTGAGGACCACAGATCTGATTTTCACTTAAGCTTATTACATAAGCTTGTGCTTAAGCTTAAACATTAGGGGTTAGGCTGTTTGGATCCTAAAAATTAATCAAGCCAAATCATTGTAGCTTGTAATTCAGAGGTTAAGCTTAGTTACTTTAGGTGCACTTAAGTTGATTTTAGCTTAGAAAAGTTTCTGGTAGCTTTTGGTTTAGTAGAATAGCTTATAGCTTTTCATTAGTGCTTATTTGCAAATCAGTTTCACTGCAGCTTCAAATTCTTGCACACTAGCATAGGTTTTGATATTTTTCATAGATTTAGATTAATATTTTAGAATTTTCCTGAATTTTTCATATTTTTCCAACTTTGTTTGCTATTTTTCTTGATTTAAACTAGTTTTTAACACTTATTAAATAGCATTTAATTCGATTAAATCAGAAAAGGTTCCAAAAAATAATTTTTCAATTTTCCTAGATTAAGAAAAATATAAAAAGCAAAAAAAATATTTTTCCAAATTTTTCCTAGTTTAATTTGTAAGTTTTAGCATTTAAATTAGTTTAAAATTAGTTTTTAATTCAAATAAATTCCAGATATTATTTTTAGTTAGAAATTAATTTTTAGGACTTAGAATAGACGTAGTTTCATTTTATTTACGTTTCATTTTATACGTTTTAGTATAATTCGCGTATTTAGGATTCCCCGTAGTGTAATTTCCCTTAATTGTTTTCTCATTCCCCGTAGTTTTAATATAATCAAAAATCCAACACATCGAGCATTTTAATAACGAACCAATAACGACGTTGCCCATTCACACCTCGTTGAGAAACGACTCGGATTTCCTAATCCGTATCACTATCACTCACGGGTTTTGATTCATTGTCCTTTTTCCTAAAGGGATTTTAAATCATTACTTGTGGTTATTTTTGATATCGATATTGTGGTTTTATCCATACACACACACCCCTAAACCTCAACGAATCAAATTTTGGCGCCGTTGTCGGGGAGGTTGTGTCGCGACAATATCGTTAAAGGTTTGACGATTAGTGACTCGAGATCCTTCCTTTGTGAAGTTACTATTTTTTATAAAAATCAAAAAAAGTAAAAAATATTTTCCTTTTTCTTTTGTATATATATATCATATTAAAAATACAAAAAGATTTTCTCTTTTGTTTTTGAGCTAAATAGAATACATCAATTATATAACATTCTCAACGGAGGTGTTATCATTAGTAAGTTCCCGAACCAAAGATTAAAAACTTGCCTTTGTGTCGCTTGTGAGTCGATTTATTTCTATTTGATAAACAAACTGTGTGGTGGGTATAAGGACGGCCTGACATTAAATTGCGGTTGAAAAGAAGCGGGTTTTTAATAAGCTTCGCGCTGACCTAAATAAGCTTCTCCGCTCGCTTGTGCGTTTGTCTTGTAGAAGTGATTTATTCACTTGGGATTATTGGTTAAGTTCATTGTGTTTTCGAATACCGTATCATTTTAATTGCCTTGGTTTTTAAGTGCATGCACACTCGATCTCGATCTAGACGACTTGAATCGAATCAGAACGTACCCGAGTTACGTAATATGGCTGCTCCCAACGGACCACCAAACCCCGGTCCTAATCCTCCTCCCGTTAATCAAAATGTAGCTCCCGATCTCCGAACAATGGAGGAGTTATGTCAACCTACAATGTACGGGAGGGGAGGACCCATTGAACCGACTAATTTTCAAGCTACCGATTTTAGCTTGAAACACCATATGATAGAACAAGTAAAAAACAGTTGTCAATTTCATGGTTTACCAGATGACGATGCAAACAAGCATCTTGATAAATTTCTGACCGTCACTCAGAGTATGAAACAAAATGGGGTCTCCGATGACGCCCTTCGTCTGTATCTTTTCCCATATTCTTTGACTCATCATGCCACTTCTTGGTTTGATCGACTCCCAAAGAATTCGATTCATACCTTCGAGGAAATGGTTTCGAAGTTTCTGGAAAAGTACTTTCCACCATCGATGGTGACGAAGTTGAGGAACGATATCAGTAATTTTCGGCAATATCCCGACGAATCTTTGTTTGAAGCTTGGGAACGATATAAGCTTGCGATTGATCGATGTCCGAATCATAACATGTTGCTTGTCACTCAAATTGATACGTTTTATAATGGTTTGACGTTGAGACACCGTGAAACAATCAATGCTGCTGCCGGTGGAACTTTCATGAAAAGGCGTCGAGGAATGTTACGATCTTATTGAGAACATGACCGCTCATTACAACTATTGGGATTCTACCGCCGAAAGGGGTGCATCATCTCGATCAAAAACGTCTTCTTCTCTCGAAATAGCCGCCATGAACAAAAAGATCGACGATATCTTACGGATTACTCAAATGAATAATCAGAATCAGAATCAACAAGTGAAAGCGGTACACCCGACTTGTGAGACTTGTGGAGGTCCACATTCTTATTCCGAGTGCCCAGCCATCGGTGGCTACGCAAATGAGAATGTTTATGCTGCTACAGGGAACTACAATCAACCGCAAGGAGATCGAAATCTTTTTAGCTACCGTTCAAACAATTATCTCGGACCTCCCGGTTTCAACCAACCTCAACAACAAAACCAAAATCAAAACCGTTTCAATGGTAACCATCATATTAATCAGAACCGAGGAGCTAATGTTAATCATGGTAATCAACACTACCAAGCTCCTCCACCTCAAGTTTACCAACAACCACCTCCTCCTCAACAATCTTATCAAGCACCTCCTCAAGTCGCCCCAAACAACGATTTTCTAACTTACATGAAGAACTCCGATTACACCATTAAAAGTTTGCAAAATCAAATTAACGGCATGAGGACGGACTTCAAAAAGGAGATGGAAGCTACAAGCAACAAACAGATGACTGAAATAAGGAATATGATGGCTAGTTTCTTTCAAGCCAATCAGCCGTCTACGTCTTATTCTCAACCCTCGGGTTCCGGTTCTCTTCCGAGCAATACGATTCCAAACCCGAGAGGTGACATGAAAGCAATCACTACCCGAAGTGGTGTAGCTTATGATGGACCTACGGTTCCTACCACTAATTCTTCTTCTCCGTCTCGAGTGGTAGACCGTGAGACCGGGGTGACAAAGGACCCAGTGCTTCCTACTAATAAGGGGAGTACTGTGAATGTCCAACCCACGTTTGTCCAAGATTCTGAGCCCGAAGATGCTCCCGTGAATATGAAGAAAGCTAATCCGAAACCGTCTATCCCATATCCGTCTCGTCTTAAAGATCAAACGCTTCGAGAAAAGTCTAATCATCAAATGGAAACATTTTTCCAAATCTTCAAAGACTTGAATGTGGAGATCAGTTTTGCGGATGCCCTTCTCTTGATGCCTAAACTTGCTTCTACAATTAAGGGATTGCTTACAAACAAGGAGAAACTATATGAGCTTGCTACGACATCTCTGAATGAGAATTGTTCGGCGGTTATCCTTTAGAAACTTCCCGAAAAGTTAGGTGACCCCGGCAAATTCCTCATTCCATGTGATTTTCAAGGAATTGTTCAATGCTCTGCCTTGGCCGATCTTGGCGCGAGTATCAATTTAATGCCAAATTCAATCTACGAGAAGCTTTCGTTACCCCCACTTACCCCAACGTGTATGACCCTCGAGCTAGCCGATCGTTCTACGACCCGTCCAAAGGGTATAGCTGAGGATGTCTTTGTCAAAGTGGGGGAGTTCTATTTTCCCGCAGATTTTGTTGTCGTAGATTTCGATGCCGACCCTCGAGTACCCATTATTCTTGGGAGATGTTTCTTACGGACCGGTCGTGCTTTAATTGATGTGTTCGAAGGAGAGATTACGTTGAGAGTTAATCAAGAAGCCGTCACATTCAACATTAATCAAACGACGAGGTACTCCTCAAATTTCGACGATGCTTCCATCAATCGAATCGACGTTATTGATGTTTCTTGTGAGGAGTACGCTCAAGAAGTTCTCGGTTTTGCTCACAATTCTACTCCTTCTGATTCACCTTCTGAACAACTTTCTGAACCAATTATTGCCGACTCTTCCCCTTCTCTCACTCCGTTCGATGGAGGTGACTTCCTTTTGGAAGAGATCGATGAGTTTCTTGCTAATTACGAATCGATTCCACCGGGAATTGATAATGGTGTTTATGATTCGGAGGGAGATATCCTTTATCTTGAGCAATTGTTGAATGAAGATCCGTCACCGTCACTCTCTCCGAAAAATATTACGATTGAAGAAATCAAATCCGTACAAACGTCTAACGAAAAAACTCAGGAGCCCGAGCTCAAGGATTTACCTCCTCATCTTGAATACGCTTTTCTTGAAGAACCGAACAAGTTTCCCGTCATCATTGCTAAAAACTTGAAAGCTGAGGAGAAAACCGCACTTTTGGATATTCTTCGAAAACATAAGAGTGCCATCGCTTGGAAAATTTCCAATATCAAAGGCATAAACCCTCGTTTTTGTACTCACAAGATCTTAATGGAAGACAATTGCAAACCCGTTATTCAACAACAACGTAGGGTTAATCCGAAAATTCATGAGGTTATCAAAAAGGAAGTTCTCAAACTCCTTGACGCCGGAATCATTTATCCAATCTCCGATAGCTCATGGGTTAGCCCTATCCATTGTGTCCCGAAGAAAGGAGGAATGACCGTTGTTATGAACGAAGATAATGAATTGATTTCCACACGCCTCGTCACCGGATGGAGGGTGTGTATTGATTACCGAAAGTTGAATGATGCTACATGAAAGGATCATTTTCCGCTACCTTTTATGGATCAGATGCTCGAACGTTTAGCGGGGAATGAGTTCTATTGCTTTCTCGATGGTTTTTCCGGTTACTTTCAAATTCCGATTGATCCGCATGATCAAGAGAAAACGACTTTCACATGCCCTTATGGAACGTTTGCTTACCGACGAATGCCATTTGGTTTATGTAATGCTCCCGGTACATTCCAAAGGTGCATGATGGCTATTTTTCATGATATGATCGAGAAGTCTATGGAAGTTTTTATGGACGATTTCTCAGTTTATGGAGATTCTTTCACTTCCTGCCTCTCTCATCTAGACCACATGCTCAAACGGTGTGAAGACACCAACTTGGTCTTGAATTGGGAGAAGTGCCACTTCATGGTTCGAGAAGGCATTGTCCTCGGCCATAAGATTTCAAAATCTGGGATTGAGGTCGACCGAGCTAAAGTCGACGTTATAGCTAAACTCCCTCATCCCACTACCGTCAAAGGTATTCGGAGTTTTTTGGTTTATGCCGGTTTCTATCGCCGTTTCATCCAAGATTTCTCTAAGATAGCCCGCCCTCTGACCCATCTCCTCGAGAAGGATGCTCCGTTTATCTTCACCAATGAATGCGTTGAAGCATTTAATTTTCTCAAAAGAAATTAAGCTGAAGCGATCTTAGTGACCCCGTGGGATTTGCCCTTTGAGCTCATGTGTGATGCAAGTGATTACGCAATTGGGGCAATCTTGGGGCAACGTAAATCGAAACATTTTCAACCCATACACTATGCGAGTAAGACATTTTCTGAGGCCCAACACAATTACACGACTACTGAAAAGGAATTATTGGCCGTTGTTTATGCTTTGAGAAATTCGACCCTACCTTGTCTTGTCGAAGACCATAGTGTATACAGACCATTCTGCCCTAAAGTATCTTTTGGCAAAGCAAGATGCTAAGCCACGATTACTTCGGTGGGTTCTCCTCCTTCAAGAGTTTGATGTTACTATTCTTGACAAAAAAGGAGCGGAGAACCTTGCTGCCGATCACCTTTCTAGACTTGAGAATCCCCATCAAAGTGTGCTCGAGAAAAAGGAGATCACGGAAACATTTCCTCTTGAGACACTTGGGATGATTGCTAAGAAAGACCCAAACACTCCATGGTTTGCCGACTTTGCAAATTACCATGCGGGCAATTTCATCGTGAAAGGGATGTCGTCCTAACAGAAGAAATTTTTTTTCAAAGATGTTAAGCATTATTTCTGGGACGATCCCTAGTTGTTTAAGATTTGTGCGGATCAAGTAATCCGGCGGTGTGTTCATGGCCAAGAGGCCCTTGATATTCTCAATGCTTGCCATAACGGACCCATTGGTGGACATCATGGTGCAAGCTACACCGCTAAGAAGGTTTTTGATTCCGGGTTTTATTGGCCTACCATATATCGAGATGCTCATGATTTAGTTAAGTCTTGTGATTCTTGCCAACGTCAAGGGAAAATTTCGCAAAAGGATGAAATGCCACAGAATGCTATTCAAGTTTGTGAGATTTTTGACGTGTGGGGCATCGATTTTATGGGGCCATTTCCATCTTCTAAGGGTAATAAGTATATCCTCGTGGCCGTCGACTACTTGTCTAAATGGGTTGAAGCGAAGGCGCTCCCCACCAATGACGCCCGAGTGGTTGTTAAGTTTTTGAAGAATTTGTTTTCCCGATTCGGAGCACCTCGTGCTATCATTAGTGATCGCGGCACCCATTTCTGTAATGAACAATTCACTAAAGTTATGGCTAAATATGGAGTTACGCATCGTCTTAGCGGACAAGTTGAGGTCTCCAATCGTGGTTTGAAAAGGATTTTAGAAAGGACCGTAGGAGAAAATCGAGCTTCATGGGCTGATAAGTTAGATGATGCATTATGGGCTTTCCGCACCGCATACAAGACACCCATCGGGTGCACCCCATTTAAGTTGGTGTATGGAAAAGCTTGTCACTTGCCCATCGAGCTCGAGCATAAGGCATTCTGGGCCTTGAAACATGCAAACTTTGATCTTAAGACCGCGGGTGATCACCGGAAAGTTCAATTGAATGAATTAAATGAGCTTAGGGATCAGGCTTACGAGAATTCTTTGATTTTCAAAGAGAAGACTAAGAGGATTCATGATTCTAAAATCAAAAATCGCGTTTTCAACGTTGGTGATCAAGTTCTCCTCTTTAACTCTCGCTTGAAGATATTCTCGGGCAAACTCAAAACCCGTTGGTCCGGACCATTCACTATTGCTCAGGTTTTCCGTATGGAGCGGTAGAGCTTTCTCAGCCCGATGGCCCAAATTTCAAGGTGAATGGTCATCGTGTTAAACATTATTTTGGAGGGGACATCCCATCTATGGTTGTCCCGGATCTCCAAACTTTCCCTAAGGACAACTGAATTCGGGGATCAAGTCAAGCTAGCGACTCGGTGGCAAAAAACGATGGCGCTTCGTGGGAGGCACCCCATGCTTATCCTTCTATCTTCTTTCTATTTTCTAATAAGTGGCGTGAAGGGGTTAGCCTCTTCGATTTTTCGTGTTTGGTTGTTTGTGATGTTGTGTTCAGGATTTTCCCGATATGAAGACTCTCGTGCTCAAAGTTTGTCTTTTCTCCACTCGAGTTTCATGATCGATGCTGATGGAAATCCGATATCCGAAATCTTATCGACTAACGTTTATCTTTGAGCATAATTAATAAACGGCTTTTAGATTTTCGTTGATACCCTTGCTTTAAACATTGAGGACAATGTTTCGTTCTAGTCTGGGGTAGGGTAATCTTCGATTTGATTTGACCGCACTTGCTTATTTTTGTCGTGTACTCACGCAACCCCGTTTTTCCTTAGAAAATTGTGCAAAAATGTGAAAAATTTTAAAATTTTTGTAAGCTTTTGTTAGTTTTATGATTGAAAAGTCTTGCAAGTCTCTTAGAAGTTACTTTAAATATGCGTTTTCTTGACATAGTCTTTGCTAATTGCTTAGACAAAAGGCTATAAAATGCGATTCTAGCTCACAAGGCCAAGAATTTCCAAGTCTCCCTAAGTGATTTTAAATATGCGAAGCTGACTCGAGAATTTGCTAGTTTCTAATAAGTGACTTTAAAAATGCGAGACTTGAGATTATTTGACGAGGCATTTGCTAAGTTAATATATGTTTTGACACCTTGTTGACTTTCCGCTGGTGAGAGTAGGAATAGAATTCTGACTTGACCGGGCGTATTGAGCCCTAGCTTGTTCCCTTAACCATAGATAATCTAAAAATTATCGGCTAAGCATCCGCGGATCTCATTATTTGGGATTTTAAATTTGCGGAGATCGAGGAATGATAGAGTTACTTATGAGTTTAGATGCTAAGCGTGGAGTAGTTGGTTCTCTTTAGAGCCCATCGAAGGTACTTATGGCTTTTTGTTCCCACAAAATTGTTTCACCCCATATTTGTCAAATAATAATTAGAGATGTTGAGTTTTTGGCGATAGTTAGTTCTTTATTCTTCTTTAGAGAATCTTTGCCCATGAGAGTTGGGTACACATCAAGGTACTGTCTGTGTTGCGGTGTAATAGACAAGCGATTCTGATAGTTTTTGCTATTGTTTCTATTGTTATAAAAGCCGTAGGATTCGGAGTTTGGCACAAAAATTAACATGAATTAAAGCCCAAATGTATTAAAGTTGAAAAATCCAAAGCCATAAAAGTTGTCATAGACTTCCAAAAAGGCAGAGGAAAATCCAAAGTCATAATAAGACTCCTGATAAAATGGTAATCCCGTTGAGTTAGTGGTTGAAAAGACCAAGGGCCTGAATTGCAAGAACGCAAATGTGCTGAAATAAGTGTTAAGCCAAACTTTGAATCCGGGAGATATCTCTCTAAATCATGTTAATTTAGGACCTTGATGTGGACCTCATTTTTGTGTGCAATGGTTTTCGAGGGAAGATGGATAACTAATTAGCGACTTAGCTTTGTATCTTTATCGGAATAAAAGTTATCGAAATGAGAAATTTGAAGAAATTCATTTCTCACAAAAAAAAAATAAAAAAATCTAGAGGAAAATAGGAAAATGGGAGCAAGAGGTAATTACACAAGTAACTTCCATGGGTAGTGTTAGCATCTAGAATCATATTTAACAATGATTTCGATTTTACGCTTAGTTTGGGGACTTGTGAAAAATCAAGGACGATGTATTCTATCCGTATGGTCACTTCACGTTGTGTTGTGTTTTCTACTCCGTGATCCTAACATGTTGATTGAAAAATGTTGGAGTTATTGATCGACATGAAAGTTCAGCAAACCGTCACTCATAATCAGAATGTGCTTAATCGTAATATCTTTATGTGAATTAAAAGGTAAACGGGGCGTTTTTAGAATTAAGGGTTCTTAATCTCTTTTGAGGAATCTTTGCTACTTCTTTATAGGTTTAGTAGAAAGAGATTGAAATCCTTGGTTTTAGAAGCGTGATTTGATTGCATTGCGTGGGGACACGACAATGGTCTCGTCTGGGGTATTTTGATATGTGCTTAAACACATATCTTTTGTTTATCAAAACTGACCCAAAATAACCAAGAAAGAGCCGTTTATTGCTAATATTTGTTGTTTTCTTGAGTTTGTGCTTGTGCAGGTACGGATATGATAAAACACACAAAAAGAAGCCAAATCAGACGAAAATCCGAGCACGAGAGATTAAGAGAACTTAAGCTGAGCCGGAAGGTCAGAATTATACATTTGTGAAGATTTCTACTCTCTGAGGATGATTTTTGAAGATTTGATCAAAGTTTGCAGAATTGTCAGAAATAGTCCCTGAACTTTCAGCATTTGGCAGAAAAGACCCCTCAAGTTTCAAAAGTTGCAAATTTAGCCCTTGGATTATTGAAGTTTGGCAAAGTCAACCCTTGGAGTACATTTTCAGAATTACACTAATGGTCCTTAAAAATTCAGATTTGGCAATAATAGTCTTTTAAATATACTTTGGGTTCAATGTTAGTCCAAATCTTAGCCCATGTTCCAAGCCCAAATAATAAAACCAATCCACGGTTCAATATCCACCACCCAATACCCGGTTTATCCAACCCGTGTCCCAGGTCAACCAAATGTTACCCGGTCAACGATTAAAACCAAAACCGAAATATATTAAAAAAACCCATAGGCGCCAAAATATTTCCCCAAATGTTTCCAGGCATTATGAACCCTAAATTACCCTTCGCTCAATTCGCAAAAATTACCATCATTAAGGGCAATTATGTACTATCACCTGACACCTTATGACACATCTGACACATGGGGGTTGCAGGTCACCAATCCGTGTGCTATACACCTAAATGCTCTTCTCGATTGGTGGAAAGCAGTGGCATGTGCAATCCAAGGGTTGAGATCAAATGGGATTCGTAGAGGGATGATCAATGGCTCAAAACATCCAAGAGAAAGCACAAGATGGTATTTCTAGATGCTTCCAAGGCCTCAAGCTCAAGTATATAAAGACCCTTTCACTCATTGTTTGAGACACCTTCTTTTCTTCTTTAATTCAGTAGCTAAAATTGTATTTTTAATTCTGTTTTTAATGTTTCAATGTATTTCCAGATTTTTAATTTGTACTCAGTTTTTTAGTGATAATGAAATTGCAGTTTTATACTTAGATCATTGATCATTGTTTAAATGTTTCTGAATTCAGTTTGTTTAGCTTAATTTAGCTTATTTTAAAAAGTTATCTCAGCTTATTTATCAAAATTATCCAAAAATAAAAAAAATCAGAAAAAAAAAATTAATTAAAAAAATACTTTCAAATTTCTTATAAGCTTGTACAAAGCTTAAGCTACTGTTTCATTGAGTTCATATAAGCTTTTAGTAGCTTATAGTGAGCTTATTTCTTTTCAATTTGAAATTCTCTCAAATATTACCACAGTCAACAAAAGTCAACTTACTGTTTCAATTGTGACTTGGATCAGTTTCTTGATATTGAGTTAGATATGGGGTGATGCAGTTTGGATTTGGGTTTGATTTTGATTAGAATAGTGGTACTTTGGTTCTGAGATAAGCTGAAAAATTAGCTGGACTTCATGTGAGTTAAATTTTAGTCTAAAAGCATAACTGTTTTACTGCTCATTTGAGTTACTCCTTGCTGTGCTTGTTTATCATTGTTAGATCTGTTATTAATAGCTATTTTACTATTAGAACTTAGGTTATTGTTTAGGATTCAGGTAGAGTAATTGCAAAATTGTCATTTAAGTAGTGTTTGGATCTGCTATTCAATCTGGGTTTGAGCTTTTTGTAGTTGTTAAGTTTCATTGGTTCAGATTTACATAGGCTTGAATAACTCATATATGTCCACTAATTTGCACTCTAAATGCAGAAAGTCAAAATCCATTTGAATCTGAGCTAGGTTCATATCTATTAGGATATTAGGAGATTATAAACTTGAATTGTGTTTAGAATTCATAGGAGTAGCTTAATTTAGCTTTATTGCATCATAAAACAACTATTTCAGTTAATTAGATTGAATCAAAATTTCATTTTGGTCAAAATCACCATTTCTGAGTTAAAAGTCAAAAGTGAAAAAGTCAGTTTTCACAAAACTTTCTGAATTTTTCATAGATTCATTATTGGGAAAAATTAAGTGAGATTTTGGGTATTACAAGTTCAGTTGGTCTACTTTCTAAAACTGATTTTTGTCAAATTTTTGGAAGCTACTATAAGCACTAAATCAGCTGTGCAATAAGCTAGTTTTACCCTGTTCACACTCAGCATACACTGAGTGTGAGCAGGCTTTTTGCAGGACTTGCACAGGGTTTAATATAGCTAGTTAGGGTCCCAAATCTGGTACAATTGATCCTTGGTTGGTGGTCTTGAGGACCACAGATCTGATTTTCACTTAAGCTTATTACATAAGCTTGTGCTTAAGCTTAAACATTAGGGGTTAAAGCTTTGTTTGGATCCTAAAAATTAATCAAGCCAAATCATTGTAGCTTGTAATTCAGAGGTTAAGCTTAGTTACTTTAGGTGCACTTAAGTTGATTTTAGCTTAGAAAAGTTTCTGGTAGCTTTTGGTTTAGTAGAATAGCTTATAGCTTTTCATTAGTGCTTATTTGCAAATCAGTTTCACTGCAGCTTCAAATTCTTGCACACTAGCATAGGTTTTGATATTTTTCATAGATTTAGATTAATATTTTAGAATTTTCCTGAATTTTCATATTTTTCCAACTTTGTTTGCTATTTTTCTTGATTTAAACTAGTTTTTAACACCTATTAAATAGCATTTAATTCGATTAAATCAGAAAAGGTTCCAAAAAATAAATTTTCAATTTTCCTAGATTAAGAAAAATATAAAAAGCAAAAAAAAAAAATTTTCCAAATTTTTCCTAGTTTAATTTGTAATTTTTAGCATTTAAATTAGTTTAAAATTAGTTTTTAATTCAAATAAATTCCAGAAAATTCATAAAAATTAGTTTTATTTCTTAGTTAATTTTCAAATATTATTTTTAGTTAGAAAGTAATTTTTAGGACTTAGAATAGACGTAGTTGCATTTTATTTACGTTTCATTTTATACGTTTTAGTATAATTCGCGTATTTAGGATTCCCCGTAGTGTAATTTCCCTTAATTGTTTTCCCATTCCCCGTAGTTTTAATATAATCAAAAATCCAACACATCGAGCATTTTAATAACGAACCAATAACGACGTTGCCCATTCACACCTCGTTGGGAAACGACTCGGATTTCCTAATCCGTATCACTATCACTCACGGGTTTTGATTCATTATCCTTTTTCCTAAAGGGATTTTAAATCATTATTTGTGGTTATTTTTGATATCGATATTGTGGTTTTATCCATATACACACACCCCTAAACCTCAACGAATCAAACAATAAGGAGAAGTCGCTAGAAATAATTGAGACAAGTCGCCACGCCAACCAAGTCGCTAGCCGAAGTGGAACCTCCACTACGTTGTACTGTTTGTCGGCTTGTCTCAATAGACAAGTCGCTAGGCTCAAGTCGCTACTCCTCTAACTACAAGTCGCTGGAAATTAACAAAGTAAATCGCTACTAAAGAAACAACTCCGAGAGCCAAGTCGCTAGGTAGAAAACTTTAAGAAAAATACTTTTCAATCCAAAACAAGCCCAACCACAGTGATTCAAGCTTTACAAATCAAAACCCAAGCACTTACAATGATTCTAAACACAAAAGTACACTCAAAATTCAAACTTTAACACAAGAAATGATCCAAATGATGCAAAAACCACTAAAGTTTTTCAAACCCAAAAACCATATAAAACCACTAGAAATCCAAGGATATGTAAGAGAGATTATCAAACCATGGCTCTTGATACCAATTGTAACATATTGGATTTCACAAACACATCAAATCATGATCACATATAGGCGTATAATATAAGGTTTTAGAGAGAGAAATAGTTAGAGGTTTGGTAACTTAGTGAGAGAAAGTAAAAGTGTTATTATGAGCTCCAACCCTCTACCTTGGGAGGTAGAGGGTATTTATAGTCTTACATAAAACACCACCTACGGGCTGTGGATCAGGCATACAGTGGGTAAAGACCCGTCCGTCCTCCACGGTGTTACTTAACTAAATACTACTTAACATTAAATTACTACGACTACGAGCTTTCTAACGATTACATATACTTGAGGTGACCGACACTTTAATAATTGGATTTACTAAATCCTAACACGAGCACACATGCATACAACGAACAGAATATCTGGTCTACTGGCAGTGAGATACATCAAAGATCCAATCATACTACGGTACTTAGTTTGATCAATAGGGATCCCCGAGAGGTCCTCATCTAGTTTTTTTCTCTCCACCATGGGAGTGTCAACAGGGTCACTAGAATCAAATCCAAATTTCTTTAATATTTCATTAGCATATTTAGAATGATTTATGAAAATGCCTCCGGGACTTTGAGAGATTTGTAATCCTAAGAAAAATGACATTTGTCCCTTCATTTACATTTGGAATTTAGAACTCATCTCTTTAGAAAAACGGTCACATTCATTTGGTTCGGTCGAGGCAAAGATAATATAATCAACATATATTTGAACATGAGTTAAATGTTTGTCTGATTTCCGAGTGAACAGTGTAGGATTAACAACACCTTTGTAGAACCCGTTTGCCAAAAGAAACTTTGACAAAGTATCGTACCATGCCCTTGGATCCTGCTTCAAGCCGTAGAGGGCCTTTTTCAGATGGTAGACATGGGTAGGATGCTTCGGATTCACAAATCCTTCCGGTTGACTGACATAGACCACTTCTTTGAGATCGCAGTTAAGGAAAGCAGTCTTTACATCCATTTGGTAGACTATCATATTCTTGCTGGCAGCATTAGCAAGAAAGATTCTGATAGCCTCTATACGTGCAACCGGAGAGAAGGATTCCTCAAAGTCAATACCCTCCTCTTATCGATATCCCTTAGCAACAAGTCTTGCCTTATTCTCTAGAACGTCACCGTGCTCATCAAGTTTCACCTTGAAGATCCACTTAAGAGCGATGATCATAAAACAATCTGGAGGTGGCACTAATTCCCATACATCAAGTCGATCGAACTCATGAATTTCATCTTGCATAGCATTAAACCAGCTGTCCTCAGACATTGCAGTCTTGACATCATTTGGTTTGACTTTGGATAGTACAGAATTGAAGAAGCACCATAAGACATATGTGGCAAGTTGCTTTCACGTAGATACTGGACGAGAAGGATTCCCAATGATGTTATCCAGTGGATGATCATGTGTCCATTTTTTGAGATGTTCATGTGGTTTAGGATAAGGAACTGATGTGGCAGAGTTAGGATCCCTTGATGAAGATGCCTCTGGAGTGGGTTCAGGGGAAAATATGTTCTGGAATGGAGTATCTTAAGGGGTAGCAAAGGGGTTAACTTCAAAAGAATTATATACTGCAGTGCCTTGATGTACTGAAGAAGTTTGAGGATTCAATGATGATGGTGAATGGTCAGCAGATGGAGCTTCTTGGCTTATAGAAATAGAGACCGAGGGACCATTTGGGTTGGTTGGATTGGAGCAGGAGCAGCAACAGCTGGTGGTTCAGGAGTATCATCAGTTGTTGGCTCAAAGTATTCATCAAACATCGGATCAAACAATGTCTTCAAGTCTTCTTCTGATGGAGGTACATAAGGAGCTGCAGGAGTGGGATTTTGTACAAGACCCGAACTAATTGGTCCAGGTGACAAAAGTTGAGGTGAGGGTCCAGAACTGGTGTGTCCAGGAGCCATTTGCTCGGTCAGCTCTTCAAACGTAACATGAATAGTTTCCATGATATCACGGGTTCTTTTGTTGTAGATTCGGTAACCCTTCCGATCTGGTGCATAGCCAACGAAAAATCCAATATCAGCTTTAGCTTTCAACTTTTCTAGATCTTGACCGTTATTGGTTGGATAACATAAAGCCCTAAACACACGTAGAAACGAGAGATCCGGTTTTTTGTTGTGCACTAATTTGTATGGAGTTTTTCCATGAAGAGTATGTATTAGGGATCGGTTTTGAGTGTAACAAGCAGTGGCAATGGCTTCCGCCCAGAGAAACATTAGAGCCTTTGAGAAAATTAGCATGGTCCGAGCAGCTTCCACAAGAGTACGATTACGCCTTTCAACAACACCGTTCTGCTAAGGAGTGCGTGGAACACTTTTCTCGTAACTACTTCCAATGCTTTCATAAAACTGAATGAGTTGTTTGTTCACAAATTCAGTTCCATTGTCTGTCTGGATGATTCTGACGGTTTTGTTAAGCCTAACCTGCAGTTGTTTGATAAGCTTAATGATAACTTCAGGAGTTTCATCCTTAGTTCTCAAAAACTTTACCCAAGTGAACCGAGAGTAGTCGTCAACTACAACTAGCACATACTTCTTCCCATTGATACTTTGCACTCTCATGGGTCCACATAGATCCATGTGAAGGGTATGAAGAACTTCTATGATGGTGTTGGCAGGTTTGGATTTATGAGCATACTTTTTGCTTTTGCTCAGTTGGCAAGCAGAACAAAGATGATCTTTCTCATATTTTAACCGGGGTAAACCTCTCACAAGGTCCTTTCTAGTAAGATCTTTTATGGTACCGAAGTTCAAGTGATTGAGTCGACGGTGCCATAACCATGATTTGTTCTTTGACCCTTTGATAAAAAGCAAATAGGAGAATACCTCATCATGTCTTCAATAGAGATGGTGTACAAATTGGTTCCACGAGATCCCTTAAGAAGATCAACACCACCTAATTCTCTAACGAAACATGTGTGTTTTCTGAAGGCTACTTCGAGATCAGAATCACAAAATTGACCAACAGAGAACAAATTGTGTCCAAGACCTTCCACATAGTATACCTGGGAGATAACACTGTCACCAAAAACATAATCTCCATAACCCATAATTGCCCCAAAATGATCATTCCTAAATCTAACAGTCCTGATGAACTTATTCACGAAGTTCTTGAGCCGTGAGCGATCCCCAGTCATATGTTTTGAGCAGCCTGAATCCAAATACCAAAGGACAATTTGTACGACCTGCATTTGAAAACAGAAGAGAATGGATAACTGGAAGCAGTGGATCCCTATGTGAATATGGGGTCTGATTGGTTAGCACAAACAATCTGTAGACCTACAACATCCCTAGATGCCATGACATTATTAGTGGGGGCAGCACTAGTAGAGGCACTAGACTCAGTCACAGTGCACTGTGTTCCTAAAGGAATAGTTCTACCAGTGGGTCTCCATATCTTAGCATGCACTGTTCTAGGCAAGGCAGTTCTAGTTGAAGGATAGTGTTCACCAATTTTGATTTTACGACCTGTGGGTTTCCACTGATAACCCACATTAGTGAATTTTTTCCCTATAGGTTTCCAAGATTGCTTAACCTGTTTTGCTTTCCAAACTTTATCTATCGGGGATTTAGCAGAAGGCCTCAAATATGACACAACACATTCATCATGATTACCAGAAATTAAACATTCATTACATGTTTAGCATACATTAGTAGAATTCGAATTAATTACAGTACGCTTATAGCTAATACTAGAATCAACACGATTCAAATTGTTCAGCTTAAACTTATTATTCCTACGGTGGTCTTCTACTTCCTTCACTTAATCACTCTTAGCTTGAGAGGTCCTATCCTCCTTTGTATTGCCTCTAGGCTTTGACCCGCTAGCTTGAGTGTCACTGCTTACTCCTGTAGAAGTAACGACGAGAATATTAGTTTGTTTCACTGCTTTTTGCATTTCTGGCCTAGAAGTGCTGGGTTCTAAGGTATTCAGGGGTACATCAAAGGTAACATGCTTGATCTTAGGCATTGAAGGGGGTGCAACAAATCTATCTCGCTTAGTACCGGTTTTAGGACATGTGGCAATGACATATTCTAAGAGCTCCTAAGATCGTTTAGCATACATACACGCATAGGGAACCTCACTATCAAGTGGTTTCTCTATTCTATCTTCTTCTACGATCTCACGAAGACTCTATAGGCTATCCTTAAGAATGTGAGATATGTTTGATATGCAAGATTATTATTCCTAAGAGGAGGGGGAATATACAATACTTCAAGGGCATATTATTACAAGAAGAAACATACAAGTGGGAATTGGCATTACCCTTTCACCTGAATCTTTAGATTCTCAATCTCGTTAAGCAAAGAAGTTATCTTTTCAATATGTTTGTCATGAGTGACCTTAACTGAATCATATAACTCTTTGTATTGCGATTTAGCCTTTAAAATTTCAACTTGAAAATGTTCGTTTTCTTGTTGCAATCTAATGATGATGTTTTGATATTGAAAATTCTGAGAATCTAAAGGCGGTGGTATCTGGGAGCCTACTACTTCACTCCTATTTCCCTTCAATTGGGAAATTTGAGCTTTCAATTTTCGAATCGTGTTACAGTGAGCTTGAATCCGTTCATCTCGTGAGCTTATTTCAAAATATGCATCAAATTTAGGAGCATCCAAAGATGTCTTGACATGTGAGGTTTTGATTCTTTCTTCTAGATGTTGATATTTTAATTGCAAATCAAGATAATGAACCTCTAATTTATAAAAATGCTTGACCATGTTATCATGATCATCTTTTTGGATTTTTTCCTGCAATTTTAAATTCTCGACTTCAAGCTCATTAACACGAACCTGGGAAACTTTAAATGCAAGAGACAGATCATGAAATTGAGACATAGTTAAAGCAGAATCAGTGGCAATATAATACAAATCATGGGCAATACATCTGGCAATCAAATTATCATTGAGGATGTGAATATTCTTTCTCGCAATGTCATAGCTTTTAAGCTCATTTGCATTATCTATTGCCTCGTTTTCCATTTCATTAAACATCTTTTTCATTTATTTAACTTCAGTATCTAGGGCCTTTTGAATACCCTCAAAATGTTCTTTCACTTGTTTAAAGAATGGAATAACCTCAGTAAGATAACATTCTTTTGTTTGCTCAAAACCCCTTTCCCCTTCAGTAATACCCGTTGGTGTGATTCTCTTCCTACATGTTTTATCGAAATCAGCAAATAGTTGGTAAATTACGTATATGCTAATTAAGGTTTTACACTGTGTAGGAAGAGTTCTAGGCACTAAATGCATAAGTGTATTAGGAGGATACACCGTAGCCGCATGTAATTTCCTAAAGGGAGGATTATTTTCAACAAGTTCTTTGGTATTTTTCTTCTCCATGTCTAACTTCCAAAACACTTGTTCAGGGGTTAATTGAGTTTGAGGTTTGAATGTGGCTAAGAAGTTTTCCTTAGGATAGTTGGGAGTTTTGAAATTTAATCATCTCTTCACACTTTCAGGGTCATTCATTTTCTTATCCATTTTCTCCCTAGACGTATTTTCTAACTCTATGTCCTCTTCAGTTATTTATACACAAGTTGGCTTTTGTTTAGGCTTAAGAATCTCACTACCATCATAAATCACTTCTTGAGCCCTTTTAGCTTTCTTAAGATACACAGGATTTGGGTCTTCTACAATTTTTTCACTGTGTTCATCACTCAATATTTTGTGATTTCTTATCAAGTGAGCATTCTGTATGGTGTTTCCTTGTATGTACAACTTGTTTTCAATTTTATTCTTTAGCGTTTTAAGGTTGGAAAAATCATTTAGGAGTTTAACTTCCTTTTCTTTGAATTCCTGTTTAAGCGTTTTTACCTTTTCTTGTATTTCTTGTTTTTGCTTAACAGTTTGTTTAAGTTTCTATTGTAAGGAATTTACCTCTTGTTTTAACGTTTCTTCCCTTAAATTACATTTAATGATCAGTGTACGCATTTGGCAATCCATTTCCTGCTCACGTGTAATTAGCTCAAATTTAGCACGCTGTTCATAGATGGCAACTTGATCCTTATATATATTTTAGCTTAGTGATCAGGGAGTCATCATGCGTATATTCAATGTACTAATTAAACACATATTCATCATTAATGGCAGAAGATCCACCACTTGGTACAACAAGACTTTCACCGTGCTTCACATATTGCTCATATGGGATAACATTGATATTTCCCATATTTACAATATCTGACTCAACAACTTCTATCAGTTTTACTTTGTTGGTAATTTTTTGCTCATCAACCACATCATATAGTTTTAGTACCTCTGATATGACTGAAGCATTGGAGGGATCAACTTGTTGAGGTGATGAAACCATAGGAGAAATGTTTTCCATGAATATGGTCTGGGTCGTTGGTTCATCATCAACATCAGAGTCGAAGGCATCACAGTCAGCAACCTGGAAGATGTTGGGATCATTCTGTGCCAAGTCATAAACCGGTTGATCATCCACGTCATCATCAAACGTGTTGGCACTACCTTCAGCAAGAAACAACAATTCCTCCTCATCCAACACTGCTCTACTCTCTTGTGCCTGAATCTGCAACAACTTATCCTTGAAGTAGTCAAAGTTTTGTGGACGCTTTGGTTGGGTGCAGTTCCTTGCAATGTGTCCTACACCACCACAGTTGTAACACTTAATATATTTGCCATGACCTTGAACCATTATCCCTCATCTGTTCTGTTCCCCCACATAACCAACTGCAACATTTCCCCGTGCAACATTCCTTTGATTGACATTTTGTCGTCCTTGCACATTCTGTACCACAACCCTTCCATCTTCCACTATAGCTTGATTGTGTGGGTTAGAGGAAGTTCTAAGCTGGTTGTTGGTTTGAGGAAGTGTGGTTCTGAATTGTTGAACCAATAGTGCAACTTAGTTCGAGAGGTTTTCAATCAACTAGTCTGTTGGGGTATATCCTGAGTCTGGTTGGATGACTTGATTCTAATTCTAAGAAGATGAGGAGCACTGATGACCTTGAACAAGTGATGATTGAGTGAGCGGCTGAACGTTTGAAATAAATGCAAGTGAATCATTTGTTGTAGTTGTTGTTGTAGTTGGATTGAGTTTTTCCATGATCAGACGGTCATCTGTAGAATGCTTCTCATGTTGCACTAAGTAAGCGTACAAATGCTCATAGTTTGTATTTCTCAATCCTTTGTTCAGCTTCACTGCGGTAACAAACCTGTTCCACTCAGGTGTCATGTTGTTTACGAACTTGGAATTGAGTTGAATATTTGGCATAGTCATCTTGATATTCCTCATATCATTCACAAGTTTGTGAAACCTCACATAGTATTCTGTAATACCCTCCCCTGAGTTCATCTTGAAGTTCTCAAACTCATCATACAGTTGTGACTCTCGATCTTCTTTAGTCAGTTTTGAGCCAGCAAGAAGCATTTTTGACATTGTCCCAAACTGCTTTGGCTTGGGTGTTGTCATTGATCAGCTTGTAGATATCCTTGGGTAAACCTTGAAGGATGATGTTGGAAGCTTTGATGTCAGCATCATATCTCTTTTTTTCAGTATCTTTGAGATCATTGTAAGTCCTTGGTCTATCCATTCCTAGAGTGACCCGTCAATCTTCACCAGTTGCTAGTTCATCTCTAGTGGTGCCCATCTGGAACTGTCCTTCATCAATTGATTGAATAATGTTAATAGCATTCTATTTTCTCAAGCAATACAATTGGATTCTTTGTGCCCAAGAGTCATAATATGTTCTATCAACCATAGGAGGGCGGGTATCGGACCCAGCAGCTTGAACATCGTCGGAAACAGTAGACATAATGTTCAAATACACTGGATTTTACAACTATTTGATTTAAATCGAGAAATCGAATCTTTCCTGGGATTTTACAAAATCAAGAGGAAACCATAGAACTCAAACCGCAAGTATCAAATCGCAGGTCTTCAAAACGTAGAGTCTCAAATCTCAGAAGCTTCAAACCGCAACAATGTCAAATCACAAAACTCAAATCTCAAAAGCTTCAAACCGCAAGACAGACAAATCGCAAGACTCAAATCTCAAAAGCTTCAAACCGCAAGACAGACAAGTCGCAAGAGTCAAATCTCAACAATCTTCAAACCGCAACGTGTCAAATCTCAACAGATCAAATCGCAAGACACAAAAGCAGTCAAGTCGCAAGAATGTCAAGTCGCAAGAAGATCAAATCGCAGGAACAAATCGCAACACCAAATGACAAACCGCATGTCGCTTTCTATCAAGTACAAGTGTCACTATCGTACAGTTTTGTCTTTTTAGCTAAATTTCAAACCGCAAATTTGTCCTTTTCTTCAAGTCGCAACTGATTAATCTTATAATAATTAAACCGCAACTTCAAAACATCAAACCGCAAGTAAACATCTGTCAAGTCTCAACCAAGAACTATACACTCGCTACCAAGAAGCCGTCAAACCGCAACAAAGAACTTCATATCCAAACTCACGAATACCATCAAAATATCCACAAACAAGATGAAGCAAGCTTTCCTACGACCAAAACTAATATAATGTGATAAACCTAAACAAGAAAGTACAAACAACTAACAAATTTAACCACTAAACAAGCTCAAAATAAGTGAAAACAAAATGAAACTATTCGACCCACCAATAAACTCAGGTACTAATCTTTAAATCCGATTACACATGAAGTAAGATGATCAAACCCTGGCTCTTGATACCAATTGTAAGAGATTGGTTATCATAAACACGCAAAACACAAGATAGATGGATCGAATACTTTTTAGAGAGAGAAAGTTTAGAGGTTGGGAACTTGTAGAGAGAGAAAGTGAAATTGCATAAATGAAAGATCCAACCCTCTACCTTGGAGGGTAGAGGGTATTTATAGTGTCTTACAAAATGCCCTCTGTCGGGCTGTGGATCGGGTGTACAGTGTGTAAAGACCCGTCCGTCCTCCACGGTGTTACTTAACTAACTACTAAACGTTTAAGACTACGAACTCTCTAATGCTAACAAATACCCGGGGTGACCGAGTCTTTACTTCTGGATTTACTAAATCCTAACAAAATATGAGAGGTATCTATATTTTATAGATTGTTTTATTATTCCTCCTGTTTTTGTGGCCTAAAGTTCACAAGAAAGTGAATTGATGCTTGTAATTGTTATTGTAGAGCTTCAAGAGGAGGATGACGCACATTGCAGCTGTGATGATTTTCGGGCTTCATCAAACGCAAAGGATAAGAGTGGGTCTTCATCGAGTGCATAAAGGATTTACAAAAGATAACGGTTGGGATCGTTCATCGATATGACGCCTGGGATCGTACATCGCTTTGGGATATATGATTTGAAAACATTTAAATTTCTATAATTTTAAATTTGTTTTTTTCCCGTTTTAGGGTTTGTTTTAAAACTTTTATTTATTTAATGTTTTTAAGGTTTAAAACACTTTTAATTTGAAATTTAATATATCTGACATTTCATGTTTTAAAAATCTGTAACTAGTAATTTTTGTAAAAACTTAGGTTTATCCCAAATAATTGTTTCTATAAATGTCAAACAATTTATCTGGTTTGGTAAAGTGGCGATCATACTTTGTGGGTTCTTTGAGAAGAACTGGTGAAATAAAACAAATGCTCATGAGAAGCTTCTAAGCTCAACGTGGTATACTTTGACGTAATCTATAAGGGATATAGGATCAAAGATAATCATAAGGCTTTGATGCAATCCATCTAGGATGAAAGTTCAAAGTAGGCTTTGATGCTATCCATCTGGGATGGACCTTCAAAGATAAAAAATAATATTTGGTTTGGTAAATCTATCTAGGATAGATTTGATCTAAGAAGAGAAGTCATGAAATGGCTTAAAGAACATTTCTACCATAATATAAAATAATATAAGACTCCCAATAACAATTACATATCTGGGATATTTAATATAGAAGATTTCTTATAAAAGAGAAATACTTGAGTGATGGTATTTCCAGAAATCTAGAGATTGAGTAAAGCTCATATAATGATCGGTAGTATTTCAGATCTATAAGTCAAACTCGAAAGGGCATGAGTTTGCAGATCATGAGTAAAATCTCGTATATGCTTTGGAATGTTCAGGTAAAGCTGGGAGATGCTTTATAGGCGGAACAACTAACCGGGTTAGCTAAACATGATCAAAAATTAATGTGCTCAAGCTAAAGGTCCTTCACCGGACATAAAAGAGGCGCTTAGTTCAGAGTTGAGCAACGAAAGAAAGAGCATGTGGAAAATTAATTTCAGATCGTTTAACTAAATAGTACAAGACATGACAGAAATTATTATATCTGACATGATCTATAGGGAATTCCTAGTATTGCATGATTTAGAAGGAGGATGTCAAGATCATTAAATGAAACGTACCTTGCTCAATGAGGCAAAATAGTTTGGCATGGTAAGACGTGTGTTGATCATGAGGTTGTAGACAAATTAATAAACTGAGTGACTTAAAAGATTTGAAGTCTAGGACTACAAACCAAGAAACGCGCAATTACATCATGGTTTCAAAAGGGCTTGCATTGAAGTTCTTAGGGACTTAAGAGAACCAGTAACAAGAAGTCACGATTCTAATTTTTGAATGACTTCCACTCTACTCAATCCCAGTAGAATGAAGTGCATCATTGAACGCTAAGATGAGTGAGTCGATTTAGCTAAGTCTATCATCCAGCAGACTAAATAACTGGGACCAAAACTCTCTTAGGTTCATAAACAGTAAGACAATGACAATCCAAAGGATTGGAAGTGAGGCTCAGGGGTTATTCTAGGAGGAATCATCATAAAGTTTAAAAGTAGTGATTGATAGCTCCCAAACACTTTCTGGTACGAGCTAAATCAATCGTTGGGGATCGGAAGTAATGCGTAGACTCGTGAAAATCATACGAGACAATACTATGAGATCCTACTTAGCGTATTTTAAATCCATGAATGAAATACATTTCATTCTAAAGGTGTCCTTAGCTGGTTATCATGGTGGGAGACCGAGATAATGCAAGCAGCTATTATGAAACGAGAAACATTTTCGGGAAGTGTTGAGTTCTACATGCATTTGCAGGGAAAATGTTGGACGCGACCGTGATCAAGAAGCGAACACATGGATCAAAGTTATTGGCATTCTCTGATTGTGACAGACTATCCCATTGACCTGAGGATGTAAGACATTCGACTTTGTTTCTCATTGGATTTAGACTTAGTTTTGAGTTACAGCGTAAAAGCGTAACGTTGTGCACTAAGGTCAAGTTCAATGGGAGGTAATGAAAGATGACTTATTGGCCAAGATGGAAATTTTCAGCTCCAAGTTGTAATAGAATGGAGAGAATGATATTTTTCTTAGGCCCCTTGTGTGAAAAAGATTTGTGAAAAGCATGACCATGCGACAAAGTGCCTGGGACATTATGGGAGAACAAATCGAGTATCAAGAGAACAAGAAAGGACAAAAGTATTACGGGAATATATATCCATGTCTGGTACTTTCAAAAATATCAACAAAGTGCGAAGGGATACAATCATATACCCGAACTCAGTTGAGGTGTTGCTTAGCTTTTGAATCACTACCTTGGGTATTGAACCGGTTTATGTGAGTGAGGTATTGCAAGTCTTGCTCGGGACCTCTTGGTACAGTGAAATCAATCCTATGTGGTTTTATTTGCACAAGTGGGAGTCTGAAAGGATTATGTGCAAACAACACCACGACTTTCACACTTGCCTTCACAAAAAGACCGAAGGGTCATGTCGGTGCACATTAAACAAAACAAGCAAGCAGAAATAAGAAACGAGTTACGAAATAAAATGACAATAAAGAGGAAGTAAAAATATAGTGTTATTTCCATTTAATGGCTAAACGGTAATTATCTGAAGTATAATATATATCTGAGATAAATATTAGAGGCTAGTAAACGATAAAAATACAAACCCATAGGGTTGTGTGATGCGTCTACCTACCCTAAGAGGGGATGGATCAAGTTTGACTTTATATCAAACTTGATTACTTTTTGAACAAGGATTAAGCTTTCAAAATCCTACTAGAACCTTCATTGGTATCTTATAAATACCAAAGGCTTTCTAGGTTTAACATAATAATTCCTCGTAACCTAAAAATCTCTCTCCTCATTCTTCTCTTTGTGTGATCGTATGAACCAAAGGGTTTTATCCCTTTAGTCGATCGACTTTAAGTCGACACCCTAGTACACTTGTATAGTCGATTAGGGTTTTTACCCGATTTCGTGCTCGTCAAACTTGCATAGGTTCGTAGTCCTAGTTATACCTGTCCAGTACCGATGGATACCTGGCATTGTCCAAGAAGTGATAATCCCCAAGAAACCCTAAAGGTTATCGTGTAGCATTAGGAAGATCAAGAAGGCGTTCCGTGCAACTAAAAAGGTTAAAGAAGCATACGTACAGCTGGATTAACAAATAAATTTTAAAACATTCTTTATACGCATTAGAATTAGGTTATATAACTTTTCAGAAGACATGACTATTAGGGTTTTAGTGTGCACGACTTTGTGTGTTTGTTTTTCGCTATGCAAGTTTTATAGCCGTGCAGATGACCACTAGAACGCTACACAATACACAGCTATTTGTTTTAATAAAACATTTGGTAATATAGTTGTATGACTATAGCTACTAAATGTAAATGTTAATTGTTACTAGTAAATATTATTAAAAGTAACATTTTGATTTAGAACGTTTAAAAGTTACGAACATCGTTAGTTGCTTGTTGCCAAATAAGCATTGCGTAATACTCACTAATCACAGTTGTTAGTTGTTTTAAAATGCATCGAAGCCTCACCGCCGAGTCGGCCATGGCAAAGAGTAAATTGCAAAAATCAGCCATTGCGGCCGATAGTATAATGAGTATTGAGAGAACCTTGGTCTCTCACTCCTTCAATCACATTACATTTGTTGAAGAGTAAATTGCAAAAATCGTCCTTGTGGTTCGGCTAAATTGCTGGTTTCGTCTGTAACTTTTCGAAAGTGCAAGCACCTTTCTTGTGAGGAACTTTGGATTGCAGGTTTCGTCCATCGGTTGCAGTTTTTAATTAACAAGGGCATTTTAGTCATTTTACTTTGGACATAGACGAAAAACTGCAACCCAAAATTTCTCACAGAAACGGTGCGTGCACTTTTAAAATGTTAAGGATAAAACCTATAATTTGGCCAAACCACAAAGACGATTTTTGCAATTTACTCTTTGCCTGAATTATCTAATGACGGAACTCAATTTGGTGGTCTAAACTAACATCATCCATGACTTTTAGAATTAGGCAATTCTAGTCCACGAGTTAGTGTGACCCGTTAGCCCTCTTGGAATATTCCACTCCCATAATTCCATACTTTCAGCTTATAACTACGCCTTTTGGCTTATGCTACAAGAATTTCACTCAACAACAAAGTTCTCTAGATGTACATTTATCGTACAAAAATGCATTTCTTAAGTGTCACAATTTAATTGCACTAGTTAACTTGCTTCGTTAATTTGGTCCCATTCAAAGACTTTGATGGTTTAGTTTGGTTTGGTTTGATTTGTAAAACATGTAAACAATTTGAGTCGTGATTACAACAAGAATCATATCAAACCAACCCCCTAGTACGCTTTATAGATACAACATGTGATAGGTATCTTTATTTTTCGTCTTCTCATACATATCATATTCTGTATGAAATAAAATAAATAGGATGAGGTTTAAGTAGGTGTAAAGTGATGTGTAGGTAATAAAGTAAAGAGGGCACAAAGTGTGATCCTTTTGAACAACTTTTAGGTCAATAATTATTTAAGAGTAATTAGCTAACCTTCCAAAATTTATCAACTATATTTGCATTAAATTATTATACCAGTACTTATTTAATTACTATGTTGTTGGAGCTAACATCTTACATTGTGTTTCTGGTGAACCTTTCTTTTGTCATGCACTTTTTTCATATTCTTTAACATGAAAAAATAATCATATTTAAAAGGTTAGATCTAAAGTAATCTTGTCATAACTAATCAAATAATTCTATCCTTAGAGCACAAGGTATGTGGAGTTTTTAACATGCCAAAGTTTCATTTTTCATGCCATTGGTGAGCCAAACCATACCACTACCTGGTGCCATTGGTGAGCCAAAGGTATTTGAGCCATTCCAATGGCTCAAGCCATTTGTGATGTTTGGTGGTTTTTTTGTTTTGTTTTTTTGTGTATTGTGAGTGAGTAGGTATTTTTAGTGGGGTATTTTGTGGGACCCAATAACATGTTAGTGGTGTGTTATGAGGGAGGGTGTTTTAGTTATTGGTGAGTTATTGGGAGGTGTATGATGTGGCGCTGAGGTGGCATACCAATAACGTGTTATTGGTATCCACGATACCTTGTGCTCTTATATAGAAGATTACATCTAGAGTTTCGATTAGAGTATTTTGAAAGAGGAGCAACGATAAATAAACCTATCAACTAGACCTACAAGTATGTCTAATTCATTTACAATTTGACAAGTGTAATACATATATTCTCTCTTATACTATTCACTAATCAATGTTTAACTTCCACCGATCATATTTGTAGGTTTGTTTTTAGGTTCATCAATTAGGCATAAATTTTCTCATACAAATTTGATATACGTCTAATGAATTTAGTTTGGTGAATGATGATCTCAAACTTATAAATACTAGAAAAAAAGTCTAAATTCATAGAAGCAAGTAAGATTATATGTTTTCTTTTTCTTTTCTTTTTTTTTTTCAAATTCAACTAGGTTGATAATGATGTGGCCTTTCCATGTTATGTAAAGCATATAAATGGTACATATACTGATATACGTGTGTAAAGTCGTAGAAGTGAGTGCTTCTAGAAGGATAGATTAGGAAGTTGGTTAAAAGATGAGATAGGAAAAAAATATAATAATGAGTGGAGTGTGGTTGTGGTTGTGGTTGTGTATATGGGGGCTTTGGTCTACCCTCCACTTTTCTCTCCCCAACCTTGTGGTGCAAGTTTAGGCGCAAGTAGGGTACAATTTGGGAGAAGGTTGGTTCACCATTTTATAGTTATTTCCCCCCAATTCGCACATCATTATCACCCACCACACCATATCACACACTTTGTTTTTGTTTCCTATCTCTCTACAAGTACATTTAGAACCAAAGATTAACCGCAAAAGATTCGTCTTTGTAAAAAGTTTAGTGTTGTGTATCTTTGTAAAATAAGGATCGAGAAAACTAGTCGCAACTATGTTTCACAAATTAAAACTAGTTACACATCAATGTCTCCTCTTTTTATCGCGTGGAAAGACTAGAAAAGACATGAGATTTGAGAGACGTTAATCACTCATTGTTTCGTATATACGTGTTTTGTATCTCAAGCATATGTATATGTAACGAATTCTTTAACAAAAAAAAGAAAGAAATATGTATATGTAACGAGGATTGTAAGGGTTCACGCGTTACGGCGAAAGCTTTTAACCAGACATTTTATATGAGACTTAGATTTTTATGTAAGGTTAATGTGTAAATCTGGTTGGTAAGAACTTGTTCAAACAAAAAGAAAAAAATCACCATCAACTTGAATATATGTTTCAAATCAAAGAGTTAGAGCACGCGGTATGATGCTGAATAACGTGTCGAATGCACCCAAAATATACCGATGTCGCGCCAAATGTCATACCGGGAAACACGCCAAACTTGTGTTAATGAAACTTGAGCCAGTGAATTGGCTTACGCCAAAGGTAAGATTGTGCTATTTATTTATTTATTTATTTTTTAAACGTTGTGCAACGGGAAAAAAATAAAGCCACTTTCAAATATATATACTTATTTTAAGACACATAATTTTCAAACAATCCAACCTAATCACAATATATATATACTTTTATTTATATTTTAATCAATTCTTATATATTTGATAAAGTTTTAACTTTCATGGATCTTTTAACGTTGAAATTCGAGCCGAATAATTATTACGTTTATACGATATGTACGAAGATTTTCTAGCCTTTGACGACGATGCATCAAGTAGTTCACACATTCAGACTTACATACCCCGAGAATATGAAGCCGCCGAATAATGTCTTCTTAATGATTATTTTGGGGATAATCCAAAAATATCCCGAAAGGAATTTCAGGCGTCGGTATCGGATGAGTCGACGACTATTTCTAAAAATAGTCCAAGGTATAATTAACTATAACGTTCATCCTATTCCTTAGCACTTTAAATTTATTAGATCACGACCAGATGCTACCGGTAAAATGAGTATCCACCCTATAATGAAATGCATGGCCGCTATACGCCAATTGGCGTACTAGATAACACCCGATGCTTTCGATGAATATTTTCAAATTGGCGAACGTTGTAGTTGTGATAGTTTAGACAATTTTACCAAATGTATATGGGATTTATACTCAGAGAAGTATTTAAGAAAACCTTCCCCGAATGATATTATGCAGCTATATGATAAACACGAAAACTATCATGGGTTCCCGGGTATGCTTGGTGGTATAGATTGTATGCATTGGGAATGGATAAATTGTCCGAACGGTTTCAACGCGCAATTCCAATGGGGGGGATCACATGCATCCAAATATAATGCTTGAAGCAGTTGCTTATCAAGATTTGTAGATTTGACATGCATTTAGTGGTATAGCGGGTGCAAATAACGACCTAAATATTCTATATCGGTCGAATTGTGACGACCTCGTTGACGATCGCGCTCCCGAGGCCTCGTTCACGATGAATGGTCACACATACACCAAATGATATTACCTAGCAAATGGTATTTATCCCACGTGGGCTACTTTTAACAAATTATGTAGAATCACCCGAAACCAGGCTGATATACATTTTAAGAGGGCTCAAGAAGGTGGAAGGAAAGATGTGGAACGGGCTTTTAGTGTTCTTCAGGGTCGTTGGGGGATTATAGCACAACCCGCACATGCTTACCATGCGAGCAAAATACGTAGGATTATGTATTGTTGCATCATATTGCATAACATGATACTAGAAGACCAAGAATTTCAAATAAGTGAATTTAACAAAATATATGTTAGTCCGGCCGCAAATATACAAGAAACATGGATCGAAAGATGTGATTGACATGCAAAGAAAAGAAAGAAAATACGTGACAAGGACGTGCATACCAACCTTCGACATGATCTTGTAGATCATTTTTGGCAACGACACTTAGAACGACAGCAAAAAGAAGATATGTAGTCTAGTTATTAATGTATTTTTCCGAAATCTCGTATTGTAATTTTAATTTATGTTTAATAAAATGTGTTTGTTTTTAAATAAAATAAAATGAAAAAAAGTGGGACCTAATAATATGTTAGTGGTGTGTTATGAGAGGGTGGGTGTTTCAGTTATTGGGAGATGATGAGGTGACATATCTTTGCTTAGCCATGATACCTAGCTCTCTTAAGATCAAATGAGAAGTAAAATTAAAATTAGAATGATAAGAAGTAACCACAATCACACATTTCAGATATACCTATAAAATGAACTTATTTTTCTATAAATTTTACATTCTAATTTAAAATGTATGACTAAAATTACTTCTCACCAATTCTTATTTTAATTACTATTTTTCATTTGATCATCTCATTCAAATCAAAAGGGATAAAAATGATATATTCAAACACTTTTTTACTTCAAGTGAGAATGAAAAATAAACTGAAACATGCACAAAACGACGACAAATATAACACCAAAAACTTGGTGCAAAAGTTAGCAAATCAATCAAAGCATTAAAAGAAAAACAATGGGTTGTTAAAAGATTCTAACCACACTTTGAGCATAAATGTTTACCATCAGGCCATATTATCATTGGTTAAACTATTTAGAAGTATATATATTAAAAAAATAATTTCATCCACACAAAACTTAACCAAGGCTTGTCTACTTAGAGAGACAGGGCACTTATGCATCAATAATTGTTATTAGGTTGATATCTCAGCACACATCACAATAACTAAAACACATTTATTAGCTATAATTGTTATTGGTACATACGAGTCTTATTTTTTTTTTTTTTCATTTTCTTTTATTAAAACACACATTTGAAACTAAAATAAAAAACGATACGAATTACAACGAAAATAAAACTACGATACGACAAATACATAAAGACTAAAAATATTTTGCTCGGATCTCGTCTTTGATTTTGTTGATAGCAGCCGCATCTTCAAACGTCATCCCCTCGGTGCTAGTACCAAGAAACCTCAATTCCTCGAATTTCTTTTGAGTCGCGATATAATCATCTTTTTAACATGTTCTTGTCGCAACTCTTCTTGCACCATTTCCTTGAAAGCTTCTCCACTTGACGAAGATCCCGCCGATTTTGTAGACTTCGATTTTTGACTCTTGGAAGGCCTTGGCTTGCCGGCAGGACATGTTTGCGGGTTATTTCGAAATAGCTCGTTCGGTTCTTCAACGTCATCATCCGCACGAACGCATCTTCTGGGAGCAACAGATTTGACACTACACGCATTTGTGGTGATCTTTCAAGACATCCATGCTTCATAGTGGACAAACGTAAACCCTCAAGTTTCGAAGATTTTTTTTATAACAATGAGTTAGGCACGTCGGATTGTTTTCACCTCTAAGACGTTCATATTCGAAGACAATCCCGCGAACTTGTTGCAATCATGTGTCAATGATGTCCACTTTTCCGTAATCATATCCTTCGTATGTGGGAACTGGGAAGGATGCATGGCGGTTGTATTCACTATGAACTTTTTGCCAAAATGTTTCTGAATTTCGGTCCACACCAAGTCTTTCGTCCTCGGATTTTTGTACGTAAGTTTCTGCCAAAAAGTATTTCTTCCTCTTGTTTCCAACGGATATGCGTGATGTCAGTTTTCTTCTCTTTTGGCTTTTGTGATATTGGTTTTCCTTTTCCTTTTTCGACGGGATAATCGGTCTGTGATGGTGAGTGTGGTGGTGAGTCGTGTGCCGATTGTGGTGGTTGTTGTGTTGGTTGGGTTCATAGTATCATTTGTGTTGGTTGTTAAGAATTACCGAGAGTTCCAAAGTTGTGAAATGGGTATTATTGTTGAAGTTAGAGTAAAGTCATTAGGTTAAAATGATCTTGGTTCATTTGTAATTTTTGTGGTGTGAAAGCGGGTTGTTGGAAATATGATTGTTGAGAAGCATATTGTGCAAATGATTGTTGTTGGTTTGCATATTGTGCAAATGATGGTAGCAAGTGTTGGGAAGAAATAGAATGGGTGGATGATGGTATAGTGGGTGTTGGGGAACTCGAATTAGCGGATCAAGAAGACGGAGAAAATGTATTGTTTATGAGCCAATCGTTGTTTTACTGTTACATTTTTGGGAGAGGAGATTTAATTGTATGTGAAAGTGTATATAAATTGTGATTTTGTTTGAATGTTTAAAATATATAAGTTAGAAGTGGGTATTTATAGGTGAAAAAAATGGGTTTTTTTTATCCGTCGCATTCTACCCGTTTAATAACGTTCAGATATAAAATAAATAAAAAAAGGTCGTGAATAGCCCAGCGAGGGGACAAATGGCGTGCGTATAGCGGGGGAAGGGGTGCATAACGATGACGCCATTCGGCAAAAAAACCCAATGGCGTATGATTTGACATTGCACCGTGCACTCTTAATATGCAAAGAAGTTTTGCCATCTCCACTATTAACACTTATTGTTGATGGTTTTCAGTTTCAAATATTTAACTTAAGTTTAGCATTCGTTATTAATATTTAATCACACACTAAACGCTGTCTCTTACTTCACCTAATGTATAATATGTAAATATGTTCAGATACGGTCTATTGCATTAGCAATCCCACATATTTGTTGGCACATAATGTTGGGTCAATTCAGAACCCAATAGTCTATGACTAAGATTTGAACATAAAATATCTTAAATGTAAATTTAAGTTCCTGAATGAAAGAATATTCAGGGAGTATTCTTCTGAGTTCTTCAGAGACTAAGAAAGTTTCATTACTTCTCAAAGAGAAACTCAGCAAGTGAAGTCCTTGGACCATAAAGAATAGTACTGACAATAACTCACTAACTCCCCCTGATCTTCTCAACTATTAAGAGCATGCTTAACTTAGATAATTAAGAAAAGTATTTAAGTGTCTGACACTTTGGCGAGAACTTTCTTGAGATGATAAGTATAAAAATATTTATTAAAGAAAGTCAAAGAAAATATAAGAGTTGATAGAAAGAGGCAAATTGTTGTCAATATTATTTTTTAAAGTGGGATTGGACACATTCCAATAATAAAAAAATTTAATGTAAGTGTACAACACAGTTAAATGCTCGACATGTGCCTATTACTCTACGGGTATCCACCTTGATCTTTGCCTATATAAAAGAATGTTGTAAAAGAGTAAATGTTGTCTCTTGCAATTAATTAACTCTTTGAATAGATTCAGAGGTTAGCATAGTTCTTACTTAAACATTAACTTTGGTTTATGTTTAAGTTAGTGAGGAGATCACCATACAATTGTCATTCAACTTTGATTGTTATTTCGCTAATAATTATAGTAAATTGTTTAATTCGTTTTTAATAAGAATTTAAATCGAAAAATAATTGTGTAGATCATTATATCTTGTTTGTTATAAAAACTGTTACGGAGTATTTCACTTAGAATTGAAATTAGTTAGATAATTGTGTTATTTTTTATAACCAATTAAAAGGAACAACACATAATTATTTTAGTTGATGCATGAAATACACATGTCAATATAAAAGATCGTAACAAGCATCAAAACAGAACAAGTGAGGATTACAGCTTCAACTCGATCTCTTTGTATATTATATAAGTATAAATGTACGTATAGACATCACATCATTATGTTGCCACAATTATTGTTACATGAAAATAGAACTATTAAGTTAGAAGGCCTTAATTCATATTGCTAAATGCGCCTTTTACATTACGAAAACAACGGGTGCCTACTTATCGAGCTAAATCGTTCATCCTTGGCCTGTCCATCAAGTTGACGCGAATGATAAAGAGGTGGTTGGGTAGATGGATATGATGGATGGGAACTTGTAAATTCATGTGTTTATGTTGCCAACCTTATCAACTTTGTTTTGTGATACATGAAACCCACCAAAACAGTTTCTACTTTTGAGGCCAAATTGATACAAACCTGCCTAAGTTTTATCTTCATAAAAAAAACTTTAGAGTCAGAAGAATTAAAGAGTTATTTATATCATGCTTCTCCAATGAAGCAATGCAAGTTGGCACTTTAAGTCTAGTTAAATTTAAGTTTGTTAGTTGTTAGCAAACCGGAAGCAATACCATGTGTAATCCAACTATATACCTAGCTCTACGCTAACATTCTTATTATTATATAGCAGGGTACCCGAGCGTTGCAGTGACGGGTACCTTGAAATAAAAATTTTCGATAAATAATGTATTTTAGTTTATTATGTTCTTTTTAACAATAAATTTACGGATATTAAGAATTTCGTATAGCCCGTGCCCGTTCGGGCTCGAACCCGTTGGCCCGTGTCTTCTCGGGCTCGAGCCCGTTTGGTCAGCGCCCGTTCGGGCTCAAGCTCATTTGGCCTGTTGCCCGTTCGGGCTTGAATATTTGTATAATGTGCTTTATTATTTGTAATAGTGTTTTTTAATGCAGGAATTGTGTTTTATTTGGTTGTACAATATGTTTGATAATTTGTATTTCATATGTAAGGGGTGTTTTAATAACTGTATTAATTGTATTTATTGACCAGTTAAATAATTGACTATATTAAATAGCATTAATGTGGTGTTTTGTTGTACACTATGCTTCTTGTCTTATACGTCTGAAAATTATGTGCATTAAAGTGTTGTACACTATGTTTCTTTTCTTGTAAGTAGTAGTCATTATAGTCATTAATTACATTGACTACTTTAATAGCATTAATGTTGTAAGTCTGAAAATAAATCTGAAAATTGCACCATGCTTATTTTGTTGTACACTATGCTTATTTTGTTGTAAATCTGAAAATTGGTTGCAGCTATTGTACATTGTGCTTAAATAATTGTAATTTTTGGCAAATGGGTGTTTTTAATAGCATTAATGTTGTTTGATAGAATTTTGGTCTTAAAATGACACCACGCTTTATTTTGATGTACAATATGTTTACTTTGTTGTAATTCTGAAAATTGAGTGCATTAAAGTGTTGTAAACTATGCTTAATTTCTTGTACGTCTTAAAATTAAGAATGATGTGCCTTCGTGCATTATAAGTAGTATAGATAATATATTTTCTATTAAAGTCGGCTAACTATTTCACAATATTTACACAACAATCAATTTTACAATGTTCTAAACAAAACTTAAAACCCACAACTATTTAATTAAGAATCATTCTGTACACGTAAGGTACAAATAAGACACAAGTCATTTGGTTAACATTCTTAATATATATTTTTGGTATAGTTATTATCTTATGTTCAAATATATAAAAAGAAGAGTAAAATACACGGTTCGTCTCTAATCTTGTACATACGCATCACGCTGGGACAAAAGTTCCCTTTTTCATCGCCGGGAGTCTAAAACAAGTTTTTTATAGGCTAAACTCGTCCCTTGACCATTAACGCCGAGGTCAACGTTTGATTTATGTTAGTTAGTCGATGGTATTATAGTCCATACACATTTATACCACACCTTAGTTAATTCTAACCCAAGACAATTCCACCAACACAGAAATGGGTGATTGTTTGAGCTAATTAAACCATTACACCTGACATGTTAAGTATGACTTTATAAAAGTCGAATGCTAAACAATGTGTGATCTCACAGAATTTAACCCATAGGACAAACAAACAAATATTATACATAACCAACTATTTAGCAAGTTGACTTTTAACAGTCAACTATGTGTTCAATGTTTGATGCAACTGGAAAATAACTGAAACTACGGAGTCATTGTCTAATACATGGTTTTACTGACATTTCACAAAATATAAAAGATGATGCAGTGTCCACTTCAAAACGTTCAACTGCTGAACCTTCAAATGATCTACACATTAGTCGTCAATATCCATAAACTGATGAACACACAAAACATGAACCTTAAAGTGATGATGTTACTGCTATCTTGTCTGCAAAAACAAGTATGCAAACAACAAACATATAAGTTAGGTGATGTACTATTACATCTTAAAAGAATTAAACACATGACATTGTATTTATCATTGAAACACATCACCTAGGATGGCCTTTGGGCGAAAAGTGCAAGGACGCAGTTTGTAATCCTTTCTCTGCTTCTAAAGGGTGTCTTAACACCGCTAGAAACATCAACAGCAGCACCACCAACCCTTTTAGCCTTCCCCTTCCCATCAAAACCAGCCAAGTTTTCAACATCAAAACCTGCAAACTCAACCATTTTAGTCTTCCCCTTCCCATCTAAACCTCGCTTAAATTGTTGAACAACTTTTTTCTCTTTTTTTTTGTGCAAAACATCTTCTTCCTCAAGCAGATTTCCTTTTCCTTTTCCTTTAATTGTCTTCATTTTTTTTATCTACAACCCATTCTTCCTCTTTTATTACAACACCACCTTTTAATGTTGGTGTCTTGGTTCCACTCCCCTGCATTTTTTTCCTATCTATCCCCTGCCATTTACGTCTAGTCCTAAAAGGTGTTGGACTAACCATTCGAAAGTTAGCATCTTGCTCTACCCAACCCACAACTTCAAAACTTATGTTTTTATAAGTAAAATTGTGCTAACTTTTGGGGCTTGTGTGCAACAAAGATATCAACTGACTTATGTGTTTCAGCCAGTGCAAACAAAGTATGAACATCATCATCAGTATGAATCAAATGCAAACCATTTTCTAGGGATTCTCTAGGATCACATAAAAACAACGCCCATTTTTGTTCATTAATCTCTGATGATACATTATCAAGGCTTGAACTAAATATATCCCTATCACAGTTAAAGGCACATAGATTAATTGATGAACCTCCTTCATACCTGAATGGGCTATAATAAAAAAAAACCCATTATAGTGGATTATGAACAAGACCTCACCTTCTTCTTCTTCCTGAACATCCTTAAAAGTTGAGACGAATATGCTCCTGTCTTTCATGGTTTTACTTTGTGTTTTTACGAATGGGTTTGACTTGATGTGTGTTTCAATACGTGAGTGTGGACGTATGTTAGGTTTGGTTTGGATTGGGTTTTCTTAATTGGGTCGGGTTATTATGATAGTGTTTATGGTTTCGGATCTTATTAGTTGGGTTTATTTGGTGTTTGGCAACACATTAATTGTGTATAAGCGTATCAAGGAAGGCAAAGGTTAAGTTGCAGGGTATTGATAAGGTTTTAAAATGTACCTTTTTGAGGGGTCGTTTAAGCCCTTATTTGATCACTTTTGTATCCGTTATTATTTAATATCGTTCTTTTTCACTTTTTAGGTATCTTGAAGGCAAAATGCTGGAATGACGCTTATTCGGACGAAAACGCGCGAATATACGAAGAAAATGGACAAAGTCAAGAATCGAGACACTCAGGCTGCTGGAACTGAAGGGGACGGCGTCAGGAACAAATTAGTGACGCCGTCGGACAACTTTTGTGACGGCTCAGTAGCCAAATTGCCCATTTACAAGTGACGGCTTTAGGTTTTAAAAGAGTAGGGCGTCGCAACTCAGACGGCCTAGATTTGATCCAGACGACGTCAGAGACTAAAGGGGACGGCGTCACAAGCATAAGGTGACGCCGTCGCAAGACTAACGTGGCCAAGACGAAACCCTAATAACGGCAACCCGACGGCGTCACATATCAAAGGGTGACGCCGTCGCATTTGTAATCTTATATATAGAATCCGAATTTTTTAGTTTTTAGTGTGTAGTCTTTGGAGTAAAAACCTAAACCGAACAAAGGCTGTCTTGTACAGTATTTTAGGGTTCCATACCCTATCTTACATCAAGATAAGTGTTTTACTTCATTAATTCAATTATGTCTTCCTTTGATTGTGTGTATGCTTGCATGTTTCCCATGTTCGACTAATTTACTTGTGTGTTTGCTTAGGGAATATGAAACTTAATTATTAAATATTGATTGGTTGTCTCTTATCTTAATTGTTAATGATCTAGTATTGCGATAGGTCATCCGTTGTGTAGTTAATGCTTGATTAATCTTTGTGAACTTTAGCTTATAGTACCTAGAGTCATTGTAGGCTAAACCATCCGAAGAGTACCTTAGTGTTAAGTTTATAAATCCTAGAGATTTTGTAGGCATTAACCTTTGGTAGTTTCAAAGAATTAGGGATAAACGCATACCCTACGACCTTAGACACACAACGCGATTAAGAATAAGGACGTGACAATTTAACCATCAATAGGAGATAATTAATGAGTAATAAAACCTAAGTAAACACATCTTTAAATCATCATACGAGCACACAATAATTAGACATAGACTACCCACTAGATTAGATAATTAGAAAAGTAGAGTAATCGGTAGAAATACCAACCCCCCAAATCCAAACCACGAGATTCATACCTTTCCATTTCCTAAAAAACATAAAAAGATAAAAAATAATCTTCCTCAACCCCAACCTTAGCGTAGTAACTTCTCACTAGCATTCCTATTCCCCTAGAGAACGATATCAATACCCGTGGATTACCCTAATACTACACTACAACGATTAGGTTCACTGACTAGGGTGTTGAAAAACTTGCTCGACGAAAAGGAAGTTCCTTTGACCCCGAACGACGCGTGTAGCGTTATCAAGTTTTTGGCGCCGCTGCCGGGGAATAGAATAGCTAGTTAGGAGTCCACCTCGTTTAGGTTTCTTTACTTGATTCCTATCAAGTAAAATTTTTTCCATTTTTAGCTTCCTCGTAGTCTATCCCCCTTCTTCGTGACCTTTGTTCGTAACCCCATCACTTTTCATCATGGAAGGTGATAACCAACCACCAAATGACCCGCCAAGAGGCCGTACTCTTGGTGAATACTCGAGACCAAGCCACCTAGGCTATAGGAATACCATTGAGCTTCCCGAGCAAGCCCAAACTACGGTCGTGCGATCCGACACCATCCGATTGGTGCAAAACGGATGTGCATTCCATGGACTTCGTTCCGAAGATCCTAATCAGCATCTTAAGGATTTCCTTAAAATTGTCGATTCCATCGACCTCGATGCTACTACTCGGGAGACCACGCATCTGCGTCTCTTCCAATTCTCTCTACGGGACCAAGCTAGTAATTGGCTTGAGAGACTTCCCGCCGGCTCCATCTCAAGTTGGGATGATCTCACCTCTCGTTTCCTTGCTCAATTTTTCCCACCGGGGAGAACCACTAAGCTTAGGAATGATATCTTGATGTTCCAACAACGTCAAGGTGAATCTCTCTACAAAGCATGGACTCGATTCAAGGACTTACTCCATAAAGTCCCTCATCACGGCATTGATCTTTGGCTCCAAGTCCAACTCTTCTATGATCATGTCAACTTCCCCACCAAGCGATCCATTGACCAAGCGGCTGGTGGAAAACTTAGTGATCTCACCGCGGAAGAATCGTGGGGTATAATAGAGGACCTTGCTCTCTATGACAAAGAAAGTTGGAATGACCCCCGTGAGTTGCCCAAAACCGTTAAGGCAATCTCCTTGCCTCCCATTGACTCATAATCTTCCGACCGTAGGATGCTCGAGCTTGAAGATCAAGTTAAATTCCTAATGAGCTCCTACGATAATCCTAAGTCTTCACGCCAAGTGAACAAAGTTTCTTCCTCATGTGAGCCATGTAGTAATCCTCATAACACTCATGCTTGCACAAGATTCCCCGAACAAGCTTCCGTTGACTACGCATCCTCGCGTACCAATGGAACGGGAGGAAGATTCCCTACAACACCCGGACCTAGGACTTTTAATGATGCCCGAGAAGCGTGGAAGGGCAAACCCGACTTCTATTGGGGACAAACCAAAGAATTTACATCTAATGATTTCTCTTGGCCCCCATCTCATGGCCCTACCCAACAAAACATAGAAGGGATGTTGCAAAACATAGTCGCATCCCAAGAAGCTCAAATAGCTAAGCTCTCGGAACGTTTTAACCAACAACAAGCCGATATGGATAGGAAGATAGATAACCTCATGAAAGCCATAACCAATAGTGACAATAAGGTTAATGCTATCTCAACTCCCGAAGCTCCCGGTGTAGAGATTAAGGACCCAAGTAAGTTAGCTAAGCATGTTCATTTCGTCAATACCATCACCTTGGTGAAGCCCAATAGAACAAATGATGAAGCGAACCAAGAAACGGTACTTGAGGTTAGTGAAACTCCTAAGGGTGAAACAACCGAGGAAGTAGGTGAAGTAGGCAATGACTATTTCAAAAAGTTTCCTACGGAAGAAGAGCTCTCTCGCCACCCACATTTAGTACGAGACCTCCGTCACATGTACGTTAGGAAAAGCCCTAGGATCAAGTTTGGGAACCCTTGGAATCTTAACATACCATGTTGCATAGGACACCTTTTTGTGGCGAAAGCATACATTGACCGCAAGTCCCCAATAAATATCATGACTAGCACCTATTATGATTGGGTAATGAAGAAGCCTATCCCAACTAGGCAAGACCCCGATAATCCTAGGGTTAGTTGCAATTCTCTTGGTAGAGTTAAGAGATTGCCCGTCTATGTAGGTAGTTTCATGTTTCCTACGGATTTCATAGTGGTGAATGTGTAACACATTGGATTTCACAAACACACTAAACCATAAGACAAAGTAGGCGTACAAGAGGTTTTAGAGAGAGAAAGTTAGAGGTTTGGGAACTTTAGAGAGAGAAGGAAAATCTTATTATGAGCTCCAACTCTTTACCTTGGAAGGTAGAGAGTATACGAAGTCTTCCAATAAAACGCCACACAACGGGCTGTGGATCAGGCATACAGTGGGTAAAGACCCGTCCGTCCTCCACGGTGTTACTTAACTAAATACTACTTAACATAAAACTGACTACGACAACGAGCTTTCTAACGATTACATATACTTGAGGTGACTGACTCTTTAATACCTGGAATTTCTAATTCCTAACAATCTCCCCCTAAGGGAGGTCACCTCAAACACACATTAAAATTACATTGAATTCAAACAGATATTACATTGAGATTGTTCTTAGATTCTCGTCCATATTCTTTGTTCTGTAACTCGTAGTCTTTGATTCGTCATAATTGCATGTATGGATAATCTGAGTGGAGGTCTTTAACTGATCCATGTGAAACTGAGTTTTGAGCCAGCTTTGAGATCATTAGCCACATTAAATTTCTGACTCAACCTTTGTGGTGTTGGTAATTTGTGACTTTTAGACCGACATGCTCACTTTTTGGATCATGATTTCTTCTTATCAGAGTATCGAAAGCTTTCGTTGATTCATGATATTGGCAGCAGCGTAGCAGAAGCATGGAGTGAAAATATCAGAGTCATTGATGCACCAATCATGATTTCTTTAGATATGAATTTGTTGTGTGAGCATGCGGCTATGGATTGACCGCTCCATTCTGATCAGCTGTAAACGTCGGGGTGTACCTGCATAAGACAGTTAGCAATAAATATTACGAAAGTGTCTTTAATCACTTTCGTTGAATTGAGGTACACGCCCACGGTTCCCGTTGATCGGTACAAATCGCACTGTGATTAGGTATAATTCGAAGAATTTCCTTGACAGGTTTCGCGGTATGCTCTAGCCGTTCTCAAACCGGAGCGTCTCAAATAAGACAACACGGAGTGAGTGAACCAGCGAATAGAGACTCACTGATTGATGAAAAGAGATTTGAAAAACAATTGTGTATCGCTCAATAGAAATTGTTTTTGCAATACAACGAAGTTTTAGTGAAAAATCATTTATCAATCATAAACACCTTTTGATTTGAAATAATTGTACACAGTCGATGTGCTTAGAGAAAAGAGTTTTTAAACACAACAACCGGTTTTCAAAGGCATCCGTCAATCCATTTTCTTGGACCTGGATTGATTCAATTTTGAATCGCTCCACTGATGAGGTCTATATGACACAATCAAGTCTTGGCAATACCACAAGGATAGTGCGTAGGACTCATAAGATATAATCTCACATTAAAAATCGTGAATCGGTAGTCGGGCGGTCGACCACCCTGCAGCGAGTAATCGGTCAAGTCGGGATTAATCGGTGATTAATCGGATTGACATTTCTTGCAATATTTTGGTATTTTCGGAGACCAAACTAAAAATCTTAACCGATTCCAAGCCTGCTATGTTTCCAAACCTCAATAAAAGGCTTCAATTCTTATTATGATGGCCATTGTGCATTATAAGTGAAATATACGACCCCCAAATTAAGTAGAATACCTAAATTAATATATTTTTTAAAATGACCGATTTGCTCGATTTGCTCGATTCGACCGATTTTTGACCGATTCGGCCGAGTTTTGACCGATTCGGCCGATTTTTTACCGATTCGGCCGATTAATCGGCCGATTCAGCCGATTTTTTGACTGCTTAGTGTCGATTTTTTTTCTAGGCCGATTTTTCGACCGATTTTTTAAAATCGACAAGGTACTCGGCCGATTAACGATTAATCGGCCGAGTTGGCCGATTTTTGCAACATTGTTCCACATTGTGTGAAATAGTGAGTCTTCAAGAAATAAGTGTCCTAAAGAGATTAATTGATGGTCTCGTGGCTCTAGACTCAATTAGTGCATATTTGGTTCCTATGTCGGAGACTAGGGAGAGGGTCTCCTTCTTCAATACCAACTATCTCTAAGAGAAAGTCGATAGATTATGTCGGTTCCCCGTGAGAATGAAACAAGCCCTTTTAAGAGGAACTTGAGTGGTTTGGAAAGTTGAAGTGCAGTGCGTCACTAGGTCCATGACGTCTTGTCTTCAATACCGATGTTACCTTAGTAACCACCAGTAGCATATGTATTGAACCCGGTCACTGTCCTAAGGTTGAATAAATGGAGGGCTATTTCTTTTCACCCTTTTTCTCATTCAATTCTTTTTCATTCTTCAACCCCTTCAGTGCTTACCGAGACTTCATAACTAGAACCTTGTTGGGTTTGTTCCAGTACTAGCTCTGTCTCAGTCCGCACTCTTCCCATATCTCACTTTTCTCCTTTTTCCTTCATACCTAAGGACTTCTACACTATCTAGTGGATTGTCCCTGGGTAGATCCCTCCGGTTCTGGCGGATCATGGGACCTCAACCTAACCTTATCATCCTTATATCACCATACATAAAGTAAAATTGGTCGGTCTTTTTTGGTATCGTTCATCTGCCATAGGAACCAATTGAAAACCATTTGAAAAATCAATCAAGATACTTGTGATATATAATCAAAGCATTTTGTATCTTAATTGTTTTGATATTTTTAGAAATGCTCCCCCTCAACATATGCATAATATTTAGAAATTGTTTAGCACATGGAGGCAAGAGATCTTTGAAATCGTTAGATTAAGAGTGAAAGGTCCAATCTTTTGATTATTATTTTCTAAAACGATCATCATCACTTCCTAATCAATTAGAGCAGATAAAGCATTTTGAGAAAGGATGAGGTTTTCAAATGTTTGCTCCCCCTCAATATGTGCATAGATGTTTGAGAATGTTTTGCACATATTAGGAAAAGACTGCACATTGAGATAAATTGATCACGTTTCAAATAATTGTGGTTTAAGATAGATGCTCCCCCTCAACGTGTGCATGGAGAATTTGAAATCGTTTGTCACTTGCGGGGAGGCAAACATGCTAATCACTTATGAAACCATTTATCGAATTATCAGTTTAAATCCAATTTAAATCACAAATTCTCCCCCGATCACAATTATCAAAACATTTGAGATTAGTGATCTCTGTAGATTTTAATTGATTTTGAAAGCTTTTAAGGAGAATTGTGACTTGATTATGAAAGCGTTTTAACTGATAAGGATCTGATTTTGAGACTTTAAACTCCATTGGTTAAACATGCATGATTATCTTTTGAAAACAATTGTATGACAACTAACTTTTTGAATTACTTGAAATCATTCTCCCCCTCAATCAATGACATAGGTTGTTGATTGAGAGATAAATATTTTGACAAATAAGTCCAGATGATTTTCAAAACTTGAGTCCGAGTTATTGTACAAAGCAATTAGTTTTCAGCAGATAAATGTTTATAGAATCAGAGCATGAGATTTGAAAAACAGGATAAAGCATGGCTCAGTTCTTTCTATGAAAAGCGGTTATTGCCTGAATTGGCAATAAACCATTGTTTTTCTTTCTCTCAAATTTTTTTTTAAACATTCGAACAACATCTAAAGTCCCGTATCATTCTTTGAAAGACAGCAATAGGACCGTAGATATTATCGAATCGAGAAAAACATGACAAAAAGACAATATTTTTGAGTATTTTTCGAATTTTTCATATTTTTATGGATTTTGAAAGTTTTATAAATTTTTTTTTTTTTTTTTTTTTTGGAAAAATATATACAAAGATATAGATGAAGGAAAGAACTTTACTCCTCGTCTTCCTCCTGAAGACGTTTGAGTGTTTCTGGTTGAAGGCTTTTCAATCCAAGTCGTGGAAGAATAAACTCAAAACGTTCTCTTGGAAGAGCTTTGGTGAAGATGTCTGCTAACTGGTATTCCGACTTCACAAAATAGAGTTCCACTACACCGTTTTCCACTTGCTCCCTGATGAAATGATGTCGGATGTCGATGTGTTTTGCTCTTGAGTGTTGAACGTTGTTGCATGAGAGAGCAATAGGACTTTTATTATCACAGTACAGAGAGATTTTGTTGAATTCAAAGCCATAGTCAGATAATTGGGATCTCATCCAAAGGATTTGAGCACAACAAGATGACATGGCTATGTATTCAGCCTCTGTAGAGGAAATAGAAGTACTCATTTTCTTCTTTGACGACCAGCTCATAAGCTTATCACCCAAAAACGAGCACCACGGGCGTGCCGACGAGTATCTTGACACCCTGCATGATCTGCATCTGCATATGCTGTTAGTGACATACCGGTGTCCTTCAGGTACCATAGTCCCATATTGATGGTTCCTTGGAGATACCGAAAGACCCGTTTAACCGCTTCAAGGTGCTTTTTAGTAGGCTTAGCCTGATATCTAGCACACATGCACACAGCGAACAAGATGTCCGGTCTGCTACTGTGAGGTACATCGGGATCCAATCATGCTACGATATTTCGTTTGATCTACCATGATCCCTGAGTGGTCCTCATCCAGCTTGGTTCGTTCAATCATGGAAGTGTCAACGGTGTCACATGATACAAATCCAAATTTCTTTAAAATCTCATTTGCATATTTAGATTGATTTATGAAAATGCCTCGGGACTTTGTGAAATTTGTAATCCCAAGAAAAATGACATTTGTCCCATCATAGACATTTGGAATTTGGAACCCATTTCATTAGAAAAACGATCACATTCATTGGGGTCGGTCGAGGCAAAGATAATATCATCAACATAAATTTGAACGTGAATTAAATGTTTGCCTGACTTTCGGTGAACAATGTAGGATCAACTGCTCCTTTCTTTGAAGCCGGTAGAGAAGAAACTTTGATAGTGTATCATACCATGCCCTTGGGGCTTGCTTTAACCCGTAAAGCGCCTTCTTCAAATGATACACGTGAGTAGGATGCTCTGGATTCACAAATCCTTCAGGTTGGCTGACGTAGACGACTTCTTTAAGATCTCCGTTCAGAAATGCCGTCTTTACATCCATTTGATAGACTATCATGTTCTTACTTGCAGCATTAGCCAAGAAGATTCTTGTTGCCTCTATTCGAGCAACAGGAGCAAAAGATTCTTCAAAGTCAATACCCTCTTCTTGACGATATCCTTTGACAACCAATCGAGCCTTGTTCTTTAGGACATCACCATGCTCATCAAGTTTTACTTTGAAAATCCATTTCAGAGCAATGATCATAGCCCAATCTGGAGCTGGTACTAACTCCCATACATCAAGTCGATCAAACTCATGAATTTCTTCTTGCATGGCATTGAACCAGCAGTCTTCATTCATGGCGGTTTTAATGTCTTTCGGTTCGACCTTAGAAAGTACGGAGTTGAAGAAACACCATAAGGCATCGGTTGCAAGTTATTTCCGTGTGGATACTGGGCGAGAGGGGTTTCCAATGATGTTGTCCAATGGGTGATCATGTGTCCATCTTCTAAGGTATTCATGTGGTTGTTGTTGTGGAACTGAAGTAGCAGAGTCGATGTCTTCGTATGAAGATGGTTCTGTTGATGATTCAGGAGCAAAGACATTTTCAAATGGGGCTTCTTCGGGAGTAGCAAAGGGATTAACTTCATCATTGGTGCCAGAAACATTTCCATGATGTACATTCGAAGATTGATGATTTGTTGATGAGACTGAGTGATCAGCAGCAGGCGCTTCTTGACTTAATGATATTCAGACTGAAGGATTGTCTTCGATTCAGGGGTATGAGCAGCCTCTGTTGTAGGAATCGACATTTCATTAGTACTTGGCTCATAATGTTCATCAAACATAGGATTAAACAATTTCTTTAAATCATCTTGGATGGAGGTACATATGGAGTTCTTTGGAGAAGAGTTTGGTTCAAGGGATGAACCAATGGGACTGTTTTGAAGTGCGGGTCCTGAACTGGATTGTCCAGGAGCCATTTGACCGGTCAGCTCATCAAACGTGACGTGAATTGTTTCCATGATATTTCGGGTTCTTTTGTTGTAGATTCGGTAACCTTTTCTGTTTGGTGCATAGCCTACAAAAACTCCAATGTCCGCTTTAGCTCTCAGTTTTCCTAAATCTTGACTATCATTAGTTGGATAACATAAAGCACCGAACACACGAAGGTATGATAGATCAGGTTTTCTATTGTGGACAAGTTCATAAGGAGTCTTTCCATAAGAAGTGTGAATCAGAGATCGATTTTGAGTGTAACAAGCAGTGGCAATAGCTTCAGCCCATAGAAACATTGGAACCTTTGAGTAAATCAACATTGTCCTTGCAGCTTCTACAAGAGTTCGATTTCGTCTTTCAACTACACCGTTCTGTTGAGGAGTTCGAGGGACACTTCTTTGGGGACTGATTCCAATATTTCCATAAAATTCATTGAGATCTTTATTAACAAACTCAGTTCCATTGTCAGTACGGACGATTCGAACTATTTTGTTGAGTCGGATCTGAAGTTGTTTAATGAGTTTAATGATGACATCTGGAGTTTCATCCTTCGTCCTCAAAAACTTAACCCAAGTGAATCTGGAGTAGTCATCAACCACTACTAACACATATCTCTTCCCATTAATAGTTTGCACTCTCATTGGGCCGCACAGATCCATATGAAGGGTATGAAGGACTTCCATTATAGAGTTTGTGGGTTTTGGTTTGTGGGCATATTTCGTGCTTTTTCCCATTGGCGGTGAACAAAGATGATCTTTTTCATATTTTAATCTGGGTAAGCCTCTGACAAGATCCTTTCTGGAAAGGTTGTTTATGGTGCCGAAGTTCAAGTAATTGAGACGACGATGCCATAACCATGACTTTGTTTTAGAGGCCTTTGACAACAAGCAGATTGGAGAAGACTTCATCATGTCTTCGATAGAAATGGTGTATAGGTTAGAACCTCGAGTACCTCTTAATAATTCCACACCATCAAGTTGTCTAACGAAGCACGTATGTTTTCTAAAGGCCACCTCTAGATCGGAATCACATAATTGACCAACAGAGAACAAATTATGACCAAGACCTTCCACATAATATACCCTGGAGATTACACTTTTGACAAATACATAGTCACCATAACCCATAATTGCTCCAAAATGGTCGTTTCCGAATCTAACAGTCCCGATGAATTTGCTCACGAAGTTCATGAGCCGCGACCGGTCTACAGTCATATGCTTGGAACATCCTGAGTCCAAGTACCACAGAACGATTTGAACGATCTGCAGTTGAACACAGACAAGAATGGATAAGCGGATAATTGGGATCCCCATGCAAGAATGGGTTCTACTTGGTTAGTAACAGTAATTGGAACACCCACATCAGAAATAGAAACATCCATATTAGAAGTAGAAGCAATGGAATCATTGGGAATAGATGCAATGCTGGTGTGCGTATTTGACCTATTCAAAGTATGTTCACTTCTTAAGGAATAGTTCTACCAGTAGGCATCCATTTTCTAGTGGGCATAGTCTGAGCAGTTTGAGGGCAAAACGGATTATTCTTATGGCCAAAAGGTATCCAATAATAACCTATCTTTATAAATGTTCTTCCTGTGGGTTTCCACTGTTTTCTAACAATTTTTCGTCTTTGCCTTTTAGCCTTCTTTGCACGATTATTAGCATTAACAATTTTAACGGGCATTTGACAGCATTAGACAAAGCATTCACACCACATTCATGATTAGCAACAGAATTAATGCAGACATCATTACAAGGTTTGCAAATAGTATCGAATTGAATTAATTACGATGCGCCTAAGGCAAATACTAGAATCAACACGATTCGTTTTATTCAACTCAAGCTTAAAGTTCCTAGGTTGGTCTTCTACTTTCTTCCAATGCACATTTTTAGCTTGCGAGGTCCTATCATTCCTTGTATTTTCTTGAGACTTTGACCGCTTTCGCTTTAATGTCACTGATTACTCGTAGAGGAATTATGGGAACATTAGTTGGTTGATCTACTTTTTGCATTTCTGAACTAGACGTGCAAGGATCTGTATTACTAGACGACACATTGATGTTCATTTTCTTAAAACTGGGCCTAGAATGGTTTGAATGCTTGGCACTAGGCATAGAACAAGGCATCACATCTTTGCCTTTTGCACCTAAGGATTTAGGACATGTTGCAATTACATATTCTAGCAGCTCTTGAGATCGTTTGGCCTGGAGGCAAGCAAACCTAATTTCTCTATCAAGAGGTTTGTTAATGAAATCCTCTTCGACAATCTCACGGAGACATTCTAGACTATCCTTAAGGTAAGCACAATAGTCATGAAATGCAGGTTCATTATTCCTAAGATGAGGGGAAATATATTTAACCGTCACAGTGTATTTGCAGTCTAAGGGTGACTTTGAAACAACATTCTTATTAAAAACAAGTGGCAGTTTCCCATTTCCCTGACTTCTCAGATTCTCAATTTCCTTTTGTAAAGACGTTATTTTTTCGTTGTTTTGGTCACGGGTGACTTTCATTGAATCATATAACTCTTTAAAGTGTCGTTTAACTTTTTCATTTTCTTCTAGAAAACTCTCGTTTTCCTTTTGTAAGGCATTAACCAAGTTTTGAAGATGAAAATTTTGTGAGTACTGAGAATCTAAAGGAGGAGGCATTTGGGATCCAGTCACATTGTTTTTCTCACCCTTCAATTGAGAGATTTGGGCTTTCAACTTTTTGATCGTGTTACAATGAGCTCGAATCTGTTCATCACGTTTGCTAATTTCAAAAACTGCATCAAATTCAGGAGCATCCAAGGATGTCTTGATATTTGAGGTTTTAACAATTTCTTTTAGATGTTGATATTTTATTTGTAAATCAAAATGTTCAACTTCTAGTTTAGAAAGATGTTTTACCAAATTATCGTGATCATCCTGATCAATTTTCTCATTAAGTTTCGAATTAATCTTTTCAAGCTCAATGACACGATCATGGGAGACTTTCCGAGCAACAGATAATTCATGAAATTGAGAAGCATTAATGGAGCAATTCGTAGCAGTGTAAAACACATCTTGAGCAATACATTCAGAAATAAGATTCTCATTCAAGGTATGCAAGTTCTTCCTCTCAATCTCATTATATTTTAATGCTCGCTCATAGTCACTAACCTCAACTATCATTGCATCAAATTCCTTTTCCATTCCTTTAATATCTAAATTTATCCCCTTTTTAAGACTCTCAAAATGATCTTTTAGTAGTTTAAAGAAAGGCATGACCTCAGTTAGATAGCATTCTTTTGTTTGCTCAAAACCTCTTTCCCCTTCAGTTATCCCAGTGGGTGTGATCATTTTCTTACAAGTTTTCTCAAAATCGACAAATAGTTGAAGAATAACATATTGACTGATTCAGGTCTTGCTTTTAGTGGCAATAGTCCTAGGAACTAAATGCATTGGTGTATTGGGAGGATATACAGTCGCTGAAGGCATTTTCCTAAAGGGGGGGGGGGGTTATTTCAACAAGATTCTCTGCTTTTTGCTTATCTAAATCCTTTTTCCAGAACACTTGTTCGGGTGTTAACAACGTCTGAGGCTTAAAGCTGTTCATGGAAATCCAATTCTCCTTCTTGTAATCATGGGGTGTGATATTTATTTTCTTCTCTTTACATTTAGGATCATCTAACTTCTTGTTCATCTTTTCCCTAGTGACATCATCATATTTCTTATCTTCCTCAGTGCACTCAGCGCAACTAGGTTTCTGTCTAGGTTTAAGGATTTCATTGCCATCATAAAGTACCTTATGAGCATTTCTAGCCTTTTTAATGATCTCTGGATTTGGTTCCTCAACAAGGGGAATGCTATGCTTATCGCTTAAGACTCTATGCTTAGTTATCATGTGGGCAGTCTGTATGGTGTTCCCTTGTACGTACAACTTATTTTCAAGCTTGTTCTTCAAAGTTTTTAGATTGGAAAAGTCATTTAAAAGTTTTGATTCCTTAGAATGAAATTCCTGCTTAAGCACTTTTTTGTTTTTGCTTAGCAGTTTTTCAAAGCTTTTCTTGTAAGGAGTTTAACTCTTGTTTTAACACTTCTTCTCTAAAATTACTTTTTCTAATAATTGTACGCATTTGGTTATCCAACTCCTGCTCACGGTAGTTAGCTCAAACTTAGCACGTTGTTCATAAATGGCAACTCGTTCTTTATAGGCATTCAGTTTCGAGATAACAGAATCATCAGGGGCACATGCAGTGTATTCATCAAAAACATAGTCATCGTTGACTGCAGAAGATGCATCACTTGGTACAACTTCACTTTCACTTTGTTTCACATATTGATCATATGGGACAACATTGATATTACCCATATCTTCAATATTTGACTCAATAGTTTCAATTGATTGTACTTTGTCATGCATCTTTTGCACATCAGCATCATCGTATAGTTTTAGTACCTCAGAAATGAGTTTGTCTTTGGATGGACCAGTTTGTGGTGATGAAGAGACTTTAGGAGAGACCATTGGAGAAATGCTAGCCATGAAAATGGTTTGTGCAATAGGTTCATCATCAACATCAGAGTCGTATGCATCACAATCAGCTACTTGAAAGGCATTCTGACGATTATGGCCTATCTCCTGAATTGGCTGCTCATCTACATCTGCATCATATGTCTTGGCATTTCCATCAGCAAGAAATAACAACTCTTCTTCATCCAAGGCTACACCATTATCCTGGGCTTGAACAAGCAACATCTTATCCCTGAAGTATTCAGCATTCTGAGGGCTTTTTGGCGATGTGCAGTTCCTTGCAATGTGTTCCTCACCTCCACAGTTGTAACATTTGACTGGCTTTGCTTGTCCTTGATTTCTAGTCCTTCCTCGGTTCTGATTTCCTCCATAGCTTCCACCTGCTCCACCCCCTCTCTGATCGTACTGCCTTTCTTGGACAGGCTGCACCATAACCTTTCCATCTCTGACAGTGGCTTGATTGTGTGGATTGGATGCTGTTCTGAGGTTGTTGTTGGTGTGTGGGAGAGTGTTCATGTTTTGACTGATCATGAGAGCTAGTTGACTAATGAAGTTTCCTATGGATGCATCAGCATCAGCTTGTTTGAACATTGGATCGGGAATGAGTTTGTGAGTTCCATCACCCATGGGTATAACTTGTGAAGCTTTAGTGGTAATCCCAATGTTTGAGTAGAAGACAGTTGAATCATTTGATGAGCTTGTTTCTCCTTGATTTGTTTTGAATTGTTCAAGAATCCTCTTTTCAAACATGGCATGTCTCTCATTCTGCAGAAGGAAGGCATAGAGTTGCTCATAGTTTGTGTTCTTCAGTCCTTTAGTGAGCTTCATAGATGTGACAAACTTGTGCCATTCGGGATTCATGTTGTTTACAAACTTTGAGTTCAGCTGAATGTTAGGCATGGTCATTCTGATGTTCCTCATGTCATTCACAAGCTTATGGAATCTCACATAGTACTCATAGACACTCTCATCTGGTTTCATCTTGAAATGTTCAAATTCATCATATAATTGAGATTCTCTGTCTTCAATAGTTAATTCAGAACCTGAGAGAAACATCTTGACATTATCCCATACAACCTTTGCTTCAATGTTGTGATTGATAAGCTTGTAGATGTCTTTTGGTAGACCTTGCAATATGATGTTAGAAGGCATGATATCCTCATCGAATCTCTTCTTCTCCTTATCATGGAGCTCATCATATGTCTTTGGTCTGTCTATTCCATAGATCATTGTTCCATCTTCAGCTGTATCAATTATGTCTCTAGTAGTCTCAACTAGATACGGTCCTTCATCAATTGATTTGAGAATGTTGACCCCATTTTCCTTTCCAAGACAATACAATCTGATTCGTTGAGCCCAAGAGTCGTAGTCAGTTCTATCAAGCATGGGTGGACGAGTATCTGAACCAGCTGCTTGAACATCCTCGGCAACAGTGGAGATGATTGTTGGAGCGTTGGTAGACATGTTGACAGAATAAACGGGATTTTATAACTCTATGATTAAACCGGGAAATAGATTCTTTCACGGGATTTTACTAAATCAATAGAAAACCGTATTACAGACAGAGTCAACCAAGTCGCTAAGAAAAACTGAATCAAGTCGCTAAGCACCAAGTCGCTAAGACACAGTCAAGTCGCTAAATAACAACTCGCTAAGCACCAAGTCGCTAGCAAAATTTTGACAGCAAGTCGCTAAGCACCAAATCGCTAAGTTTTCAAGTCGCTAAAGAGCAACTCGCTAAGCACCAAATCGCTAACACCAAGTCGCTAACAAACTTAAGTACAAGTCGCTAACTTTCACCAAGTCGCTACTCGTAGTGGAGTAGCCACTAAGTGTACTGTTTGTCGGCTTGTCTCAATAGATAAGTCGCTAGCTCAACTCGCTAAGAACTTCAACTGCAACTCGCTAACAACTTACAAAGCAAGTCGCTAGCAAGAAAAACAATCCGAGGCTTAAGTCGCTAGCTAGAAAAAACACATAACCACCACTTTCAATCCAAACACCACCCAACCACGATGATTCAAGGTTGCCAAATCAAAACCCAAGCACATACAATGATTTTAAACACAAAACAACACCCAAGATTCAAACTTTAACACTAGAAATGATCTAAATGATGCAAAAACCACTAAACTTATTCAAACTCTAAAACCACCTAAAAGGCATTAGAAATCCAAAGATATGTAAGAGATGATCAAACCATGGCTCTTGATACCATTTGTAACATATTGGATTTCACAAACACACTAAACCATAAGACAAAGTAGGCATACAAGAGGTTTTAGAGAGAGAAAGTTAGAGGTTTGGGAACTTTAGAGAGAGAAGGAAAATCTTATTATGAGCTCCAACTCTCTACCTTGGAAGGTAGAGAGTATATATAGTCTTACAATAAAACGCCACACAACGGGTTGTGGATCAGGCATACAGTGGGTAAAGACCCGTCCGTCCTCCACGGTGTTACTTAACTAAATACTACTTAACATAAAACTGACTACGACTACGAGCTTTCTAACGATTACATATACTTGAGGTGACCGACTCTTTAATACCTGGAATTTCTAATTCCTAACAGAATGATATTAGTACGGCCATAGATCCTAGCTTGTCCCACGTTATTCTAGGAAAGCCTTTCATAGAAAACATCGGGATGACTTATGATCCATCGTTAGGGATAGTAAGATTTAAAGATGAGACCGATGATGTAGCTTACCAAATGCCGTTTAAGATTGAGAATTTTTCATCACTCTCCAATGATGAAAAGGAACTTAAACTATCGGTCTACTATAGGAATGAGGAGGATAAGGAGAAGGGAGTAGATTGTTTAATGGCCAAGATTCTAGGTTTCTATAAGGATTGCTTGAAACTAGGACCGGAGTATAGGACCGATTGGGGAGAAGATGATCTCTTAGAAAAGTGCATCATAGGGCACTTCTACAACATAGAACCCCCCCAATGGAGACCGTCATGAGGAAGAAGGTGACGGTAGTGAAGTCACGTAGGGGCACGACTTCGAGTCTAGCTACAAGACTCATAAATAAAGAAAAGCGCTTCGTGGGAGGCAACCCATGCTTAATTGTTTGCTTGTTTGTGTCGTATATCTCTTATTGATTGTTTATTCTCATGTTTAAATTTGTAAAAATGCTTTATTTTGTCTTTAACCTCGTCTTAATTACATATAAAGGTATTTTACATAAGGGGTAAGTGTAGGGAGGATTACACACGTTTTCAAAAGAAACGTAAACATGAGAATTTCAATTAAATAAAATATATACATGTGTGTTTGTTCGAGTCAAATGCTTGTATCGAGTCATAAAGGATGTTTTGCAGGAAATTTTTCCAGATTCTAAAGATGTAAATTTTCCTGAATTTTTTCCAGAAAATCGCAGACCAGTTTTTGTCAGGATAACCTGACGGCATCAGGATCGCAACCTAACGGCGTCAGGAAGGAGCAGAAACAATTGATTACTTTTTCTTGTTTTCTGAGCTATTTGTAAATTTTTAGAATTTTCCAAGTCTTAATTTTCCATAAATTCTATAAACATCTATTCCACAAGCATTATATCCTAGTTTAGTAGAGTCCTATATATATTATTACCGCCGATTTTACGCGAAGGTTTCGTTTGTTTTCTTCAAGTGTGCAGGTTTAATTTACCAAGAAGAATATACATAAGAAGAGAAGGAGCTTTTCACGCAAACGTTCTTCTTGAAGAAAGATGTAACCACCACTTTACACGGATCCTACCGAGCTAATCAGGGGAGTATTAGTTTCTTTCATCTTTTATTACCTTCCATTATCATAACTTTGATACTTTCGGGGAACATTGGGGACAATGTTCAGTTTAAGTGTAGGGAGGGAAAATAAAACGGGAACTTTGAAACTATGCTTATCCTTGATTATTTGCTTTGTCCAATTGCATTTGTGTAATAAACCATGAGAAAATGTCAGTTAGGGTAATTTTGGCACCAAATTTAAAATTTTTCATGACATATAGGAGTGGGCCATTAGTCTTAATAAAGCGTCTCATGGATAGGAAGTTATATGACTAGCACAAAAACCCTTTACCACCTAAATTCCACCCAAAATGTGAGGATCGCCCTTAGATTAGTAGGAATTAAAGCATTCATCTTTAATGCTTAGAGTGTGAACCGGTAGTATAATAGATTCTAGAACTTGTTTTGTGATGCATCACGAGATAGCTAGTAAGACTACACTTGTGTAGTTAGGAATAACTAAATGATAAGAGGCATTAGGATAACCCTTGTTTGATACCCGTAATATAATTACTTCTTCCACTTCGGTTGAGTAATTCCCCCACACCCTTGCATTGTACTCATCTTTAGTACACGATACCCCTAGTTAACCCCTCTGAGCCTATCCTTTTCGCGGTTCTCGTGATGTTTTGGTTTTCCGGAATATCAATGAAGAGCATTGTTTACAATCCACCCCCAAATGTACACCCAAATCGCCTTAGCCTACCTTGTATGCACTCACTTTTAGTACATTATTGTTATCACACTAAAACCTTAGTTCAATTATCTTGTTGCTTACATAAGTTGCTAAGTCGAGTCATATCCTTTGTACACAGTTTTGGGACGATTGTGACTCATGAGAAAAGTTAAATTTTATGAGATGACGAGAAGGGAACGTTAAATTCAAATTCCCTTTATTTGCATAATAATGTACTCCAAGTGTTTTGATCTTTTCAATTCGGGTCAAATTAGTGTTAGAGTAATAAAAACTCAAGTGTAGGGATGTGCCTATAAATCCCTATTATTTTGATGTTATCGTAGATGATGGTAGAGTAAAAGAGTATGGAAAAAAAATAGAAAAAGAGAAAAAGAAAAAAAAAATAGAGTGTAGAAAAAAAAATCAACATAGGGCTACCATCCTACATCTATCTTTAAATTTATGTTTGTTTGTTTCAGTTATCTAGAGTCTAGAGTGTCGAGTCTTGGCTTAGCAACGCCATTCTTCGCATGCTTGTAACATAAAGATTTTTGAATTGCCACCACTAAATAGCCTATCCCACCAAACCCTTTGTTTCCCTACCGTAAGCCTATCATTACAACCCTTTAAAAGACCTCTTGGATAGTCTTCCCTAGGTGCTTACGCCAAAGCGATAGAGGTTTGATCTAGTCTCAAGCCTATGGTAATCTATGTACTAGGACCGGTTAATGAGTGTTTATCTTCCATTTCCAACTTGTTATATTTCATATACACCCGAGAGATGTGAGTATCCAAACACCCCATGTGAGATGCTAGTATGTAATTTCCGTGCTTGTTATGACTTTTGCGGGGCTTATATGTGTTGTGTATTGTTTTAAACCAATGCTTCATGACCCCTAACTTATAAATTAATTGGTTAAAAGCACATTTGCTTGAGGACAAACAAATACCAAGTGTAGGGATGTTTGATAAGGTTTTAAAATGTACCTTTTTGAGGGGTCGTTTAAGCCCTTATTTGATCACTTTTGTATCCGTTATTACTTAATATCGTTCCTTTTCACTTTTTAGGTATCTTGAAGGCAAAATGCTGGAATGACGCTTATTCGGACGAAAAGGCGCGAATATACGAAGAAAATGGCCAAAGTCAAGATTCGAGACACTCAGGCTGGGCTGAAGGGGACGGCGTCAGGAACAAATTAGTGACGCCGTCGGACAACTTTTGTGACGGCTCAGTAGCCAAATTGCCCATTTACAAGTGACGGCTTCAGGTTTTAAAAGAGTAGGGTGTCGCAACTCAGACGGCCTAGATTTGATCCGACGACATCGAGAGATGAAGGGGACGGCGTCACAAGCATAAGGTGACGCCGTCGCAAGACTAACGTGGCCAAGACGAAACCGTAATAACGGCGACCCGACGGCGTCACAAATCAAAGGGTGACGCCGTCGCATTTGTAATCTTATATATAGAATCCGAATTTTTTAGTTTTCAGTGTGTAGTCTTTGGAGTAAAAACCTAAACCGAACCAAGGCTGTCTTCTATAGTATTTTAGGGTTCCATACCCTATCTTACATCAAGATAAGTGTTTTACTTCATTAATTCAATTATTTCTTCCTTTGATTGTGTGTATGCTTGCATGTTTCCCATGCCCGGCTAATTTACTTGAGTGTTTTCTTAGGGAATATGAAACTTAATTATTAAATATTGATTGGTTGTCTCTTATCTTAATTGTTAATGATCTAGTATTGCGATAGGTCATCCGTTGTGTAGTTAATGCTTGATTAATCTTTGTGAACCTTAGCTTATAGTACCTAGAGTCATTGTAGGCTAAACCATCCGAAGAGTACCTTAGTGTTAAGTTTATAAATCCTAGAGATTTTGTAGGCATTAACCTTTGGTAGTTTCAAAGAGTTAGGGATAAACGCATACCCTACGACCTTAGACACACAACGCGATTAAGAATAAGGACGTGACAATTCAACCATCCATAGGAGATAATTAAGGAGTAATAAAACCTAAGTAAACACATCTTTAAATCATCATACGAGCACACAATAATTAGACATAGACTACCTACTAGATTAGATAATTAGAAAAGTAGAGTAATCGGTAGAAATACCAACCCCCCAAATCCAAACCCCGAGATTTGTACCTTTCCATTTCCTAAAAAACATAAAAAGATAAAAAATAATCTTCCTCAACCCCAACCTTAGCATAGTAACTTCTCACTAGCATTCCTATTCCCCTAGAGAACGATATCAATTCCCGTGGCTTATCCTAATACTACACTACAACGATTAGGTTCAATGCCTAGGGTGTTGAAAAACTTGCTCGACGAAAAGGAAGTTCCTTTGACCCCGAACGACGCGTGTAGTGTTATCAGGTATTAAGTTTCATATGTCACACTTGGTCCCTGAATTTGGTCAGTTAGCCGTTTTTTTCACTTAAAATTCCCGCGTATTTTTACTCACACAAACTTGACTATTTGTCTTTATACTAACTTCACAATTAGTCCCTGAATTTGGAAGGTCCCGTTGTTTTTGCTATTTATGGGTTAATAACCTATGCCATTTGCATACCAACAATAAAAAAAAAACATATTCTCACAAAGTCACAACAATCTCCAAATGGCTAACTTCCCACTTCTTCAAGAACTCGCCAAAGCTTCCAAGTCTGACTACATGTTTGACTCGATTTCTCTCTTTTATCAGAGAGAAAACGATAAGGACATCCAAATTGCTAATGGGCTCCAACAGACTTTGTCTAACTTGATTCTTGGTATGAAGGAAACCCAAGAATATATCTCTAAGCTCGAAGGCTTTCGACCTTTGGTGATGAACTACAAGTTTTTTGTGGATCTTCGCAAGAAGCAAAAGGCAAATGTCTTGAAGGCCTTGGAGATAAGGAAGATGATTTGTCAAACACACTCTCAGGTGTTTGACATGAACAACTTCCTTGATGATCTTAGGAAGGCAAAGTGATGTGAAGGGAAATCAAGTGGTTATGTTTTCTTTTTTTTTTGGAAAAATATGTACTGAATATTTAATGTTTAATATGAAATTAATGAATCTATATGTTATGTTCTTGTGTTATAATTTGTTAATATTTTTGTTAATTTTTGTATTCGTCTTTGATTGTTGTTATATCTGTTTTGATTGTATTGGGTGTTGGTAGAACTATGGTCCTTGCTTAAACAGTGTAAGAATATAGGGGACTAAGGTTTTAGTCCCCTATCCTGTCCTCACATTTGCATAAAGTTATAGGAAGCACTTTATTCCCACATTTTACCCCAAATTTGAATTCATAAACCTAAAGCCTCAATTAAGTGAAATTGCATCAAAATGGGTAAATCTAGAGCTCGTAAACATATTACATGCTCCAATTGTCAAACTGTTGGACATAATAAGTCTAGGTGTCACAAGGATCAAGTACCAAAACCAACAAAGGAAACAAAGGTTTGAGGTAGAAAAAGGCATTCTGATGGCAGAAAGCAACATGTATTCATTTAATTATCATTTGCATAACGATTGTCCTTGTGTGTTTACATTTTAGTTGATGTGCAAATATATTACTTTTGCAGTGGATGGATGAAGACGATATAAGGCAGACTATGGAACAATAGTTTCTTAAAGCTCTTTATGAGCAAGAAGAAGAACACACAATTTTGTAGGAAGATGAAGAGCAGACAAGGATGGATGATGAAGCATTCCAGCAGTTTTTGGAAGAGGAGAGAATGTGCAAAATAATTGAAGAGGAAAGGAAGAGGAAAAATTGGCTAGAAGAAGCAGAGTTTGAGGTAGCTTACTATGGAGTGGCAGTGGAGGATTTATATCCAAGACATCCATATGTGCTGGATAAAAAATGTTGATCTGTTGTTAGAAGGTTGTAGGCTTGTAGCCATTTGTAACTTGGACAATATCATGTTTGAAATTAATTTGTTTTCGTTGACTTTATAAGTCAGAATTGGTTATTCCAAACACCCCCTAAACTGCGTATGTTGACTCGATTTTAAGCATTTATGTTGTCTTTACTCCCATCTACTTGTTCAACAACCACAACTCCCATCTACTTATATAATACATCTTAAGTCATCAATTCTTTATCATACCAACATATTATCACCATGGATGCAGAAAATAATTGTCAAATGGTATGCATTGACTGTTGGGTTGAAAGTGAAAACATGGCTGGATTGACCTTTTTTTCAAGGCGTCCACCTTATAGAGATTTCATGTGGTATGTTTATCCAGTGTGCCTTGACAGAAGGGGAAACACATCTTATACTTGTAGAGATAGTGTTACAAGGGAAAGCACAACTAAAGGAGATAGTGGTGGATATGTAATAGGTCTACATATTTCTGCATCTACTAGTGTTGGTGCTTCCTTGGGCAGTGATGAAGAAGAAAGTGAACCACCTGCAGCTAAAATAGCAAGTGGAGAACGCCCAAGCCAAACACCACGTGAAGCACCTGCCCTGAAGGCCAAATGGAGAACGCCCAAGACAAACACCACGTGAACCACCTGCAACTGAAAGACCAAATGGATCACCTACTAGTCAATTAACCAAGTGAATTACCTGCAAGAAATGCTATATTGTCTTTCAGTCTAAATGTAACTTAACTCATATGTGTGTACTTCTTTTGTTATAAGAATTGAATTTTGGTTACAATTTGTATCTGTTGACTTTATAATTCAAACAAAAGATATTTTAAAGACTAAAACAATTTAGTGTGGTTACTCTAATTTTTTTTGTTTATGTTGACTTTATAAGTCAAAATGGGTTGTTCCAAACACCCACCTAAACTGCATAAGCAAATGCAAACTACAAAATGAAAACAACAAAGCCAAAATATACATACACCACCACTTAATTATACCATATAAAGCAAAATATACATGTTAACAAGTATCGTTTTTAGTAACCATCATCAGCCAAAAAATATACATCTTCATTACATCAACAACTAAAAATAACATGTGAACTTCTTGATGGGAGATTTGATATTCATGGGGGGATAATTGAGCTCCTTAGGGGGAGGCACATACCACTCATTCCTATTTGTTCTGGAACATCACACAGCCGCTCCAAGACCAAGTACAACATTGGGAGTGGAAGCATTGGAAGCTTGGGAAGTGGAACCTTTCAAAGTAGTACTCTTAGAAGACATGATCCCAAACTCATCATCAGATGTGTCTGAAATAATGATGACATCAACTTCATTTCCTTTCAAGTTAGTATCTGGAAAGATAGCCAAAACAGAAGAAATCAGAGTTCACCCATTACAACTTTCTTAACTTGCAAACATTAAGTCTAACCTTTCTCAAACTCCTTATTCCTATATTTTCCCCACAAGTCTTCAAGTATCACATCAGCAATATCCCACTTATTCCCATAAGTAACCATGGCATACTCAATCATATCGTCAGATACCTTTAGCTTGCTATAATCCTTTTTTTTTGGCAGATTCTGATACTGCTCGGATTTCTTGCAAATAAAATAGGGTTACTTATGCTAATTCCTTAAAATGTCAATCACACAAATACAAAAAAACCAACTAACCTTTCATCACTTCAGCTTCTTTTGCAAATCTGCATAAATCTTCAAACATTTCATCAGACATTTCATCTTCTTGTAAAAGTAAGGTCCTTGTCTGCCATTGTTAAAGTGTATGTGAGGGTTGTGTGACGAGGGAGGGAAACGATCAAGATGGTATACGAAATAGTTTTTCTCTGGTTTAGTTAAGGTGTGGTATAAATGTTTATGGACTATAATACTCTCGACTAACTAACATAAATCAGATGTTGACCTGGCGTTAATGGTCAAGGGACGAGTTTAGCATATAAAAAACTTGTTTTTGACTCCCGGCGATGAAAAGGGGAACTTTTGTCCCAGCATGATGAGTATGTACAAGATTAGGGACGAACCGCATATTTTACTCAAAAAAGAATGAACGCCTTTGTTTTAACTAGATTTTAAAAGAACAATGGTAATATATTAGCTTTGGAAACTTGATACAAACAAACACAATGGACCATAGGTAGGGGTGTTATTCGGGTTGACCCGGTCGGGTTCAGATCAATTCGGGTCAAGCCTTAAAAAAATATACCCGAATATGATCTTGTTTAAAACCTGGGTCACTCGAGTTCGGGTAAACTCAGGTCTGGTCAATTCGGGTCGGGTCAACTCGGGTTCGGTCTATGTCATTTAAAAATTATACAATTTTGGTGTTTACATATAAATTAGAAAAAAAAAAAATGAAACGAGGGTCATTCGGGTTGACCCGAGCCCGGGTAAAAGACATATATCATACCCGAACCCGACCTTGTTTAGAACCCGGATCAACTCGAATTGACCTGATTGACCTGAATATAATTTTGGATCCGACTAACCTGACCCAAAAAGTCATATTCGAGTTCGAGTCGGGTCGCCTTTTATGACACCCCTAATTATAGCTATGAACAAAGTTTTTACATGATTTACATCAAGATAATCATGTTACACCCATCGTCAAATTTGAGAGAGACTTTCTGTTATTCATGACTTCCCACGCTCTAGATTTACAATTACATAAGAGATGTACTTTTAGAAAATAAAAAGAGTAGGGTGACTTAAGGAAACATCCTTTACAAGTTTATTAAACGAGGAAACCCAAGCCGAGGCACTCGGGCGCCCTTGGATTCATGTTTGTTGATGATAATCATGTCATTAAGCGCAACCACGTACCAGACTCGACAACTTAACACAATCTACCTGTTACTAAATACGTAATAAGGAAAAGTTGTGAAAAAGAAGTTTAAGAATTCAAAGATAGGAATTAGGTTTAGAAAATGTATATAGCTAACATGTCTAACTTCATGGCTTGATTGCTTGTTGAAACAACACTCCATTCATTTTGAATCTACGAGAGCTAATTTAAAAGTTTGGTAATTAGCCTTAATGAGCAAGTGGTTGGTATATATTACACTAAATGTACCCACAATACCCTAAATTAAGAAAGCAGCAAAATATCAGTAGAAAAAAGGAAATAAAGCTCAAGCTAATTAAAACGTTAGGGTAGGTTGTGCCTAATTCACTTAAATGAGAAAACTACTTTGATGATTTGAGTAGCGGTTAATGACATGAAAAAGTACTCGATCTTTTCATTTGTAAGTATGTAATTAACCGACTTCTTGACTAGTTGTTGAGATTAACATGAGCTCGATCATTAGGGAAATGCAATCGACATTTGATATGTTGCTAGTGAAATACAAATGGTCTCAAACTATACTTATTTCTTATTCGTCTAGTTGTTATTTAAGATCACCTATAGTAACGGTACGGTTATAACTCTACCGATATGGTTGTGTCAATCGCTCTCCATGGATTCGATCACGAATCACAATTGTATATGTGTAATAACTACTATACTTAGACGAATAACCAAATCATGGTTTAGATTTAGCACCTCGGTCTAAGCTATTCTAAATAACTAAGTTGTTTTCACTAGGGCACTTTGTGGAGGGGTCTCTTTGGTGCACTATATAAAATCTAATTACTATGACAATGACCAATCTTATTTACTTTGTACTCAATCCAATCTTTTTGATCTTTACGTTTATAAAAACTAGTGGTTCAATGACGACTTTTTATACCTATATGCATTAAGTATGTAGTTGTAAGGTACGCGAAGAATGGAAGGTGGGTATTAGCAATAAACAAGATAATTATGGTGAGAGCCAACTAAGTAGGTAGGTTATGACAAGACTTGTGGGGGTTGTCTTGCTCTTTTCTCCCATGTGAAAACTAATCTTTATTTCAAGAATTCCACTCCTTTGATGCTTATTGGATCTTGATCCATAACATGTACATGCATTGGTGCATAATTCAACATTAATTCTTTATTCTTCATTATCAAAATCATGTTAATACTCCTACCATTCTTGGCATATAAAGAAACGTTCTTATTTAAAAACATGACATAGAGAGTTTTATCTTGTTTGAGTATGTGCGACGATGACTTTAAACCAGTTAGACTAGTTAATTAAAAGATCACTTACAATGGTTACAAGAAATAAAAAAGAAAATAAAAACATAAACCTATTTATTCAATCGTATTTAACGTGTATTTGCTGGTCACATGTTAACAAAACCTTTCTATCAAACGAGTATTCAACACTTTTGTCCATTAGGCGAAACATACCCGAAAGATTAGAATCATGTCGTGTGGTTTAAAAAGGGAATTACGGTAGTAGTGAATGAGAGAATTAGTTGAATTTCATTTCTATAATGAGATTGTGATGTTACATATAACAAGAAAGTGGCCACTTGCATGTCCTAAAATTGTGATAAATTGTGCAGTCGGGAAGAATAGGAAAAAAAACATTGTACCCTTTGTGAATGTAACATGACACTATATGCATTTATTAAACACGTGTTCACATGTTACAATAACAATAGGTGGACATTATGAGTTTTTATTCAAATTAAGACATGTCAAAGGCGTTTTACGAACAAGGTGGCAAGCTATTATCATATATTACTGTTCCCTCCGTCTCGATATAATTTATTTCAAACAATCTAAACATGACGTGAATACATAATCATTTGGTCAGAAACATTCTTATACAATATGAGCTATCATTGAACTACTAGCCCTTCGATGATACAAAACATTTAAAATGATTATATAAAACTTGATATAGAAAAATACGTAAATTACCCGGTGTATATATTTTTTTTCTTTTTTTCTTAACAAATTAACTACTTTGTGTATGTTGTGAAAAATCTATAATTGAAGAGATAAATGTTTTGTCATACTATTAAAAAAGCTGGCCTCTTTTGATTTTCGAAGTTTTTTTCTTTAAATTTGACCTTAACTATTTTTTTTTTAATACTTATTCAAAATATATGAATTGATTGGACTTTAAATTTATTTTCACATGTATGATTTTCATTAAATATTATATAACACAAACAAAAATACTTAAGTTCAAAGTTTAAAAAAAAAAAAAAAAACTTAAAAAAGTCAATACAAGACAATTATTTTAAGACGCCGTGAGTCATATGGAGTACAATTCTTCTCTACTACATTATAAAGTATTTGAGATTTTTTTCAAAATGAAAGTTTTCAAATATTAAGCCAACGCACTTACTTACTATGGAATTGTGTTAATTTTGTTATAAAATCAATAGCTTGCACCATACTCATCATAAATATATGCAAATTTTAATAAATACAGTTATACGAATAGAGGTAATGGGGGTGAGGCATCACCCTTCACCACCCACCTCACGAGCCATCCTCATTACCTGGGTAGGTTGTTACACGTGACACAAGGGAAACGAGGAGGGAAGTGGTGACCCTTCTCACCACTCGGTTCATGTGCATTTGTGGGTCTCATGAGGTGTTTTTATTATTGCTTATTTGATTTGTGAGTGTGTGTGGGATATTTTGTGAGATATGTTTTTATAAATTAGGTATTTTAATGAAGGGAATTGATACTCACATCACATTTTTTTTATACATTCACCACCATTTATGCATTACAGTATTGTACTGTACAATACTGTAATGCATAAATGGTGGTGAATGCATCAAAAAATGTGGTGTGAGTATCACCTCCCTTTAATGAAATATGGGGGAGTGTGACCATTACGAATCAACGGTGAAGTGAGATGAATGGAGAGAGAAAGTTAAGTAGCCGTTGAGGCGAAAATTGGGGGTGTGACCATTACCTCTAGTCTAGTAGCATTAGTTACAAAACTATAAAACACTTTTTGAAGACATGTTTAAAAAAATTAAAAATACAATGTAATTTAATATAAGAAAAAAAGAAAAAAACTTCTATAATAGTAACTACCTATTAACTTTTTAACTTTTTTAATAAATGTTATTTTGAAAACACCTCTAAAATGAAAAATATCTATACTACTTATAATAGAGGAATGAATGTCTTTCCTTATGGTCTTAAAATTAAGGCTTACAAAATATAAATGCTATTGTACAATACATAATGCACTATTAATTATCTTTCTCATCAATCTTAATTTTAAGACTTACAAGTCTTAAAGCTTAATGTACAAAATACAAAGCACTATTAATGTGGTCAAGATATTTAATATAGATAATTAATTAACTGGTCAATAAATACAATTAATGCAGTTATTAAAACACCCTTTACACAAGAAATACAAATTATCAAGCATATTGTACAACCAACTTAAACATAATTCCTGCATTAAAATGTCACTAATACAAATAATAAAGAACATTATACAAATATTCAAGCCTGAATCCGCAGACAAATCCAAATGAGCCCGAGAACGAACGGGTCGATCCAAACGGGCCAAGACGGGCTTCGAACGGCACGAAGCTAAACGAAATTCTTGAAATCCATAAATTTATTATAAAAAAGAACATAATAAACAAAAGTACATGATTCACCGAAATTTTTTATTTCAGGGTATCCGCCGCCGCAACGCGCGGGAATCCTGCATTAAATGTCACTAATACAAATAATAAAACACATTATACAGATATTCAAGCCCGAATAGTCAACGGGCAAAATGGGCTTAAGCCCGAACTGGTGCGGGCCAAATAGGCACGGGCCAACGGGTTCGAGCCCGAACGGGCCAACGGGTTCGAGCCCGAACGGGCACGGGCTAAACGAAATTCTTAATATCCGTAAACTTATTGTCAAAAAGAATATAATAAACTAAAATACATGATTCACCAGAAAAATTTATTTCAGGGTACCCGCCACCGCAACGATCGGGTACCCTGCTAGTATGTTATTATACATATTGTACAAACTAATAAAACACACACAAAACTTCATATAATTTATATGCAAACAAGTTGATGGTACATAGACCAGACCAACGGGTTTAACTAGGAACCGGAGTAGTCACCAATTCGGCTAACCAATAAAAGCCTTGTGAAAATGAACCTAAAAGGACATCGGAACTGGTATAAACGGATGAATCAGGCAGGACCGGAATCATTTTTTTTTTCTTCATAAAATTACTCAACTCGTCATGTTATTTTGTTGATTTCTGAACTATAATCAAATGTTACCCGCTGATGCACAACACGTGTACCAGCTAGTATTATAAAAACGGGCAATTAAACCAAACTAGAAAGTTTGGAAGAAAAATTAATTTTGGTGGATGGTGAAATAAATAGGACAAAAAGTTAAAAAGGGAGATTGAATGTACCAAACACACACTGCCAAAACTAGGAAAGACCAAATGCATGAGTTTAGGAGGGTTAGGTAGATAATGGAGGGAGGTTGGCAGATTCAATTATTTTCACATGCTCACACACTGGAAATCAACCTAATCAATCCATTACCATACAACCCTTTTCATTAACTTTATACTTCATCCATCTAATTTTGTGTATTCTACTTCTAAATAACTTGTAACTTGCACATATGGCCAGACCTAGGGGTTTCGTGGTGTCACGGGCCCTAATGAAATGTTGTTTCGCGGTGTTGATTTAGTAAAAACAAAATCATGGTTATATGCACTTGTTCTCAAAGAAATCATTTTTCTAGACTTTGTTTCGAAAAGTAACATCAAGGAATTTTGATCAAAGTCCTTATATTTCAGTTCGATTCAAATTAAGTATGCGGTAACACCACTGCTACACATCACAATGTGCATATAGTCATTCATAGCTTCTACTTTATGTACAAAGGGAATTGATATCTACACCGCATCTTTTGATGCATGCACCACAATTTCTGTATTACAGTTTGCACCGTATAATATAATGCATAAATTGTGGTGCATACATCAAAAAATGTGGTGTGAGTATCACCCATGTATAAACTTGTTACTTGTACGTCGTACCTTTATGTGTAGAGAAATAAACATTCTCTTAATTTTGTACTCTGTACAAAAGGGGTAAAACTTTTGCTTATTTTAACAGTAACATCAACAACCACTTATTAAAAACTTGTTGGTTAGAAGAAAGATTATAAAATGGAATAAGACTAAAAGAATGAATGATCCAACCAATTATCTAATGACTGGTTAGAAGAAAGATCATAAAATGGAATAAGACTAAAAGAATGAATTATCCAACCAATTATCTAATGACTGGCTGTTTAATGTAAATGTTACTCAACTTCAAATGAACTAAAGGGGGGAAAAAGTTTACTTGAGGTGGAATAAAATGGAAAAATTAATAGTCCAAAATGAATATACTATTATCAGCATGTGATCAGATCCAAAACTTGATTATTATAACTAATCCAACCCAACACACAGAAATTAAATCGTACATTCTGGTGGGAACATTAGTATGTTTGTGGAGGACTCCATTATTTAGGGTATTAATTTATCAAACACAAAGTTAAATTGTATGTGTTTATAAACTTAAATAATTGTAATATGTTGAGGTACAACCTTTTACAGATCTAGAATCCAGGGCAATCATGCAACAGTAACATGTATCCCATACATTGAAAGTTGGAGTGTATTTCGATTCGACGGATTATAAGGTCTACTCACTTGGACCTTTTGCGGGCTTCATACACATAGCTGAGAATCACCACAGCAGCAGTAACAATCACCCCAACAGCGCTTTGTGCTAACACGACACTGTCCTTTACTTTCTTAGAGGAACCCGGGGTAAATCCCAACTCAGAGAGTTTCTTGTGTGATAGTGCATAATCATTAAAGAATGCATCTTCATCCTGAGAAATAAATGTGCTCAATAATTTAGCATAACATGGGGAGGAACGTAAGATAAGAGCAACATATTTAATATAATAATGAAAAGGATGCCTACCAACTAATAAGATATGGGTTATACCACATTAAATATACTATATTTTCGGAATAAATTTCGAAAATGATGTGTTAACCAATCAAACAGGAGAGAAGAACCTTGCAAAACCGCCATGAACATATTAGAAACCATAGACCAGTGTGAAAGGTGCCCGCAGTTTTTTTCACCCGAAAAACAAGAGTTTATACAAACTGTATATACCAATTTGACATTTGAAACATCATATGCCCATGTTAACATCATATAGAATTACGTAGTGGTGTTGCTATAATTCTCAAATTAGAGAAGCTAAAAATGATTTATGAGGTCATATCGAGTGACCATTGAAACAAGCAAATGGGTATAACTCAAAAACTACATTCAGAAATGGGATAAGTGCACAGTGACACACAATGTACTTTAGCTTCACTATCAATATATGAACATACTACAGTACTTTCTAACAAAACTATGCAACATACTTGCTACTATTATGCACTGGTAACCCATTGCTTATATATGCACCGATAAACTATGCAACATACTACTCTATATTTCTACTGTAGATGTATTAGCTTGATACAGAATCTAAGTCATGTTGTATCCAGGAGGATTTAGTCTCATTATCTTCAAATGACTTAACATTGTACCAGTAACAAACAAGTGAAGGTTGTTGGCGACAGGTGAGGCTGTCTATTATTTGGAAGTTCATAGGGGCGGGGACAACAAAATAAACAATGAGAGCAGACCAGTAGTCAGAGTCCAGAGAGGGTCCCGACTGTCAAAAATTAATAATCTAGGTGGTCAAGCTTAAAACCAATCACACATTTGTCTTTGCCTTTAATGTTTCATTACATGTTCGCATTTTAGTTGTTAATGCTAGGTTCCTAGTTCCTACCCTATTAAAGGACGGTTTGTTGGGGTGGGGGCTGGTTACAACTACCTTTCTTCATAGAGTAATTGCTGTCGAAAACTATAGTCAAATAATGAAATTATCAACATCTTTTCACCCAAAGTTCTACACCAGAACTTTATTGAAATACTATTTATTTTGGCTGAAAATCAACTAATTTTAATCCCAAGCCTTAGGATAAGACCTCATAGGCGATTTTCTTAATCAAACAACTCACAGGACTGCAAGTAATTCATTATACAATGCAAATAAAAATGAAGTGGTGGACTCATGAGAAAAGGATGTTCTACAATGTATGCGAATATAGTCATGCGAAGAAAACAGGATGCGTCCATTGTAGCCCAAAAATTGGAACCATGGATCTGCCCAAATCATTATATTTAGTTAAGGACTAGCTTTATGCAGGACATACAAGATGATGAACATTGGCGCAACGTTTTCATCTATTAGGTATTTAGGCTACATTCTGATTAAAATTTAAGGCATGAAGAGAGTCCTGCTACCGAAAGGTTTTTGCCCAAATCAGATCAAAATACAGCTTTACAGGTGTTGTGTTGGGCTCATGCATGGGTCTAAGCCCATGCTGGTCTATTCCAGGCCCAATCACAGACAGATGATACAGCAACTATATCAGGGAGCGACAGCTAGCTCATACATTACCATATCATTTCATAACAATGTCATAAAAACTATGTCATTCTAATAACTAGAAAATCTATAAATAAGGTCTATAAGATATATAATACTAATAGTATGGGTTATCTGATCATTTACTAACGTTTGAGCTGAGTCATTGGTCGCCTTTTGAAAGCGGGATGAATTTAATATTTCATCATTATATTCAATTACTTTTAACTAATATTGGGACTTAAAGGCCTATGTTGACACTTAACAGTGTAGCAAAAGATGGGTAAAGCATGTCTATATAAAAGGTACTTAAGAATCAAATCTTGCATAATTTGGGATGAAGAAGAACATGGATAGTGTTGGTCATCGCATAGAAGTTGGATGACGACAAGAAGCTTTGGGAGTTCCATGTGTCAAGAAAGTTCAACAGGAGCAGAAAAGTGTCTTCCATAGGATAGAACTTGATATGATCTATGACTCAAAATATGAAACCAACAAAAGAATATATTTAGCAATAGAGATCTAGCATAAAATATGAATATATATATATAGGTGGCCACCTGGCCATATAGATACTACTGGAAACGATACAAGGGAGAAACTTGAGGCTACACCATTAAGAAGCTAACACTAGTTAAGGAAAAGCCAAGGAAACACACTGCCCCAAATTGTTTGACCAAAAACAACTCGGATGTCTGGAGTCTGGCACATCAATAGGAGAGAAAGAGTTGACCAAGTTTAAACATGGGATTAGAGGTGGCCATCCAAACCGGTTCCAAAACCGAAAAACCGAAAAAAAAATCCGAAACCGAAACCGGTCAAAACCGGTTTTTCCAGAACCGGTCCGGTTCTTTTAAAATCCGACTGTTTGGCACCGGTTCCAACGGCTAGTATGCAATTTCGAGACAGTGAGTAAAATTAGACCGTTTGGAGCGTTTTCTAGCCGTTTTCAAACGGCTATAAGCCCGAAAATCCACCATTTTGACCTCCTAGCATCCTTATAAATACCAAGGTTGATTTTGGGTTAGTCACAACATTCAAATACACTCAAATCCCTCAAAAAACGCTCACAAACTTGATAAAAAACGCTCACGATGTCTAGAAACCGAGCTTCTCAAAACACATCATCAAATACCGCCGGTGAAGGTTCTACAAATGAGCCGTTTGAAGTTGGGATTGAACCAACAACCCGAAACCAAGAAGTTTGGCGTCATTTCCACATGGTTAAGTTCTCGGATGGTTCAACAAAGGATCGTTGTAAAGCTACAAGCGCCGCTAGGGACACCACCGAAGTTGAAGATGAAGATGAAACCGATGACGAATAAATAGTTAAAATGTATTAAATTTGTGATTCAAGTACTTTATGTGTGACGTTTATGAGTTTATTGAATAGAAGTCAAAGTTTATTAAGATTATTGTGTAGAAAACGCGAACCGAAAAAAGAAAAAAAAAAGAAAAAAGGAAAAAAAAAAAAAAAAACTGGAATCGACAATTTTGCTAGGCTACTGTTAAGGTTTTGGTCGACCAGTTTTTTGGAACCGAACCGGAACCGGTTATACCGGTCCCGGTTTTTTAGACCCCGGATCCGAACCGAACCGGTTTTAACCGGAACCGGTTCGTTGACTTTGACCAGGGACCGGAACAGGTTTTTGACCGAACCGGGTTTTAGCCACCTCTACATGGGACTATGGGAGTAGTAGTGATCATACATTTAAGGAATATAATCTTATAGTTGGCCTTAAATAGGAGTATATAAATGAATAGGGAGTATTACAGTATCCAGATACCCAGGGGGTTTACCTTCATGTAGTTTCGATCAGATTTCATTTCTGGTTTACCGTACTAGCATAGAATAAAGTGCTTATTGTTTCCATTAATGAGTGGTTTTTTCTTTTTTAAAATTGCTTCCTTCTATATAGGAAATAAATATTTACGCTATTGATTATGGTCCGCAAGATTTCACAGGTGATATGGTTGGTGAACATTTAAGACATATTAATAGATGTAACAAGTCTATTAAACTTCGTATGTAGTCAAACATTGCAGTTTAATGGGATGGTCCATAAATCCTACTGTCATTTTGGTACATGTAAAGGATTAAGCTATATGTTAGCAAGACAAATATCAGTTATAACTTTCTATTGGCCTCACTAGTTGAACTAAAGTATAATGATATTTCTCCCTAAAAATCAAATCGCATCACATTTGGTTATATAAAACAGCGTACCTTGGCATACAGATCAACATAATGGCGGAATGCAGGATCATCCAGCAATGCAATATCTGTAGGAAGTTTCAAGAGACCCTCTGATTCCCCTTTCAAAAGTTCCCTGGTTACATAATATCAATGTTATTTCAATTAAAACATAAAATTAGAGAGTTATTAATTTGCTATAAAGACGAATAAATATTTTACACAAAGTATGAGTTGTCGAATTTCAGCGGCTCCCTAGTCCAAGGGCCCTCAAATCCTGATCTATCTGCATGTGCTCTTCCCTGAAACATAACAAATTACAGCAAGAAACAAGCAAAACTGTTAACATTTGTGACAAAGATGTGGACATATTTCAAGATGATGATTCGAAAACTGAAAGACAAGCTTCGAACTGTTCCTCCAAGTGTAACAAGTTCTTCAAAGGTATTAACTTAACAAGTAACAGCAACTTACAAGGGTGTGTCCTCCTGACAGGGCTACAATGTCCTTATCAGATAAACCCATGCGATAAAATATGTCCCTCAAGTGCGGTGCACCTACAATCAGTATAAGAAGTTTAATAAAGGAACACAACACATTCTTTGCATCAGTATATAACCAAACTTGATGAAAGTTATGCGCGAGGAAAAAACATAAACAAAAAAAGAATTGCCCACTAGACACTTAATCTTTGAAAACCTTATAATCTTTAACAAACCAAAACGAGCTTTTGACACTGAATGAAAATGATTGGTGACTCTTGAATATAAAAGTATTCATGTCAGCATTCATCCTTGGAGTATTTTGGCCATCTCAATTGATTATGTTGGCATGCGTTTAGCAAAATACAATTGCAAAGCAAGATAAAGTCAAGGTCTGAGAGGTTAGCAGAGTGACCATATCAGTGTTTGTATATAAGAACTTTTAAAGATAAGGATTAATCTCTTGAAGTTTGTTGAGAGAACAGACTCATCCTCAAGTATATAGAGGGAGAAGGTTTGTGGAATGATATCCTTACTGGATGAAGTAGGATCTTCTATACGACAAAGTGGCAAACCGTGTCAAACAGCAAGGAATGGTGTGTTCCAATATGATCATCAAATCATGTCACATACATATTATGGATTGTTTCTTCGGGTATGTAATAACTTGTGTGGATACCTAACCTGACTCAAACTCTCATGAATCTTAAATAGTAATATCGTATTAATTTTGGAGACTTATCTGTTGCTTAGGAGTGTTGCTATTGCCGATAGTCACAACGCCGTTATAGGGAGGGAGTCTGATTCAGAGGGCACAAAGAACCTCAGTGGATATTTTGGGTTTTTGAGGGCAATGCCCTGGAAGGAAAACTAAAATTATGGGCCAGAACTGCATGGGTCGTCTATAGACACAATTTCTATGTATCTAAGAGACTATCATATAGATTCGCTAGTGTGGCCGTGAACATAGATCACTATGCTTTTGCCCAATGGCCCCAAACCATGTATGCCTTATGGAACTTATTTTGGTGTGAAACAGATTCATGTTGTTGTGTTCTTGTTCGAATGTGTGTGTGTGTGTGTGAGTGTGTGTGTGCGATTTTTTAGAAGTAGCCCAGGCAATGGAACCTCAAGCAAAGAGAACCATCAGCTAACTATAAATTGATACTCTGAGGCATGATTTCTACTCCCTCCATCCAACATGAATCGCAACATTGTCAGAAAACAATTTACCTCAGCATAATGTGCAAAACAGCCTTATTGGAACAAGAAGGGTAGATGAAAAATTTGTCACAAGAACGGACATGTTGCAATCTTTGGGACATCCCTAGAAGAGAAGAATGTTGCATTCCTGTGTGACATTGGGAGTATTTTCCAACCATACTACCTTATTGATATTGTGAAAAGGATTCATGCTAAATCTGCCTTGGGATTTTAACTGGCGTATGAAACCGTGCATGTGAATCAGTATATATTTGTATTATTCTGATAACTAATAGGTTTAACAAATAGTTTGTCTACTAATTGAGAAGTAGTGTTTAACTAAAAAGAGCTGGGATCAATATTAGAGATAATACAAGAGTTGGAAAACATAATAGAGCAAAGGATTGAAAACTAATGAGATATATTCAAATTGACTTTATGCTCTATTGTACCGCTCTAAATACGGGTAAAGGGGCAACAAAACCTGACTTAGAAACATTGCCATAGAACAGGAACTTTGAGCAACGGCTTGGTGAGGATGTCACCCAATCAATCGGTAGAAGGAACATAAAGCACACAGATGTGATTTTATCAAACTTGATCACCAGTAAAGTAAATCATTAATATGATGTATAAACGCTATGTCAAAATCTGAATTTGGCACTAGTCTGTAGCAACAACATTACCACAGTAAATTGTTGGTCAATACTTAATAGAAGAGAGGCGAAAGAAACTAATGGACTCATTATGTAAACCATTTCAGGATTATAGCCAAAATAAAGAACATAGCCACTAAACCACAAGCCAGAGTATAACAGTAGGGTTTGTAGACCAAGCGACATCAGCATGGACAGGGAGAGTGATTATGTAACCATTGAAGAAAACTATGATGCAAAGTGTGCTTTAGACAGCAAAGGAATTGTTCTGTAGTGCATTAATGCTCATAGAATTCAATATCATTTCAGGACCATGGTTTACTTCTCTTAAAATGAAATGTTTAACCAGATTATTCGAAGAATCCAGAAGTTTACCATGTAAGATTATTCGCATTTATAGGAATTGCTCTGTTGAAAAAGTCTCAAAGATGTTATCTAAGCTTATTCCCGTTTTGGATATCAGGATGGCTAAGTTTGTTACAGAGGTTCTTGGTTAAGTGATGACCTCCCCCCCTACAAACATCTTATCTCCAACGCTATATTTTTCTGTATCCACAGGTGATCATGTAATCTTCTCTACTTCCAGTAGTGAGAATGAAAATTTTAAGTTGACCCAGGAAACATATGGTAACTACCAAGAAGCTATTTTAGAAGCGACCTCATTTCTTACATAAAATAATGATTAATCTATAATAGTAGGATAAAAACATAGTAGGGTTGGTTCAGTGGTAAACCCCTTGCCTCTCAACCGAGAGGTCAGGGGTTCGAACCTCACTCCTTACAAAAGGCCGGAGGTCCTTTCTACCTTTGGTAGAATTGGAAGCAGCCTCTCTACCTTCGTAGGGTATGGCTGTCTACATCACAACCTCCCCCATACACCGGAAACGGTATTGGGTCCCCATAACCCGTGGAAGACGGCATTGGGCGTTACTTTACTTTACTTTTTTTTATAATAGTAGGATAAAAAAAACCTTTGGTAGCATTTGGAAGTCTGCCTTCCTTGGGAGAGATCTTCGAATCCTAGAAAAAAGATAGAACATCTTAAGGAGGCATGAAATTGTTTAATTGTTGCAGGGAATTATTACCATTACATTCATATATGTGCTTTTGCCAAGAAGTAAAATTTTTACAGAACTTAAGCACAAAAGAGAAACTTGAAAATAATCAGACATTGGATAACCCCAAGATACCTTTCTTCCAGGAACAAAGTCAACAGTAGGGCCACCAGTAACCTCCACAGCAACAACTCCTGCAAGCTACAAACAGAAAGCTTAAAGGAATCAGTAGTCAGTTAAACCTCACACATCAAGTACCATGTATGCTTCTGTGAATGTTAGAATAGGAGTTAAGTTATTGTCAAAAAAATAAACTGCAGCTTGGTTATAGAGTGGAGTAATCTTTTGCACTCCATATCCCCTCTGCCAAGCCTTTCTATACTCCCTCGAACACCCAGCTAAAGTTACGTAAGCCGTATGGTGCTCCCCTTCATTCAAGTACAAGTAAAGAAGCACACAGCTTATACTATGTAGGAATCCGCAACAGTCATAGATTAGTAAATTACCCAATGCTTGTGAAAACTTTACAAAATGACACCACTTTCCCTGTTATTGAAAATTTCCAATCTGTTTTAAGATATAAGCAATTCTAATGTTTAAGGCGTGCACAGAGGGGTGTTCAATTGACCATCTTTTAGCCAAAATTAAAGGTCAAGTTACCACAATGGCACAATCAATGATATGGACATAAAATCTTTAGGAGCAATCTCGATCCCCAAGAAATCCTAACTCTAAGTTTACAGAATCTAACTTATTTAGTTCTACAGAATTCACCTGATATAGATCTGCATATGTAATCCTTGGATGTTTGGACTTTATTTCCTCTGCAGTAAGAAAAAAAAATGCTCGTTAAAGTAAAAACCAGACGAAGTTGTTTACTCAAGCCAACATCTTTTCTCTTTGTAGAGGAAAATATCAAGCTTAGCAAGACGAATGGTGTCAAAAAGGAAATGGTAAAAAACAAGCCTTTTCTCCTAAACTAATTGGGGTAACATGACAACAAATCTTATGTGAATTTAATGGAAATTAACAATCCTAGGAAAGAATAAAAGACACCCATTGTACTACACGAAATTAACAGAAGAAGTGATTCCGGAGGGTGATGTCATTTTTTTGCGTTTGAACTCTGTTAATGTATGAAACATGAGCTTGTACGATCTTAAGGAAATCCTAACAGCACACATTCAAAAACACTTCTGATTTAAAAATCCTAAGCCTGTATTGGCTTATTTGGCAAGGAAATCACAGAGAGATAACTTATCTTCATCGTTCTTAGAGCTCATATTCTTCTGCAAGCCCATTAAAAAACTTATGAATCATCACTTAAAAGCATTCTATCTAAAAATCTATTAAAAGCGTGTGAGATGCACTAGTTGACAGCCACTCTCAGTCAGTGGCGGAACTTGGCCATTTATTTTGGGGGGGCCGAATTTATTTTGGGGGGGCCGAATCGAAGATTTATTTATAACCTCAACTAAATTACCCCTAAAACCTACAATATTTACATTAAGTGTCGTAAATTTTGGGGGGGGCGGGACCCTCCCCTGCCCTCATAAAGGTCCGCCCCTGCTCTCAGTTAAGCTAAAAAACAAACATTTTGCCCCAGTTTTGATCCAGGTCAAAATTAAACCCAACCGTGTAATCAATAGTATATCCTTAAATCAAAATATAATCACTCAAGTGTGTTTGTTCAAGCAATTATATGGGCTTATGAGCTTATATGATTTTGGCTTATATTTCATAACCCTGTTCTTTTGGGCTTATTTTCAGCTTATTTTCCAGTTTATGAACTTAGAAATCATCTTTGAATCATAATAAGCTCATACGCCAGAAAATATGGACTTATGAAATATAAGCCGAAATCATATAAACTCATAAGCCCATATATAAGCTTAAACAAACACCCCCTAAGGCCCTAACTAATATCAAATTTAAACTAAACTACTAATTCATGTTCACATTTAAATAAAAACCATTGACGTAACCAATACACAACTAATCCTAAACCTAACATAAAAAATATCAATAATAGATAGAAGGCAAAGAACGTATACTAGCCTTTAGCATTTACGTTTTCTAAACGCTACTTTTCTTAAAGAAATGTTTTTAAATGCTTGGCCAGATAGCTACGTTACCACACACTTTTATAAAACTAGACAATTACCCTCGCATAACGGCGTCGGTGTATAGTAGCGTTAACTTTGTGCATGCAATTCTTTTTATGTTAACTTTGTGCGTTGTCACTCATTTTTAAAGTTTTTAAGTTATAAGCGAATGTAAATAGCTGCAGCTAATAAAATAAATATAAAAAAATAGATATACCACAAAAATCAATAGCAATCTTCAATCCATTATTAGAACCATGACTAAACTCCTCTTCATTTCTAATCGAACCATTCGGTCCTCCAGTTTTAGTATTCACATCATACGTTCCAGCATCATGCCACCTGTCACACCATAATCATTATCAACTAATTAAAAAAATTAAAAAAAAAATAATAAGAGTTAATTAATTAACTAAACAAAATTAATTATACGCTAATCTGAGCATAATGGGAGCACAATTCTTGTTAGCGATGAAAGCACGAAGCTCACGACGAGCTTTCTCGATTTGTTTTAAGTATTCAGTGTCTACGATTGGCATCGCCATTGGATACACACAGCTGAAGGTGTAACTAGTGTGTGTGTGTTTTGTTTGTTTGTTTGTTGGAGAGCAGTTAGGCCACTGGTGTGAGGATAACGAGAAGTGTGTGTGTGATTGTGTTTTTATTGGAAAGTTTTTTTGTATACTGTTGTTGATCCAAAAGTCAATACTGGCACACGTTTTCTTGACTTTGTTTTCATGTTTTCCTTTTTTATGTTTTTGGTTTTGTATTGTTCTTCCGGAATCTTTCGATTTTACGATATTACAAACTAAAAATGATCTGGCGCTTGGATGGGATAACTCCAAATTTTTAAAGTTCAGAACTTGACTAAAAGATCCTAAGTTCTAATCTGATCCAAATTTACTTTTTTCAAAACGCAAACTAAAACACTACAAATTTATTTATTACTCCCTCCGTCCTTAAATAAATGTCCACTTTTGACTTTTAAAGTCTTTCTTGTACAACTTTGACCTTAAATATTTTTATTTGTGTTATATAATACTTAATAAAAATTATACCAACTTAAAGTACATTTAAAACACAATTCATTCATATATTTTGTATCAAGTATTATATAAGATAAACACAAATATTTAAGGTCAAAGTTGAATAAGTAAGACTTTGAAAGTCAAACGTGGACATTTATTTAGGGACGGAGGTAGTATGTTTTATAAAATTTAAAATACAAGATGTTAATCTTTTTAAATATTACATATTTATACTTTAATACAATATTTTCATGAAACATTCATATAATTTTGTGCTTATGATATATATAATTGTGCGAAAGTATAGGCAACACAATGATGAACAATAGAACCTTTATTCAGATCTAAGCTGCAATAGTCAGCTTAGATTAAGTTTACAATAGTATCCAAATGTTACAAGATTAGATTAATGTCAATAAGACAATAATCATGTAAAAGTAAAGACAAAACAAGATCAGTGAAATGATCAGAAAGAAGAGAAGAGAGTGATACAAAGACTGCACACTGCGGTGTATAACTAACCCTAGAATAAGGGACTTATTAAATAGGAGATTAAGTTACACTAAGACCCCTCTAACGGCTATAAAATGCTCATCAGCAGAAACAGGAAAGACTTCAGCAGAAATGATAATCTTGGAACTTTAAACCACTAATGCTTTGTCCATGTTTAACCCTGTAATAAGCCTGCAATGAATATAACTTGAAAGCCATTAGCAATTGATAGAATGATATGTTTGCCGGAATATTACCCCAAAATTTAACATTCCCCTTAACTGATGAGCAAACATATCAAACAATATCAATTTTTCACACAAAAATTTATGCTGATAAACAGGGAGATTTTTAGTGAGAATGTCTGCAGTTTGGTTTGAAGATCCAATCTTTTTAGCACTTATAACACCTCTTACAATTTTCTCCCTGATGAAGTGAACATCAATTTCAAAGTGTTTTGATCTTTTATAGAAAACAGGGTTGACAGACAGTTGTAAGGCAGATTTGTTATCACAAAAAGATTAACAGGAGATTAATATCAACTTTTAGATCTTTTAATATTTTTGAATCCAGATGATTTCACAAGCGCAGTAGACATAGATCTATACTGCTCGTGGAAGATTTTGAAATAGTGTTTTGTTTTTACTTTTCCATGAGATTAAACAGTCATTAAAGAAAACACAGTAGCCTGTGACAGATTTTCTGGTTTTCTTGCATTTGGCCCAATCAGCATCACTATATCCTTCAAGATGATTTTCAGAGTTGCTAAAATTGTACCTTAGACCTTTTCCAGGAGCTCCTTTTAGATACCTCAGAACATTAAGGGCACATTCCAAATGAGATTTCGGGAGAGTGCATGTATTGTGCCGCATAAATGAACTGTATGAGATGTCGTCTTGTATGGGTGAGATATATAAGTTTCCCAAGTAACTTCTCGATAACCTGATGTTGTCAAGCAAGGGATCATCAGCAGTGGGAATGTATGGAAGGACAGAATTGGGTTCCATAGAAGTAGACACAGGTTTGCACCCAAGAAGACCAAATTCTTTGAGAAGTTCAAGACAAAGATTTTCTTTGGGAGAGACAAATGTCATTCCCAGTTTTTAAAACCTCAATGCCAAGAAAATATTTTAGATTTCCCAAGTCTTTGATATGAAATTTGGATTTTAGAAATTTTTTAAAAAGATTTATCTCATCAATACAGTTTCCAGTAAGAACAATGTCATCCACATAAACAAGCAGAGCAATAAACTTGTTATTCTCTGTTTTGGTGAACAAAGAGTGATCATTAACATATTGGACAAAGTTATTTTCCTTTAAAACACTGACAAGCTTTTCATTCCATTTCCGGGAGCTTGTTTTAGGCCATATAGAGATTTGACAAGTTTACAAACTTTATTCTTATTGTTCTCATTACATAACCCCTTGGGGATGGTCATATAGATATCCTCATCAAGATCTCCATATAAGAAGGCATTGTTAACATCAAGTTGAAAAAGAGGCCATTTGCTTTTTACAGCTAAGGCAATAAGACATCTAACAAGAGACATTTTCACAACAGAGAAAAGTTTCATCATAGTCTATCCCTTCCCTTTGGTTATAGCCTTTAACAACTAATCTAGCCTTGTATCTATCAACTTCACCATTGGCTTTATATTTGATTTTAAAGATCCATTTGTACCCAATAGGAGTTCTATTAAGAGGTAGATCAGTTATATCCCAAGCATGGTTTTCATTTAAGGCCTCAATTTCAGAGTTCATAGCATCAACCCAATTACTATCAAAGATAGCTTCTTCATACCGTAGGTTCAATACTTTTATTTAGACTAGAAGCAAAGCAGTAATTATCTTTGTTAAGATTAGAGTAGTTAACAACCTTTTCAACACCATATTTGACTTTTCCTTCAACAATAAAGTCATTAAGATTACTGGGCAACTTAGAAACTCTGGTTGACCTTCTAGAAGTAGGCGGCAAGCCTCTTTCTTGTTCAGTAGAATCGATGATGTATCAGCAATCAGAGGATGCATCAGCAGGATGTGATTCTTGAGATATGATGCCCTCAGGGTGTGTATTATCATCTATAGATGTTGCAGCCAGTTCATCAATCCTGGTAGGATGACTTACCACTGTGCCATCATCATAGGATGTCACTCTCCCTTCATCATTGGGACTTGTTTGTGAGTCAAAGAAATTTTTGTGATTTAAATTTTTAGGCACATAAGTTTCAACAAAAGGTTTTGACGAAGAATTTTTCATTTTGAAGGGAAAAACAGTTTCATAAAATTTGACATCTCTTGAATAAAAGATATTTTTGTTTATAGGCTCAAGAGTTTATAGCCTTTTTTCTCATTTGAGTAACCAATAAGAACACTTTTTCGCACCTACTACCAAATTTATCAGAGATGTTGAGAATGGTGGCATAGCATAAGCAGCCAAAGACTCTAAGGTGAGAGAGTGAAGGGTCATGCCCATACACAAGGGAGAAAGGGGACTTGCAGTATTTAATCAAGAGGGTAACCTGTTTATGACATAAGCAGCAGTTAGAACACATTCAGGCCAAAGATGTAGAGGTAATTCCCCCTGAAACATAAGGGATCTAGCAACATTAAGGAGATGCCTATGTTTCCTTTCTGCAATACCATTTTGTTGTGGTGTATAAACACAAGAGGTTTGATGTAGAATTCCTTTTTCATGATAAAATTGTTGAAGTTTATTATTGACAAATTCTGTCCCATTATCACTTTTAAAAACCTTGACATTGTGTTCAAATTGATTTGATAGCATATGGGTAAAGTTAACAATGGAAACATAAACATCATCCTTCCCCTTAAGCATATAAACCCACACTGCCCTGGAATAGTCATCAACTATGGTTAAAAAATATTTTTAACCATCTCTGCTAGTGATTTTATATGGTCCCCATACATCAAGGTGAACAAGTTGGCCAATTTTAGTGGATTTATGTTCACTTGAGGAATGGTTCTCTGGTTTGTTTAGCTTTATTACAAGTATCACAGAGATGATCAGTTTCAGATGAACTATCAAATTTAAGAGTGGGTTTAAGTATATGTAGGACTTGGTCCGAAGGATGACCAAGTCTTTGATGCCAGAGATTTCTAGAAACATGACAAACAGATATGCAGTTATTAGAAGTAATCTTACATGTAGAATCTATATCAAACATATATAACCCATTGTATTGTTTACCAATCCCCACAATCCTTTTTGATGTAAATCCTGTATATAGCAATTAGATTCATTAAACCCAACAAACATCTTATTGTCTCTAGCAATCTTATGAACGGATAGCAAACTGACATTGTACTCTGGAACAACAAGAACATCAAAAAGAGTTAGGTCATTATTGACCTTTAAATCACCAATTTTAGTAATTAAGGCCTGAGTACCATTGGGATGTCCAACAGTTAGGCCAAGATTTGAAATGTTAATAACATTGATTAAAAAATTTCGACACAGTCATGTGCTGATTTGCACCAGAATCAACAATCCAACCAAGACTGATGTTTCCAGATAAGGATTTAGTGTTGTTGTTAAAAACCTTGTTGAAGTTTACATTAAACTTGACAATCGCCATTAAAGAAGGTTCCCTAAAATTTTACACTGCCAAGTTGGCATTAGCAGATGACACATTGTTGTCATTGAGAAGACTCATAAGTCTTGAGAGTTGTTCATTAGACAAGGAGACAGGAGAGTTGCTAGCACTATTATCAGTGACGCGATTAGTTTCAAAGAAACATTGTTATCTGAAGGTTTACCATTAAAATTTCTTTTAGCATATCCAGCAGGATAGCCAACAAGATCATAACATCTATCAACAAGATGACCGTGTTTTTTGCAATTGGTACATTTGAGGTTCATGTTTGGTCCTATGCTATTAGAGTCTGTTACCAAGATAAAACCGAAACTTTGTTGTTAAAACCTCTTTGTTATCAAAAATTTTCCACCATCGAAGTTTTGCAAAGCAAAAGTCGTAGCATTGGGTTTAGCCGAAGCTATTCCCGATGAAACATTTCGTGAGATTCTTCTCCAAAGACAACAGAGAAAGCAGTTTTGACATTAGGTAAAGGATCTCTAGTTAAAATATTGCTTCTGATGGGAACATAGGAATCATCAAGACCCATAAGAAATTACATTAACTTGATTAGTGATTGTTTTTCAAAATGTTTTGCACAGTGGGAGGCAAGCTAATCATACAATCAAATTGTTTCCATAAAGAGTTAAGATTGTTATAGTAATCAGCAAGAGAAGACCCACTTTGACTAAGGGAGTTTATATTTTATGCAAATTAAAAATAGCTGAACCATCAACTTTATCATAAGTTTCTTTAAGATCATTCCACGTTTCATAAGCAGTTTTAGCATAAATAGCACCAGCCAATAGTTCGGGTAGAGTTGAGAATCCAAGTAACCAAAACAGAGTTACAAGTATCCCATTGATTAGCAAGACTAGGGTTTGAATCATTTCTTGTGCAAGTACCATCAATAAATCCTAACTTGTTATGGTTCCTTAAAGCAAATGTCATGGCCATATTCCATATTTTATAATTTTCAGTTCCGGTGAGTTTAATAGAAATAATGGGAGTACCATTGGTATTGTTGGGGTGTAAATACAAAGCATCACCAAAGGATAAGCTTTTCTCAGTGGAAGAACCACCACCACCAACATTATCATCACCAAAAGCCATAATATAAACAATAAGACATGATATAATAAGACAGATAAAGAATCACAGACAGAGATAATAATAAGAGTAAATAGACAAGTAGATAAGACTTTGTAATAAGAAACAACAAGCACCAAGCCTGTGGACTAGGGTAAACCAGAGCAGGTATTCGTACCACTCAAAGGTGGCAGATTAAGATGTTAGTCTACCCTTTTTCACCCACAAAGACTTAAGTACTGTATGTTTAAGAGAAGAGATAAGACTTAGACTTACAGAGAAATATGCAGCGGAAGAACAAATCACAATCACCCTAGATTCACTTAGTCTAGGGCAAATTGTAAAGTAAGATAACCGTGATTACGCCAATAGCAATAACCCCAAACCACACCTTTGTTGCCAAGGAGAATCAATGAGCCTGATTCTCTGATACCATGTGCGAAAGTATAGGCAACACAATGATGAACAATAGAACCTTTATTCAGATCTAAGCTGCAATAGTCAGCTTAGATTAAGTTTACAATAGTATCCAAATGTTACAAGATTAGATTAATGTCAATAAGACAATAATCATGTAAAAGTAAAGACAAGACAAGATCAGTGAAATGATCAGAAAGAAGAGAAGAGAGTGATACAAAGACTGCACACTGCGGTGTATAACTAACCCTAGAATAAGGGACTTATTAAATAGGAGATTAAGTTACACTAAGACCCCTCTAACGGCTATAAAATGCTCATCAGCAGAAACAGGAAAGACTTCAGCAGAAATGATAATCTTGGAACTTTAAACCACTAATGCTTTGTCCATGTTTAACCCCTGTAATAAGCCTGCAATGAACATAACTTGAAAGCCATTAGCAATTGATAGAATGATATGTTTGCCACAGAATATTACCCCAAAATTTAACAATAATAATTTGTAGATTTAAATAATATTATTACAAAGACTATTAGTAGAATAGTAGGATCCTAGGATCTCTGATTTTAAAATTTCAATCTTACAAAAATGAAAATGATCTTAAAATCATGATTTTGAAAACTTTTGCTTTTATCATTTAGCGTTTTACTTTTATAGAACAAACAGAAAGTAATACCGCTAATAGTTACTACTAATCACAGCTAGTTTTGCCGAACAAAAAAAGTAAAGGGTGTGACATTTTTTTTATGAGAAATGTTATATCCTACTCATGCTTATCTTGTTACATCTTTTTGTGTTGTCAATGCATTCATTTGTATAAACTTTAAAGTATACACTTTCTCATTCACCCGTAGATGGCTAACATGTGACCGTAAGACGTTAATTAAGATTACTTTCAACAATCATATCACTTCATCTTCGACCTCAGCGTCACATCAATTTTCTCTTTCATCTCACTTCTCACTCTTAATAGTCATCTCTTCCTCACATTTCATTAAAATACACACTTTTATACAAACATACCTCGCTAAATATCCTCACACACTCACAAACTAAATAACAAATAATAAAACTATTAGGAGGTCCCACATTGGCTGCCACTAAAGATGGCACGCCATTGATGGTGTTCACGGTGGGATAACTACCTTGGACTGGAGTAGTCTTAGAAGAATATAGTAACATTTAACATTTCTCTTTTGGCATATATCATGGCATCATGTAGGGTTGTTGAAAAGAAATACATTGAGTATTCATTTATTTAATTATTATACTTTTTGAGTGGCTAGCCCGCTACTATATGCTAATGAAAGTTATTAGAGATGAGTACAGGATAATAGGAATTAGTAAAAAAGATGCATAGTAAAATAAAGGGAAAAGGAACAAGACAATTATGAGGTTGTTAGAGACTTAAAAATATGCTACTAACACATTTTATAATGCTATCGGGCTGTGTACTAAACATATAAGATTCTGTTGTGAAAAATAAATAAATATAACAAGAATATAAAGAACAATGGAATAGAGAATCGAGAAATTATTATTATTCATCTCTCAAGGAGGCTTATATTTATAGTACAAGTTGGAGTATCCCACAAGATACAATTCTCTAATAAAGATAATTACTAATACTAATAGATATGGACATCAATTCCATATTTATCTATAACACTCCCCCTTGGATGTCCATTTGAGGATTATGTCTCGTTAAAACCTTACTAGATAAAACCCAGTGGGACAAAAATCTAGTGAAGGAAAAAGAGTACATAACTCCTTTATACGCTTGGGGATGTTGCCTCATTAAAAACCTTGTCGGAAAACCCTGTGGGGACAAAACCGTGGTCAAGGGGAAAAGAGTGCAACGCGTATCTTCTCTCCCCCTGATGATCACATCACTTAAGCTCATTGAGTCACTGAAATGCACATTAAAGTGTCTTGATAGAGTCAAATAAATAAATATTCTCTACATGTTGTTCGCATATTCATATTACCATATGTCACACATCTCATGCAAGTATATCATCATACTTCATAAGTTATTCATTGCTAATAAATTCAAAATGAATGATATATTATATCATGTATGACCACTAGCGAGAACTTCAATCGTTTCATACGCATTTTAGTATCACACTTTTAAATCTATATTTGTGATCATCATCTTTATAAATCAAGGGGGGTCTTTTTAGCATCATGTAACCACATAAACATGAGCGTCATTTATCCATATATAGTTATTTAGCATCTTTCTCTAGCTTTCATTATGTTCAAGGATTTCATCCTTAAGATATTCAATTCGTAAAATCAGACAAACTATCTTTTCTTTCAAGGTTCAATTTCTAAGCATTCAATCACCTTCGAAGCTCTTACATCATATTGAAGACCAAGTCTTCTTATAAAGTAACATAGGCAAACATAGTTATTTTATGGCACAATTTTCAGTGAGTATATTCTAAGTCGATTATAACATATATGCCTAATAATATGATTGATTCAGTATAATCAAATAAAGTTCTCGAGAACTTTTCTTATATGCTCTAAGCATTAAAAATCACTAGCATGCTTCTTGCATTTTATATCTTATAATAAAATCTCACATGAGCTCTATTCATTTATCATTTAGACGCATATCCATTACTTTTTATTTTGCCAGACTTACTAAATACATTATTGGATCCACCACATGTGAACATGTATATGCATGATCATTTACAAGTCTTTGAGAAAATATGTGTGTGCCATCACTTATAACTTATGCATAATTTAATTTCACTTTCTCATAAAGACTGATTCATATCCAATAATTTTGCACATTCATATTTACGGACTTCAAGTCTCAGTAACCATGTCTCATCCCAAGAGATTTTAAATTTTCATTACTTCTTTGCGTCTTTACATCTTGTGGCCACTTATTTATACATCTGCACTTCCTGCAGGTATGCTTTCATGATCCTCACCATGATTATAGCGCTATCTTATTTATTTACATAATCACTACAATGCACATTATCGAACTAATAGTACTATCGACGTCGATTCATTACTTTTCGATTCCATACTTTACTAGACATTGCATTATATCATTTATTGAGATCTCATAGTTTTTCACGTACCCGGGGTTTTTCAATCACCTTCATGTCTAGTGTCTCGTTAGGAGACTATTATGGGGTCTTTGTTACCTCGATTTAACCATCTTAGTTTTCATGCTCCATTTATCTTTTCATTCGAGGACTTTTATATGGAATCGATTAGTCTATCACGTTGCGCACATGCCATAGACTTACTACCAATCATTGGTTATTATGTTGGGACATACATTATAATTGGAGCACTAGCACATAGATATATGATCTAGTCACTTCTTTAGGTAACTAAACATGTCTGGCAATTACTAGATTTGGAATATAAATTTTCCCTTTAACTTAAAGTCCATATTCATTAGTGTGAGGATCAACATTTATGTTATCATAATTCATTCCAAATTTCTCGCTGCTCATTCTCTCCCCCTGAATGAATTATCAATTTAAACATCCCATTTTGTATGTTGTGGTGGATTTACTATATATCGCACAATTACAAAATCTTACATGGGAAATATGGTTTGTGACCAAAACCATTCTAACGGGGAGGATTCATTATAGATTAATGGAAAGATGCGAATTTCATATGTTATAACATGCCCCATAAACTATTTTTTTTTCTTTCATAATATTATTGGCTTTGCAATCAACTGAAGACGTTTTATAAACGTTTCAACAAAAGCAATTCGCGTATGAACTTGGGCTACTTTTAAGTTCAACACTTATTCCAATAATCGCCCAATACTTGAAAGTATTCACCACCATTTGAAATAATATGATTTGAAAAACCATGCTCGCATTTTATAAGCCATTAATCACGCTAACCTTGTTATGATTTGATGATCATTTTGACGATGCGTCGATTTTAAAACTCAAAATGATCCACATGGTGGATGTATAGGCCTACATACATCTCCTTTATATTTTTCCAAATTTATAGGACAAAGTCCTTACTTAACTGAATGCACTTTCATTTAGAACAATAAAAATAATTAAATCACAAAGAACTCATGGTTCTTTTATATAGTTCGCATCATCCTTGATCCGGTATGGTCCAACCGGTCATGCCAATAAATAATCTTGGCTCATAAACTCTAGTTTATGACCACATCTGCTTCGATTGCACTTGACTTATTTCTAAAAATCGAATAATATGGAGAACATATGTATGAGCTCTCTCATATCTTTTACATAGTACTAATGTGATACTCCCATTAGCCTATAGCATCATTAAACAAGAAACACGTCTTTTATATAAGTGAACTTACACAATTTTCTAAATGCGTATATACAACTAATTATTCATTAAAAGGTCTCATAAGCAAATAATACCACATAATAAATGATGCACACATTCATTACAACTCAATAACATGACATTTTATTTAATGAGACAAAGTTAATAGTACTTCTTCTATAAGCAAGAAATATCAATTCAGTATAAAAAATATCCTCATAAGTAACCTTATCTTCACATAAATGAATTACTAAATAACCAATTGGTCTAGTTTATTCACCAACTTAAAATCTTGCAACAATAGATGATATCATTAATGTCTATTTATAGAGGGTACCAAAGCATTTTGGTGAAATTATCACAAATAAACAACTTAGCGGTTGTTTTGCTAAATGCATTAATTATTTGCTTTGTTAATTATGTGTTAATGACTATTTCACATATGTAAGATTTTATGTTTGTGGAATCAACTCAAATCACACCAACTTTGATTAGCACACCGGTATAGGCAAACCATATATCACTTTAATGCATATCAACGTAAATATTAGATGCTAATTGTTGTCGCACTTTACATAATTTAACTAAAGCAAGTTGACGATCATGCAAATATAAGAGCATATAGGCAAAATTTGACGTCATAGATGACTTTATAAAACAAGTTATATACCAAGTTATAATTCACCAAGAGAATGAAGATCTCAATACAACATCACATTTCTCCAGTCAAAATGATATAAGCACTTTAATAATTTTCACATAGTTTAATTTAATATTGGCATTATCCTACAACATTATCAAATAATAAAGTATGATCTATACATAATCAATTAATCATATGTCTTACATGCAAACAAATAAAATTTCATGATAAGCAAGACACATAATAAACTCGGTTTCATTTACTTTAAACACATCTGTATCAAAATCTTTACAATGACTTTTCATATTTATTTTAAATTGTGGAGCATGTTCATTTGGACGGCTATAATGATACATTGTCAAATATGAAAGTATTCTTCAAGATATGATGAGAAAGAAACTAACGCATGAGATACATACAACTATACATTTATTTACTTGAAATATCTTAAGGTAAATATTTGACATAATGTTATACTTATGATACTTATAAAGCTCGTTAATTTTTTTTACATGTATTAGGTCATGTGGTTACTTCTTAGTCACTTTATTCGAAGATAAGACTAATAAATTTATAACCCATATAGAGATTTATTCGAATAACTTCATATTAATACAATGTATGATATAGTGATTCATATTTTATTTTATTTTATTATAATGTTCACGGAATTAGATAAAGGTTTTGTTTTGAGTATTATCCGGTTAAAAATCGAACTCACAAGTAAGCATAGTAGTTTTAAATCATAGCTAAGCATATATCACATGCATAGTATACAAGCAAAAACATATATTCATCAATTATCTAGTACTTACAACCCATCTAGTACAAGCAACTTTTAAATTTTGTATTCACACATCTATTATGACCTTCAGCAGCTTATAACAATGTATGAATCAACTTAGTAATCGGGTTTAGACTTTATTAATATATATATTAAACCTTGACTCTATTTTTAATATTGGCGACTTCCAGGGTCATTCATATTCTGAACCCAACCATAAATAACTTTTACTATCACAAATGCCATAATTCAAATATACGAGACATACAAGTGCTTGTACGTACTTTTATTCAACAAGAACTCTAAAACAATTAGGTAATCATCTTCAGTATTCAGACATTCTTTTAGATTGAGATGTAGTCAAGTCTAAGTAATATTGTTTTTTTTTTCTTTTATAATATGCACCACTATATATCAAATACACAATTCATGTTCTCCACTTTGATCGGGGTTATCTTTCTAAGGCCTAAGGGGCTATTCATACTTTATATCATAAACAAAAAAACATTTTCATTATATAAAAACTAGATTAATCAGCATAACAAGTTTTATGTGAGCTAGAATTCCAATCGCATAAAAGGTATACAAAATAAATTTTACATGCAATGATAAGTGATAACGATAGCGATTGTAAAACATCATTAACGAGTTGCAAAACTCATACCAAGAGTGTAAAGATACTTATGCAAAAATAAATAGTCATCTAAATATTTAACTACCTTCGTTAAAGATTCCTATTAAAAAGTCATTGTCATTGTATAAGATTTATGGTTGTCATGAATCTAATTAAAAATATATATATATATAAATTTAGCATAGATAGCACCATCAAGATAAAATTAAAAAAAGAAAAACTAAAACGTTTAGGGCTATTTAGAGCTATAATATCGCAAGCACACATAAAATTATAGTACCTTATCACGTACACCTTGTTTAGTTTCCAATAATCGTATATGCTATTAACAAGTAGTATGGAATTAATATATATCAATGGTATAAGAATTACCTCATGGGATCAAACTAACTGTTTTCTTAAATCGAACAGTGGAATTTAACGAAAAGATAAATCGGTTTCTTCGTCCTTGTCATCAAACTCTTCTTTAGTAAAGCTTTAGCAACTAAAAACACTTTTAGAGCGTGCTGATAACGTGTTGTGAACAATAAATAAATATAACAAGAATATAAAGAACAATGGAATAGAGAATCGAGAAATTATTATTATTCATCTCTCAAAGAGGCTTATATTTATAGTACAAGTTGGAGTATCCCACAAGATACAATTCTCTAATAAAGATAATTACTAATACTAATAGATATGGACATCCATTTCATATTTATCTATAACAGATTCCAAATTATAATAGATTTATGTTTTAACTTGTATCCATAATCCATCACAATTCACAAGTATTTGGTGTTTTTTTTAGGCAGTGATTGACGTGCCTAATTTGTGTGATTTATTCTGTGTCTAACAAGAATGTTACTACACAGTAAAATCAAAGATACGTGTGAAGAACGAAAAATAGTGTTTCTTCTAGGATTGTTCCTTTGGACATGTTTCGGCTGTTAACGTCATCTGAAAAGTCATCGGTCTATGTCCGAGACTCTGTCTCTGCAGGCTTAGATGTATGTCCCTCTTGAGTAGGACATAGCTATGGCCATAAGTTATCGAAAAATGATCATTTTTTGTGCTAACTTTATCGTTCAATCTATAGATATAGTTCGAACTTTCTTGTGTTGCATCTTTTGTTCGATAACATTTAAGTGGATTTGGCCGTACACCAGAAAGGTTGAGAATAAAAAAGCTATTAAATGAGACAATTACGTTGTTTCGTCACCTTGGGTCTTCAAACTCTCCATCTTCACACATTTTATGATGTTTCAAGTTTTATAGATCAAAATTAAAAAATTTGTTAGCAAATTTGAGAAAATTTGAACGAAAAATGAAATCGAAACATAAAAGGACATACGTTATACTGTTATCAGCACTTTATTTGGTAGTGTTCGAGTGAATGGTACGAGAAGGGTATGAATGTTAAGGTTGGAAAACGGTTATCAAACCTGAAATGGTACACATTTGAAACCCATCATAGAATCGGATTTATGACTGTAGTAGGGAACCCCTTCAAAAAATTCATACCATTGCAATTCTCACCACTAAACGAACCACCCCCCTATGACTATCTTATCATGATCAACAGTCTGAAACTCGGAATCGACCAGTCGGCCACAAAACACCTCAACAAAAGTCAATTAGTCAGCAAAGATCAACAAACCAATAAATCCCAGAAGAAGAAAAAAAAGGCATTTTAATATTTAATGTACACCATGTTTGTACAACAACCATACAAATACTATTATTTAGATCCAAGTTTTCAAGTACCGAAAAAGGGGAAACTGTTTTCTTTGATCATGCCTCTATATATGTCCTCACTGAACAGGATGGTATCCGACACATCAAGATACAGTCCTCCATTGTAGCTCAATTTGGATCTTCCCGTTCCTTGAATCAATCAGATTGTACCTCTCGTTGATCCTTTTGTTGTTCACAACATCCGCAAGACTGATATCAATGTAACCCAACGATTCCTGTTTTTTAAACATAGCAAGACCATTTCAGTAAATCATACAAGGTTTGAGTTTAGAGATGACAATCGTGCATGCTTTACAAGTTTTGGAGAAAGAGTTAAGTTCGTTTACTGAAGTTAAAAAATTTAGCTAGGAATGAAATGAGTCTAACTCGACCAAAATGTATTCACGTGCTTACAATCTCCTAAATGGGTTTGTTCTTATAAAAAAAGAGCTCCTAAATCGCTTAAATGTAAAGTAGATAATAACTTTGATACTATAGTGGACAATGACATGAAACAAGCTTATAAATAGTTTAGTTTGACCACAAAGGTTGAAGTACCTTAGGATGCAGTAGCCCAATCCTCGAAGAAGCGCTAGCAACTTCCACATGCAATTTATCGTTAACAGGAGGCTCCTCAAGCGTGAACTTGAACTCCTCATTCCATCTTGGATCTCGGTTCTTCTTGATATGCTACAACCAGAGAAAAAAGATTAAACACCAAAAATGTAAAAAGATTGAACCCAAGAGTTAAGTGTTGCAAATTGATACCTTTGTTTTCCTCTCCTCTCCTTTGAAAAGGATTCGAACATAAGGATTTGTGTGGTGTTTTCCTTCAACATCAGTAGCTTCATGAACTATAACTACAAGTTCACCACCACCAGCTGGTGTTCCTTCAGATGCCTTCTGTACAGTACTAGCGTCTTCAAAAGTCGGCATATCTTCCTCCTTAAAAGGCTTATATAGCATCTCTACCATAATTTGTCCACGTGATTTCTCATTTTGAGCATCATTAGGATCCATATTCTTCAAGAGATCGAGTGTCAAGACCTTGGGCTCTTCAGGTACAAGTTCCTTTATAGGGACAACGTTCATGCCCATCTTGTCATGTTTGCCAACCTGAGAACAATGAGATCGACTTAATGAGGGTCTTTTGGAAAAAGGACCTTTGTCATATAAACTCATTCCAAAACCTTATAAATAATTAGTGTTAAACTTATATATAAAGAGATCTTAACAACGTTGAGCTTTGTACAATTTAATAATAAATGATCAAAGATTGGGAGGAAAACTGCAAAAAAACTATGTAAAATTTAAATTGGAAAGGACAGATTTGACCAGATTAGTCGAATGACATTAAAGTAACAACTGTAAAAATTTGCCTTCAAATCATAATTAAACGTCACATCGCAGCGATGCAATGTGGCTCACTTAAGGCATTTATATACACCAAAAAATAGCTTTGACCTTTTACGGGTCATAACTCAGTTTGAAAAGAGTGATTGGTGTTTGAATTTTAGGAAGAGATTGTTGACTATGGTGACCTTCGTAAAAATTAATAATAACAATCTTAATTAATATTTATTAATTATGAGTTAAACATGTCAAGGTACTATACCTGTTCCCAATCATAAACTATGAACTCTACAGCCTGCGATTCCGGATCTTTAACAACCATGTTGAATTCCTCATTCCATTCAGGGTTCAGATTCTTATGCTTCACGGTTGTTTTCTTTGATGGAAGCTTAGTTTCAGTGAGCTTTATTTTCACATAAGGATCAGAAGCACCCAACAGATCTTTCTTTTTCAACTTCATTGCCTTCAAAACCTTCACATGAACAATTCCTACGGGTTTCTTTAGGGCTCTGCATATTGTCAAGGAGTCGATTTAGTAAAGACGTGGACTTTAACAAAAATATGAATTGCGCACAAGAAACGGGTATAAACATTACTTGGTTGGATCCAATATTTGTACTTCAAGAGTCTTAGGCCAAAGATACATGTTGGCAACTTGTGTTTTGATTTGTTCCTGCACATGAAAGCTTTTCAGATCACAAAATATCGAAATAAAAGTCGACAAATCTCAAATATTGGAACATAAGAGTAAGTGTAACAGCTCTTCTAGCAATAATTGATAAAAATCTATATTTATACATTGAAAACATATGAAGTTACATATCGTGCTATGAGCCAGTTGCTTTAAGCACCCATAATTATGTAAAATAATTTAAGCATAGAAGAAATTATATAAAGTTACTAGCGATCTAGCATATTTACCTGGACAAACCTATACAATCCAGGAATTGCCATAAGATCCGCCCCGAAAAGCCTGAGTCCAAAATCTACATGTGGCTGTGAAATGAAGGAACATGTTAGTTAAGAAAATGTACGATCAATATCAACCGTCATTTTTATGAATTAAAATGCAATATATATTGGCTCTTTTCCATTACTTTCCAAAAGTATCTTAAAGATTATACAGCCGTGTAACAATAATTGTGGAATTTGTTACAAATATTCCGGCCCATACTCAAAACATTTCAATAAACTAACTGGGATAAAGTCTGAGGTTCAAGATCATTCAGCTTGACTGGAAATGAGGATGCGATGTTTCATGTTTTGAAATCTAACAAAAAGAAGCCGATTTACCTTCTCCATGAGAGAGACGCAAATTTTAGCGAAGCAGGGAAAGCTGGGAACAAGTGGTTTCAGTGTGATACGAGGTGCAGCAAACACTTGTAAATCCACCACCTGAAATTATCATAATCATTCAGATAACCCGCAAATAAGTTTGGAGGAACATTTTCCACAAAAGTAAGAGAAATAGAGATAACCTGAACTGTTGCTTTTAAACCAAAAGCTTTAGCAACAACTTCCACATTGGGATTTCCAGCCCATTTTAGCGATGGTTCCATAATCAGCTCCTTCTCATCGGTAATATACACCTTCATCCCTAACATAATGTGAAACACGTTCTTATTGCAAACACACTGTCTACTATTAAAATATGAAATTTTGCCTCCACGCATAAACAGTAAACAGATGAGGTTTTCCTTATTCAGGTTACTCGAGAAGGGTGAGTCTTTGACTCAGATGTACGCGGCCGGGAGACCGTTTCCAACCCTTTCCCTGGCCACTCCCAAGATGTGTAACATAATGTAGAGCAGTTAGTCAAATGTCTAAAATGCCCATTAACAATGACCAATTAGAACAATCTTGTGAAATAAAATCCGTAACATGTAATAATGGCTTAATAGATATGTGCAAATACAGGTCATGTTATCATCTAAATTTGGGGGGAAAGGAAAATGTGGCAGTTTCATGGGATAGAGGGACTATGGGATAACATATAATACAGAACCTATGGATATGAGATATAACTTGTAACAAATACGGTTAAACATTAAGTTCCAAGCAGATGAAACATTACACTATTAGTTGCACCGGATTTTTATAGATGTTCAAAGCTTCAACTAGCAAAGTTGACTACCAAAAATGGTTTTATTCGCTCATACCAAGTATTGTTCTACCATTATCTATTACATGTCTACCACTTTTGTTTGTTCTAATATCAGATACAAAACAAGGTTTTGAAATTTAGTGATTCAATTTCGATTTTTGCACTTGAGTGTTTAAAGTTCTTTATTTTGCAACTCAAGAGGCGAAAATTATTCTTTACACGAATTCGCTAAAGAGCAAACGTGCTCACCAGGCTAGAATCTATTTTCCAGAACAAAAGAGAAGACAAATGTGCATGGGAGTTACCTTGAAATGTAGGAGGCAAAGACCCTAATGTAAGAGTCTCAAACTCGACCGAATCAACTTTAAACTTGGGAATTTGTTCAGCAATAATGGGCTTGGCAATCTCCTTTGCAGTCTTGCAGATCGCCTATGCATACAAAAAAGTTATTGAGTTATTCATATTCATATAAACCATGTAAAAACAACAAAGTTCACATATTCAAGTACCTTGTCAAGATAAGGCCACATGTATTCGATGAATTTGTTAAGCCAATCAACCTACATTGATCGCATAAAACATCATACCACAAAAAATAACAGAAAACACAGTTATCTAATTAGAATGTAAGATAACCATCCATTCGAAGAAATACATACCCGATCAAAATCCGGGTTTTTCACCCACGATGGTATCTCAGGAAGCATACTCTGCAAAGTATCAGAGTCTCGTTCCACCAACGGACGAATAACAGGATCCTGCCCAAATAGTTCACCAATTTACAAGTTAGAGAAAATTCCAAAAATACCCTGTAAACCCAAATGTCCAAATAATAACCTAACATCCTAAACCAATCGACTACTAGAAACACAAAACCGATTGCTACATCAATACCCAATCTATATAGTTTCATCTTTTTAACATTATCAACACAAAAAAATCAAACCCACAACAGAACTAAAAGTAATAATCTTTAAAACATCAAGTTAACCTTTTTCTTCATAAACATGATTGAAAACATCAAGTTAACTAAGAATGTGATAAGTCTCAAGTTCAAATTCCGTTAGGCACTTAGGCCCGCACAACTATCCAAAATTAACCACGCCAACCTCACAAAAAAAAAAGGAGGGCTTTACCTGATTTGAGTTTGTGTGCCGGTGGGCTCAAACCCCGTAAATCGGTCAGCTAAAAAGTCGAAAACAACAAATCCCAAAAACATCTCAACATATCTAACCAAAATCATAGATAACAAGTCAATATTTATTCAACAAGAACTGTTACATCTTAATCTAACACCATTACTTAACCACTAAGTCACATAAACCACAAATAAACAACATGCTAAACCATCAAATTTTCTTTAATCATTCAACTAAAAATCAAGATTTAAAAACAAAAAACAAGATCATAAATCTACACACATAAAGTAACACTAATCATATATACCTTGACATCAGTAGGTTGAAAGTAGATGAAGAGATAATAACCAATAACAAGACCAGCAGAAACACCAATACCAAATCCAGTAAAACCCAACAAAGTACTAATTATACCCATCTCAAATCTTTTTATAAAACCAAATCAAACCCACATCACAATATTTTATAAAAAAATCTTTTTTTTTTTAGTTTTTCAAGAATCTTTTTTAGAATCTCAAGAAGAACAAGAAAAACCCCTCACGCAGCTCTTGTTTATGCGTTACTTCTTTCAGCCGGCTAAATCAAGAGGTGTGAAATAATAATAAAAAAATTATAAAAATAAAGGGGACACGTGGAAATGGGTCTTGTCTAGGTTCTTACCAAAGTCCATATTCTTAGATTTTGGGTAAAGGGTGATTTATTTCCGGAAATAGAAATGTGGGTGGTGAATAATGGTCCTTTGGGTATTGTTTTGTGTGTGAAATTAGTCCTTTGAGTGTGATTTTGCAACATTTAATTACGTAGGCGAGTACCCGCGCCCAGCGGCAGCTGTTTCTAGCGTCAGATAATTAATTATTTGTGATATTGCGGTGAGTGTTTTGTGTAGCGTTTAAAATAGAATGTGAACCGATGAAAATGCAATTGCAAACGATTGTACTATACTATAATTAAAGTCTAGACAAGATTCTTAACATCTATCAAACAACATATAAAATCATTAATAAAAATGAAAGTAAAACATTACATCAGTTATGGGATAAAAACTAACAACACACGCTACTTGTCGCGTAAAAACTAACAAGGATGGGATTAATGGTTGATGAGTGTCTAAATACTCATCATTTTTGTACCATCTAAACTGCAAAATCATCTGAAAACACTCAGAAATGCATCAAAATGATGAAAATATCACAAATCAGTGTTTTATGTGTTTTAAATGCAAAAATATCAAAATCAGATGAAAAATGTATCAAGTTTGCATAATTGGCAGTTTTAGTCCCCAAGTTTCAAAAGTTGTCAAAAATAGTCCCTGGTAAATCAAAATAAAGAAAAATATCATTCAAGGTCCCTAAAATATTCTAAGTTGTCAAAAATGGTCCTTGAATGAATCTTTGGTCAAATGGCAGAAAAGGTCCCTCAAGTTTGAAAAATGTCAAAAATAGTCCTTGGATTTATAAAAATGGAATTTTATGCAAAAGTTATCCTTGTACTATTAAAAATTGGCAAGTTTGGTCCTTTTGATATCTTTGGAAAATGGGCAAGTTCAGTCCTCAAGTTTGGTGGAATTACAACTTTGGTCCTTGTGTGTTATTTAGCTAAATCCAAACCGGACCCTTGTACTAATATCAAACCCAAATGCAAACCGGTGAGCCCAACTAGCAACCCAAACCTTAGCCCAATCCACCACTGGACCTTGACCTCGAGCCTCTGACCCTTGACCCCAAAACATTTTGAACCCAGTCATACCCAATTGTGAACCCCCGTTTATTATTAATACCACGGTCAAATTCGGTCAACGCGCCAAATATACCAGATCCACTGTTCATCCTCCTCAACACCACTGAAATCCAAAAACCATAGCTGGTATTTCCATCTTTTTCAACACTCCACTTGTATCACCTCACCCCCCACCTTACCTTGTTCCCCTCCACCTCACATCTTCCCAAAATCCATTAATAACTCAAACCCGCTTAAGACTTTTTTTTTTGGCCAAAATCCAAATGGATGGTTATGATGATTGAGAGATTCAATGGCTCGAGATGAAGTGGGATACAATCGAGAGGTCGACAAAGTCCAAAAAGTCTATAAAGAGGAGAAGAGAAGCAATGTAGCAAGGTATCTAGTGTACTTTAGTTTATCTTAGTCGTTTTTTAGTAATTTTTAAATTCAAGTGTATGTTTTAGCTTTCAAACTCAGATTTCAAGTCTTTAATGTATAATTGAGCTTTTGTTAACATCAATTTCAGTTTTAAGTTTCATCTTCAAGTTTGTGCAATTTCAAGTTAAAATTCTCATGAATGTTCAAATGTTGTTTGTAGCTTTTGTTAAGGACTGAATAAGCCATATAAGCTCCTCAGAAAGCTTATTTAAGCATTTAGAAACCATAAAAATCAGTTTAGCATCAAAAAGAAAAAATCACCAAAAATATCAAATAAATTAGTAAAAAATAAAAAATCACAAGAAATGGTGATCAAAGTCGAGCAGGGGTGAATATTGGATTGCCACAGGTTAGTGGCTTATTGGTAAGCCTATAGGAATGGTCTTTTGATCTTGGTTCGTGTTCTCGGTTCAACACCACTTGTAAGCTTTTTGCTCAAATTTTGTATTTCACTGTTTAAGTGTTCTTAAGTTTCAATCTTTGTGTCTTTATGTTTCTTAGTTATATTTAAGTATAATTAAACATAAAAATCAGTTGTTTGTTCTTTTAAATTCATAGTTGCTAAAAATCTCATTTTCACAGTTAATATAGCATTAGTGTCATTCTAGAGTTTTATGTTGTTATTGTTGTTGTTTTGTACTTATTTAGTCTTCATAAATGATATTATAAGGTCTGGAATCAAGTGCATGGTTTTAATCCTTGAAACTCTTTGAAAATTACAAAACCAGTTAAGTTAAGGGGTGTTTGTTTTCACTGTGTTATCTGTAATAGAGGTTATCGGTGGTTGCTTGTTGTTTCTCTGTGTCACAATAAGTTCATAATAACTCAAACATACAAGAAAACCAAATGGTCATTTGTTAAATAGTCAAAATTCCTTTTAATCTCACACCATTTCATCATCAAGTAAGATTTTAAAGGTGAAACTCATCATAGCTGTTTAAAACTTGGTAATTTAGCTTATTATAGTCTTATTATAACTTAAAACAACATAATCAGTTAATAGAATCAGTTTAAATTTCATTTTAGTCAACTTAGTTAGTTTTTATAAAAAGTCAAATTTTCCATTTGTCGTTTTGAATAAAATAGAATATTTTATATAGGGCTTAACTTTGAGTTTTATGTTTTGAGATTTTGGAATATCAAAATACAACTGCTCATCTTTACACTAGTATTTTTATAATTTTCGATAGCTTGTTTAAGTGCTTATTTACTAGTTTCTTTTGAGCACCTCTTCAAAAAGTGCCACTGTACGCTTGAGTAGTCCAATTTGATAAGCTCACACAAAGCTTATTAGTTGGTCAAATCCTGTGTAACTTGGTTCTTTGGAAAGCTGACCTAGCCATCTTGAGGTCCCAAGCTTAATTTTGTACTTTGACTTTTATTTACTAGGGTGCAATAAGCTTAAACCCATCCCATTTTGTCTTTTTAACAATAATATCATAAGTGCTTATTTGCTTTTTAGCAGCTTTTCAATATGTATTTTTGTGTTTTCTAGCTTCATTTGAGTTGATCTAGTTTATTTGCATCTTTATCTATCTTTGGTTTCATCTGTAGAGCTTGTTCGAGCTTATAAACATCAAATAAGCTCATAAGCTCTTGTTGGGTTTTAAGCTTGTAAACAGCTTATTTTTAGTTTGTAAAATTTTTGTTTTCATTAAAGTTTCATATTTTAAGTAGTTAAATAGTTTTCAAAAAGAAAATCCACAAAAACATCATTTTAAATATAGTGATAGCGTTTATTTAATATTAATTAGCTTTTTTTGATTTTTCTTTTCAACTTATTATTAAGCACATCTTGTTTTTATAATTTTCTTAGCTTTCTGTCATCATAAGATATTTTTAGAAAAAGTTTCATAATTTTCTTAGCTTGTTTAGTATTTATTAAAATTAAAAATAGTTAAAATCATTAAATAATTAATAATAAATAATTAAAAAGCATAAAAAATATCTTTTCAGTCTTAAAATTAGTTTTATAATATTCTAGATTTTTCTTAGTTAAAATTTCATTTTTCCAGGTTTATTTTATATTTTCTAGTATTTAAGTGTATTTTAAATAGCCTCAGTCAAAATTATTGTCCACTATTGACTTTTTAGTCTTTCTACTTCAACTTTGACCATAATTATTTTCGTTTGTGTTATATAATACTTGATAAAAAATATATGAACGTATTGGGTTTTAAATGTATTTTTCATTGGTATAATTTTCATCAAGTATTATATAACACAAATAAATATATTAATGGTCAAAGTTGAACAAGAAAGACCGGTCAAAGTCAAAATGGACAATAAAAATGGGACGGAGGGAGTAATTAATTAGTATTAAATAGATAAAAAGTGTAAAAAATATATTTTCAATTTTAAAATAAGTTTTATAATATTTTAGATTTTTCTGAATCATAATTTTATTTTTCTAGCTTTATTTCATATTTTCTTTTATTTTGGAGTATTATTAAATAGTTTAAAATAGTTTTTAATTAATAATAATTAAATAAATAGTTGTAAAAATAATTTTCTTTTTCTAATAATTTTCTTTTATTTTTAGGATTTCAAAATGTCATTTTCATATTTTTAGGTCTTTTATTTCTTAGATTTCACTTTTTATTTTGTACGTTTACGTAATTTATAAACGTACGTATTTACGTTTGTTTTATCTGATTGTTGTGCTTTCCAATTCTGTATCCAATATCATTCCAATCAACCAGTAGTGTAGTAATCCATCAAAATCTTTATTGATCACTATCCTTAGTGATCATTCTATCGTATGAAAGTTTTGAAACATCGAAGTCTCCGTGGGACTTAACGCACCGGAATCCACTATATTCTCCGGATCTTCATTGCATTGTTCCTCGAAATGTTTGAAAGTTTGTTACGGTTGGCCATTCACAAGTGGTTAGCTTGTGTGATAAAACTTGACCGTTTGGGACCAACCAAATTTTGGCGCCCGGGAGCTTTAGCGTGTGTTAAACCTTTTCGCACCATTCTTGCACATATACCATCTTTTGTAAAAAGTTTTTGTAAAGTTATCAAATTATCAAAAAGTTCATTAACACTTTTCCTAAAGTGTTAACAACACCAAACAAAAATATAAAACAACAAAACAATCGTAACGCTTTTCTAGCTTCAGGTTTCCTTTAAGGTGATTCTTAAAGACATACGATTTGGTTAAACGAGACGATATCAAAAATATTGTCCAAAAGTTTTTAACCCTTGCACAAATCTATACCTACGCCTTTCAAGTGGTACTTAATATATACATAAAAATCAACCACCAAGAAACCAAGGCGTAACACCTACCAACTGGGTGTGACCATAATAAGTTCCTGAACAACAGATTTAAAACTTGCCTGTGTGTCCTTGTGATTTGGTGTACCTTTTTCAAAGAAGCCATTTCATTTGTGATTATTGGTTAAGTTCACTTGTCGTTTTGCCTCGCATTTGTTTTGAAAATTGATTGTTAAACTTAGTGCATGCGATCTGCTCTTCCAGCTTCTACAAGTCCACTTTCGAGCTTGCAAATATTCCTCGTAGACGAGGACGCTCGCCTTCACGTGGATCGAGAAGCGTCTACCACCACCACCCCTGTCGTAATGGCAGAAGATAAGCCGATGAATGAGCTTCTCCAAGCACCCATCGAGGGTTACGGCGATGCCATTGTTGTTCCGACCATCGGCCGATACCTTTGAGCTCAAAACCGGGTTGCTTAATCTTGTAACCCAAATCCAATTCTATGGTTTTGAGCGGGATGATCCTCATGCACATATTCGATGGTTCAACAAGATTGCATCAACCATCAAATACAAGAATGTCCCACATGAAGCAATTAAGCTTCTTCTGCTCCCATTTTCTAGAGGACAAGCCCGGAATTGGCTTGAGAAACAACCCCCTCGTTCCATTGAGACATGGGAAGATTTAGTCACCAAGTTTGTTAACTAATTCTATCCTCCATCCCGAACTACAAGTCTTAAGAATGAGATAATGAAATTTTCTCAAAGATTTGACGAATCATTCAGGAGGCATGGGATCGTTACAAAAGAATTGTTCGCAAGTGTCCGCATCATGGTTTTACCGAGTTAATGCAAATGGATACTTTCTACAATGGTCCGAGACAAGCACCAAGATTCTCTAAATGCCTCCGCGGAGGTAACTTCTGAGCAAGACCACAAAAGAAGCCTTGCAAATCATTGAAAACAAGTCCCAGTCCGCCTTTCCAGCAAAGACATATCAATCTCAGCCTAATGTCGGACCTTCTATTTCATCTCCGTGAGTACATCTAGCACCGATGCTAAGATTGATAAACTCACGATATTGTTCAGCTTTGGTTCTTGCTAATCAAAAGAAATTCACCTTCACGCAGACACCATCGCATGGTGAAGTGAAGAAAGTAGAGAGTTGTGTTACTTGTGGTGGCCCTCATGCATACTACAATCGATCGCCACCGATGGTAGTCCATTTGAAGCCAATGCTCTAGCCGGTACTTCACATTAAGGAGGTAATCAATACCGCCCTCCAAATGAACCACACTACCGTGCTAACACTAATCGAGGCACCACCCGGTTTTAACCGTAATCCTAACATACAAAACCGAATCGAGAACCAACCTAGAATGAACCAAGGTTATCAAAACCAAGGTAATTTCTATCCGGACCTAATTCAATCAAGGTTTCCAACATCAAGGAACCTTAATCAAAACAATTTCAATCGAGGGAATCAATTTCATGGGAATATGAATCCTAATCAAGGAAATTTTCAAAATCAAGGCCCTAATCCCAACATTAGAGGCCAGCATTTTCCTAATCAAACTCAAGCCATTGTTCCAACCGACCATCATCGATGAGCTATTGAAGCAATTCATGAAATCCCAAGATGAAATGAACAGTTGTTGGTCACGATCATCGATCTAAAAAGTCTTTAAATGATCAACCACTCGGGCTCGAGAAAACTTCCGAGCAACACGATCGCTAACCCGAGGGCGATGCAAAGCGATCACAACCGAAGTGGTGTTTCATATGATGGACCTGCTATTCCTACTACCTCTTCTTCTTCTCTCCCTAAGGTAGTAGAATGTGAACCTAAGACACACAATGGACCTTCGACTCCAATGCCTCCTCCACTAGGAGCAATGAGTCAAGTTACCAAGGATACAACGGACAATGTGCATTTTTCAAGCCCGAAATCAAGTGACACATCCCACCTTCGGTAGTCCAACCTCAAGTTGTCCAGAAACCCAAATCAAATCCAGAGTTGTTTTGAACCTCCCAGTAGCTCCTGTTGAGAAACATAAATCCAAATCTTCTATTCCTTACCCATCACGTTTGAATGAGCAAAAGCTCGCGCTAAAAAGCCGGTCATCAAATGGACAAATTTTTTCAAATTTTCCAAGAGCTACATTTTGACATAAGCTTTGCGGATGCTATCATGCTAATGCCCAAGTTTGCATCAACTCTCAAATACATGTTAAGCAATAAGGAAAAGTTTATTTGAAATGGCAAAACTCCTCTAAACGAAGCGCTTCGCAGTTATCTTGAAGAAGCTTCCTGAAAAGCTTGGAGATCCTGGAAAATTTCTCTTACCTTGTGTATTTCCGGGAATGGTTGAATGCTTTGCCTTAGCAGATCTTGGTGCAAGCATCAATCGATGCCTTATTCAAGATGGAAGAAACTTTCCTAACTTACTCCTACATGCATGACTCTTGAGCTTGCAGATCATACAATATCCCTCCCTCTTGGCATTGCATGGGCGTATTTGTGAAAGTAGGAAAGTTCCATTTTCCAAACCGACTTTGTAGTTGTTGATTTCGATGTCGATCCACGGGTTCCTCTCTTTGTTGGACGAGGATTCCACGAGAACGGTCGTGCTCTCATTGATGTATTTGAGCAAGAAATCACATTACGTGTTGGTAATGAAGTTTTCACCTTTAACCTTGATCAAACTGAGGTACTCAAACTATGATTCCGAAGCCTGCTAACCGAATAGATATCATTGATGTTGCTTCTAAAGAGTACTCTCAAGAAATTCTTGGTTATTCTCATAATTTCGTGAGTGGGGATACCACCACATCTTCTCAACCTATCATAGCCAATTCTACTCCTTCTATCACTCCTTTTGAAGGAAGAGACTTCATCTTGGAAGAGATTGAAGCATACTTGGCTAGTGATTCTGTTCCATGGGAAATTGATCACGCTTCAATTGACATCGAGGGGGACATACTTCTCATTGAGAAGTTGCTTAATGATGATCCATCATCAAACCCTCACACTAGTGATTCAATTCCAGATAAGGTTAATAACAATGAGATTAACCTAGAGGGAGATATTCTTCTTCCTGAGAAGTTGTTAAATCAGGACACTTCTCCTCAACTCCCTCCCGTCGAGCTTCATAACAAGGAAGTCAAGTCAGTTGAGAAAACTGAAGAATTTCCTGAAGTCGAACTGATGAGTGTCCAAATACTCATCATTTTTACATAATCTAAACTGCAAAATCATCTGAAAACACTCAAAAACACATCAAAATAATCAAAATATCACAAATCAGTGTTTTATGTGTTTTAAATGCAAAAATATCAAAATCAGATGAAAAATGTATCATGTTTGCAAAATTGGCGCTTTTAGTCCCCAAGTTTTAAAAGTTGTCAAATCTAGTCCCCGGAAATTCAAAATGTAAAATTTATCATTCAAGGTCCCTGAAGTATTCTAAATTGTTTAAAATGATCCTTGAATGAGTTTTTGGTCAATTGGCAAGAAAGGTCCTCAAACTTTGGAAATTTGCAAAATTAGTCCTTGGACCTTTGAAATGGATTTTATGCAAAAGGGCCCTTGTTCTATCAAAGTTTGTCATGATTGGTCCTTATGGGAGCATTGGAAAAATATCACTTTCAGTCCCTCAAGTTTGGTCGAATTACAATTTTAGTCCTTATTGTTACTACTTATACCAAACGGACACCTTATATCACTAAAGCCCAAATCCAATCCAATACACAAGCCCAACCCAACTGCCTTGACCCTTTGCCCTTGACCCCGTGTCACAACCTAATTCGACCCACCACATCCCTTTTGACCCCCATGTGTTATTAAGGCTCGGTCAGCGAAGTCAAATCCCAAGGAAAACGGCTCAAAAGCGAGTGGTACCTAGCTCCCTCTCCTCCACTGCTTTTGCAAAACCATGGTTTTCACCCCAATTTCAACCCCCTCCCATTCCTTGTCCCTCCACACCTTCTAAACAACAAAACCATTAATTGGCCAAACCAAATCCAATTAAAGCAAAAACCTGCTCAAAAGATATTTGGCCAAATCTTACATGTGGGCGGTCTGATTAATGCGAATGATCCAAAGGCTCAAGTTTGGTGGGAAAGTCTCGTGAGACATGTGGGAATGATGTAAAGTCTATAAAGAGGGAGAGATATGCAATGTATCAAGGGAATCGAATATAATATTTACTTTTCATGTCGTTTTAGTGTAATTTTCATTTTCAGTTTATGTTTTAAGCTTAAAACTTTGTATTTCAAGTTATTATGTTATCATAAAGCTTTTGTGAACCTTTAATTCAAGTTTCAAGTTAAATTTCAGTTTATGTGAATTTTCATGTTTAAGCAATATATCATTAGAATCAAATGTTGTTTTTAGTTGATTATATGGACGAGATAGGTCACTTGACTCCAAGAAAGCTTAATTAAGCTTTTAGATACATTTAAAACAAGTTTAGAAGTTAAAATAAAAAAATCACCAAAAATAGCAATTAAATACTTCAAAAATCAAAAATCATTTGAAGAAGGTGTTCACAATGGAGCAAGGTGTATCTTGGATGGCCTTGGGTTAGTGAACCTGTGGGGGTTCTATAGGGAGTAGTTCTAGGTCTTGGTTCTTGGTTTTCATCTGAATCACATTTGTAAGCCTTTTTAAGTAATTTTGCATTTTACTGTTGTGGGTGACTTGTTGTTATAATTTCTTGTTATTAGTGTTCAATAGTTATAATATAGTGTGTTTAAACCTTAAAATCAATAGCTTGTTCTTTGGATTTCATAGTTGCTTTAAAATCTTATTTAGGCAGTCATAGTGGCTTAAGTCTAATTTCTTGGTTTTAAGTTGTTATTACTGGATTAGCTTGTGTAGTCTTAGTTAATGATATTATAAGGTTTGAAATTAAGCTCATGTTTTAAATTTAAGAGTTGCTTTGAAAATCTTCATAACAAAGAAGCTTATAGGGGTGTTTGGAAATTTGAGTTTGAAAGTACTTTGGACTTTGGATTTGTTGGAAATATGCTTATCTCTGTTTAAACAACTTAGTTCAGTCATAAAATCAAGTTCTTAATAGCACAAAGTCAAAAATTCTTCAAATCTTTATTTGAGCCATCAAGTTGATTAATGATCCAAGATCATTGTTTTGTGTTCAAAAGTTGTTACTCTTGCTATATTCAGTCTTAAAACACCTTAATACAACATATTAAGTGCTCAAGATCGGTTTAAATCTCACTTTGGTCAACCTTTTGGTTTTGAGCAAAAGTCAAATTGTCAAATGGGTCGTTTTTGAATAAACTTGGGAATTTCACTGAGGGTTTAATATCAAGATTCAGTTTACAAGCTCTTGGGGAATTATAGTTTGGTTGGTGAAGAAAAATACAAAAATGATAGTTCTTGGTTTCTCAGCTGTTTAAGTGCTTATTTCTCTGCTTATTTTGGGTACCTTCTCGTGAAAGCTGTCACGTAATGCTTGGTTCAATTTTGATAAGCTTGCATTAAGCTTATTACTTGTCCAAATCTCTTGTTCTCTGGTTCCTTGGAAAGCCAACCTGGTCTTCTTGTAGTATCAAGTCTTGTTTTTCACTTTGGAACTTGTTTGCTAAGAATGCTATAAGCCTAGATCTTGTCCCATTTTCTGTTTTTCATCATAATGCCTAAGTACTTATCAGCTTATTGTAGCTTTTCAGTTGAGTGTCTGTCTCTTTTAGCTTCACTTTAGCTCATATAGCTTGTTGGTAGCTTATTTGAGCTTTTGTTTCAAGTTGCAAGCTTGTTTGAGCTTATTCAGTTAAATAAGCTTATAAGCCAAAACTGTTAACCAATAAGCTCATCAAAACAGCTTATTTGAAGTTTGTAAAATTTTTGTTTTTGTAAAAGTTTCATATAATCTGTATTAAAGTAGTTTTCAAAAGAAAATCCGAGAAAAGATCAAGTTTAAATCGTTGATAGTGTTTATTTAAGGTTTTCTAGCTTTTTGATTTTTCTTTTCATCTTTTTAATAAGCAAATCTTGTTTTTCTATTTTTCTTAGGTTTCTGTCATCATATAGGATTTTTAGAAAAGTTTCAGATTTTTCTCTATCTTTTTAGTATTTTTTATAATTATAAATAGTTAATAAATAATAAATAATTAGTTATAAATAATTAAAAGTCTAAAAATATCTTTTCTGTTTTAAAATTAGTTTTATAGTATTTTAGATTTTTCAAAGTCATAAGTTTATTTTTCTAGCCTTATTTCCTATTTTCTTTTATTTTAGAGTATTTATTAAATAGTTAAAATAGTTTTTAATTAATAATAATTAATTAAATAGTGGTAAAATAATTTTCTTTTTCTAATAATTTTCTTTTATTTTTAGGATTCTAAAATGTCATTTTCATATTTTTAGGTCTTTTACTTTTTAGTTTTCATTTTTTTATTTTGTGTATCGTAGTTCTTAAAACTCACGTACGTTTCTTTCTTCTCGATTGTTGTGCTTTTCTTGTCCAATTCTATTCCAAATCAATCAGTAGTGTAATTTCTAATCATAACCTTTACAGATCACTATCCTTAGTGATCATTCCATCATCTGAATCAGTGTTTAACACACCATTGAGTCTCCTTGGGACTTAACGACGGAATCCCCGTATTCTCTGATCTTCATTTGCATTTGTGCATTTGTTTTAAGTCATTAGACTTGGCGGTTCAGCCGGATCAAATTTTGCGCTGCAGGGGAGGCTTTAGCGTGTGTTTAGCCATTTTCAGATCCATTGTTGCACATACCCACCATTTGTAAAAAGTTTTTGTAAAGTTATAAGGAAATCAAAAAGTTCATTAGCACTTTTCCTAAAGTGTTAAAACACCAAAAAAAATATAAAACAACAAAACAATCGGAACGTTTTCTAATTTGTATTCTCTTTTAAGGTGATTCTTGAAGAGGTACGATTTGGTTAAACGGGACGATAACAAAAATATTGTCCAAAAGTTTTTAAACCCATCAGCACAAATCTAACCTCGTCTTTTCAATGGTACTTAAAATATACATAAAAATCAACCACCGCAAATCAAGGATTGCACTACCTCGGGGGTCGACCATTAATAAGTTCCGAACATCGATTTAAAACTTGCCTTTGTGTCACTTGTGATTTGGTGTACCTTTTTCAAAGAAGCCATTTCATTTGTGATTATTGGTTAAGTTCACTTGTGTTTTGCCTCATTTGTTTTGAAAATTGATTTTTATACTTAGTGCATGCGCACTTGTTCTTCCAGTTCTACAAGTCCACCTTGAACTTGGAAAGATTCCTCGTAGAGCGTAGAGGACGTTCAGCTCCTTGCCGTGATGAGGCGTCTACCACCACCACCTCTGTCGAAATGGCGACGAACGTTACTATGGCGGAAATGCTCCAAGCACCCACCGAGGGTTATGGAGATGCCATCGTTTTACCGTAATCAATTTCGATCACTTGAATTGAAGACACATTTGATCCAACTTGTGTCTACAAATCAATTCCACGGGTTTGATCGTGAAGACCCGTATGCACACATCCGTTGGTTTAACAAATTGACTTCAACTATAAATTACAAGGATGTGCCACAAAAAGTCATCAAGTTGATGCTTTTTCCATTCTCTCTTGAGGAACGGCCCGGATTTGGGGAAAAAGAACCCCTCGATCTATCGAAACTTGGGAGGATCTTGTTCAAAAGTTTGTGAACTACTTCTTTCCTCCATCAAAGACGACTAATCTCAAAATGAAATTTGGATTTCGTCAAAATTTCGATGAAAACTTTGGAGAGGCATGGGAGAGATTCAAAGATCTCCTAAGGAAATGCCCCCATCATGAATTCACAGAGCTTCAACAAGTCAATATCTTTTACAATGGGTTGAACGGTAATGATCAGGATTCCTTGAATGCAGTGCGGTAGCAATATCTTGAATCGTAGACCTAAAGATGTGATTGAGATTTGCGAGCAAAAATCAAAAGTTCCTATTTCTCGCAACAAAGTCAATACTCCTAACACTCCTGCTCCTTCATCCAGTAACTCTTCGAGGTTAGCGACTCGATAGGCTCTAGCGGATGCCATCCGTTGTATGATTAAGGATGTTAAGGAAATCAAAAGCGAAATTCATAAGCTGAGCAGTCAAAGCCGTAAACAAGGTGTGTGAAACTTGTAGTGGTCCACATGCGTACTATGATTGTCAAGCAACCGATGCTTCCTTTTACCAAGCCCCGTAGCGGTAAACCATAATCAATACCGACCACATCTGAACCACACTACCGTGCTAACACTAATCGAGGCACCACCGGTTTCAACCAGAATCATAACATGCACAACCGGAATCAAAACCAACCAAGAATGAACCAAGGTTATCAAAACCAAGGTAATTTCTATCCAGCACCCCATCAAGGTTTCCAACACCAGGGGAACCTTCATCAAAACAATTTCAATCGAGGGAATCAATTTCAAGGGAATATGAATCCTAATCAAGGGAATTTTGGTCATAATCAAAACATACGGCCTCAAATTGTCCCTCCAGCTCCTCTCGTCATTACTCCTCCGGGACCATCATCGATGAGTTCTTGAAGCAGTTCATGAAATCCCAAGATGAAATGAACAGGTTGTTGGTCAGTCAAATTGCTGATCTGAAGAAGTCTTTAAATGATCGACCCCGGGCTCGGTACTTTACCAAGCAACACGATCGCTAACCCGGGATGCTAAAGCGATCACAACCCGAAGTGGTGTTTCATACACTGGACCTGCTGTTCCTACTACCTCTTCTTCTTCTCTTCCTAAGGTAGTGGACAGTGAACCTCCAACACACAATGGACCTACGACTCCAATGCCACCTCCACCTGTGCCAATGAGTCAAGTTACCAAGGATACTACGGACAAAGTGCATTATTCTAGCCCACGAGTACAGTACACGTCCACGCTTCGGTGAGTCCAACCTCAAGTTGTCCGAAACCCCGGTCTAATCAAGGAGTTTTTGAACCTCCAGTAGCTCCCGTTGAGAATCAGAAATCCAAATCTTCTCTTCCTTACCCATCAAGAATGCATGATGAGAAGCTTAAAGACAAAAACAAAGAGCAAATGGAAAAATTTTTCCAAATTTTCAATGAATTGCACTTTGATATAAGCTTCGTTGATGCTCTTGTTCTCATGCCCAAATTTGCATCCACTCTTAAAGGGATACTAAGCAACAAAGATAAGTTATCTGAAATGGCTAAAACCCCTCTCAATGAGCAATGCTCAGCGGTCCTTCTTAAAAAGCTTCGAAAAGCTTGAAGACCACTGCAAGTTTTTAATCCCATGTGATTTCTTGGGGATGGTTCAATGCTCGCCTTGGCGATCTTGGCGCTAGCATTAACCTCATGCCACTCTCAGTGTGGAAGAAACTTTCTCTTCCGGAACTTACTCCTACTTGTATGACTCTCGAGCTAGCGGGTACGTACCATAACTTCGTCCACTTGGAATGGCCAGAGGATGTCGTGGTTAAAGTAGGGAAGTTTCATTTTGACTTTGTTGTAGTAAACTTTGATGCAGATCCTAGAGTTCCCCTTATCTTAGGGAGAGCTTTCTTGAGAACGAGCCGTGCTCTAATCGATGTATTTGCTGAAGAGTTGACTCTACGGGTTGATAGCGAAGAACTCACGTTGAATATCAAACAGAACTCCAAACCTCTGAACAAACATAGTGTTGCCACAATCGATCAAAAATCCAAAAGAATCGATGCAACACTCTCATATTTCACGGTTAAGAGTGTTCACCAAAAGCGTCTTGGTGAAAGCTATGAAAATCAAACCTGGTTCAAGCAAATGGTTTGAATGTTGTACCAAAGATGTCGGGAGTATTCTTGATGATGATGATCTTGATTCGGAGACTTCATCGGAAGTGGTGGAAACTGCTAGCTCTAAGAGCACACCACTTGTCCCATCTCCGGAATGGTGTGTCGTATTGAGCTTGTTAACTCGTGGATGAAGTGAATTCTCTTCTAAGGATCCAATCATATTTGAAAACCAACCTATCATAGCCAATTCTAATCCTTCTATCACTCCTTTTGAGGGAAGTGACTCAATCTTGGAAGAGATTGATGCATACTTGGCTAGTGATTACGTTCCTTGGGAGATTGATCACGCTCCAATTGATATCGAAAGGGACATTCTTCTCATTGAGAAGTTGCTTCATGGAGATCCTTCATCCATTTCATATACTGATCCTATTGTTTCCGACTTTTCCATTCCTTCCCTCAATCCGGATGAGGAAGATGATAATTTTTGGAAAGAAGTCGATGCTTTTCTAGGTGATGAATCAATCCCAGCACGGGGTTGATGATAATTACTGATTGAGAGGGACATCCTTTTTCTTAAGTTTATTAAAGCGAAGAATCGTCCCCAATCCTCCCTTCCGGAAACTCCTTTAATAATCACCATACAAGCTTAAAGTTTAAGCTTAAAATGTAAAAATGGTGATTTGCTTCTTTCTAATGAAGAATGGACATGCATTGTGATGCACATATTTATTCCATTCTTCACAAATGGTGTGGTTGCTCTTTCCCTTTTCTCTTCCGGGAATGAGGACACCATTTTTGACCCCGGTATTATGCTTTATAGTTTCTACTATTAAAATACCGGTTGTGTCTCGTCGGAGTGGAACTTTCTGATGTTCATATGTTTTTAACATTGTGAATGAAAGTCCGGTCGAGATTGGTTTTCCGTTACTTTCCCATGAACCAATGAATTCGGGGTCGAGTCAAGCTAGTGACTCGGTAATCAAAAACATTAGCACGCACCATATGGGTTTTCACCCATATTTCTGTCTTCTTTCTCTGTTCTACCACCCTAGTGTGGGGGGTTTGCCCACATGTTGTGTATATAAGTCTTCTAATTCAAAAAATTAAAATTTCTAAATAATGGCCGTAGTATTTCCCTTTTACGTTCTTTGTTTCGGCATAACCGCCGGTACTTTGAATATTGAGGGCAATATTCATTTCTAAGTGTGGGGGGGAATTCTCACGAATTTTATCATATAATTATTCCAATTCCCCCGTTTTTGGCCAAAATTTTTTTTTTTGGGTAAGTGTTTTACACTTTCTCATTTGGTTATCGGTCGCCATGTGCGTAAGACAAAAGGATTGGCTAATCGAGGAGCAAACGGCTCTTGGTAAAGATTTCTCAAATCCGTTTATATGGCTTGCAATTTGCCCAAAATTGTATGGTTCTCAACTCACCATATCCTAAAAGTGAAGAGTTGGCTAGCCCGCAAGATTATGGCTTGTGGTAAAGGCCGTGGAAAATCCATAATTGGTATTCAGCTCACCAAAGATAATTATGATAATTTATCTAAGAGTTGGCTAGTCGAAGGGTGCGGCTTCGGTAAAGACACATCAAATCCGTTATATGGTTTATGATTTGCCAATAAATCATCTGGTTATCGTTGTACCAAGATTCTTACTTGAATCGAAACAATTGGCTACTCCAGAAGTGATGGCTTTTGGTAAAGATTTTTTCAAATCCATCAAAGTTTTCTCAAATCATTGCTAGGGACTAGCAATATCTTAGTGTGGGGGATTGATGAGTGTCCGAAATACTCATCATTTTACATAATCTAAACTGCAAAATCATCTGAAAACACTCAAAAACACATCAAAATAATCAAAATATCACAAATCAGTGTTTTATGTGTTTTAAATGCAAAAATATCAAAATCAGATGAAAAATGTATCAAGTTTGCAAAATTGGCAGTTTTAGTCCCCCAAGTTTTAAAAGTTGTCAAATCTAGTCCCTGGAAATTCAAAAATGTAAAAATTTATCATTCAAGGTCCCTGAAGTATTCTAAATTGTTTAAAATGATCCTTGAATGAGTTTTTGGTCAATTGGCAAGAAAGGTCCCTAAACTTTGGAAATTTACAAAAATAGTCCTTGGACCTTTGAAAATGGATTTTATGCAAAAAGGGCCCTTGTTCTATCAAAGTTTGTCATGATTGGTCCTTATGGGAGCATTTGAAAAATATCACTTTCAGTCCCTCAAGTTTGGTCGAATTACAATTTTAGTCCTTATTGTTACTACTTATACCAAACGGACACCTTATATCACTAAAGCCCAAATCCAATCCAATACACAAGCCCAACCCAACTGCCTTGACCCTTTGCCCTTGACCCCCAGGTCACAACCTAATTCTGACCCCAGCCACATCCCTTTTTGACCCCCCCATGTGTTATTAAGGCTCGGTCAACAGAAGTCAAATCCCAAGGAAAACGCGGCTCAAAAGCAGTGCTGTAGCTCCCTCTCCTCCACTTACGTTTACCCAAAACCATGACTGGTTTTCACCCCAATTTCAACCCCCCTCCCATTCCTTGTCCCTCCACCTTCTAAACAACAAAACCATTAATTGGCCAAACCAAATCCAATTAAAGCAAAAACCTGCTCAAAAAGATATTTGGCGCCAAATCTTACATGTGGGCGGTTCGATTAATCTGAATGATCCAAAGGCTCAAGTTTGGTGGGAAAGTCTCAGAGACATGTGGGAATGATGTAAAGTCTATAAAGAGGGAGAGATATGCAATGTATCAAGGGAATCGAATATAATATTTACTTTTCATGTCGTTTTAGTGTAATTTTCATTTTGATTTATGTTTTAAGCTTAAAACTTTGTATTTCAAGTTATTATGTTATCATAAAGCTTTTGTGAACCTTTAATTCAAGTTTCAAGTTAAATTTCAGTTTATGTGAATTTTCATGTTTAAGCAATATATCATTAGAATCAAATGTTGTTTTTAGTTGATTATATGGACTGAGATAGGTCACTTCCGGCTCCAAGAAAGCTTAATTAAGCTTTTAGATACATTTAAAACAAGTTTAGAAGTTAAAATAAAAAATCACCAAAAATAGCAATTAAATACTTCAAAAATCAAAAATCATTTGAAGAAGGTGTTCACATTTGGAGCAAGGTGTATCTTGGATGGCCTTGGGTTAGTGAACCAATGGGGTTCTATAGGGAGTAGTTCTAGGTCTTGGTTCTTGGTTTTCATCTGAATCACATTTGTAAGCCTTTTTAAGTAATTTTGCATTTTACTGTTGTGGGTGACTTGTTGTTATAATTTCTTGTTATTAGTGTTCAATAGTTATAATATAGTGTGTTTAAACCTTAAAATCAATAGCTTGTTCTTTGGATTTCATAGTTGCTTTAAAATCTTATTTAGGCAGTCATAATGGCTTAAGTCTAATTTCTTGGTTTTAAGTTGTTATTACTGTGGATTCAGGCTTGTGTAGTCTTAGTTAATGATATTATAAGGTTTGAAATTAAGCTCATGTTTTAAATTTAAGAGTTGCTTTGAAAATCTTCATAACAGTAAGCTTATAGGGGTGTTTGGAAATTTGAGTTTGAAAGTACTTTGGACTTTGGATTTGTTGGAAATATGCTTATCTCTGTTTAAACAACTTAGTTCAGTCATAAAATCAAGTTCTTAATAGCACAAAGTCAAAAATTCTTCAAATCTTTATTTGGCAGTCCATGTTGACAGTTAATGATCCAAGATCATTGTTTTGTGTTCAAAAGTTGTTACTCTTGCTATATTCAGTCTTAAAACACCTTAATACAACATATTAAGTGCTCAAGATCAGTTTAAATCTCACTTTGGTCAACCTTTTGGTTTTGAGCAAAAGTCAAATTGTCAAATGGGTCGTTTTTGAATAAACTTGGGAATTTCACTGAGGGTTTAATATCAAGATTCAGTTTACAAGCTCTTGGGGAATTATAGTTTGGTTGGTGAAGAAAAATACAAAAATGATAGTTCTTGGTTTCTCGGACATGTTTAAGTGCTTATTTCTCTGCTTATTTTGGGTACCTTCTACGTGGCTGTCTTGTGCACGATACTTGGTTCAATTTTGATAAGCTTGCATTAAGCTTATTACTTGTCCAAATCTCTTGTTCTCTGGTTCCTTGGAAAGCCAACCTGGTCTTCTTGTAGTATCAAGTCTTGTTTTTCACTTTGGAACTTGTTTGCTAGAATGCTATAAGCCTAGATCTTGTCCCATTTTTGTTTTTCATCATACGACCTAAGTACTTATCAGCTTATTGTAGCTTTTCAGTTGAGTGTCTGTCTCTTTTAGCTTCACTTTAGCTCATATAGCTTGTTGGTAGCTTATTTGAGCTTTTGTTTCAAGTTGCAAGCTTGTTTGAGCTTATTGATTAAATAAGCTTATAAGCCAAAGCTGTTAACCAATAAGCTCATCAAACACTTATTTGAAGTTTGTAAAATTTTTGTTTTTGTAAAAGTTTCATATAATCTGTATTAAAGTAGTTTTCAAAAGAAAATCGAGAAAAAGATCAAGTTTAAATCAGTGATAGTGTTTATTTAAGGTTTTCTAGCTTTTTGATTTTTCTTTTCATCTTTTTAATAAGCAAATCTTGTTTTCTATTTTCTTAGGTTTACTGTCATCATATAGGATTTTTAGAAAAAGTTTCAGATTTTTCTCTATCTTTTTAGTATTTTTTATAATTATAAATAGTTAATAAATAATAAATAATTAGTTATAAATAATTAAAAAGTCTAAAAAATATCTTTTCTGTTTTAAAATTAGTTTTATAGTATTTTAGATTTTTCAAAGTCATAAGTTTATTTTTCTAGCCTTATTTCCTATTTTCTTTTATTTTAGAGTATTTATTAAATAGTTAAAATAGTTTTTAATTAATAATAATTAATTAAATAGTGTTAAAAATAATTTTCTTTTTCTAATAATTTTCTTTTATTTTTAGGATTCTAAAAATGTCATTTTCATCTTTTTAGGTCTTTTACTTTTTAGTTTTCATTTTTTATTTTGTGCGTATACGTAGTTCTTAAAACTCACGTACGTTTCTTTCTTCTGATTGTTGTGCTTTCCAATTCTGTGTCCAATTCTATTCCAAATCAATCAGTAGTGTAATTTCTAATCATAACCTTTACAGATCACTATCCTTAGTGATCATTCCATCATCTGAATCAGTGTTTAACACACCATTGAGTCTCCTTGGGACTTAACGACCCGGGAATCCCCTGTATTCTCTGATCTTCATTTGCATTTGTGTCATTTGTTTTAAGAAATTAGACTTGACGGTTCAGCGCGGATCACGAACTTAAGGACTTACCACCTCATCTCGGGTATGCATTTCTTGAGGGTGATGATAAATTACCCGTCATTATTGCTCGAGATTTGAGCAAAGATGAAAAAGCTGCTCTCATAAAGGTCTTGAAGTCACACAAGCAAGCAATTGCTTGGAAACTCTCCGACTTTAAGGGTATCAACCACAATTTTGTACTCACAAAATCTTGATGGAGGATGACTTCAAACACAGATTCAACATCGAGAAGAGTAAATCCAAAATCCATGATGTTATCAAACAGGAGGTTATCAAACTTCTTGATGCAGGATTGATTTACCCGATCTCGGATAGTCCTTGGGTTAGCCCAATTCATTGTGTTCCGAAAAAGGGTGGCATAACGTTGTCACAAATGAAGATAACGAGTTAATTCCAACTTCGGTGGTTACGGGATGGCGTGTTTACATTGACTATCGTAAGTTGAATGACGCCACCCGTAAAGACCATTTTCCTCTACCCTTCATGGACCAAATGCTTGAGAGATTAGCAGGGAATGAATACTATTGTTTCCTTGATGGTTTCTCGGGTTATTTCCAGATCCCCATTGATCCACAGGATCAAGAGAAGACCACATTCACCTGCCCATATGTAACTTTTGCCTACAAACGTATGCCTTTTGGCTTATGTAATGCTTCTGGCACGTTCCAACGATGTATGATGGCCATTTTCCACGACATGATCGGGAAACAATGGAGGTGTTTATGGATGACTTCTCGGTCATTGGGGACTCATTTCAAACATGTCTCTCCCATTTAGAAAAAATGCTTCAACGGTGTGAAGACACCAATCTTTGTCTAAATTGGGAGAAGAGCCACTTTATGGTCAAAGAAGGCATAGTCCTTGGCCATAAGATTTCCAAAAATGGGATTGAGGTTGATAGAGCAAAAGTTGATGTTATTGCTAAACTGCCTCATCCTACTACCGTCAAAGGTATTAGGAGTTTTTAGGTCATGCCGGTTTCTATCGCAGATTCATACAAGATTTTTCTAAAATCGCCGGCCTATGACCCATCTTCTTGAAAAAGATGCTCCTTTTATCTTCTCACCCGAGTGCATCAAAGCTTTTGAAACATTAAAGAAAAAGCTTACTGAAGCACCCATTCTCGTTGCTCCCGAATGGGACTTGCCTTTTGAGCTCATGTGCGATGCAAGTGATTTTGCTATCGGTGCGATCCTAGGGAAGCGTAGAAGCAAGCATTTTCGAGCCTATCCACTCGCAAGCAAAACTATGACTGAAGCTCAAACCCATTACACTACCACAGAAAAAGAGCTATTAGCCGTGGTGTATGCATTTGAGAAGTTTCGGCCGTACCTAATCTTGACCAAATACGTGGTGTATACGGATCACTTCGGCTCTCAAATATCTCTTTGCAAAACAAGATGCAAAGCCGAGATTGCTCCGTTGGATTCTCCTCCTCTAGGAATTTGATATCATCATACGTGATAAAAAAGGAGAGAACGGTGCTGATCATCTGTCCCGTCTAGAAAACCCTCACCAAGATGTTTTCGAGAAAAAGGAAATAAATGAAACATTTCCTCTCGAGACACTAAATGCGGTTTCTTTTCTTGGAAACTCTACCACCCATGGTTTCTTGACTTTGCAAATTACCATGCGGGTAACTTCATAGTGAAAGGGATGTCGACCCAACAGAAGAACAAATTCTTCAAGGATGTAAAGCATTACTTCGGGATGACCCCTACTTATTCAAAAATCTGTGCGGATCAAGTCATCCGACGGTGTGTTTATGGACAAGAAGCTCTTAACATTCTCAAAGCTTGCCATCTTTGGACCCACCGGGGCCATCATAGTCCAAACTACACCGCCAAAAAGGTGTTTGATACCGGGTTTTATTGGCCCACGATTTATAAGGATGCCCACGATTTTGTCAAAGCCTGTGACGCTTGTCAACGTCACGGAAATATCTCTCAAAGAAATGAAATGCCACAAAATGCCATTCAAGTTTGTGAGATCTTTGACATATGGGGTATTGATTTTATGGGGCCATTTCCATCTTCTCGAGGTAACAAATACATACTTGTGGCTGTTGACTATTTGTTAAAATGGGTTGAAGTAAAAGCCTTACCTACCAATGATGCCCGAGTAGTTGTGAAATTTTTAAAATCTCTTTTTGCTAGGTTTGGAACTCCGCGAGCTATAATCAGTGATCGTGGTACACATTTCTGCAATGATCAATTTGATCGTGTCATGCAAAAGTATGGTGTTACCCACCGTCTCTCTATTACCACCCAAAACAAGTGGGCAAGTGGAAGTTTCCAACCGTGGTATTAAAAGAATTCTTGAAAGGACGATGGCGAAAATCGTGCATCTGGTGGGATAAACTAGATGACGCACTCTGGGCCTTCGTACGACTTACAAAACACCCATCGGTGTACTCCATACAAGCTAGTGTCTTGAAAGGCATGTCATCTTCGATTGAGCTTGAGCACAAGGCATCTTTGGGCCTTGAAACATGCAAACTTCGATATTCAGACAGCCGGTGATCACAGAAAAGTTCAAATGAATGAATTAAATGAACTCCGTGATCAAGCATACGAGAACTCTTTGATCTACAAACAAAAGACAAAGAAGATTCATGACTCTAAAATCAAGAACCGCGTTTTCAACGTCGGTGATCGAGTCCTTCTTTTCAATTCAAGATTGAAGATTTTCTCGGGGAAGCTTAAGTCCCGTTGGTCTGGTCCATTTACTATTGCTAAGGTTTATCCTTATGGGACCATTGAGTTATCTCAAACCGATGGTCCAAACTTTAAAGTGAATGGTCATCGATTAAAGCATTATTTTGGAGAGGACATTCCACCCGTGATTGTCCCGGATCTACAAACTTTCCCCATGAACCAATGAATGCGGGGATCGAGTCAAGCTAGCAACTCGGTAATCAAAACAGTACACACAATATGGGGTTTCACTCATATTTCGATTTCTTTCTACTATTCTACCACCTAGTGTGGGGGTTTCCCATATTGTATATAAGTTTTCTTGTTAAATATATATATATATATATATATATATATATATATATATATATATATATATATATATATATATATATATATATATATATATATATATATATATATATATATATATATATATATATATATATATATATATATATATATATATATATTGTGTATATATCAAAAATAAAATAATGGCGTAGTATTTCCTTTTCGTTCTTTGTTTGGCATAACCGCCGGTACTTTGAATATTGAGGGCAATATTCATTTCTAAGTGTGGAGGGGAATTCTCACGAATTTTATCATATATTATCCACCTAATTCCCCCGTTTTTGGCCAAATTTTTTTTTGGAGTAAGTGTTTTGCACTTACTCAGCTTATGGTTATCAGTCCGCCATGTCTAATAAACAAAAGGATTGGCTAATCCAGGAGAAAGCGGCTCTTGGTAAAGATATCTCAAATCCGTTGACGGCTTGCAATTTGCCCAAAATTGTATGGTGTTCAGCTCACCATATCTTTAATTAGTAAAGAGTTGGCTAGCCCGCAAGTTTATGGCTTGTGGTAAAGGCAGTGGAAATCCATAATTGGTAATCGACTCACCAAAGATAATACTGATAATTTACCTAAGAGTTGGCTAGTCGAAGCAAAGCGGCTACGGTAAAGACAAATCAAATCCGTTTTTAGCTTATGATTTGCTCAAAATCATTTGGTTATCATTGTACCAAAGTTCTTACTTGAACATAAACAATTGGCTACTCGAGTGATGGCTTTTGGTAAAGAGTTCTTTAAAATCCATTAAAGTTTCAAAACATTGCTAGGGACTAGCAATATCTTAGTGTGGGGGATTGATGAGTGTCCAAATACTCATCATTTTTGTACCATCTAAACTGCAAAATCATCTGAAAACACTCAGAAATGCATCAAAATGATGAAAATATCACAAATCAGTGTTTTATGTGTTTTAAATGCAAAAATATCAAAATCAGATGAAAAATGTATCAAGTTTGCAAAATTGGCAGTTTTAGTCCCCCAAGATTCAAAAGTTGTCAAAAAGCACGGTAAATCAAAATAAAGAAAAATATAATTCAAGGTCCCTGAAATATTCTAAGTTGTCAAAAATGGTCCTTGAATGAATCTTTGGTCAAATGGCAGAAAAGGTCCCTCAAGTTTGAAAAATGTCAAAAATAGTCCTTGGATTTATAAAAATGGAATTTTATGCAAAAGTTATCCTTGTACTATTAAAAATTGGCAAGTTTGGTCCTTTTGATATCTTTGGAAAATGGGCAAGTTCAGTCCTCAAGTTTGGTGGAATTACAACTTTGGTCCTTGTGTGTTATTAAGCTAAATCCAAACCGGACCCTTGTACTAATATCAAACCCAAATGCAAACCAGCTGAGCCCAACTAGCAACCCAAACCTTAGCCCAATCCACCACTTGGACCTTGACCCTTGAGCCTCTAGACCCTTGACCCCAGTCCAAAACATTTTGAACCCGGTCATACCCAATTGTGAACCCCGTTTATTATTAATACCACGGTCAAATTCGGTCCAAGCGCCAAATATACCAGATCCACTGTTCATCCTCCTCAACACCCTGAAATCCAAAACCATAGGCGGTATTTCCATCTTTTTCAACACTTCAATTGTATCACCTCACCCCCACCTTACCTTGTCCCCCTCCACCTCCACATCTTCCCAAAATCCATTAATAACTCAAACACCTTAAGACTTTTTTTTTGGCCAAAATCCAAATGGATGGTTATGATGATTCTGAGAGATTCAATGGCTCAGATGAAGTGGGATACAATCAGAGGTCGACAAGAAGTCCAAAAAGTCTATAAAGAGGAGAAGAGAAGCAATGTAGCAAGGTATCTAGTGTACTTTAGTTTATCTTAGTCGTTTTTAGTAATTTTAAATTCAAGTGTATGTTTTAGCTTTCAAACTCTGTATTTCAAGTCTTTAATGTATAATTGAGCTTTTGTTAACATCAATTTAGGTTTTAAGTTTCATCTTCAAGTTTGTGCAATTTCAAGTTAAAATTCTCATGAATGTTCAAATGTTGTTTGTAGCTTTTGTTAAGGACTGAATAAGCCATATAAGCTCCTCAGAAAGCTTATTTAAGCATTTAGAAACCATAAAAATCAGTTTAGCATCAAAAAGAAAAAATCACCAAAAATATCAAATAAATTAGTGAAAAATAAAAAATCACAAGAAATGGTGATCAAAATTTGGAGCGGGTGAATATTGGATTGCCCAGGTTAGTGGCTTAGTGGTAAGCCTATAGGAATGGTCTTTTGATCTTGGTTACGTGTTCTCAGTTCAACACCACTTGTAAGCTTTTTGCTCAAATTTTGTATTTCACTGTTTAAGTGTTCTTAAGTTTAAATCTTTGTGTCTTTATGTTTCTTAGTTATATTTAAGTATAATTAAACATAAAAATCAGTTGTTTGTTCTTTTAAATTCATAGTTGCTAAAAATCTCATTTTCACGGTTAATATAGCATTAGTGTCATTCTAGAGTTTTATGTTGTTATTGTTGTTGTTTTGTACTTATTTAGTCTTCATAAATGATATTATAGGTGGAATCAAGTGCATGGTTTTAATCCTTGAAACTCTTTGAAAATTACAAAACCGGTTAAGTTAAGGGTGTTTGTTTTCACTGTGTTATCTGTAATAGAGGTTATCTGTGTGGTTGCTTGTTGTTGCTCTGTGTCACAATAAGTTCATAATAACTCAAACATACAAGAAAACCAGTGGTCATTTGTTAAATAGTCAAAATTCCTTTTAATCTCACACCATTTCATCACTGTTAAGATTTTAAAGGTGAAACTCATCATAGCTGTTTAAAACTTGGTAATTTAGCTTATTATAGTCTTATTATAACTTAAAACAACATAATCAGTTAATAGAATCAGTTTAAATTTCATTTTAGTCAACTTAGTTAGTTTTTATAAAAAGTCAAATTTTCCATTTGGTCGTTTTTGAATAAAATAGAATATTTTATATAGGGCTTAACTTTGAGTTTTATGTTTTGAGCTTTTGGAATATCAAAATACAACTGCTCATCTTTACACTAGTATTTTTTATAATTTTCAGATAGCTTGTTTAAGTGCTTATTTACTAGTTTCTTTTGAGCACCTCTTCAAAAAAAGTGCCATGTGCATAGTTGAGTAGTCCAATTTGATAAGCTCACACAAAGCTTATTAGTTGGTCAAATCCTGTGTAACTTGGTTCTTTGGAAAGCTGACCTAGCCATCTTGAGGTCCCAAGCTTAATTTTGTACTTTGCAGCTTATTTACTAGGGCTGCAATAAGCTTAAACCCTGTCCCATTTCTGTCTTTTAACAATAATATCATAAGTGCTTATTTGCTTTTTAGCAGCTTTTCAATATGTATTTTTGTGTTTTCTAGCTTCATTTGAGTTGATCTAGTTTATTTGCATCTTTATCTATCTTTGGTTTCATCTGTAGAGCTTGTTCGAGCTTATAAACATCAAATAAGCTCATAAGCTCACTGTTGGGTTTTTAAGCTTGTAAACAGCTTATTTTTAGTTTGTAAAATTTTTGTTTTCATTAAAGTTTCATATTTTAAGTAGTTAAATAGTTTTCAAAAAGAAAATCCACAAAAACATCATTTTAAATATAGTGATAGCGTTTAGTTAATATTAATTAGCTTTTTGATTTTTCTTTTCAGCTTATTATTAAGCACATCTTGTTTTTATAATTTTCTTAGCTTTCTGTCATCATAAGATATTTTTAGAAAAAGTTTCATAATTTTCTTAGCTTGTTTAGTATTTATTAAAATTAAAAATAGTTAAAATCATTAAATAATTAATAATAAATAATTAAAAAGCATAAAAAATATCTTTTCAGTCTTAAAATTAGTTTTATAATATTCTAGATTTTTCTTAGTTAAAATTTCATTTTTCCAGGTTTATTTTATATTTTCTAGTATTTAAGTGTATTTTAAATAGTACTCCCTCCGTCCCAAAATTATTGTCCACTATTGACTTTTTTAGTCTTTCTACTTCAACTTTGACCATAATTATTTTCGTTTGTGTTATATAATACTTGATAAAAAATATATGAACATTATTGGGTTTTAAATGTATTTTTCATTGGTATAATTTTCATCAAGTATTATATAACACAAATAAATATATTAATGGTCAAAGTTGAACAAAAAACGTCAAAGTCAAAATGGACAATAAAAATGGGACGGAGGGGAATAATTAATAGTATTAAATAGATAAAAAGTGTAAAAAATATATTTTCAATTTTAAAATAAGTTTTATAATATTTTAGATTTTTTTGAATCATAATTTTATTTTTCTAGCTTTATTTCATATTTTCTTTTATTTTGGAGTATTATTAAATAGTTTAAAATAGTTTTTAATTAATAATAATTAAATAAATAGTTGTAAAAATAATTTTCTTTTTCTAATAATTTTCTTTTGTTTTTAGGATTTCAAAAATGTCATTTTCATATTTTTAGGTCTTTTATTTCTTAGATTTCACTTTTTATTTTGTACGTTTACGTAATTTATAAACGTCGTATTTCGTTTGTTTTATCTGATTGTTGTGCTTTCCAATTCTGTATCCAATATCATTCCAATCAACCAGTAGTGTAGTAATCCATCAAAATCTTTATTGATCACTATCCTTAGTGATCATTTTATCGTCTGAAAGTTTTGAAACACCATTGAGTCTCCGTGGGACTTAACGACCCGGGAATCCACTATATTCTCCTGATCTTCATTGCATTGTTCTTGTTTGAAGTTTGTTACGGTTGGCCATTCACAAGTGGTCAGCTCGTGTGATAAAACTTGACCGTTTGGGACCAACCAATGGTGACCAAAATTAGCGTGAATATGATTAGCCCAAAATAAAATAAAAATTGGCTAATTTGGCTATTTTGTAAAAGATTTGGGCACATTTAGCCCTATCTTTTTTTTTAAATGAGCGTATTTAGCCTATTGAAAAGTTAAATGTGCACTAACGGGCACATATTTTCTCATAATTGTAAAACATTATAATCGTTTTTGAAGAAAAACTTATAGAGAATATATTTATATAGCGACGGTCGTTTTGTGTTAAAAAAGTTTATGGGTTCTAAACGAAAAATAATAAAAGTTTGAAGATTTGGGGATTAAACATAGCGTTTTGAAACCGGTTCGACGGGTGGTTCAACCGTTGAACCGTTTCCGTCAAAAAGCGGTCGATTTAAACCGAGTCAATATGACATGTTGGGTCAAAGCGGGTCAAATTAAGCGGGGTCAACCCACCGGGTTTGGCGTATTGGGTCAACCGGTTTTCGATATGTGTTAATAATTTCAAATTTTTACTTTTTACTTTTTGGTTTTCCCTTTATATATAATATAGCGGGTACCGCGCGTTGCGGCGAGTACCACTGTGACGATTAACGGAGAAATAGATCTCGATGAGACTGATTCACCGGTTTGTATCGGTTTTGGGTCCTCTCAGTTCGTTTCCGGATGGTACATTATTGGTTAGCCGAACCGATGGCGACACCAGTTTCCGGTTGAACCCGTTGGTCCGGTCCGATTTTTAAAACTATATGTACCATCAACTTGTTAGCTTGTATGAAGCTTTGTGTGTTTTATTAATTTTTATAATGTGTATAATAACATGTACTTTTCACTTTAGGGTGTTTTAAAAATAACATTAATTAGTGTGTTTAATTATTTTATATTTAGAATTATGTTGTAGTTTGTTTAAATTGTACATTGTGAAAATTTCATTGTACTTTTTACTAAGGGGTGTTTTAATTAGTTGTTTTTAATTTGGTATATATGTTTTTAATTGGTTGTACAATGTGAATAAATTATTGTACTTTTAAGTAATGGGGTGTTTTAATAAGAGTATTAATTACACAAATATATTTCTCTCTCATTTGACCATTAAACTTTTTCACTTTTCCACTTTTCCACTTTTACTGTTTTTTCATTTTATGTAGTATAGATGCGACATAGAGAACTAAAAGTGATTATATGGTGTTGGATATAGTTTGGGTTTGTGGTGAAATTAATGATTGTGATTTTATAACATTGCCATGTGATAATGAGTAGAGTTGTTAATGAGACTTTAGGTTTTAATTGTTTTTGTTGGATTAATAATGAAAGCCTATAAAAAGATATAACACTAGCAAACATTATTATGTGATTTAGTGTTATGTGTATTATATTTATATATTTATTAGGTTGCACATTCCTGAAAATTGTTCTAGCATAACGAAAAACTAGAGGTAGAATCTGTTTATTTACTTAGAGTTATAAGGAGTTTGTAAAAAGAATATTAAGTGAATCGTAAAAACAGCTTATGTCGCGATCACTACAACTTCAAAAATACAGCCATAGTTTCTATTCGGATATTTGATATGCCATTATTGTCTCTAGCATTGAACGGATTTGTATTTTCAAAGTTTCATATGTTATCATGACACTGAATTCGTAAGAGTTAAGCTTGCAATTTGACCAATCCACGAGGACAATTTTTGTAATGTGCCTTCATTTTTCTTAGAGTAAATTACATTGTTCGTCCTTGTGGTTTAGGAAAAATCCCTAATTGAGTATTTGTCTTTTCAATTGCACTTAATCGATCCTTATAATCAAACTTGTGCACACTGTTCACCCTTATACCTAAATCCAGTTAACTATCTTCGTTATCTCTCCCAACCCCAAGGGTATTTCTGTCTTTCCATGATTATCACTTACTTTATAATATTTTCAAAATATAATTTGTCAAATACATCAGTTGTTAGTCAAAAACACACACACATACACACAATAACTCACACAAACACAAATAATGATTAACAAATCCACATTGAATCGAATATGGTTTTCTGTCATTGTGGAAAACGTGCAGTGATTCATACATCATGGACACCAAGGAATCCAGGTCGTCGGTTTTATGCTTCACCCAATTTAGTAATAGATTTTGATTTCAAAATTAGGTATTTAGGTTTTAATGATTATCGATTAAAGACGGTAATTATTTCGTATGGTTTTATTTATATGACTTAGAGTGAAGGTTAATTGATTGGGTGGACCCCTCAATGTGCCAGTGTGCAGTTGTAATCATACTTGGACTCTTAAGAAATATCAACAATCTTCAAGCCAATTTGAGAGCAGTTCAAGAAGATCATGCCAGGGTCAAGAAATATCTGATTATGACTTGGATTGGAATTTTATTGGTTGTGTTGTTAAAGATGTTATCTTAGATTGTTTAAACGATGTAGGTGTTTGGATTTAGTAGTTGGTTGGTATCTACTTATGTAACAACAAACCTATGTTTTGTGTTTTGTTAAGATGTTTAACCTATAATGAATGGATGGGTTGCTTATGAAGTTTATTATTTGTGTTATGTTTTGAATTAGTTTGTTTAAAATGGGTAAAAAAAATTGTAATGAATAAAGTGGTGAATGGGTTGCTTTAAAATGGGTAAAACAATTCAGTAGACTCGATAAATCCATGGGTTGGTTTACATGTAACGGGTTAATTTATGGGTTGGTTGTTTAAGTCAAAAGAATGTGCATTAGCATACTACATCAGTGCAGAAAAAGAAAATGTATATTGCATTTAGTGCAGACAAAGAAAATGTGACTGAACAAATGTGCATACCAAAATGAGTTGACTTTTTAAGTCAATAGAATGTGCATCAGTACATGGGTCAGTGGTTGAATTTTTAAGTCAAAAGAAGTTATACCACTCAAATCTGATTGTATTCATATGCATTCATATGTATACTGCATGCAGTGCAGACAAAGAATATGTGAATGAACAAACTTGTGAAATAAAGAGACAAGTGCATTCCATAATTCTTAACATTGTCATACAAAAAAGAAAAGATTTGTTAAAGTGCAGACAATTGTTTGGTTGCATACTGCAACTACTAACAGATAACCACATTTTATGCAGGATTTCCGACCAGAATTTAATATTTATATTTTCTCGTCTACCTAACGTCTACCTAATGCAATAACGAGCAGTGAACCCGGTCGTGCGTAGTATAGAAGGTGGCAAAGCCGAGGTCGTTCCCAAGAGCTATGTAGATGAGGATCCTATTAAGTCTAAGTATCACTTGTTTTAACTGGTTTGAGGTAGAAATGATTAATTTAAATTAAGAAACGAAATAAAATGCGCAAGGTAAATAGAGGTTGTGATCAATGGAGAGAAAGTGTGCTAACCTAATTAATCATCCTATCGTGTAATGTTTATGTTTTATTACTTCCAATTGATTCAAGTGGGGGTTTAAGTCGCTAGGAAAACATTTGGTCAATTTGTCCTAACCTATCAACAAAGGCTCCTACCTGACGTCAAAGGTTTACCCCTTGGGGAGTCGAGGGTCTTAAGTCACCTAAGCCAAGTCATTAAGTACTCTACATGCAAGATTCAAAATAATGTATGCCCGGGCGCTAGCATCTTAGACACTCATCCCTAACTTCTTAAGTTCATCCGGACGGCCGGTGATCATTTGGATTGCGCAAGAAGGAAGGGTCGTCAGTTGGTCAATTCTTACCCTTCCAAACTCTACCTACCTACTTAGGGTCAGTTGGTCAATTCTCCTAAGCAACTAGATACGACCGCATTTGTTAGGAATTAGAAATTCCCGGTATTAAAGAGTCGGTCACCTCAAGTATATGTAATCGTTAGAAAGCTCGTAGTCATAGTTATATTTAGTTAAGTAGTATTTAGTTAAGTAACACCGTGGAGGACGGACGGGTCTTTACCCACTGTATGCCTGATCCACAGCCCGTTGTGTGGCGATTTATGTAAGACTATAAATACTCTCTACCTCCCAAGGTAGAGAGTTGGAGCTCATAATAATATCTTTCACTTTCTCTCACTAAGTTCCCTAAACCTCTAACTTTCTCTCTCTAGAATTCCACTTATACGCCCACTTGTGTTAATGGTTTGATATGTTTGTGAAATCCAATATCCAACAATTGGTATCAAGAGCCATGGTTAGATCATATCTTACACATCTTTGGATTTCTAGTGGTTTTTAGGTGGTTTTTTAGTTTGAAAAAGTTTAGTGGTTTGTGCATCATTTGGTTGGTTTCTTGTGTTAAAGTTTGGATTTTGATTGTACTTTTGTGTTTAGGATCATCATAAGTGTTTAGGTTGTGATTTGGAAGGCTTGAATCATCGTGGTTGGGTTTTTTTTGGAGTGAAAAGTGTGTTTTCGAAGTTTTTCAAGTTAGCGACTTGGCTTACGGTATAACTTTCTTGCTAGCGACTTGCTTCACAATTTTGTAGCGAGTTACAGTTTTGGAGCTAGCGACTTAGACCTAGCGATTAACAGTACAAGTAGTGGACTCTCCACTACGGGTAGCGACTTGGTGGTAGCGACTTGGTGGTAGCGACTTGGTCTGTAGCGAGTTGCTCTTTAGCGACTTGAGTAGCGAATTGCTGCCAAAATTTTGTTAGCGACTTAGTATTCTTAGCGACTTGGACCTTAGCGAGTTGCTCTTTAGCGACTTGACTGTGTAGCGACTTGGTGCTTAGCGATTTGGTGATTTAGCGAGTTGCTACTTAGCGACTTGGTCTTAGCGACTTGGTTCAAGAATTCTTAGCGACTTGTTGACTTTTCCGACAAAACTTCAAACGGCTATAACTTTTGATCCGTAACTCCGTTTTCAGCGTTCTACCCATCAAAACGACCGTGAGAACGAGGAGAATGTCACGCCGAATTAACTAAAGTTATTCGGGTAAACCTTCGAGGGCTAAATCCGCTCTGAACAAAAGTTATTGAGGTTTTTATGTTTTTAGACCTAAATTTCTCGGGAAAATCGTGCATAAACGAATCCAAATCTCAACCAAACAACATCTCTGCTAATCCTACAAACAATTATATGTCCTAACACACAATTGTCTATCATTTTGACAATCCATCAGTCATCTTAACACGTTCCATTGGTCATTGCTTAACGGTTTGGTCTTGATTTTAGTAAAATCCCGCGAAAGATTCTATTTCTCGGTTTAAATCATAGACTTGTAAAATCCTGTGGATTCATCAACATCATGTCCTACACTCTGATTCGGTGATTTGAAGTACTCAAACTGTATGATCTTTGAGACAACTATGAGAATATTAGCTATCTTGAGCGGTTACGAGATGATGGAATCAATCAATGATGATTTGAGTTCTTCATGCTCCGAGTCCAATGAGATAGATTTGCACCAGGCTACTGAGAATGCCATGCAAAGGAAAGCGACATTGAACCTTATCAACAACTTCACTCTCGCCTCATGTTACTTCTACCCACATCAATGGAACGAACATGTATTGCCCTCTTCCGTCGGGACTTATCCACATACAGGAACTCTGCGTTAAACCTAGAGCAATTGGAGCTACAACTTGGCAAAGAGAAGGTTCATAAGGATAATTCCAACGCTGCACTTCAAGTGATCCACAAACTATTTCAGTCATTCATTAGAAGGGAATTCACATCGATTATGATCAAGACATGGTGAAATGTCCTTCAAGAATACTGGAATGGAAATTAAGCGTGTTCACGGAGACACTTATCCATCTCATGTATAATGTGGAGAAGTATATTGAGAAGTTACTGAAAAGATGAAAAAGTTGATGAGAAAGTAGATGAGAGTTAGATGCAGTTGAGATATTTGTGATAAGTCGGGTAATGTATCGAGAAAGGTCGGTGTTCTTGAATCGAGAATATCGAAACAACAAGAATGATGTAACCAACTCTTGATTACTCTTAACACACAAAAAGTAGATCTTGAAATCGAAATGGGAATGAATGGCGGGTACAATCAAAAGATTGTAGTGTTGAGTGGGTAATGCACCGGATGTTGGATCTGTTGACGAATCTGAGAGGCTCGAGAGATAGATAAGCTTGCCAGCGACCGGCGATCCGGTGACTCTTGTTACACATGATATGGATCTGGGATATCCCAGATAATTGAACAAGTGTCATGCAATGAGGTACCCTTAAGCATTCAACATAGTGCATCTGCTAAAGTTCTTAAAGCAAGCGATCATGATCTGAACATGTCTTTGATAAATGTTCTATAACTGAGGCTGAGTCTAAGATTAAGTGTTTCAAAACAAAAGATATGGTTGATAAAAGGCTTTTGATGAACTTTCAAACAAATTCTCAAATCTTGAAAAACATTTTATTTCACTTGAAATTGCGATACTGAGTAAAGAAGAAAGTTTTCAACTTAACAAACCATGTAAAATCCGGAACTTCACGAATTAGTGAATTTTTGAAATTAACACTTTGAAAACCCAGCTTCAAGACAAAGACTCAACCATCAACAATTTGAAGAAAAATATTTACGATATGCATGTGAAAAGTAATTTGGTTACAAGTAATTATGATATTAATGCTATTGATGATATTCAAATGAGAAATGATGAATTAGCGGTTTGTGTGGCCAAATTACTAAAGGAAAATGAGTCTCTGAGAAAGCATCACATAGAACTAAGTGACTCTATCAAAGAAGCTAGAACTACATCAATGGAACAAACAAACTCTTTGATAGCTAAAATTGATGATCTCAAAGCTCAACTTCAGGAAAAGAGTTTTGCCATTGTTGCTTTAAAAATGAGCTCGAAAAACAACAAGGAGCAGTGTGAACACTAAGTTTTCAAAACCATCAAACTTGGGGAAACCGGTTATTAGACAACCGAATGCGTTTAGATCGAGCGACCAAAATTTTCAAAAACACGGTTTGCCTCCCAAGTTGATGCAAAACAAGTTTTGACAAAACCAATCACTTCACCTCACTTGCCTAGGAAAGTTGATATGAATGACTTGTATAAGAACTCTTATCTTGAAATGGCTAGAAAGAAGGCACAAAATTGTAAAGGCGAATTTTAGGTGCAAGACCTAGGATGATGAATTCTTCAAGATTTCAAGGCACTGCTAGTAGTTCTAAACCATTACCTAGGTACACTAATCTAAAGACTAGGGATTGGCGTACATCTAAGAGTAGTTACGTTTCGAGTAAAGCTATTCCCATAGCAGATCACACTAAGAAATCTAGATCTATTTCAGAATCCAAACAAGCTGTTTGCTCAAAGTGTCTGAAATGTATCTTTAATGCTAATCATGATACATGTTTCACAAAATCCCTAAAGAAAGTAAATGCTCATGAAATGGTACAACTTTGTTAAGTCTAGGATTCATACTAAGTCATCCACAGTGCATATGAAGCAATTGAAACCAAAAGCCTCACCTAGATGGTTACCAACTGCTAAATCTTTGGAAACAAGGAATAAGGATAAGTCTCTCACTATGCATAAGAAGCCTAACAATCCTAGACCTTGCTATAAGTGGATACCATCACGGTAAAATTTTTAAGGATCTTTGGACTTAGGTGGATACCTACAGGAAAGATGTTTACCAATGGCATTCTCAATGTTGACCGTGAAACCCCAACGGGTTTGGATTTGGAATACGATGTCACTAACCATAATATATGCAATCAAGTTTGTAATATTAGTGCGGGTAGTCCTTACTCGATTCTTGAGATACCGATCCTTCAATACATGGGTGGCTTAAAGTATGGATAACCAAAGGATTGATATCTCATAACTCACGGGTTCAAGTTACTCAACATTGATATTCAATCGGAAATGACGTCTGTTCACATCGATTCGGGCCTCGTACTTCATCATTATGGCGTCTGCGGATAACACTTCGGGCCGTTCCTCAAAAGAAAAGAAAAGTGTACGCTTCATGCGCTTTATCTTGAAGAAGAGAAATCTTCATGTTTATGACCATTCTCAACGACATTCTTCATTAACAAGCTTCATGTTTCTCCCATGCTCATTCAGTCATCAAGTGGATCTACATTCATTAATGTATATTATTATTCACTTGCTAAATCAAAAATGGCAACTTCGGATGTAATTTTTGAGGGGGAGAAAAGTGAATATACTAAATGATGATGGATGTTTGAATAATGGTTATATGACTTAATGTTTGATGACTCTCCTCCAACGCCTAATGTTTCACTCACTAAGGATAAATGGGATTTATTGTTTGGGATTCATTGGTTCAAGATATGTTTGATGAGTATTTACAACCGCTAGCGAATATTTGATGTTCATCAAAGAATATGTGATTCATGAGTTCAAGACATGTTTGATGATCATCAAGAAGTACAACTTCAGACTACTCAAAAGCCCAATCTCAGTTATTCTTCAAGGCGTTGATAATGATTATCATAATATTGCGGTTGCACTCATGAATAATGATCCGCTCTTTGGTATTCCTTTGCCAAATATTCACGGATTATTGTTCATGAATAATGATCCCCTCTTTGGTATTCCTTTGCCAAATCTTCATGGATTATTATTCCTCTCATCGTGCATGCTATAAATCAACCACATGAACTTCAAAGAAAATGTCTACCTCATCCGCTCGAAGTTATTGGTGTATCCTCCATATCAATCTCTACATGAATACTTTTAGGAAGAATACATTGATGTTGAGGCATCATTTGTTCAGGTTCATTCAGTGGGTGAATGTACATTCGGTTGTATGTTTATTCACATGTTGGGCATTTGACACAAGTTGATTACTTCGAAGTTACTCTTTTATCACTTAATTGAGGTTGAAGTTGGCGTTAGGCGTGATCTTATTTGATAACTTGCTCGAGCTTAAGAATTTGAGTTGAAGTCTTGGGTTATCTAGTTACCGTGATCGAGGTGGATGGTTGAAGACACGGTTAACTATCACTATTAGGAGTTACGTTGTTTTACTTCGATGTCACGCGTATATTACGTTGTGGATAATCGCAAGAGGTGTTAATGTCTCATACTTTAATTGAGTATTGAGTACTTAAGAGATTTGCTTGATGCATAAATTCTCGACATCGTTCTTCCAAAATTAGTGCAAGATTAAGATACATATGTGGGAATTGACTTGAGTTTCAAGTTTGGTATATCGGGGTTTTTCTTCTTTAGTTACTTCAAGTTGTCTACATATGGGTTGATAAAGATAGTCGAGGAGAGTTTCTATTGCAGTTGATTCTCACAGATTCATTTGGTGATTTGTTAGCATTATAATGTATGGCTCATGGACAATCGATTCGGACCCGCACTTCAAAACAGTCCCATTGGTTCATCTCTTGTACCAAACTCATCTCCAACAACTCCATATGTACCTCCATTCGAAGATGATTTAAAGAAATTGTTTGATCCAATGTTTGATGAACACTATGAACGAATCTTGATGAAATGTCAACTCCATCAGCAGAGGCTGCTCCTATCCACGTGAATGAAGTGAACCCTTAGGTCTCAATTTCATTAAGTCAAGAAGCGCTGCTGGCGATCACTCTGTCTCATCAACAAATCATCAATCATCAAATGTACATCATGGAATTGTTTATGGCATCAATGATGAGGTTAATCCCGTTGTAACTCCCGAAGATGCTCCATTTGCATATATCTTTGCTCCTGAATCATCATCAGAACCTTCTTCATCGGAGATATCGACTCTCGCTACTTCATTCCACAACAACAACCACATGAACACCTCAGAAAATGGACTTACGATCATCCATTAGACAACATCATTGGAAATCCCTCTCGTCCGGTATCCACACGGAAACAACTTGCAACCGATGCCTTATGGTGCTTTTTCAACTCCGTACTCTCTAAGATCGAACCAAAAGATGTTAAAACTGCCATGAATGAAGACAGTTGGTTCAATGCCACGCAAGAAGAAATTCATGAGTTTGATCTTCTTGATGTATGGGAATTAGTACCGGCTCAGTTGTGCTATGATCATTGCTCTCAAGTGGATCTTCAAAGTAAAGCTTGATGAGCATGGTGATGTTTTAATGAATAAGGCTAGATTGGTTGTAAAGGGTACCGTCGGGAGGAGGGCATAGAATTTGAAGAATCATTTGCTCCAGTGGCTCGAATCGAGGCAATCAGAATATTCTTAGCCAATGCTTTGCAAGTAAGAACATGGTAGTCTATCGGATGGATGTAAAGGCGGCATTTCAACGGAGATCTTAAAGAAGTTGTCTACGTCGGCAACACGAAGGCTTTGTGAATCGAGCTTCCTACTCGTTTATCGTCGAAGAAAGATCTTTAGCTTTAAAGCAAGCTCCAAGGGCATGGTATGATACGCTATCAAAGTTTCTTCGTCGGCCGGCAAAGGAAGCGATTGATCCAACATTGTTCACCAGAAAGTCAGGTAAACATTTAATTCACGTTCAAATATATGTTGATGATATTATCTTTTGCCTCGTGACCCCAATGAATGTGATCGGTTTTCAAAAGAAATGGGTTCCAAATTTCAAATGTCGATGATGGGACAAATGTCATTTTCTTGGGATTACAAATTTCACAAAGTTCCGGAGGCATTTTCATTAATCAATCTTAATATGCAAATGAAATTTTAAAGAAATTTGGATTTGTATCACGTGACACCGTTGTCACTCCCATGATTGAGTTACTAAACTTGATGAGGACCACTCAGGGATCATGGTAGACCGAACAAAATATCGTAGCATGATTGGATCCACGATGTACCTCACACTAGACCGGACATCTTGTTATTGTGTGCATGTGTGCTAGATATTAGGCTAAGCCTACTAAAAGCACCTTGAAGCGGTTAGCGTGTCTTTCGGTATCTCCAAGGAACCATCAATATGGGACTATGGTACCCGAAGGACACTGGTATGTCACTAACAACCTATGCGGAATCGATCATGCGGGATGTCAAGATACACGTTGAAGTACATCGGGAGGTGCTTTCGTTTTTGGGTGATAAGCTTGTGAGTTGGTCTTCAAAGAAGCAAATGAGTACTTCTATTTCCTCTACAAAGGCTGAATACATAGCCATGTCATCTTGTTGTGCTCAAATCCTTTGGATGAGATCCCAATTATCTTACTATGGCTTTGAATTCAACATAATCCCTACATCTTGTGATAATAAAAGTGCTATTGCTCTCTCATGCAACAACGTACAACACTCAAGAGCAAAGCACATTGACATCCGACATCATTTCATCAGGGAGCAAGTGGAAAACGGTGTGGTGGAACACTATTTTGTTAAGTCGAGAATACCGGTTAGCGAACATCTTCACCAAAGCTCTTCCAAGAGAACGTTTTGAGTTTATTCTTCCTCGACTTGGCATGAAAAGCCTTCAACAGAAACACTCAAGCGTCTTCAGGAGGAAGGCGAGGAGTAAAGGTCTTTCCTTCATCTATATCTTTGTATATATTTATCCAAAAAGCAAAATACAAAATTATAAAACCCTATAAAACCAAATAGAAAAATATAAAACTTTCAAAAATCCCTAAAAATCTGAAAAAAAAAATCGAAAAATCTTCAAAAAATATTGTCAATTTGTCATGTTTTTCTCGGTTCGACAATATCTACGGTCTTTGTGCTGTCATTCAAAGAATGACACGGGACTTTAGATGTTGTTCGAATTCTTAAAAAAAAAAATCAAAAAATCAAAAAATCAAAAATTATTTTTGAGAGAAAGAGAAAAAAAAAATGGCTTATTGTCATTTCAGGCAGTAACCCGCTTGTTCAAAGAAAGAACAGAGCCATACTTTATCATGTTTTCAAAATTCCATGCTCTGATTCTTTAATCATTTATCTGCTGCAAACTAACTGCTTTGAAAAATAACTCAGTCTCTATTTTTGATAATCATCTGGACTTATTTGTCAAAATATCAATCTCTCAATCAACAACCTATGTCATTGATTGAGGGGGAGAATGATTTCAATTAAATTAAAAAGTTATTTGGCATTCAATTGTTTTCAAAAGATAATCATGCATGTTTAACCAATGGAGTTTAAAATCTCAACATCAGATCCTTATCGGTTAAAGCAAGCTTTCATAATCAAGTCACAATTCTCCTTAAAAGCTTTCAAAATCAATTTAAATCTCTAAGAGATCACAAATCTCAAATGTTTTAATAATTGTGATCGGGGGAGAAGTTGTGATTTAAATAGGATTTAAGCGATAATTCGATAAATGGTTTCTTAAGTGATTAGCATGATTGGCTCCCGTAAGTGACAAAGCGATTTCAAATTTTCCATGCACACGTTGAGGGGGAGCATCTATCTTAAACCACAATGATTTGAAGCGTGATCACTTATCTCAATGTGCAGGTTCCCTCTAGTATGTGCAAAACTCTTTTCAAATCTCGAGGCACATATTGAGGGGAGCAAAATCATGAAAACCTCATCCTTCCCCAAAATGCTTTATCTACTTGATTCGATTAGGGAAGTGATGTTGATATTTTTGAGAAAATGGTAATCAAAGAAGTTAATTCTTTCTCTTGCCTCAGTGTGGAAAACTATTTCAAATACTTGATTCACATGTTGAGGGGAGTTCTTCTTCTAAAAATATCAAAAACAATTCGGTACAAAATGCTTTGATAAAATATCATAAGTATCTGGATTGATTTTTCAAATGGTTTTCAATTGGTTCCTATGGCAGATGAACAATACCAAAAGACCGACCAACTTTACATTATGTATGGTGATATAAGGGCGATAAGGTTAGGTATGTGTTCCCATGATCCGTGAGCAGGAGGGATCTACCGAGGACTATCCACTAGTTAGTGTAGAGTTCTTAGGTATGATGATAAAAGGAGATAAATGAGATATGGGAGAGTGTCTTGGACTAAAGGCTGAGCTAGTCTGGAATAAACCCAACAAGGTTCTAGCTATGAAGTCTCATTAAGCAGAAGGGGTTGAAAAATTAAAAGAATTGAATGAGAAAAGGGTGAAAACAAATAGCCCTCCATTTATTCAACCTTAGGGCAGATACCAGGTTCAATTCATATGCTCTTGATGGTAACATCGGTATTGAAGACAAGCGTCATGGACCCGGTGGCACTGCACTACAACTTCCCAAACCACTCAAGTTCCTCTTAAAAGGACTTGTTTCATTCTCACGAGGAACCGACATTATCTATCGACTTTCTCTTAGAGATTGTTGATATTGAAGGAGGAGACCCTCTCCCTAGTCTCCGATATAGGATCCAAATATGCACAAATTAAGTCTAGAGCCACGAGATCATCAATAAATCTCATTAGGACACTTTCAATGAAGACTCTGTTTCACACAATGTGGAAAGAGAGATTATATCTTGAGTCCTCCGCATTATCCTTGTGGTATTGCGGAACATCTGAGTGATGTGCTTACATATTCCTTTGTGAAGATGGAAAGCCTTCCGGAGCCAACATCTAACAAGCTCCTGGTAGGTGGCATGTGAGATCTATTACACAGATCAAACATGTGACAATGAGCGAAACAATGAAGGCGATTCAATCTTTTGAATTAATCACAGTTCGGGTTATGGATTGACGGATACCTTTGAAAAACCGGTCTTTGTGCTTTAAAACTCTTTTCAATAGCACGTCGACCGTGTACTAATTTTCAAATCAAAAGGTGTTTTATGATTGATAATTGATTTTCATTAAAACCTTCGTTATATTGCAAAACAATTTCTATTGAGCAATACACGATTGTTTTTCAAATCTCTTTTCATCAATCGGTGGGCGTAAATTGGTTCACTCACTCGTGTTGTCTTCTTTGAGGCGTTCGGTTTGAGAACGCTAGGCATTCGCGAAACCTGTCAAGGAAATTCTTGAAATATACGATCACAGCGTACTTATGCTTGATCAGCGAGAGCGTGGGCGTGTACCTCAATTCAGCGAAAGTGATCAAAGACACTTTCGTGCGATTTATTGCTAGCATTTGTATGCGGTACACCCCGACGTTTTGCGGTGTCCGAATGGAAGCGGTCAATCCATAGTCGCATGCTCACACAACACATTCATATCAAAAGATATCATGATTGGTGCATCAATGACTCTGATATTCTAACTCCGTGCTTCTGCTACGCTGCTGCCAATATCATGAATCAGCGAATGCTTCCGCTACTACGATGAGAAGATATCATGATCCATAATGTGAGCATGTCGGTCCGAAAGTCACAACATCACATAATACCTACACCACAATGGATGTATCAGAGATTTTCTATTAGTTGATGATCTCAAAAGGCGGACATTATTATCCGTGGATCGGTAAAGACCTCCACTTGGATTAACCAAACATGCAATGAGTGGAATCAATGACTCACGAGCTTGAGCAAAGTACTACATCAAGAATGCAAGATCAATTGTTAATGTAATATCCGATTGTATTCAATGTCATTTTAGTATATGTTTGAGGTGACCTCCCTTAGGGGGAGATTGTTAGGAATTAGAAATTCCAGTTATTAAAGAGTCGGTCACCTCAAGTATATGTAATCGTTAAGCTTCGTAGTCATAGTTATATTTAGTTAAGTAGTATTTAGTTAAGTAACACCGTGGAGGACGGACGGTCTTTACCTTGTATGCGATCCACCGTTGTGTGGCGATTTATGTAAGACTATAAATACTCTCTACCTCCCAAGGTAGAGAGATGGAGCTCATAATAATCTTTCACTTTCTCTCACTAAGTTCCCTAAACCTCTAACTTTCTCTCTCTAGAATTCCACTTATACGCCCACTTGTGTTAATGGTTTGATATGTTTGTGAAATCCAATATCCAACAGCATTTCAAAACTACCGAAGCTAGGGTAACTACCATCGAACTATGCATGCATACACTAGAAACAATTATATGGAAGCATGAAAGCTTAAACAATACATTAAAGGAATGAGCAATGATTGGCATGCCTAACTCGTAGGCCTAAATACATGCCTAATCTTATGTGTCATCACTCTATTGGTTATAGTACATGGACCCACTACTTCACAAACCAATAAAACACTTCCACATCATTTTAGGCATAAATTTAGTCATACATTTAGATCCCCCAATCATTTTCCTAAAGGAATCATAATTAGGCTAGCACCAAAGGTGCTTAGCCGATCATATTAAAAGAAACAATGAATTCGATGTTTAACATAATGAAAGACATGAATTAAAAGTAAAAGATAGAAATAATCACTAATGCTTATCGATATGGAGATATTCCTCCCTTGGAGATGGCTCCGTATGCTCCGTATGATCTGCCTTTAGAACCCTCTTCACGTTCTCTACCTTTGAGTTGTGAGTGAATGATGTGAAATGCAGAATTTAGGGCTTGTATTCATAGGCACGATCATAGTTACGGCGTAACTTGAGTTGAGAGTTACGACGTAACTTAATTATCCTTCAAATGTAACTCTCGTTAAATAAACTACGACGTAACACTAGGGAATGGTTACGCCGTAGTTAGTAGCTCCGCCGTATAGTGGATGTGGGTTACACCGTAACTTAACTAACTTCAAAACAAAACTCTCATTAAGTTGGACTACTGACGTAATGCTTGTTGGGAATTACGGTAGTTGATGGAAGCGGAAATATTTCATGACCTAGATGATTACGGTAACCTTGGTTGGGAGTTACGTCGTAATTCTTTCATTAAGTAGCAATCGAGATAAAACACTAGCTACGGTAATGTGGGAGAATAAGTTACTGCCGTAGCTTCTTCATGAGTAGCATACTATCATAAACCGTTAGGAAAATCTCCAAAACCGCGTCTCTAAGCTCCAATGCTCATAATTTACCTGAAAGTGAAATATAAAGGAATACAAGCGTAAATCCATATAAATGACATAAAATATGAGCATAATCAGGGGAAATTGACACTAAAAAGTCGGGACTATTTGATGTTATCAAATATCCCCCACTTGAACTCTACTTGCCCTCAAGTAGACCTTATTAGAAAATTTTCTAAAAAGATATCCCCTGATGAGTGTCTAAATACTCATCATTTTTGTACCATTTAAGCTGAACATCACGAAAACACTTTCAGAAATGCATCAAAATGATAAAAATATCACAAACAAGTGTTTTATGTGTTTTAAATGCCAAAACATCAAAATCGGTGAAAACGTATCAAGTTTGCATAATTGGCGGTTTAGTCCCCAAGTTTAAAAGTTGTCAAAACAGTCCACTGGTAAATCAAAATAAAGAAAAATATCATTTTAAGTCCTTAGGGATTCATGAGTTGTAAAAATTGGTCCTTGAAGTTTAAAATTGCAAAATTACAACTTTAGTCCCTCAAGTTTTGAGAATGTCAAATATAGTCCTTGGATTTATGAAAATGAAATTTTATGCAATAGTAGTCCTTGTAATATTCACATATGGCAGGAATGGTCCTTGTGTGAACTTTGGAAGATTGGCAATTCAGGTCCCTCATGTTTGGTGAAATTACACAAATGGTCCTTGTATTATTAATACAAAACCAAAGCGGACCCTTTCTTTTGTATTTTGAGCCCACCAAAAGGCCCTTGCCATTTATCCCTTGACCCCCATTTTGACCCCTCCTTTATAATATCCCACGGTCAAAAAGTCAAAAAGCGCCCAACGGCTACTCTTCTTTTATTCACGCTTCCTCTCCATTAATAGAAATCAATACAATACCGGTTGGTTTTTCCTCCTTTTCACCTTTACACAATGTCTTCCCAGTATTATACCAACCCCTTCCACCTCTACAATCATCCAAGAAGCTTTAATTAGCAAAACCTGCTCAAAGACTTATTTGGCGCCAAAATTGCCATTTGGCAATTATGATGAGTTGGATGATTTCAATGGTCAAGATAAGGTGGGATTTGCTCAGAGATATTCACAGAGTCTCAAAAGTCTATAAAGAAGAAAGGAGATGCAGTGTTAGAAGATATCTAGTTTTTTTTAATTTAGCTTATGTCGTTTTAATTAAATTTTAAATTCGATGTATGTTTAAGTTTTTAAGCTCTGTATTTCAAGTTTTCATTGTATAATAAAGCTTTTGAGAACATCAATTTCAGTATCAATTCCTCTTTTCAGTTTATGTAAATTTTACTTGCTCAAATTCTAAAAATTTTGAATATTGTTAAGCAGTTGTAGTTAAGGACTTATAAGCCCATATAAGCTCCAAGAAAGCTTATTAAAGCTTTTAGATACCTTAAAACTCTGTTTAGTATCAAAAAGAAAAAAAATACCAAAAATACTCAAAAATAGTAAAAAAAAATCAAAAATCCATGGAAATGAAGA